>JAOPSE010000239.1:0-601402 GCA_029449295.1 Zea luxurians | reverse complement strand
CCAAAGGGGGAGAAAATAAAGGCCAAAGCAATAAATGGATCAGCTACCACTTGAGAAATTTTGAAAATAGTAGATTAGAGCTTTTGGTTTGTCAAAACTCTTTTATTGTCTATTGTCTCTTTTGTCAAAAATTGGCCTCTTGTGGTGAGAAGTGTTGATTATGGGAAAAAGGGGGAGTTTTTGAATCTTGACTCGATTTCTCTTGGAATGACTCTCCTTATGTTTTAACAAGTGTGTTTGACTTAGAGATAGGAATTTGAGTTTGATTTGCAAAAACAAACCAAGTGGTGGCAAAGTATGATCCATATATGCCAAATTTGATTCAAAACAACTTTGAGTTTTCATTTGCATTGATATTGCACTTGTTCTAGTTGCTTTATGTTGTGTTGGCATAAATCACCAAAAAGGGGGAGATTGAAAGGGAAATGTGCCCTTGGGCCATTTCTAAGTATTTTGGTGATTGAGTGCCAACACAAGTGCTTTTGTGTTAATCTATGCAATGTGGTGGACAAAGTGCAAATCAAGTCAAAAGGTATGTTTCTAGACTTAGTACATTGTTTTATGGACTAATGTATTGTGTCTAAGTGCTGGAAACAGGAAAAACTGAATTGGAAATGAGATGGCTATGTTCAGCCGAAGTCAGCTCGGTCTGGGTGCACCGGACTGTCCAGTGGTGCACCGGACAGTGTCCGGTGGTGCACCGGACAATGTCCGGTGCGCCAGGCTGGCTCTGGCGAACAGGCTGCTCTCGGGACTTCGACGGCGGTGTATGGCTATAATTCACCGGACTGTCCGGTGGTGCACCGGACTGTCCGGTGAGCCGTTCACAGGCGAACTCGTCGCTCTCGGGAAACCATCAACGGCGTACGGCTAAAATTCACCGGTCTGTCCGGTGGTGCACCGGACTGTCCGGTGAGTCAACAGTCAGCCGGGGCAACGGTCGGCCGAGGATTCCGCGCGTGACGCGTGGCCGAGCCAACGGTCACATTGGTGCACCGGACAGTGTCCGGTGCGCCAACGGCTCTCAGACTCCAACGGTCGGCTTCGCCAAATAAGGAAGGAGATCTGCACCGGACAGTGTCCGGTGGTGCACCGGACTGTCCGGTGCGCCAGTCGACTGAAGGCAAGATCTGCCTTCCAAGATTGCTCTCAACGGCTCCTAGCTGCCTTGGGGCTATAAAAGGGACCCTAGGCGCATGGAGGAGCACACCAAGCATTCCTTAAGCACTCTTGATCACTCACACTCCATTCTTGCGCACTTTTTCGACATTCTAGTAATTTAAGCTCCGTTTCTAGTGTGCTAGTCTTTTGAGCTTAAGTCTGGGTCTTATGTGTGCGTATTTGCTGTGATCTTTGTGTCTTGTGTGAGTTGCTAATCCCTCCCTTGCTCTGTGCGTCTTTGTGATATTCAAGTGTAAGGGCGAGAGGCTCCAAGTTGTGGAGATTCCTCGCCAACGGGATTAAGAAAAGCAAGCAAAACACCGTGGTATTCAAGTGGGTCTTTGGACCGCTTGAGAGGGGTTGATTGCAACCCTCGTCCGTTGGGACGCCACAACGTGGAGTAGGCAAGCGTTGGTCTTGGCCGAACCACGGGATAACCACCGTGCCATCTCTGTGATTGATCTCTTGTGGTTATTGTGTTTTGTTGAGACTCCTCTCTAGCCACTTGGCAATTATTGTGCTAACGCTTAACCAAGTTTTTGTGGCTTAAGTTTTCAAGTTTTACAGGATCACCTATTCACCCCCCCTCTAGGTGCTCTCACTAACCCTACCTCTAACCCTTAACCATAACCCTAAACCCTAAACCCTAACCATAATCCTTGACACTAACCATAACCCTAAACTTGAAACCCTTAACCCTAACCCTAGACCATAAACCCTAACCCTGAACCCTAAACCCTAATCCCTATCCCTAAACCCTAATCCTATAGGGAGAGAGGGAGAGTCGTATAGGACCTATAGAGAGGGAGAGTGGGAAAGTCGTATAAAACGTATAGAGAGGGAGATAGGGAGAGTCAAATAGAACTTATAGAGAAAGAGAGAGGGAGAGTCATATAGAACATATAGAGAGGGAGAGAGGGAGAGTAGTACAAATATTATCGAGTTGTGTTGATATGGATATTATCGAGTTCGAATCGAATACGAATATTACCGAGTTCGGATTAGATCGGATACGGATTGGATCGGATAAAAATAAAATGGATATCAACATCTAAAATACTCCAAGTATGTATGTAGACACAAGTATTGTATGAATACACTAAAAAATAAAACTAAGCTTCATCCCAACAAATATTGTATGAATACATCAAGTATTATATGAATACACCAAGTATAGACTAAGTATAGAACTATAAGGGTTACATTATCACATAGAATACACCAAGTATAGAACTCAAAGTATTACATTATCACTATCCATCTCCTCTCTCTCTCCCTCTCCCTCCCCCTCTCCTCTCTCTATCCCTCTCATCTCCTCTCTCTCTCCTCCCTCTCTCCCTCCTCTCTCTCCCTCTCTCTCCCTCTCCTCTCTCTCTATCCTTCTCCTCTCTCTCCCTCCCTCCCTCCCTCTCTTTCTGCCTCTCCCTCTCCTCTCTCTCCCTCTCCCTCTCTCTCTATCCATCTCCTCTCTCTCTCCCTCCTCTTTGCCTCCTCTCTCTATCCCTCTCCTCTCCACTCTCTCCCTCCCTCTATGTAGAGGCGGTGGTGGCGTGCGGGGACTGTTACACGGCGGCGGTGGCTGCACGACGCGACAGCGACATAGGAGGGAAGGGAGAGAGGGAGGGAGGGCGAGGTACCTGATGGTGGCGACGAAGCGTGGATGGTGGTGGTCGTCAACGACCGACGGTGGAGAAGACTAAGCGCCAAGTGAAAATTGGGTAGATTGACGACGTCAGTTGAAAAGAACTAGCACCAGGACTTGTAAAATTTTCGACTTGCACGTGCCCGCCCTTTATATAGGACACATTTCTACTCGCGGTTGTCATAGATAACCACTAGAAGAAATGGCTTCCACAGACTGTAGAAGCCATTTCTACTGGCGGTTGTCTTTGTGAACCGTCAGTAGAAATCATTTCTATTGACGATTTTATTTTGTGAACCGCGAGTAGAAATACTTTTACATATTATTTAGTATAGTTTTTATATATTATTTAGTATAGCTTTATATATTTTTAGTATACTTTATTATATATTATATTAAGTATATTTTTATATAATGTTTAGTATACTTTTTATGTATTATTTAGTATACTTTTTATATATTATTTAGTAAACTGAGTAGACAAGTCCTAATAATAACCAATAACACGACAAGTATATAATCTAGGGAGCTATTGTTCTGCCTTGTCCGTCGTGGTGTACCCAGGGCAACAAATTGCATGGGATGTTTCGCTTAACATTCGTTATCTTAGTTGGGTGGTCTATAAAAAGGGACATGTCGTTGAACTGATTAAAATCCTCTAAATTAGATACACCATCAACTCCTATAACTTGTTGTTTTCTAGGAAAAACTACATGCTTCGGTTTGTCGGTGCTTTTCTTCTCATTGTCAGAAATTATCTGTTTAGCATAGAAGACATGTGCTGCACGATTAGCAAGGATCCATGAGTCATCATTGTAACCTACCTTACTTAGATCAAGAACACTGACCCCATAGTTTTCCACCGTGACATGTTTGTCTTCAACCCATTGACATCGAAAAACCGAGATTTGAATTGTACCATAGTCTAGTTCCCATGTCCTCAATAAAGCCAAAATATATAATAATCTCACCAGTTTCATCGTCTATGGCCTCGCATCGAACACCATAGTTTTGTGACATGCTCTTTTTGTCCTTGGACTTGGTATAAAATGTGGATCCACTAATGTCATAGGTTTGCCATGTCGTGACCTGGAGTGATGGTCCAGATGCCAACCCCTTGATGGTTTGTTCTTCTATTGTTTATCCATGTGGAAGTCCTTTGCCATTAGCCATGTGTTGAGCGGCTGCTTGTGTTGCTTCATTACCCAATCATTTGTATGACCAGGATTTTGCTTATGAAGCTCATTGATGTGTTGTTGGATAAATGGCTCCATTATGGCTAGCTGATGTAGGATGTTGAGATGTGCCTCAAGTAATGTATCGTAATCCGATGGGATGGAAGATTTCTGTCCCATTCTTCTGCTTTCATGCAGTCTACCCTCGTGTCATGACGGAGGCAAACCTGTTGCAACCTGGTCTTTTAGGATACTATTGCAGAATGGACTTCTAGACTCAATGGCCTCTTTGGTACAATACCCTCTATCATGGTTGCCTCGGGACGAGCACGGGTTGATATTGTTGGTCACTTGTTCTCAAATGCTATGAATTAAGAACAAGGCAACACAAATGTTAATAATGAAAGACCTTCGTCCTTCGAAGCATTATCTCCCTTGCGATATAATGATCTTCAGACAAAGATCATGAAGGACATACCTTCATCATCTCAATATGTAATAATGAAATCATAAGTATATGAAACATGGAAAAGAACATGAATAATCATGTTAAATCTTATTTGCATTCTCATTATATAATTATAAACAGACATTAATGATATTGAATTACATTTGTACCTTCGTCTTGATAGAAGGTGAAAATCCGAGAGTGACGTGCGAGTGATTACAAGTCAGTGTGAACAGTATGGGGGTAGTGTTCACCTATTTATAGGCACGGGTGAAAGGGAAATGTGCCCTTGGGCCATTTCTAAGTATTTTGGTGATTTAGTGTCCAACACAAGTGCCCTAGTGTAAAAAGGTGGACAAAGTACAAATCAAGGATAAAGGTATGTTTCTCAGACTTAGTACATTGTTTTATGGACTAATGTATTGTGTCTAAGTGCTAGAAACAGAAAAAATCGAGTTGGAGAAGAGATGGCTAAGTTCAGCCAAAGTCTGCTCAGTCTGGGTTCACCGGACTGTCCGGTGGTGCACCGGACAGTGTCCGGTGGTGCAGGCTGGCTCGAGCGAAGTGGCCGCTCTCGGGAATTCACCGGCGACGTACGGCTATAATTCACCGGACTGTCCGGTGTGCACCGGACTGTCCGGTGAGCCAACGGTCGGCCGGGCCAACGGTCGGCCGCGCGATCTGCGCGGGACATGTGGCCGAGCCAACGGCTAGTAGGAGGCACCGGACTGTCCGGTGTGCACCGGACATGTCCGGTGCGCCAACGGCTCTCAGGCTGCCAACGGTCGACTGCGCCATTTTTGGAAGGAAATCGGGCACCGGACAGTGTCCGATGTGCACCGGACTGTCCGGTGCGCCAGTCGACAGAAGGCAAGATCAGCCTTCCTAGATTGCTCTCAACGGCTCCTAGCTACCTTGGAGCTATAAAAGGGACCCCTAGGCGCATGGAGGAGTACAACAAGCATTCCTACAACATTCCTAAGCACTAAGACATCGATTCCGCGCCTTTGATTCTTTGCGATAGCAATTAGAGCTCTAGTTGAGTGGTGAACTCATTGAGTTGTGTTGTGAGCTCTCGTTGCGACTTGTGTGCGTGGTGTTGCTGTGATTTCTTGTCTTGTGTGCGTTGCTAATCCCTCCCTTGCTCCGTGCTTCTTTGTGAACTTCAAGTGTAAGGGCGAGAGGCTCCAAGTTGTGGAGATTCCTCGCGAACGGGATTGAGAAAAGCAAGCAAAACACCGTGGTATTCAAGTGGGTCTTTGGACCGCTTGAGAGGGGTTGATTGCAACCCTCGTCCGTTGGGACGCCACAACGTGGAGTAGGCAAGCGTTGGTCTTGGCCGAACCACGGGATAACCACCGTGCCATCTCTGTGATTGATTTCTTGTGGTTATTGTGTTTTGTTGAGACTCATCTCTAGCCACTTGGCAATTATTGTGCTAACACTTAACCAAGTTTTGTGGCTTAAAGTTTTAAGATTCCCAGGATCACCTATTCACCCCCCTCTAGGTGCTCTCAATTGGTATCAGAGTCGTTCTCTTCGCAAAGGGACTAATCGCCCGAAGAGATGGATCCTAAGGGGAAGGGAATCGTGATCAACGACAAAGAGAAGGAGTCCTTCGTCAACGAGCCTAAGGACGATAAGCCTACCGACTCGGGCTCGGGCCATAGATGCAAAGATGGAAGGAAGAAGAAGTCGAGACGGATCAAGGAGATCGTCTACTACGACGACAGTGATGAATCCACTTCTTCTCATAAGGACAACAACGACAATGACTACGACAAACGAAAGACAGTTAATTCAAACTTTTCTTTTGATTACTCTCGTATTCCTCAAAGTACAAATGCTCATTTATTATCTATTCCACTTGGTAAACCTCCTCATTTTGATGGAGAGGACTACGGATTTTGGAGTCACAAAATGCGTAGTCACTTGTTCTCTCTCCATCCTAGTATATGGGAGATTGTAGAGAGTGGAATGCACTTTGATAGTACGGATAATCCCATGTTCATTAATGAGCAAATTCATAAGAATGCACAAGCTACTACTGTTCTTCTAGCTTCATTATGCAGGGATGAATACCACAAAGTGAGCGGCTTGGATAACGCCAAGCAGATCTGGGACACCCTCAAGATTTCTCATGAGGGGAACGATGTCACCTTGCTCACCAAGATGGAGTTGGTGGAGGGAGAGCTTGGACGATTCGCAATGATAAGGGGCGAGGAGCCAACCCAAACATACAACCGGCTCAAGACCCTTATCAACAAAATAAGGAGCTACGGAAGCACGCGATGGACGGACCACGACGTCGTCCGACTGATGCTAAGGTCCTTTACCGTTCTTGATCCTCATTTGGTGAATAATATTCGTGAGAATCCCAGGTACACCAAAATGTCGCCCGAAGAAGTCCTTGGAAAATTTGTAAGCGGGCGAATGATGATCAAGGAGGCGAGGTACGTGGACGACGCTCTGAATGGTCCAATCAATGAGCCTCAACCCGTTGCTCTCAAGGCAACAAGGAGCAAGGAGGCGTTACCTAGCAAGGTAGCACAAATTGAGGCAGCCGGACTTAATGATGAAGAGATGGCCCTCATCATCAAAAGATTCAAGACGACGCTAAAGGGTCGCAAGGGGCAGCCAAGCAAGACCAAGACAAAGGGGAAGCGCTCATGCTTCAAATGTGGTAAGCTTGGTCATTTTATTGCTAACTGTCCCGACAATGATAGTGATCAGGATCAAGGGAACAAGAGGGAGAAGAAGAAGAACTATAAGAAGGCAAAGGGCGAGGCACATCTTGGCAAGGAGTGGGATTCGGATTGCTCCTCGTCCGACTCCGACAATGAAGGACTCGCCGCCACCGCCTTCAACAAGTCATCCCTCTTCCCCAACGAGCGTCACACATGCCTTATGGCAAGGGAGAAGAAGGTATGTACTCGAAAGTCTACTTATGCTTCTTCAAGTGAGGACGAATCTAGTGATGAAGATGAAATAGATTATTCATGTTTATTTAAGGGCCTAGATAGAACCAAGGTAGATAAAATTAATGAATTGATTGATGCCTTGAATGATAAGAATAGGCTTTTAGAAAAACAAGAGGACTTGTTATATGAAGAACATGACAAATTTGTAGAAGCACAAAAATCTCATGCCTTAGAAGTTAAGAGAAATGAAATGCTTTCTTGTGAATTATC
The DNA here is from genome assembly GCA_029449295.1 of Zea luxurians. NCBI lineage: Eukaryota > Viridiplantae > Streptophyta > Magnoliopsida > Poales > Poaceae > Zea > Zea luxurians. The sequence continues at coordinate 593,785 of JAOPSE010000239.1, read as the reverse complement.
TTCCTGCCATGAGACGATTTCTAGCTTAAGGAGCATTAATGATGATTTGAATGCTAAGTTAGAAATAGCTAGTAAATCAACAACTTGTGTAGAAAATGTTGTTATTTGCAATAGATGTAAAGATTTTGATATTGATGCTTGTAGTGAACACATAGCTTCTATTGCAAAGTTAAATGATGAAATGGCTAGTCTTAATGCCCAACTTAAGGCTAGCAAAAGTGATTTTGATAAACTAAAGTTTGCTAGGGATGCCTATACGATTGGTAGACTGTGGCGGAACTGCCCGAATTATTCCAACTTAAGTGCCTGAGCCCTGCCTTAGAGGCTAGACCACACTTAAATGGGAATAACCCGTCAATCCCTCGGATCTAGTCCGACACGGCCACTGACAGGATCAAGTACCACAATCTCACTCGATGGTGAGTCACAGAGCAAAGACAATAAAGCATAAAACCATACATGGAAGAGTATTAAATTATTACATCACCATTGTCACCATCGGAGTTTTCGCAAAAGTAACCATCATTGTTTTGGAAGTGCAGCGGAATTAAACTAACGACAAATAAATGGAGAGATGGGGAAGCCTATCCCATCACTCCTCATGCTCCTCCTCAGCCGAGGCAGGGTCCCACTCGACAGTCCAACCCGGTGGCAGGGTGGATGGCCAAGTCACTCCAGCAACCATGTCCTCCAGAGAACCTGTAAAATTATGCCACAAGCAAGGCTGAGTATACTAATACTCAGCTAGACTTACCCGGTGTGAGGAGTCTATACTCCTCTACCTCTAGACATGCAGCTGTTTGGCTGTGGGGTTTGGTTGCCAAAAGCACTAGCTGAGTTTCTAAATCAAGATTTTAACTTAATCAAAATTAAGTGTGACTCTCTTAAGGCTAAAAGTGTACTATCTATTCATACATAGTAGCAGGCATTATTAGTAATCAACAGTTTGTATCATCTCAACCAGTTCCACTTGTTACTCAATGTAGCAGCATGGATCAAGCAGTCTCATTAGCTGCGAGAAGCAGACGATTCGAATCGAGTTTTTATCCTTGCAAGGTAAACCTAAACACACGACATGTAGGGGCACTCCGTCCCCACACACATCAACCGTCCCCATCGATTCCCCGTCAGCAGATCAGGGCTCACCGCCTTGGCGTACAATGCCCCACTGACCCCGACTGGCCGTCGTGCAGTGACCGCACTTGTACCCACCATAACCGGAATGGGAGACTACGTCTCAGGTCGCGTGAGGAGGTATGTCCACTGCCAGGTTCACTCAGGTACTAGGCTTACCGATTTACCATATTTCTCGGTATGTGTTTAGTACGTTCAAACGCTTGACTCACGGTACCACACCTTAATCCTTAATCAACTTTTTATCCCGTGAACAACCAATCCCCATGGATTGTTGCCCACCAACCAACATCAATATGATAGGAAAGTGGATACAGCCAATTCCTGACCTCGCGCGAGTGCTAGAAAAATCACTCGACTTCTACCGAGATCCTAATTAATAAAGCAGCTACTCGACCTAGCACACTAGTATCCATCTCAAAAGGATTCCTGAGATCATGCAACTAGGGTTTCAAACAATTCCTACACCTAAGTGCACAATCAATCCTACAATCATTAAGTGAAGTAAAATAGCATAATTAACTGGTTATGCATAAAACCGGGGCTTGCCTTCCAAAGCAGTGGCAGGCTGGTCCTCTGGTGCAGGCTCTGGTGCTGGGTCGGGGGCAACCTCCTGGGTAGCTCCTTGCTCCGGCACGAGGACGTACTCTCCGTCAGCAAGATTACAGTCTATCGAAATGCAATGAACATGTATGTCATGATTATGCAAAATTTAAGAATATTAAGCTACAGAATTTAAGTCAAGAATTAACTTAGGGATCCTTGGCTACGAGGGTCTTCTAGTGGTATACATAGACTTATTACCTTTTAGGTTTAGGTTTTCTTTTAAGATAACATATTGGATTTGTATTGCCTTTATAGGTTTTAGTGGACAATTATAAAGGTCCTAGGAAGACATTAAATTCCATCATCTATTTTCCTTTCTTAAGTTCCATCTAGGGTTTCTAGTAGGGGTTTGAACTATGACAGTAGTTTAAGAATTTCCAAAAATTTTGTAAAAATTACAGTGGGTTGTCACTGGCTATACTAGCTTGTTTTGATAATTTGAGGCTTAAAGTATAAAAGCTAAGCTTTAAACAAAAATAACAATAGTTAGGCAAAATGGGCCACTTTACACTACAAGTCCTTTACTAAAGTGGTTTCTGACCTAATGGTTATTTTTGCTGGCCTCAACCAGTGATGAAAAGCTCTTGTGCCAAAAATGACAGAGAGCTACATGATGGTTAATTAATGATGGATTTTTAAAGTTTGGTGCAAAAAGGGTGATTAGAACTAACTTGTCATTTGAAAAATATCAAACAACAGATTTCAGATTTTTCTTAAGTTCTTATTATCAAAACATTTGTTATCCTAAGGTTTGGGGAGGTTTCACCTTAGGGGTATTTTTGTAGGGTTTTTCTAAGTTATCCCTATTTTCTTCATTTAAAAGGTATCTTGCTTATCTTACACTACAACAGGGTATGATACATTTTTCCAGTGAACTACATTGACTAAGTATCTCAACAAAAATAGGTGTGCTCTCTGGTTCATCATTTATACTTTTTCTATTTTCCTTAAACTTAAGCCTATTATAGAATAAGGGGTTAAAACCATCTTAATGTAATGGACAGAGAGGTTTAACATTTTTAACTAGGTCAGTGGGTAGACATAAACTTCTCCAAATTTTTCTAACCCTAGTTAAATAGTGCAACCATTTTTCTTGCTATTATTAAGCTTTTGGCCAAGACTGAAAATAAATCAGACCCTGATATTTTTCTCTAGTTCATATAGGGTTTTATATTTTTCTTAGACAGGTTATATTATTTAGAGTCTGGCAAAATTGGTTTGACTAAATTTGGATAAACCAAACAGAAGTTATGGGTTTTTAAAGTTTCTGTTTGAATTTAAATCAGGTTTTAATTAGGTTTTTCTGAAAACGCAGTTTGCACCGAGACCCCTGGGGTTAAACTGATTCAAGTCTCGCAGATCTACCCTCGGGCCACTATTCATGTGAGTCTTGGGCTTTACACTTAACCCCCCCAGGGTTCTCTCCCTCACACCCGCGGTCCCTCCCCTAAACAGAACAGTAGCCGTAGGAAAGAAAGGACGGCGCGGCTTACCAGCGGCGAGGGAGGTCCGGCGAAGGGTGGGGTCGGCTCGGGGAGGCTCTGGCGGTCACGTCGAGGTACGGCTCGTCGTCGGAGGTGGTCGGAGTCGCCCGGTCCACGAGCGCAGGCGGGTGTGCTCGTCGGCGGCGGGTGTACCGGCCAAACTACGGCGAGCTGGTTCAATCCGACGGCACGGTGAGCATCACGGGGTCACGCAGTGAACGTGTGCACAAAGAATCGAAGGATGGTGGAGTGGTTTACCCGGTCCACGAACTCCGGCGAGGTTAAGTGCTCCGGCGAGTGTGGACTGGCTTCTCCGGCGAAGGAAACTCCGATTCCTTGCTCGGGGAGCCTCACGGAGGTGTGCACAAGCTTCTCCGGGGGCTGGACGGGGCTGGAAATGGTTGGGCAGGCCGGTCTACGGTGGCAGGGGGACTGGGTGGCCGCGGACAAGCTGCGCACTGGCCAACGACGGTGAACCAAGCTCCGGCAAGGGTCGGGTGGGTGCGGAAGGGTATGGTCGAAGCTTGGGAGGGTTTTATAGGCGCGGGCGCGGACCAGGGCGCCGGCTTGACCGTTTGGCGCGACGCGGGCACGAGGGGCGCGCGCGCGGGCGTGCTCTGGCGAGCTCAGAGCGCGTCGAACACGTGGCGCGTTGCTTCTGCCCGTGTTCTTCGCTCTGCTGAGCGGCCACGCGTACGAATCTTGCCATGTCGCCTGTGGGAGATCTCTTCCCTGCACCTAGAGCTACCTAGTTCATGTGAGTTCCAAGGGAGGATACGCCCTAGGTTAGGAGATAGACAGGCGCCAAGTTTGGTTTGTCTCACTGCCCACTCCGCGACAAAACCGATGTCAAAACCTGTCAAACGTCCAAGTCTCGGTTTCAAATTTTTCCAGGGGGTGCCTTAAGTAGTATAGCACATTTTTGGTATAGAACTCAAGTGGTTTTGGCGCCATTTTCAAAGTGAACACGGCTGGTCTTTGAATTAGGGCTAAAATGTGACTTAGAGGGAAATAGAGGGCTCTAGCTCTCTCTCCACTTGGAGATTTGAATTTGGGGTTTCTCCAGGGGCCTTTTTGCAATATTCCCCTCCCTTAATTGCTGGTTACAAGGTTGCTTAGGGTTTGGGTAAAGATTGCCCATGCTTTGCTCATTTGCTCACTCTCTTTCCCCCTCTTACCTTAGGGTTTTGGAAGATAGAGTTTAAAAAGAGGTCTAGGGTTCTTCTCCCCTCTTATCCAAGGTAGTAAGTGAGCAAGGACTAGAGTAATGCTTCTTAGGTCATTGGCAACATGGTTAGCACATGATCTCCAAGGTTCTTTTGGTGTGGCCCTAAGCCTCTACCACATGTGATCAAAGCCTTTAGTATCAAGGTGGGCTCTAACCATGGTAACACCTGAGGTGTTACAGCCCTCCCCCCTTAAAGGAATCTCGTCCCGAGATTTCAGGTAGAGTCCCTTGGAGGGATGCTTTGAAGGTGTGCTGGTGCCACTTTCCCTTTAAACTCAAGTTCCACTTTCCTAACTGCTCTTCGAATGTCATCCTCTTTGCAACTTCAGAAGGAAGCCCTTCTTAAGTTAAGTCCATAACTTAGACTATCCTTGTTATCTAAGTTTTTCTTATAATTGAATTCAAAGGGTAGGTGGGGGGTGGGGTTTTGGGGTTACGTACCGGCTTCTTTGGGCAGAAGGTCGGGGAAGCGAGTGCGTAGAAAATCCTCGGTCTCCCACGTAGCTTCTTCTGCTGAATGATGACTCCACTGAACCTTATACATTTTGATTGACCTTGCCCGAGTTGATCTTTCCTTCTGATCCAACACCTTAACGGGGTACTCTTGGTAGGACAAATCTGGTTCTATCTCAATGTCTGGTTCTGGTAGCACTTCAGTGGGTAGACGGACACATTTCCGCAGCTGAGATACATGGAACACATTGTGAACTGTTGACATACGGGGTGGCAATTCCAATTGGTAAGCTACGGGTCCACAACTTTCCTTGATCTTATAAGGTCCAATGTAGCGAGGGGCCAACTTGCCCTTGATCCAAAATCTCTGGATACCCTTGGTTGGTGATACCTTAAGATAGACATGATCTCCCACCTCAAACTGCAGAGGCTTCCGCCTCTTGTCATGATAACTCTTTTGTCTGGCCTGAGCAGCTTCCAGGTTCTTCCTGATGACTCTGACCTTTTCCTCTGCTTCAATTACCAAATCTGGCCCAAATATCTCCCTCTCTCCTGCTTGAGACCAATTCAGCGGGGTTCTGCATCTTCTCCCATACAAAGCCTCAAAAGGTGCCATTTTCAGACTGGACTGATAGCTGTTATTGTAAGAGAACTCCGCTAAGGAGAGACACTTGTCCCAGTCCTTTCCATAGTGCAGTGAACATGCTCTCAACATGTCTTCCAAGACCTGATTTACCCTTTCTGTCTGACCATCTGTTTGAGGGTGATATGCTGAGCTTCGGATTACATGGGTCCCAAGTGATTCCTGTAATTGCTCCCAAAATCGTGCCACAAAAGGTGCTCCTCGGTCAGAGACTATGGTCCTTGGTATCCCATGCAGACGAACTATCTGGTCGATGTAGATTTCCGCATACTTCTCCGTCCGGTGGGTGGTGTGCACTTCCAAGAAATGAGCAGTCTTGGTCAATCTGTCCACAATAACCCATATGGAATCATGGTGCCGGGAGGTATTGGGTAATCCTACTATGAAGTCCATGCAAACGTCCTCCCATTTCCAAGATGGTATGGGAAGGGGTTGCAAAGGGCCTGCTGCTTTCAGATGACTAGCTTTAACCCTCTGACAAGTGTCACATTCTGAAACGTACTTGGCAATTTCCCTCTTCATCCTGGTCCACCAATAAAGAGGTCTGAGATCATGGTACATCTTGTTGCTACCAGGGTGCATGGAAAACTTAGAAAGGTGAGCTTCATCCAATATCTTCTTTCGGAGCTCTGGGTCCTTGGGAACAACCAATCGATCTTCAAACCATAAAATTCCCTTGCTGTCCTGACGGAAACACTTATATTTCTCTGCCTTCAGCTTGATCATTTCTTTGATAACCTGAACTCCCTTATCCCCAAACTGTGCCTGAGCTATTTGTTCCTGCAATGTGGGCTCCACTGCAATATACCTCACTTCACCGGAAGGAACAACTTCCAGGTTCAGCTTGCACAACTCATCACACAAGGTGGTGATTCTTGCATCCATGTTCGTGCAATTACATTGGGCCTTTCGGCTCAAAGCATCTGCCACAACATTTGCCTTGCCAGGATGGTAATGCACCTCCAAATCATAGTCCTTGATTAATTCCAACCATCTCCTCTGCCTCATGTTCAGATCTGCCTGAGTGAAAATGTACTTGAGACTCTTGTGATCAGTGTAAATGTTACAGTGAGCTCCCATCAAGTAGTGTCTCCATATCTTGAGGGCATGAACCACTGCTGCCAACTCCAGATCATGTGTCGGGTAGTTCTGCTCATGGGGTCTGAGTGCTCGGGAAGCATAAGCAATCACTCTGTTCTCTTGCATCAACACACAACCCAATCCGGTACCAGAAGCATCACAATAAACCTCAAATGGCTTGGTGTTGTCGGGTTGGGCTAGCACTGGAGCTGTTGTCAATTGTTGTCTCAAGGTATGAAAGGCATCCTCACATTTTTGGCTCCACACAAATTTGGCCCCTTTCTTCAACAGTTCAGTCATTGGCTTGGCAATTCTAGAAAAATCCGGAATAAATCGTCGGTAATACCCTGCCAATCCCAGAAAACTCCGAATCTGTCTCACTGTAGTCGGAGGTTTCCAGTCCATCACCTCTTGCACTTTCTCAGGGTCAACTGATATCCCATCCTGAGAGATTGTGTGACCCAAGAATCTTATCTCCCTCAACCAGAACTCACACTTGGACAACTTAGCATACAATTGATGGTCACGAAGTCTTTGAAGCACAATATGCAGATGCTCTGTGTGTTCATCTTCATTCTTGGAATAAACCAGAATGTCATCAATGAAAACAACCACGAACTTATCCAATTCTGGCATGAATACTGAGTTCATCAAGTACATGAAATAAGCCGGGGCATTGGTTAGCCCGAAGGACATTACCAAAAACTCATAGAGCCCATATCTGGTAGAGAAAGCCGTCTTGGGAATGTCACTGGCACGGATCTTGATCTGATGGTAGCCCGAGCGAAGGTCTATCTTAGAGAATACCTTGGCTCCTATCAACTGATCAAACAGCACATCAATGCGGGGCAACGGGTACTTGTTCTTGATAGTCACCGCATTGAGAGGGCGGTAATCAACACACATTCTCAAACTCTCATCCTTCTTCTTCACGAACAAGGCGGGACATCCCCATGGTGAAGTGCTTGGACGAATAAACCCCTTGTCCAATAATTCTTGCAGTTGCTTCTTCAATTCTGCCAACTCCGCGGGAGGCATCCTATAAGGTCTCTTGGAGATAGGAGCAGTCCCGGGTTGCAATTCAATGGCAAACTCAATATCTCTGTCAGGTGGCATTCCTGGCAACTCATCCGGAAAGACATCGGGGTAGTCACAGACTACGGGGATCTTCCTTACTGGAGATTCTGCCATAACAAAGGCACAAGACCGGGTACCACCCCGGTTGGGTAAATACAAAACAGTCTCGCCATAAGCAGGGGAATGAATTTCAATGGCTCTGGCTGCAATATCCAATATTGCCTGATGTTTGGCCAACCAATCAGTTCCCAAGATGATATCCACACTATCCAGTCCCAAGATAAGAAGGTCAGTTTTAACTATCAAACTACCAAACTTTATGGGTACATGCCTGCTGATTTGATTAGTGGCAATTCTGCCTCCTGGGGTTGAAATGGTAATAGCCCCGTTGGTGTGGTGGAAAGGCAACTGGCATTTGACACTAAATTTGGCACTGACAAAACTATGTGAAGCACCAGAATCAAAAAGAACAATAGCAGGAAAATTTAAAACTGTAAAGATACCAGTCATGACGGGTGCTCCCTCTGGAATGTCAGCCATTGTAGTGAAGTTCAGCTTGCCCTGCCTCACTTGCACTTTCTGCCTCTTCCCTGGGTTCTGATTAACATTCTGCCCCTGCCTCTGCTGATTCTTGGGGCAATTCTTGGCATAATGCCCAGCGCTGCCACAAGTGAAACACCTGTTATCATTGGCCTGGCGGTACTGCTGCTGCTGATTGTTCCTCTGAGCTGGGAATTGGGCACGGTTGGGTGCCTGCTGCTGCTGCTGCTGCTGCGGTGGCCTGATCACCCACCTCCCTTGCTGCTGCTGAGGTCCCCTGCTCTGTGAGTCAGACACAATCCTGAAGCGCTGTGGCTGAGACGAGGGTCCTGCCACAGGGGTCTTCCTCTTCTTCTCCGCCTGTCGAGCCAAGATGCAGTCTTCCTGGGAGATAGCCATGTTGACCAACTCATTGTAACTGTTGGCCCTAACGGTGTTGAGACGGTCACGGAGCTTGGTGCTGAGCCCCCTCCTGAACCTATCTCGCTTCTTCTCATCCGTATCTGCATGGTATCCGGCATACTGACACAAATCATTGAAGGCCTGGGCATATTGCAACACTGTCCTGCTGCCTTGAGTGAGTGCCAGAAACTCATTGAGCTTCCGGTCCATGATGCCAGCGGGAATATGATGCCCTCTGAAAGCGGCCTTGAACTCCCTCCACTCCACCTCTCTACCATCCGGCTGCATAGCCAGAAAATGGTCCCACCAAGTCCTTGCGGGTCCGTGAAGCTGCTGGGTGGCGAACCTGACCTTGGTGACCTCTGAGCAAGCCCCATGGAGCAGTGGGAACTTGGATTCTACCACCCTCAACCACACATCTGCATCAAGTGGGTCCTCCGTCCTGGTAAACAATGGTGGCTGGGTGCTGAGAAACTCCTGGTAAGTAGCAGCGACGGGGTGACGCTGATGGTCTCCACCATAATGCTGAGGTGGTGGCTGACGCTGAGCTAGCTGCCTCAGAATCTCATTCTGCTGGGCCATGAGCTCCTGCAGAGTGGGAGGCGGTGGCGGTGGAGGAACGTGCTCATTCTGACCACGACGCGCTCTCCCAGCCATCTGAAAAAGTCACACGGTTGCTCAATAACACATCTCCAAGCTTAAGGTTCGAACAGGGTAGGGGAGTCAAAGCAATCTTATAGATTCCAAATAAAACAAACAAAAACATAATCCTTCCATCCAAATTTAAATTACCATTAATCATCCCTAAACATCCAAAAGAGTTTTACTACTGGTTACATCAAGGATCAAAAGACTCAACTCTACCTAGCCTAGTACCCTAAGGGTGCAAAAGCTAAGCTAGCGGCGAGGAGTCCAACTATCACCAACTTCTAGTATTAGTCTGGCATCTATTGAGCGAACGAGGCGACGCTGGACTCGGGGGAAGGTGGTCTCCCTGAGCCAGCGGTGTCCACACTGGAGGCAGACTCGTCTCCTCCCTCGATGTCAACGTCCTCGTCAGCCTCCGCATCATGGATCTCTTGGTGATGCATGTCCAGATGCGCATTAGCCTCTGCTAGCTGCTGCTGAGTGTTGAGGAGCTGATCCTCGAGGACCTCGATGGTATTCTCCCTGGTGCCCACCAGCTCTTCCAACTCATGAATCTCGTCAGTCAGCTGCTCCACCTGTAAATCTTTCTCCACCAGCTCCTGGGATAAATCCACCACGAGCTCCTCCCTGTTATCCAGGGTGATCTTGGTGGCCTCCAGTAATGACATCAGGTGGGACATGGCCTCCCCACGCATCACTTGCAGACGATACAGGGCGTTCATGCATCGTACAGACAAGTGAGCGGTGTGGCCTGGGTAGAGAGCCCAGATGTCCTTGGCATGCTCCACCCGATCCTTCCACATCGGGTCGTCCTCCTTTTCCGCAGGGAACAACCCAATGGGGTGGGTAGCCAGCTCCAAGGGATGGAATCCGCAGAAGGTGGTCAGCCCATGCAGAGCGATAGCCTCAATAGTGTCCTCAGTCCGGTATCCATAGGACTCAGAGTCCAGTGAACGCCAGCCTGGCTGCAGGGGATGAGGCTCCAAAGTCATCCTCACCCGACAGTGAGGTACCCGGTGCTTCTCGAACTGCTGCACCGCGTACTGAGGGGGTGTCAAATATCCTGCCCCCTGAAGTACCTCCCACAAGATGCGGGGAAAACCCTCTCGTGCAAGTCCGTCAGTGTGGGTCAGTGCATCTCCATCCTCGGAGGATCCGTGGGAAGTCATCTGTGCACGGTTAAGCGTAAGTAAAGAAAAAAAATCACAAAAGAATAACGAAAATAAAACTCAACCTGCCTCTAACTAAAAGAAAAAGGCACTGGGGACCTAGTTGGCTGTTATCTCATTTTTAAGTCCTTTTACTTGGTTATTCATTTACTTAATTAAGAATGCATGCATGCACGTTCTGTACGACCTCTCCAAAATATAAAAAGGAATAGGGAAGGACTCCCATCCTTTAAAAAGTGGCCTATAGGGCCTAGTCACTTAGCCACCTAGCTACCCTTCTATGGTCCCAAGGCTTCACGTCCTAGGTCTATCCTGCTCGCCCTACTATCTATCCAACATTGTTTCTATCAAGTTTTACTTTTAGAAAAAGGATGGTATTCATGTTTTATTGATTCCTCCGTGGTGGTACAAGCTCCGATACCAGCTGTGGCGGAACTGCCCGAATTATTCCAACTTAAGTGCCTGAGCCCTGCCTTAGAGGCTAGACCACACTTAAATGGGAATAACCCGTCAATCCCTCGGATCTAGTCCGACACGGCCACTGACAGGATCAAGTACCACAATCTCACTCGATGGTGAGTCACAGAGCAAAGACAATAAAGCATAAAACCATACATGGAAGAGTATTAAATTATTACATCACCATTGTCACCATCGGAGTTTTCGCAAAAGTAACCATCATTGTTTTGGAAGTGCAGCGGAATTAAACTAACGACAAATAAATGGAGAGATGGGGAAGCCTATCCCATCACTCCTCATGCTCCTCCTCAGCCGAGGCAGGGTCCCACTCGACAGTCCAACCCGGTGGCAGGGTGGATGGCCAAGTCACTCCAGCAACCATGTCCTCCAGAGAACCTGTAAAATTATGCCACAAGCAAGGCTGAGTATACTAATACTCAGCTAGACTTACCCGGTGTGAGGAGTCTATACTCCTCTACCTCTAGACATGCAGCTGTTTGGCTGTGGGGTTTGGTTGCCAAAAGCACTAGCTGAGTTTCTAAATCAAGATTTTAACTTAATCAAAATTAAGTGTGACTCTCTTAAGGCTAAAAGTGTACTATCTATTCATACATAGTAGCAGGCATTATTAGTAATCAACAGTTTGTATCATCTCAACCAGTTCCACTTGTTACTCAATGTAGCAGCATGGATCAAGCAGTCTCATTAGCTGCGAGAAGCAGACGATTCGAATCGAGTTTTTATCCTTGCAAGGTAAACCTAAACACACGACATGTAGGGGCACTCCGTCCCCACACACATCAACCGTCCCCATCGATTCCCCGTCAGCAGATCAGGGCTCACCGCCTTGGCGTACAATGCCCCACTGACCCCGACTGGCCGTCGTGCAGTGACCGCACTTGTACCCACCATAACCGGAATGGGAGACTACGTCTCAGGTCGCGTGAGGAGGTATGTCCACTGCCAGGTTCACTCAGGTACTAGGCTTACCGATTTACCATATTTCTCGGTATGTGTTTAGTACGTTCAAACGCTTGACTCACGGTACCACACCTTAATCCTTAATCAACTTTTTATCCCGTGAACAACCAATCCCCATGGATTGTTGCCCACCAACCAACATCAATATGATAGGAAAGTGGATACAGCCAATTCCTGACCTCGCGCGAGTGCTAGAAAAATCACTCGACTTCTACCGAGATCCTAATTAATAAAGCAGCTACTCGACCTAGCACACTAGTATCCATCTCAAAAGGATTCCTGAGATCATGCAACTAGGGTTTCAAACAATTCCTACACCTAAGTGCACAATCAATCCTACAATCATTAAGTGAAGTAAAATAGCATAATTAACTGGTTATGCATAAAACCGGGGCTTGCCTTCCAAAGCAGTGGCAGGCTGGTCCTCTGGTGCAGGCTCTGGTGCTGGGTCGGGGGCAACCTCCTGGGTAGCTCCTTGCTCCGGCACGAGGACGTACTCTCCGTCAGCAAGATTACAGTCTATCGAAATGCAATGAACATGTATGTCATGATTATGCAAAATTTAAGAATATTAAGCTACAGAATTTAAGTCAAGAATTAACTTAGGGATCCTTGGCTACGAGGGTCTTCTAGTGGTATACATAGACTTATTACCTTTTAGGTTTAGGTTTTCTTTTAAGATAACATATTGGATTTGTATTGCCTTTATAGGTTTTAGTGGACAATTATAAAGGTCCTAGGAAGACATTAAATTCCATCATCTATTTTCCTTTCTTAAGTTCCATCTAGGGTTTCTAGTAGGGGTTTGAACTATGACAGTAGTTTAAGAATTTCCAAAAATTTTGTAAAAATTACAGTGGGTTGTCACTGGCTATACTAGCTTGTTTTGATAATTTGAGGCTTAAAGTATAAAAGCTAAGCTTTAAACAAAAATAACAATAGTTAGGCAAAATGGGCCACTTTACACTACAAGTCCTTTACTAAAGTGGTTTCTGACCTAATGGTTATTTTTGCTGGCCTCAACCAGTGATGAAAAGCTCTTGTGCCAAAAATGACAGAGAGCTACATGATGGTTAATTAATGATGGATTTTTAAAGTTTGGTGCAAAAAGGGTGATTAGAACTAACTTGTCATTTGAAAAATATCAAACAACAGATTTCAGATTTTTCTTAAGTTCTTATTATCAAAACATTTGTTATCCTAAGGTTTGGGGAGGTTTCACCTTAGGGGTATTTTTGTAGGGTTTTTCTAAGTTATCCCTATTTTCTTCATTTAAAAGGTATCTTGCTTATCTTACACTACAACAGGGTATGATACATTTTTCCAGTGAACTACATTGACTAAGTATCTCAACAAAAATAGGTGTGCTCTCTGGTTCATCATTTATACTTTTTCTATTTTCCTTAAACTTAAGCCTATTATAGAATAAGGGGTTAAAACCATCTTAATGTAATGGACAGAGAGGTTTAACATTTTTAACTAGGTCAGTGGGTAGACATAAACTTCTCCAAATTTTTCTAACCCTAGTTAAATAGTGCAACCATTTTTCTTGCTATTATTAAGCTTTTGGCCAAGACTGAAAATAAATCAGACCTTGATATTTTTCTCTAGTTCATATAGGGTTTTATATTTTTCTTAGACAGGTTATATTATTTAGAGTCTGGCAAAATTGGTTTGACTAAATTTGGATAAACCAAACAGAAGTTATGGGTTTTTAAAGTTTCTGTTTGAATTTAAATCAGGTTTTAATTAGGTTTTTCTGAAAACGCAGTTTGCACCGAGACCCCTGGGGTTAAACTGATTCAAGTCTCGCAGATCTACCCTCGGGCCACTATTCATGTGAGTCTTGGGCTTTACACTTAACCCCCCCAGGGTTCTCTCCCTCACACCCGCGGTCCCTCCCCTAAACAGAACAGTAGCCGTAGGAAAGAAAGGACGGCGCGGCTTACCGGCGGCGAGGGAGGTCCGGCGAAGGGTGGGGTCGGCTCGGGGAGGCTCTGGCGGTCACGTCGAGGTACGGCTCGTCGTCGGAGGTGGTCGGAGTCGCCCGGTCCACGAGCGCAGGCGGGTGTGCTCGTCGGCGGCGGGTGTACCGGCCAAACTACGGCGAGCTGGTTCAATCCGACGGCACGGTGAGCATCACGGGGTCACGCAGTGAACGTGTGCACAAAGAATCGAAGGATGGTGGAGTGGTTTACCCGGTCCACGAACTCCGGCGAGGTTAAGTGCTCCGGCGAGTGTGGACTGGCTTCTCCGGCGAAGGAAACTCCGATTCCTTGCTCGGGGAGCCTCACGGAGGTGTGCACAAGCTTCTCCGGGGGCTGGACGGGGCTGGAAATGGTTGGGCAGGCCGGTCTACGGTGGCAGGGGGACTGGGTGGCCGCGGACAAGCTGCGCACTGGCCAACGACGGTGAACCAAGCTCCGGCAAGGGTCGGGTGGGTGCGGAAGGGTATGGTCGAAGCTTGGGAGGGTTTTATAGGCGCGGGCGCGGACCAGGGCGCCGGCTTGACCGTTTGGCGCGACGCGGGCACGAGGGGCGCGCGCGCGGGCGTGCTCTGGCGAGCTCAGAGCGCGTCGAACACGTGGCGCGTTGCTTCTGCCCGTGTTCTTCGCTCTGCTGAGCGGCCACGCGTACGAATCTTGCCATGTCGCCTGTGGGAGATCTCTTCCCTGCACCTAGAGCTACCTAGTTCATGTGAGTTCCAAGGGAGGATACGCCCTAGGTTAGGAGATAGACAGGCGCCAAGTTTGGTTTGTCTCACTGCCCACTCCGCGACAAAACCGATGTCAAAACCTGTCAAACGTCCAAGTCTCGGTTTCAAATTTTTCCAGGGGGTGCCTTAAGTAGTATAGCACATTTTTGGTATAGAACTCAAGTGGTTTTGGCGCCATTTTCAAAGTGAACACGGCTGGTCTTTGAATTAGGGCTAAAATGTGACTTAGAGGGAAATAGAGGGCTCTAGCTCTCTCTCCACTTGGAGATTTGAATTTGGGGTTTCTCCAGGGGCCTTTTTGCAATATTCCCCTCCCTTAATTGCTGGTTACAAGGTTGCTTAGGGTTTGGGTAAAGATTGCCCATGCTTTGCTCATTTGCTCACTCTCTTTCCCCCCCCCCTTACCTTAGGGTTTTGGAAGATAGAGTTTAAAAAGAGGTCTAGGGTTCTTCTCCCCTCTTATCCAAGGTAGTAAGTGAGCAAGGACTAGAGTAATGCTTCTTAGGTCATTGGCAACATGGTTAGCACATGATCTCCAAGGTTCTTTTGGTGTGGCCCTAAGCCTCTACCACATGTGATCAAAGCCTTTAGTATCAAGGTGGGCTCTAACCATGGTAACACCTGAGGTGTTACATAGACACCCCTCAATTAAGGATGGGCTTGGCTTCAAGAGGGAAGCCAAGAACTTAACAAGCCATAAGGCTCCCATCTCCGCCAAGGAGAAAGGGAAGGCCCCTATGGCAAGTAGTACTAAAAAGAACCATGCCTTTATGTACAATGATAGAAGACAGTCTCATAGGAGTTGTAATGCTTTTGATTCACATGCCTATGATTCTTATGCTATGTTTGCTCCCAGTTCTTCCTATATGCATGGTAGAGATATGCC
The DNA here is from genome assembly GCA_029449295.1 of Zea luxurians. Lineage (NCBI taxonomy): Eukaryota > Viridiplantae > Streptophyta > Magnoliopsida > Poales > Poaceae > Zea > Zea luxurians. The sequence continues at coordinate 578,279 of JAOPSE010000239.1, read as the reverse complement.
TAGGAAAAATATTCATCATGTGCCTAGAAAGAATATTGTTCATGTTCCTAGGAAAGTTATGAATGGACCCTCTACAATTTATCATGCTTTAAATGCTTCCTTTGCTATTTGTAGAAAGGATAGGAAGATAGTTGCTAGGAAATTAGGGGCAAAATGCAAGGGTGATAAAACTTGCATTTGGGTCCCTAAGACAATTGTGACTAACCTTGTAGGACCCAACAAGAGTTGGGTACCTAAGACCCAAGCCTAAATTTGCCTTGCAGGTTTATGCATCCGGGGGTTCAAGCTGGATTATCGACAGCGGATGCACGAACCATATGACGGGGGAAAAGAAGATGTTCACCTCCTATGTCAAGAATAAGGATTCCCAAGATTCAATCATATTCGGTGATGGGAACCAAGGCAAGGTGAAAGGTTTAGGCAAGATTGCAATATCAAATGAGCACTCTATCTCTAATGTGTTTTTAGTTGAGTCTCTTGGATATAATTTACTATCTGTTAGTCAATTATGTAATATGGGATATAATTGTCTATTTATAAATGTAGATGTGTCTGTCTTTAGAAGATGTGATGGTTCACTAGCTTTTAAGGGTGTACTAGACGACAATCTTTATTTAGTTGATTTTGCAAAAGAGGAGGCCGGTCTAGATGCATGCTTAATTGCTAAGACTAGCATGGGCTGGCTGTGGCATCGCCGCTTAGCACATGTGGGGATGAAGAACCTTCACAAGCTTCTAAAGGGAGAACACGTGATAGGTTTGACTAACGTGCAATTCGAAAAATATAGACCTTGTGCAGCTTGTCAAGCAGGTAAACAAGTGGGAGGAGCACATCACAGCAAGAATGTGATGACTACTTCAAGACCTCTGGAGCTGCTGCATATGGACCTCTTCGGACCCGTCGCCTATCTGAGCATAGGAGGAAGTAAGTATGGTCTAGTTATTGTTGATGACTTTTCCCGCTTCACTTGGGTGTTCTTTTTGCAGGATAAGTCTGAAACCCAAGGGACCCTCAAGCGCTTCCTAAGGAGAGCTCAAAATGAGTTTAAGCTCAAGGTGAAGAAGATAAGAAGCGACAACGGGTCCGAATTCAAGAATCTTCAAGTGGAGGAGTTCCTTGAGGAGGAGGGGATCAAGCACGAGTTCTTCGCTCCCTACACACCTCAGCAAAATGGTGTGGTAGAGAGGAAGAACAGGACGCTCATTGATATGGCGAGGACTATGCTTGGAGAGTTCAAGACCCCCGAGCGTTTTTGGTCGGAAGCCGTGAACACGGCTTGCCACGCCATCAACAGGGTCTACCTTCACCGCCTCCTCAAAAGACTTCATATGAGCTGCTAACTGGTAACAAACCCAACGTATCATACTTTCGTGTATTTGGGAGTAAATGCTACATTCTAGTGAAGAAGGGTAGGAATTCCAAATTTGCTCCCAAAGCTGTAGAAGGGTTTTTATTAGGTTATGATTCAAATACAAAGGCGTATAGGGTCTTCAACAAATCATCGGGTTTGGTTGAAGTCTCTAGTGACATTGTATTTGATGAGACTAATGGCTCTCCAAGAGAGCAAGTTGTTGATCTTGATGATGTAGATGAAGAAGATGTTCCAACGGCCGCGATACGCACCATGGCGATTGGAGATGTGCGGCCTCAGGAACAATTGGAGCAAGATCAACCGTCTTCCTCAACTATGGTGCATTCCCCAACCCAAGATGACGAACAGGTACCTCAAGTGAAGGCGCATGATCAAGGGGGAGCACAGGATGATCAAGTTGAAGAGGAAGAAGCACCTCAGGCTCCTCCAACCCAAGTTCGAGCGACGATCCAAAGGGATCATCCCGTCGACCAAATATTGGGTGATATTAGCAAGGGAGTAACTACTCGTTCAAGATTAGTTAATTTTTGTGAGCATTACTCTTTTGTCTCTTCTATTGAGCCTTTCAGGGTAGAAGAGGCCTTGCTAGATCCGGACTGGGTGTTGGCCATGCAGGAGGAACTCAACAACTTCAAGCGCAATGAAGTTTGGACGCTGGTGCCTCGTCCTAAGCAAAATGTTGTGGGAACCAAGTGGGTGTTCCGCAACAAATAGGACGAGCACGGGGTGGTGACAAGGAACAAGGCTCGACTTGTGGCAAAAGGTTATGCCCAAGTCGCAGGTTTGGACTTTGAGGAGACGTTCGCTCCTGTGGCTAGGCTAGAATCAATTCATATTTTGCTAGCATATGCCGCTCACCATTCTTTCAGGTTGTACCAAATGGATGTGAAGAGCGCTTTCCTCAACGGGCCAATCAAGAAGGAGGTGTACGTGGAGCAACCCCTGGCTTCGAGGATGAACGGTACCCCGACCATGTGTGTAAGCTCTCTAAGGCGCTCTATGGACTTAAGCAAGCCCCAAGAGCATGGTATGAATGCCTTAGAGACTTTTTAATTACTAATGCTTTCAAGGTTGGGAAAGCCGATCCAACTCTTTTCACTAAGACTTGCGATGGTGATCTTTTTGTGTGCCAAATTTATGTCGATGACATAATATTTGGTTCTACTAACCAAAAGTCTTGTGAAGAGTTTAGCAGGGTGATGACGCAGAAATTCGAGATGTCGATGATGGGCGAGTTGAACTACTTCCTTGGGTTCCAAGTGAAGCAACTCAAGGACGACACTTTCATCTCCCAAACGAAGTATACGTAAGACTTGCTAAAGCGGTTTGGGATGAAGGACGCCAAGCCCGCAAAGACTCCGATGGGAACCGACGGACACACTGACCTCAACAAAGGAGGTAAGTCCGTTGATCAAAAGGCATACAGGTCCATGATAGGTTCTTTGCTTTATTTATGTGCTAGTAGACCGGATATTATGCTTAGCGTATGCATGTGTGCTAGATTTCAATCCGATCCTAAGGAGTGTCACTTAGTGGCTGTGAAGCGAATTCTTAGATATTTAGTCGCTACGCCTTGCTTCGAGATCTGGTATCCAAAGGGGTCTAACTTTGACTTGATTGGATATTCAGATTCTGACTATGCTGGATGTAAGGTCAATAGGAAGAGTACATCGGGGACGTGCCAATTCTTAGGAAGGTCCCTGGTGTCGTGGAACTCTAAGAAACAAACTTCCGTTGCCCTATCCACCGCTGAGGCCGAGTACGTTGCCGCAGGACAGTGTTGCGCGCAACTACTTTGGATGAGGCAAACCCTCCGGGACTTTGGCTACAATTTGAGCAAAGTCCCACTCCTATGTGACAATGAGAGTGCTATCCGAATAGCAGAAAATCCTGTTGAGCACAGCCGCACAAAGCACATTGACATCCGGCATCACTTTTTGAGAGACCACCAGCAAAAGGGGGATATCGAAGTGTTTCATGTTAGCACCGAGAACCAGCTAGCCGATATCTTCACTAAGCCTTTAGATGAAAAGACCTTTTGCAGGCTGCGTAGTGAGCTAAATGTCCTAGATTCACGGAACTTGGATTGATTTATAGCATACATGTATTTATGCCTTTGATCATGTTCCTTATGCATTTTGTTGCTTACTATGGTGCTCAAGTTGTACAATCACTCCCCGGACCTCACAAGTCCTTGTGCAAGTGATGCACATATTTAGGGGGAGTTGTGCTACAACTTGACCCTTTGAGACTAACCGTTTGCTTGAGTTTGCTTGATTTAGTCTCAAAGGAGGTATGAAAGGGAAAAGGTGGACTTGGACCATGAAAGACTTCCACTACACTCCGATGAGAGGGTAACTTATTCCAAGTTCATCTCATGTACTCTTATTGCCTTTGTGTTCTCATTTGAAGATTTTGGTGAGGCAATGGGGTTAACGGGCCAAGATTGATCCTGTTTTGGTGTTTGATGCCAAAGGGGGAGAAAATAAAGGCCAAAGCAATAGATGGATCAGCTACCACTTGAGAAATTTTGAAAATAGTAGATTAGAGATTTTGTTTTGTCAAAACTCTTTTATTGTCTCTCTTGTCAAAAGTTGGCTTCTTGTGGGGAGAAGTGTTGATTATGGGAAAAACGGGAGTTTTTGAAATCTTGAATCAATTTCTCTTGGAATGACTCTCTTTATGTCTAAACATGTGTGTTTGACTTAGAGATAGAAATTTGAGTTTGATTTGCAAAAACAAACCAAGTGGTGGCAAAGAGTGATCCATATATGTCAAATTTGAATCAAAACAATTTTGAGTTCTTATTTGAAGTGATTTTGTACTTGTTCTACTTGCTTTATGTTGTGTTGGCATAAATCACCAAAAAGGGGGAGATTGAAAGGGAAATGTGCCCTTGGGCCATTTCTAAGTATTTTGGTGATTTAGTGTCCAACACAAGTGCCCTAGTGTAAAAAGGTGGACAAAGTACAAATCAAGGATAAAGGTATGTTTCTCAGACTTAGTACATTGTTTTATGGACTAATGTATTGTGTCTAAGTGCTGGAAACAGAAAAAATCGAGTTGGAGAAGAGATGGCTAAGTTCAGCCAAAGTCTGCTCAGTCTGGGTTCACCGGACTGTCCGGTGGTGCACCGGACAGTGTCCGGTGCGCCAGGCTGGCTCGAGCGAAGTGGCCGCTCTCGAGAATTCACCGGCGACGTACGACTATAATTCACTGGACTGTCCGGTGTGCACCGGACTGTCCGGTGAGCCAACGGTCGGCCGGGCCAACGGTCGGCCGCGCGATCTGCGCGGGACACGTGGCCGAGCCAACGGATAGTAGGAGGCACCAGACTGTCCGGTGTGCACCGGACATGTCCGGTGCGCCAACGGCTCTCAGGCTGCCAACGGTCGACTGCGCCATTTTTGGAAGGAAATCGGGCACCGGACAGTGTCCGGTGTGCACCGGACTGTCCGGTGCGCCAGTCGACAGAAGGCAAGATCAGCCTTCCTAGATTGCTCTCAACGGCTCCTAGCTGCCTTGGGGCTATAAAAGGGACCCCTAGGCGCATGGAGGAGTACAGCAAGCATTCCTACAACATTCCTAAGCACTAAGACATCGATTCCGCGCCTTTGATTCTTTGCGATAGCAATTAGAGCTCTAGTTGAGTGGTGAACTCATTGAGTTGTGTTGTGAGCTCTCGTTGCGACTTGTGTGCGTGGTGTTGCTGTGATTTCTTGTCTTGTGTGCGTTGCTAATCCCTCCCTTGCTTCGTGCTTCTTTGTGAACTTCAAGTGTAAGGGCGAGAGGCTCCAAGTTGTGGAGATTCCTCGCGAACGGGATTGAGAAAAGCAAGCAAAACACCGTGGTATTCAAGTGGGTCTTTGGACCGCTTGAGAGGGGTTGATTGCAACCCTCGTCCGTTGGGACGCCACAACGTGGAGTAGGCAAGCGTTGGTCTTGGCCGAACCACGGGATAACCACCGTGCCATCTCTGTGATTGATTTCTTGTGGTTATTGTGTTTTGTTGAGACTCATCTCTAGCCACTTGGCAATTATTGTGCTAACACTTAACCAAGTTTTGTGGCTTAAAGTTTTAAGATTGACAGGATCACCTATTCACCCCCCCTCTAGGTGCTCTCAACGGGACACAGCCCGGACAAAATTACATTTATGTCCTTAACAACTAATCATAATCATGATACAAAACATGAGGGACTAGGCGGTCCTTTCCTCTTTGAGTCGATGGTGCCTTTCGTCTCAAGCGCATCATTGTGCCGAAGCTCCCTTGATAATTGCTTCGGCATATCGTCTTGCCAAAGGTGTTTCTACTCAGAGGACCTTCAGTGGAGAAGAAGGCCCCCAACAGTAGCCCCTTCGCGGTGCTAGATCGTTTTTCATGACGAGCTCGATCCGCGAAAAGCACGAAGGCTTCGGAATGCCGAAGGTCCAAAAAACACCTTCCCTGAGCTCGTTGTCGAGAAACGATTAAAATATTCTAAGCGTCGGGTGGTCCACCGTTCAGTGAGTAGCGACAGTCTGGCGGTTCACCTTCTGAGCGCCGAGTGGCCCACCGTTCAGTGAGTAGAGGCAGTCTGGCAGTTCACCTTCCAACCTGTAGCACTATATAAACAGACAGGTTGGCGAGGAGTTACCACAGCATTCATTGCCATCACACTGTTGTGCTGTTAAAAAAATTTAACCACAGCCGAAGCTTTTTCATTGCTCTCTCGAGCGAGCGCTTCGTCATCTGAGATTAGCTTCGTCAAAAGGATTAGCTTCGTCAGACGGATTAACTTCGTCAAACTACAAAAAAATACGTTAGCTTTGTCAAACCGTGGAAAATCCATCAAAAATGGCCAGAGTGCGTTCGACTGCAAGGGTGACTCGTGAGGGAAATGAAACCGAGGTCACTGAGACAACACCAATTTCTAAAGTTATGAAGCAATTAGGTCTAGTTGTAACGGAGGGAACTACTGATGAAGGTACCCCTGTTGCCGAAGCTGAACAGATCGTTGCTGAGGAAGAAGATATTGAAGAAGATGAAGAAGATTATAGTATCTTGATCCCAACAAAACCCAGCCATCTGGATTTTGAGAAATCTACTGTGTCTGAAGATGACATGCCCATGATGATGAAGCTAGGCTATTTTGGGGAAGCTAAGAGAAGACTTGTCCGATTTGCTAGAGAAGAGACCACCCCAGTGCTAAAGAATGATGAAGTAGTGGTTTTCAAAAGCTTTTTTCAGAGCGGGACTACGACTTCCTCTGAACGAGATGATAGGGGAAGTCTGAAAAATTTCGAAATATATCTTCATCAGCTGACCCCTAATGCCATTGTTAGGCTCAGCGTCTTCATCTAGGCCCTCCGAAGCCAAGGGATGAGCCCAGATGCCGAAGCATTCTGCCGAGTGCACGAGCTGCACTACCAGACGAAGGCTAGGGCAGACGGTCTTCATGAAAATTTTGGATGCTACAATTTTGTGTATCGCAAGGATACAAAGGCTCCAGTTCTCAGTTACCTCACCAAATGGCCAACCGGCTAGAAAGGTGAATGGTTTTACATCAAGGCTGATGAGAAGAAAAGGGGGAAACTGATGACAATGGTCATGTGCCCGCTGTCCTTAAACTTCGGAATGATCAGGCCCTATGCAACATGCAGCTTGGGTCAACATGCCAGCTGGCCAAAGTAGAATTCAGGGTAGTGGCTGAACAAATCGACACCGGAGACTTGGTGCAGGAATACCTAGCCAACCGGACGTATCCAACGTCAAGTGACTGGGTAATGCCGAAGATGAAGGGAACAAAGAAGAAATATGAACTTGTTCAATTACCTTATCGCTTCAAGTTTGAAAAACAGTTCAAGCAGCCTTGCCAGGAGTGGCTGGAGATGATTGAAACTATGTGTAACGAAATATTAGGAAACTACACCAAAAAAGAAGACCAGTTAATGACAGCAGCCTTCGGCACCTGGCCGAAACGAAGGTTAAACTGGGTGATGGATGCTCTAAAATTTGAATACCCTAATTATGAGCAACTTAACAAGGGTGTCGAAGGGGCAAAAAGGAAAAGGATTGTCAGCGTTCTGAATAGACAAGCTGCTAGAATGGTGAAGGAGGATGAAAAGACTTTAAAGAAAAGGAAATCCGTTCCTGAGTCGAAAGTGGCTGCTTTGAAGAAAAGAAAAGATGTGACTTCAGAGCCGAAGGTGACTGAGGTAGAAGAGGAGACTCCCTCGACACCTGCTGCTGCCGAAGTGGCAGAAATTATAAAGGTAATTACCAAATCTCTATCTATCAAGCTGCTAAGTCCTCTAGGACCGGAACTGACGAAGCTTTTACAGAAGAAAGATGAGCCTTCGGCTACGAAAAAGGTGGATGGGCAGAAAAAGCAAAGAATTGGTACTGTAATGGAAGCCATTGAACGGACGCCACCATCAGCCTCGACATCTAAAATAGCACCTATTGCAAGCGCCGAGGCCGCTACCGAAGCAAAACATATCTACCGAAGCTGCAGCTGCCGCCGAAGATACCAACTTGGAAAGCACGCTATCTGGAATTGATAAATTACTATTGGATATGGTTGCAAAAGAGGTAGCTGCGGCTATAGAGGAGGTCATGGCCACAGTGCCTGATAAAGGAAAGAAGAACGCCAAAGCTGCTTTGGAGGAACAAGATTTCGACCTTTGGAGCGTGGTCAGGCAAGAATTATCCGAGGCTAAGAAAAATGAGCTTCAGGAGTATGATGTATCCTGTGGTTACTAGCCAGGAGCTATGCTCTTTGGTGGAATCAACGAAGAGGCCTTAGGATGCATTCGAGACCGCACCGAGGCAAAGATCATCGGCTCTCTGTCGAAGAGCGTTGGTTTTCCGAAGCTTGAGGCTAACATTAGCAGCTACCAGCAACAACATATCGTCGGCAGTTTGTTTTACTCCAACTTCAAGGTAATATTCTTGTGATGAAGCAAAATTTCTCTTCTGATTTCTATGATAAAGCAAGTTTGCTGATGAAAGTTTATTTCTACAGAGTATGTTGCTAAGCAAAGCACTGCGAATGCAGCAGGACCTCGAGGACAAAAAGAATGAAATTATAATCGAGAGCTTAGAAAACAAAATTAAAGAATACGAAGCTTCTCTTGAGAAGAAAGATTTCTTGCTTCAGGCAATGGAGGGTTCCCTTGTAGAAGCCCAAACCAAAAATACTAGATTAAACGAGGAACTTCTCAAAAAATCAGAGAGCTTCGAACAAGAAAGGAAAGACTTGCAGACAAAATATAAGGCTGAAACTGTCGAAAACACGAAGCTATGGCAATCTTTGGAAGAGCTTCGGAACATGTGTTTAAGTTTTGGCAGCCGCTGCGTACAACAATTGAAAAAAGTTTTCAACTCGGTTGGAGCCAGTGCTGAAAAATTTACCCCTTTGGCCGAAAACATATCAAGCACCTTTGAACACATTGAAGGCAAAGTCGGGGCACTTGATGAAGTAATAGCGGGGCACGATGACTTCTGTGCCCTGCTAGCTTCCCGCGGCACAACTGCAGCATTTCTGAAAGCTGACTATACACACGCAAAGATTGTGAATAGACCAACCTTCAGCTTATCTTCAACAGATTTAGTTGATATCCCCAGCGAAGCTTGAAGCATAGGGAGCAGATTTATAACACAAATTTGGGCGAAGGGTGGTCGGGATTTGGCTGGTGACGAGGCACGAAACTTGCTTAAGCCGGTATGAAACTTATACCTGTTGCTTACCTTTTCTTGTAATTACTTTTTACCTTATACCATTTATTCGCCTGCAGGAAGGTGACACCGAAGATTGAAAATCTAGAGCATATTCCAAAGACTGTCGAAGCTACTCCTGAGACTTATCTGTATAGAGCTTAGAAGCACTTTGTATTATCTTTGTACAAGACATTGTAATAAAAAATTGAACAATCTTTTGTACACTTGTCCATACCTTGTAATATATTTTTACCTTTCCATCCATGTATAAATTTCTTTGCTATGGACGAAACTTGTATCTTTTGAGCCGAAGGCGAAAAACACCTTCCCTTCTTTTTCATACACAATGAAGCATACCCTTGCTTCTTCGTACTCATCGAAGCATTTCTGAAAGCTGAAGTATTTCTGTTTGTGCTTCATGTTATGATGATCCTACAAATGTCTAAATGGATGTGTATGGATGCAATGAATGATGTAATGTAATGTGCAAATGAATATCCCGAACACACACTCGAAGCCACACCCAGACTCTGCATCCCCTTAGGAACGACTTTTGAGTTTTTAAGCTCTGCATCCCCTTAGGAACGACTTTTGAGCTTCTTCACCTTCTATTTCGGTGGCATAAGTTCTGCATCCCCTTAGGAACGACTTTTGAACTTCTTCGCCTTATATTTCGGCAGTATTTGGCTCTGCATTCCCTTTGGAACGACTTTTGAGCAGAAAACTTACGTTGCGCTCTCTTAGGAATGGCTTTTTGTAGCTTTGTCAATTTTTGGCTCTGCATTCCCTTAGGAACGACTTTTGAGCAGAAAACTTACGCTACGCTCCCTTAGGAGCGACTTTTTGTTGCTTCATCAATTTTTGGCTCTGCATTCCCTTAGGAACGACTTTTGAGCTTCTCCCTGTTTTCTTTTTGCACTCGATGGTGCCGACTCAGATTTTACATATTACATGTTTGGGGGATTTGGCCCTCGTAGGGCTAAATAAGAATAAAAAATGACAAGTTATGGCCCCATTAAAAACCTTTCTCCCCTCTTGAAAGGAAAAGGGTGCCATAGAAAAATGAAAAAATATTACATCAAATTACACATAGTATCGCCGAAGCTCATCCGCATTCCAAGATCTGGGTATGTCGTTGTCGTCCATATCCTTCAATCTATAAGAACCGGGTCTTGACGAAGATATTACTAGAAAAGGACCTTCCCACTTTAGTGCAACTTGCCCACTGTATCTGGGTTGGCCACTCTCCGAAGCACTAGATGTCCTGGCTTGATGTTTTTCAATCGAACTTTTCTATCACGCCACCTTATTGTTTCGGCCTAATATTTATTGATGTGCTCTATGGCCTGAAGTCTGGTCCCTTCTATAGTATCTTTCGTTACTTGATAATCAGCTTCGTCTTCTGCCGAAGCTATTGTTCTTATTGACCCTGCCTTTGCTTCCTTTGGTGTTATTGCTTCGTCACCGAATAGGAGCTTGAAGGGTGTAAATCCGGTTGACCTTGACATAGTTGTGTTGTGGCTCCACACCACTTTAATCAACTCATCTGACCACTTTCCTCTGGGCTGGTTGAAGATTAGCTTCATTATTTCTGTCATTATAGTGCCATTTGCTCTTTCTACCAGCAGGTGTCATTTTTTATGCTGAGGCCGACGGTGGTGTTTCCTCAATGGCTTGCATGACAGTAACAATTCTTCGCTTTTTTGGCCCAACCACCTTTTTCGCTGCCAAAGGTTCGTCCTTCTTCTGTAAAAGCTTTGTCAGATGCGGCTCCAGAGGACTTAGCATCTTGATAGGTAAGGATTCAGTCATTACCTTTAAAATTTCTTCTACCTCAGCAGCAGAAGGCGTCGAAGGAGCTTCCTCTTCTATCTCAGCCATCTTCAGCTCTGGAGTTGCAGTTTTTCTCTTCTTCGAGGTTGCCACCTTCGGCTCAGGATTGGGTTTCCTCTTTTTCAGAGCTTTTTGGTCCTCTTTTACCATCCTAGCAGCCTGTCTGCTCATAACACTGACAACCCTTTTTCTCTTTGGCCCTTCGGCACCCTTGCTTAGTCGTTCATAGTCAGAGTACTCAAAGTTTAAAGCGTCCATTACCCGATTCAACCTTCGTTTTGGTCGGGTGCCGAAGGCTGCAGTCATCAGTTGATCTTCCTTTTTGGTATAATTGCCCAAAATTTCGTTGCACATAGTCTCAATCATCTCTAGCCATTCTTGGCAGGGCTCTTTGAACCGTTTCTCAAATTTAAACCTATAAGGCAATCGAACAAGTTCATCCTTCTTCTTTGTTCCTTTCAGCTTCGGCATACTCCATTCACTGAATGTTGGAGATACCCTGTTCGCCAAGTATTCTTGCACTAGATCCCTGGTGCTGATATGTTCAGCCACCACTCTAAATTCTGCTATGGCTAGCTAGCATGGTAACCCTGGCTTCATGTTGCACAAGGGTCTTGTCATCCCGAAGCTTAAACTCAGTGGGCTCATGACCATCGTCTTCAGCTTCTCCCTTTTCTTTTCATCGGCCTTGATATAAAACCAGTCACTCTTCCAGCCAGTTGGCCACTTAGTGTGATAACTGAGGACCGGAGCCTTCGTATCCTTACGATACGCGAAGTTATAACAACCAAAATTTTCATGCAACCCGTCTTCCCTAGCCTTTGTTTGGTAATGCAGCTCATGCACTCGGCAGAAAGCTTCAACATTTGGGTCCATCCCTTAGCTTCGAAGGGCCCAGATGAAGATGCTGAGCCTAACGATGGAATTAGGGGTCAGCTGATGAAGATAGATTTCATAATTATCCAAAACTTCTCCAATCATCTCGTTCAGTGGGAACCGTAATCCTGCTCTGAAAAAGCTTTTAAAAACTACTACTTCGTCATCCTTTGGTGTTGGAGTGGTTTCTTCCCCGACAAAGCGAATAAGCTTCCTCTCAGCTTCTCCGAAGTAGCCCAGTTTTATCATCATGGGCATATCGGTTTCAGTCACAGTAGATTTTTCAAAATCCAAGTGGCTAGGTTTTGATGGGATCAGAATGCTATAATCTTCTTCTTCTTCGTCAGCATTTTCTTCCTCAACATCAACTTGTTCAGTTTCGGCAGCAGGTGCACCTTCTTCAATGGCTCCCTCTGTCACAACTAACCCCAATTTTCTCATGACTTCGAAAATCAGAGCTGTCTCAGTAGCCTCAGTATCTTCTCCTTCATGGGTCACCCTCGCAGTCGAGCATACTTTGGCCATCTGATGGACCTTTTTTGTAGTCTTTACGAAGCTGATGTTTTCTACAGTTTTGACGAAGCTCCCTCTTTTGACGAAGCTAATTCAAAGTGACGGTTCGCTCGAGAATGCGGTGAAAAAGCTTCGACTATGGTCAAATTTTCCAACAGCACAACAGTGCAATGGCAATGAAGGCTATGGTAACTTCACACCTGCCCGTCTGTTTATATAGTGCTGCAGGTGGGAAGGTGAATCGCCAAGTCGCCCACACCCGCCGAACAGTCACCCGCACCCGCGGAACGGTGGACCACTACCTGCTGTGTGGTGGGACACCTCGCGCCTAGAGTACTTTAATCATTTCTTGGCAACGAGCTCAGGGAAGGTATTTTTCGGACCTTCGACATTCCAAAGCCTTGAAGATTTTTCACGGATCAAGCTCGTTACGAAAAACGATCTAGCACCGCGAAGGGGCTACTGTTGGGGGCCTGCTTCATCGCCAAAGGTCCTTTAAGAAGAAGTACCTTCGAAAGATCAGTGTATAATCAAGCACAGCGCGAAGGTACACACGAAGCTGCTGTCCGAGGAGCTTCGGCATAATGGTACGTCTTGAGACGAAGGGCTGCACCGACCTAAAGAAGAAAAGACCGATCAATCCATGATAATTTGTGTCATGATTGTAACTAGTTATCAAGGTCATAAATGTAATTTTGACTGGGCTACGTCCCATGCCTATAAATAGGTGAACAGTACCCCCATACTGTTCACGCTGACTTGTACTCGCTCGTGCGTCACGCTTGGGCTTTTACCCTCTGTCAAGACGAAGGTACAAATGTAATTCAATATTGTTTCTGTTTATCCATGATAATAAAAAGAAGATATATTAATAATGCCATATGATTATTCATGTTGTATTTTATATTTCATATGCTTCTTCTTTCATTAACATACATTGCAATGACGAAGGTACGTCCTTCATGACCTTCGTCTAAAGATCATTATATCCTAAGGGAAATAATGCTTCGAAGGACAAAGGGCATTAACCTTTAACATCTTGTGTTGCCTTGTTCTTAACTCATAGCATTTGAGAACAAGCCCCCAACAGGTCACTTCATTGCAAAATGTCCATATACAAGTGACAGTGATAGGGACGACGACAAGAAAGGGAAGAAGAAAATAGAGAAGAAGATATATTACAAGAATAAGGGTGGCGAGGCACACATGGGGCGGGAATGGGACTCCGAAGAGAGCTCCATCGACTCCTCCTCCGGCGAGGACGCCGCCAACATCGCCGTCAACAAAGGCCTTCTCTTCCCCAACGTCAGCCACAAGTGCCTAATGGCTAAAGAAGGCAAGAAGAAGAAGGTACATACTAGAGATGCCTCCAAATATACTACTTTCGATAATGAGGGTAGCTCTAGTGATGATAATGATGATTTAACTTCTCTTTTTGCCATCTTAACTAAGGATCAAAATAAAAATATAAATGAATTGATAGAATCCATTAATGAGAAGGATGATCTCTTGGAATGCCAAGAAGACTTGCTCGTTAAGGAAAATAAGAAATTTGTTAAATTAAAGAATGCTTATGCTCTAGAGGTAGAAAAATGTGAAAATTTATCTAAAGAGCTTAATATGTGTAATGATTCAATTTCTTGTCTTAGAATTGAGAACGATAATTTGATTGCTAAGGTTGAAGAATTGAATATTTGCAAATTCTTTACATCTACTGTTGAGCATGTCACTATTTGTACGAGATGTAGAGACATTAATACTGATGCTATAGATGATCACCTTGCAATGATTAAAGAATAAAATGATCACATAACAAAATTAAATGCTAAAATTGCCGAGCATGAATTAGAAAATGAAAATTTTAAATTTGCTCGTAGCACGCTTTATAATGGGAGACGCCCTGGTATTAAGGATGGCATTGGCTTCCAACAAGGGAGCCAAAGCAACACCAAACTTAATGCCCCAAGAATAGACTATCTAATTTTGTTAAGGGTGAGGCTCCCATGGTTCAGGATAGAGAGGGTTACATTTTATATCCTAAAAACTATTCTGAGCATAAAATTAGAAGAATTCATGCTAGAAAACCTCATTCTGTTTCTCATCATGCTTTTATGTATAGTAATGAGGCATCTAGCTCTAGGCATTCAACTCATATCAAAATGCCTAAAAAGAAAATTGCAAATGCATCAAATGAGTATAACATTTCATTTAAGACTTTTGATGCATCTTATGTGTTAACTAACAAATTAGGCAAAGTAGTTGCCAAATATGTTGGGGGCAAACACAAGAGTCCTAAGACTTGTGTTTGGGTATCCAAGGTGCTTGTTTCTAATGCCAAAGGACCCAAGACCGTTTGGGTACCTAAGAGCAAGGCCTAAATTTGTTATGTAGGTTTTTGCATCTGGCGGATCAAGTTGGATAATCGATAGCAGGTGCACAAACCACATGAAAGGGGAGAAAAGGATGTTATCCTCATATGAGAAAAATAAAGATCCCCAAAGAACGATTACATTCGGGGATGGAAATCAACATTTGGTCAAATGTTTGGGTAAAATTGCTATATCACCTGACCATTTCATTTCCAATGTTTTTCTTGTAAATTCTTTAGATTACAACTTGCTTTCAGTTTCTCAATTATGTAAAATGGGCTACAATTATCTTTTTATTGATGTTGGTGTTACTGTCTTTAGAAGAAGTGATGATTCAATAGCATTAAGAGAGTGTTAGATGGTCAGCTATATTTAGTTGATTTTAATGATAACAATGCTGAACTAGACACTTGCTTATTTGCTGAGACTAATATCGGCTGGCTCTGGCATCGCCGACTTGCCCATGTTGGAATGAAGAATCTTCACAAACTTCTAAAGGGAGAACACATTTTAGGACTAACAAATGTTCATTTTGAGAAAGACAGGATTTGTAGCACATGCCAAGCAGGGAAGCAAGTTGGAGCTCATCATCCACACAAGAACATCATGACGACCAACATGCCGCTTGAACTACTCCACATGGATCTATTCATCCCGATCGCTTACATAAGCATCGGCGGGAGTAAGTATTGTCTTGTGATTGTGGATAATTATTCTCGCTTCACTTGGGTATTCTTTTTGCAGGAAAAATCTCAAACCCACGAGACCCTAAAGAGATTCTTGAGATGGGCTCAAAATAAGTTCGGATTAAGAATAAAAAAGATTACAAGTGATAATGGAACGGAGTTTAAGAATTCACAAATAGAGCGATTTCTTGAGGAAGAGGGCATCAAGCATGATTTTCTTCTCCCTACACACCTCAACAAAATGGTATAGTGGAGAGTAATAATAGAACTCTATTAGACATGGCAAGGACCATGCTTGATGAGTACAAGACACCAGATCGATTTTGGGCGGAGGCAATTAACACCGCTTGCTACTCCATCAACCGACTCTATTTGCACCGAATCCTCAAGAAAACATCATATGAACTCCTCATCGGTAAAAAGCCCAATGTTTCTTATTTTAGAATTTTTGTGAGCAAATGCTTTATTCTTATTAAGAGAGGTAGAAATTCTAAATTTGCTCCTAAAGCAGTAGAAGGCTTTTTACTTGGCTATGACTCAAACACAAGGGCATATAGAGTCTTCAACAAGTCCACTGGATTAGTTGAAGTTTCTTGTGACATTGTGTTTGATGAGACTAATGGCTCCCAAGTGGAGCAAATTGATCATGATGAATTAGATGATGAAGAGGCTCCGTGCATCGCGCTAAGGAACATGTCCATTGGGGATGTGTGTCCAAAAGAATTCGAGGAGCCTACACAAGCACAAGATCAACCATCATCTTCAATACAAGCATCTCCACCAACTCAAGATGAGGAAATGGTTCGAGAAGAAGAGGATGAAGACCAAGATGATGAGCCACCCCAAGAGGAGGACATTGATCAAGGGGGATATGAAGATGATCAAGATAAGGAAGATGACCAAGAAATTTGGGATCAAAGACCGCCACACCCAAGAGTCCACCAAGCAATTCAAAGAGATCACCCTGTCAACTCCATACTTGGTGACATTCATAAGGGGTAACTACTAGATCTCGAGTTGCTCATTTCTATAAACATTACTCTTTTGTGTCTTCTATCGAGCCATACATGATAGACGATGCACTAAGAGATCCGGATTGGATAGTGGCAATGCAAGAGGAGCTCAACAACTTCACGAGGAATAAGGTATGACATTTAGTTCCATGTCCTAACCAAAATGTTGTAGGTACCAAATGGGTATTCCGCAACAAACAAGATGAGCATGGTGTGGTGACTAGGAACAAAGCCCGACTTGTTGCCAAGGGATATTCACAAGTCGAAGGTTTAGATTTTGATGAAACCTATGCACCCGTAGCTAAGCTTGGGTCAATTCGTATATTACTTGCCTATGCCACTTACCATGGATTTTAGCTATATCATATGGACGTGAAGAGTGCCTTCCTTAATGACCCTATCAAAGAAGAGGTATATGTTGAGCAACCTCCCGGCTTTGAAGATACTGAGTATCCTACACATGTTTATAAGCTCTCAAAGACGCTTTATGGGCTCAAGCAAGCTCCAAGAGCATGGTATAAATGCCTAAGAAACTTTATTATCACTAATGGCTTCAAAGTTGGTAAAGCTGACCCTACTCTCTTCACTAAAACTATTGCTAAGGACTTGTTTATATGCCAAATTTATGTTGATGATATTATATTTGGGTCTACTAACAAGTCAACTTGTGAAGAGTTTAGTAGGATTATGATACAGAAATTCGAGATGTCTATGATAGGGGAGTTGAAGTATTTCCTTGGATTTCAAATCAAGCAACTCCAAGAGGACACCTTCATCAGCCAAACTAAGTACATTCAAGATATTCTCAAAAAGTTTGGAATGAAGAATGCCAAACCCATCAAGACACCCATGGGAACAAATGGGCATCTGGACCTCGACACGGGAGGTAAATCCGTAGATCAAAAGGTCTACCGATCGATGATAGGATCTTTACTCTATTTATGTGCTTCACGACCAGATATTATGCTTTCCGTATGCATGTGTGCAAGGTTCTAGGCAAATCCAAAGGAAGTTCACCTTAGGGCCATGAAAAGAATCATGACATATTTAGTTTACACTCCTAAGTTTGGGCTTTGGTACCCTAAGGGATCTACCTTTGATTTAATTGGGCATTCTGATGTCGATTATGCTGGATGTAAAATTGACAGGAAGAGCACATTAGGGACTTGTCAGTTTCTGGGAAGATCCCTAGTGTCTTGGGCTTCAAAGAAACAAAACTCAGTAGCTTTATCCACCGTTGAAGCCGAGTATATTGCTGTAGGACACTGTTGTGCACAATTACTCTAGATAAGGCAAACTCTTAGGGACTATGGCTACAAGTTGAGCAAAGTCCCTCTCCTATGTGATAATGAGAGTGCAATCAGCATGGCGGACAATCCTATCGAACACAGCGACGCTAAGCACATAGACATCCGGTATCACTTTTTGAGAGATTACCAACAAAAGGGAGATATCGAAATTGCTTATGTTAGCACCCACAACCAATTAGCCGATATCTTTACCAAGCCACTAGATGAAAAGACTTTTAGCAAACTTAGGAATGAGCTAAATATTCTAGATTCTCAGAACTTTGATTGAAACATTGCACACATTGCTCATTTATATACTTTTGATCATATCTCTTTCATTTGGTACAAGTGCATATTTCTTATTCTTCTTGTGCGAAGGCTAAGACTAATGTGTTTTCAAGTACATTTCTATGATTAGTCTTCAATTGAAAGGGAAATGGAGTATTAGGTGAAGGCAAGATTTCCACTCAACTCTATCGGTATCATTTATCCTTTGCCTTACTCATAGAACTCCAATTGGTATAAACTTTCACTCATATCCATTATTTTCCAAAGGGGAGAAAATAAGCCCCAAAGGGGGAGAATTATAAGGCCTCTCAAGTTTCTTCGTTTTTGGCGCTTAATGCCAAAGGGGAGAAAGTATTAGGCCCAAAGCAAAAGGATCGCACCACTAGTTTGAAATTCAAAAATTTCAATTGGCATTTGGTATCTTCTTTAAAAATGGAAATCATTTCAATTAGAAAAACCCTCTTGACAGCTAAGGGGAGAACTTTTTCAGGGGGAGCTTTTGTTTAGCTAAAGGAAAAGCATTTGAAACAATGGGAGAATTTTCAAAATCTTGAAAATGCTTTTTGAAATCATATTCTTATACTATTGGCTATTTACAAAAGGATGTAAAAAGACTTTTCCAAAAGATTTGCAAAAACAAGCTAAGTAGTGCAAATGTGGTCCAGAATATCAAAATAGAAGAAAGCAATCACATTTACTTATGTAGAAATTCTTTCACTTGGTTTAACTCAAAAGTAACTTATGCACATCTGAAAGTCGCCTAGAGGGGGGGTGAATAGGCGAAACCTGAAATTTACAAACTCAAGCTCTCACTAAGGCCGGGGTTAGCGTTAGAATAAAGTCAGAGTGTGGAAGATTGTTTCTCTTGCTATGAGTTGCTCAAATTTGTGAGTATTACTTTGGGAGCAAACTCAAATCAATATTAGCAAGAAAACTTTAAAGAGAGGAAAGAGGGGAAACAAATCAAGTGAAGATCAATGCAAGTGAACACGATGATTTGTTTACCGAGGTTCGGTTCCAAAGAACCTAGTCCCCATTGAGGAGGCCACAAAGGCCGGGTCTATTCCAACCCTTTCCCTCTCTCAATCGGTCACACAGACCGGTCGAGGCTTCTCCTTAATTACTTGGGTCACTAAGACCCCGCAAGGATCACCACACACTTAGGTTTCTCTTGCTAGCTTTATAAAGCACTTAGAAGAATGAGAATAAGAAGGAAAAAGCAATCCAAGCAACAAGAGCAACAAAAGAACACAAAACACCCTCTCTCAAGTCACTAAGAGATTGAGTTGATTTTGAGGCTTGGAGAGGATTTGATCTTTGGAATGTGTCTTGGAGTGAATGCAATTGATCTTGTATTGAATGTGAAGTTCAGAAAACTTGGATGGCTTCGAATGGAGGTGGTTGGGGGTATTTATAGCCCCAACCACTATTATAGTCGTTGTTGTCGATGGCGCACTGGACAGTCCGGTGGTGCACCGGACAGGGCACTGTTCATTGTCTGGTGCGTGCCACGTCAGCACACCGTTTGGGTTTGGAGTGGTTGACCGTTGAAGTCCTTTGTCTTCTAGCTGCACCGGACAGTCCGGTGGCACACCGGACATGTCCGGTGCGCTCTGACATCTGACTTCTGTACTATGCACTATTGATCTGACATCACAAACGACCGTTGCCCTCAGTTGACCGTTGCTCCATTGGCTCACCGGACATGTCCGGTGCACACCAGACAGTACGGTGAATTATAGCAGAGCGTCCCTTGGAAAAGCCCGAGAGCGGCCTATTTGAGTGGTGCTCGGCCTGGGGCACCGAACACTGTCCGATGCGCCACTGGCAGCACCAATGCTAGTCTATGCTCCAAACTTTATTGATTCCCCAACTTAGCTTCTTTCTTGTTTTGTGTTGAACTTTATGCACCTGAGATAAATGATGACTAGGCAAACTAGTTAGTCCACGTGGTTTGCCTAGTCATCATCTATCTCAGGTGCATAAAGCTCAACATAAACCAAGAAAGAAGTTAAGTTGGGGAATCAACAAAGTTTGGAGCAAAGACTAGAAATGGTGTTGCCAGTGGCGCACCGGACACTGTCCGGAACCCAGGCCGAGCTCCACTCAAACAGGCCACTCTCGGGGTTTTCAAGGGATGCTCCGCTATAATTCACCAGACATGTCCGGTGAGCCAATGGAGCAACGGTAACCTGCCCTCAACGGTCGACTGCAGTGAACAGTAAAAGTGAACAGTGCACAGTCAGAAGTCAGAGCTACGAAGTTAGAATACACCGGACATGTCTGGTGTGCCACCAGACAGTCTGGTGCCGCTAGAGGACAGAAGACTTCAACGGTCAACCGCTCCAAACCCCAACGGTGTGCTGACGTGGCACGCACCGGACAGTGAACAGTGCCATGTTAGGTGCACCATCGACAGCAATGGCTAGAATAGTGGTTGGGGCTATAAATACCCCCCAACCACCTCCATTCAAGTCATCCAAGTTTTCTGAACTTCACATTCAATACAAGAGCAAAAGACTACACTCCAAGACATAATCAATGGATCAAATCCTCTCCAAGCCTCCAAATCAACTCAATTGCTTAGTGACTTGAGAGAGGGTGCTTTGTGTGCTTTTGTTGCACTTGTTGCTTGGAGTGCTTTCTCCTTCTCATTCTTATTCTCTAAGTGCTTTGTAAAGCTAGCAAGAGACACCTAAGTGTGTGGTGATCCTTGAGGGGTCTTAGTGACCCAAGTGATTAAGGAGAAGCCTCAACCAGTCTAAGTGACCGATTGAGAGAGGGAAAGGGTTGGAATAGACCCGACCTTTGTAGCCACCTCAATGGGGACTAGGTTCTTTGGAACCGAACCTCGGCAAACAAATCACCGTGTTCATTTATGTTGATTTTCACTTGATTTGTTTCCCCAATTTCCTCTCTCTAAAAGTTCCCTGCTATTATTGATTTGAGTTCACTCCCAAAGGTTATCCGCATTGATTGAGCAACTTGTGGCAAGGAGAACTACCTTCCGCACTCCGATTTAATTCTAACGCTAACCCCGAGCATAGTGTGTGTTTAAAGTTTGTAAATTTCAGGTTTCGCCTATTCACCCCCCTCTAGGCGACTTTTAGGTGACCATCTCCCTTTTGGCGTGTTCTCTCGACATCACTTCGAGTTGTTAAACTCTAATGAAGCATCGGGCTCCGATACCAATTGAAAATCACCTAGAGGGGGGTGAATAAGCGAAACCTGAAAATTATAAACTTTGAACACACACTTCACCTGGGGTTAGGGTTAGAATACATAATGTTGAATTCGTTGTGTGGAAGATAGTTCTTCTTACTATGAGTTGCTCAATCAATGCGATTAACTTTTTGGAGCTAACTCAAAAATAATATGAGCAAGAGAACTTTAGAGAGAGAGGAGAGGGAAGAAACAAATCAAGTGGTGAAGATCAACATAAATGAACACGATGGTTTGTTTCTCGAGGTTCAGTTTCAAAGAACCTAGCTACTCCCCGTTGAGGGGGCCACAAAGGACAGGTCTATTCCAACCCTTTCCCTCTCTCAATTGGTCACTTAGAATGGTCGAGTGCTTCTTCTTAATCATATGGGTCACTAAGACCCTGCAAGGATCACCACACAATTAGGTGTCTCTTGCTAGCTTTACAAAGCACTTAGAAAGGATTAGAATGAGAAGAAGGCAACCAAGCAACAAGAGCAACAAAACAAACACAAACCACCCTCTCTCAAGTCACTAAGCACTTGATTTGATTTTAGGAGCTTGGAGATGATTTGATGCCTTGATTTGTCTTTGGAATGTATCCTTTTGCTCTAGTATTTAATGGAGAAGTTGCAATGCTTGGATGGCTTGAATGGTGGTGGTTGGGGGGTATTTATAGCCTCCAACCACTTCCTAGCCGTTGGCTGACTTTGTTGTCGATGGGCACACCAGGCAGTCCGATGGTGCACCGGACACTGTACTGTTCACTATCCGGTGCGTGTCACGTCAGCGACCGTTGGGGTTTGGAGCTGTTGACCGTTGAAGTCTTCTGTCCTCTTGCAGCACCGAACAGTCCGGTGTGTTCTGACTTTGCAGTCTGACTTATGACTTCTGCTCTGCCAGCGCAGTCGACCATTGGGCGCAGTTGACCGTTGCTCCATTGTCTCACTGGACAGTCCAGTGGTACATTGGACAGTTCGGTAAATTATAGCAAAAGCGCGCTGAGAAAACCCAAGAGCGGCCAGTTCGCGAGATGCTCGGCTAGGGCACCGGCCAGTGTCCGGTGCGCCATTGGCCGCACCAATTCTTGTATGCTCCAAACTTTGTAGAATTCCCTCAAGTCTTTTTCTTTGTATATTTATGTTGAACTTTATACACCTGAGAAAAATAGCAACTAGACAAACTAGTTAATCCATGTGGTTTGTGATGGACGTCAAACACCAAAATCGATTATAGAAAATGGTTAAGCCCATTTCCCTTTCACGAAGAAAGTAGCCACATGCCTTGCGATCCTGGATGCAAGTTCCATGGAAGCGACATTCCAGAAGATTATCGCAGGGTAGAATTGACGACGGTCGTCCAAGGATCCGAGGACAACATGTTAGACATCCCTGGGCCCGAAGGTATTGAGACACTTGGACAAGTTATCAAGAATTTTATCCTTTGGCCTCGAAGGGATGTCGAATTGGTTGATCAACCGTCGTCATCCCCTGTCCAACCGTCTCCGCCTCCTCAAACTGTAGTTCCCATTGTACATCCATCATCACCTCAAACTTCACATGCTTCTCCTCATCCTCTCTCTGACCCACCACAAGCATCGCCATTCAGGGCTCCACCACCTTCTCCTCCTCATCCTCTTGGTGATCCACTATCTACGCCACCAACAAGAATTCCACCTTCTCCACAACCACCAACAGACCCACGAGCATCAAAGAAATCTAAATTTTCTATACCAAAATTGGTGTCCCTGTATGAGAAAAATAAGAGTAAAGCTACCACTACTGGCACAACTCAATTTTTGTCTGGGATTTGGCCAAGCATGAGAAGTCTAAAAAAGGCTGAGGAAATGACCCTAAAGATAAAGAAGGCAACTAAGACAGATTATAAAAATGTGCCTAAAAATATGTGCCGAATAGACGACTACTCCATTTTGAGAAACTAAGGAAGCTACCGGCTGGTATTAAATGATTGGATGACTGGTACATGCAGGCATCTTTAGTTGGCATCGATACCATCAATGTACATGTACCAAAAAAGCTTTTCATGGTTTAAGCGATAAGGTTTATTGCATTCGAGGATATGTGGTTAATGATGAACCTTCAAAGACTCGACGTACAACTCGTAACGATTTTTGCATTGTAAGTGTCCTCTACTTCTAGATATATGTGTTATTATTAGTGAGTTGTATAAATTTTCAATATATGACATGCATGTGTGCCTTTCAGAATGCATCATGATTAGCAGGAGATCCTTTACGGTACAAATCTCGATGCTAGTGCCGGTAAAAGGGTCGGGTATCTCAACCCAATATAGATATTCGAGCAAAATCACACTTTCATAATCAGAAAAGATAATGAAGAATTAAAATAAAAGATGGACGAAGAAGTTGAGAAGCATATACAAGATATGAAGAAAGATTTTGAAGCTCGATACACCACCTACATAGGACATGCAATGCTTCAATTTTAAGACAGGGAAGCCATAGCGGCCTCATACAATTTAAAATAAGTGTGATTTTGCATAAATAAAATTAATAATTTCAATACACATTTATCACAAATTTGATTCATACAGGGACCATTGGATATGCTTCCTTATTTCCCTAAGGTTGGAAAGGTGCTCGACTCCTTGGATTACGACCCTTCGATATATACAAAATTTCTCAGCATCTTAGAGTTGTAAACCTTTTCTATGCATGCATACTTTTATCGATAAAAATTTGGGAATAACATGGTAATTCTACTTGAGATCACATGGCTTATAGATTCTATAAGATGAGAGGTGGAAAGTATGACCCGTCGAAAAAAGCATGCCACTAGACATCCACTATAAATAGCCGGTAAGTATGTGAATTTATGAATATATATCATACATGTATGTACATAGGACAATGTTGTAACTAAATAACCAATCTTCCGTTATGTAGTGCCACAAGCAACCATTTGGATCGGTCCTATGTGGGTTCTATGTGTGTGAGTCCATGAGATAGAACACACGATACATCATGAATCCTAGCCAGGTATTATTAGTAATAGTTATGTATGTATTTATGTTATTAAAGATGAAAATGTGTTATTGAGTGTAAATAGATGATGTTTATAAACTTTCTTTACATGAATTTCAACGAAGAAAGCCAGAGAACTTGACCGAATGTGTATTGTATAATTGAGGACCTATGCACATTCATAATGAAAGAGGTTATTCTCGTTGAAGAAAAATATCACGATGCTACCGGTACATTAGCTAGGCTAGAGTTTAGATTACTCATAGAAATTAGTACACTATATCTTAGCCGAGATAGTTATTAGAGCTTAGATGAAAACTTTGATGTATAGAATGTGTAATGGTTGTAATTAAACACAAGACTTTGATGTATATAAATGTATGATAGAATTTAATTCCATGTTGCTTTCAATATGAATATCAATATATAATGATATATATATATATGTTTGTGTGTAAATATATGTAAAATTTAATTTTATTTGAAAATTTGAAAAATCCGGGAAAACTCCTAATAAAGAAAACTGCCAATGTAAAGTGAATTTCTACTAGTAGTTTTATTAAGCAAACCACCAGTGTAATTCTATTTCTACTGGCGGTTTATTTAAGAAAGAGTTTTTTAAGGTGATGCCATTGATTTTGCTGGTGTCCTCATTTTTACCCTTAGTCGTATTTTTTTGCTCAATTTTCTCCTTCTGTTCTATAGCACTGGAAGGAAAAAAACTGAGCAAAAAGCACGACTAAGGGTAAAAATAAGGACACGAGCGAAACCAAGAGCACCGCTTTAAAAAACCCTATAAGAAAACTCCAGTGCAAATAGCATTTTCACTGGCAGTTCTAAAATAACCGCCAGTGGAAATGCTGCCCCTAGCACTGACGGTACTGAAAAACGTTAATGCAAATAGCTCTAGAACCGCCACTATAGAGCTTATGCGTACGAGTGATCCTATCTGCAAGCCTGTCATATATGTTACTTTCGTGCTCTAAGTTTTTGTTGCTGCCAACTTTGTTTTTCCTCTCTGCTGATTGAAACTGCAGTTTTCCGAGTATTTAGCAACCAGGCACTCCAATGCCCTAATCTGTGTCACAAACATTTCAAGTCTCCCAGTGTTAGTTGTCTTTCTTGCTGTCTCGTTGTTTCACTGAGCTAATAATGGCCAGAAATAGGTTGTCAGGTTGTATAATACTCAAACATGATGTGGTCTGCATCACAGCTGGTGAACCAACATTTTTTTGTTGTTGTTGAGTACTCCGTTTCAAAATGTCTAATGCCGAGAAGAAAACGAATAAGCATGTGAAAAGGTTTTCACTTTCTTCTTTTTTTGTGAGGTTTTTCTAGTTTCTACTTTTCTTTCTTCTAGTATTTGTTTTTCGAACTGCCTATTCCCCGTACCATCTTTAGAGCAACTCCAGTAGTTCTCCAAAAAATAGCTTGCTAAAATCATATTTAACAAGTTGCTAAATAGCTATTGGAAGTAAAAAACAACTTAGTCTCCAATAGTTGCTCATATTTAGGAAGTAGTTCGATTTTGAATCTAGCTTTAGCGACCCTGCCCCTATGAGATCTGCCTGATAATAAGGTTGAGAGCAGAGGATGTGAGGGCGGAAAAAAAAAAGGCCGGTCGATATGAACTATGGATGAGTGGTGGTCCAGTGGCGCAACCTATGAGGAAGTTGGGTTTGACGGTGAAGGAGAAACTTGCGTCATACGTGTTTGACATAGCTACCTCATTATGCTAGAAAATGAAAAAAGAGCGTGCTATACCTGGCTATCTCACTGTGTGAAAAAGGGAAAAATAATCACGCTACTGTGAAAAAATTGACGTTAACTGCATTTAGGGAGTTCCTACCGAGTTGCTAAATGTGGAGAGTAAATAGAGTTGAATAGCAACTAAGTAAATTTAGCAAGTCTATTTAGAGAACCATTGGAGAAGCATTTTTCTGTTTATTTCTTAAATTTAAAATTTAGAGAGTTGTTTAGAGAACTATTGGAGTTGCTCTTATGGGGGAAAAAACGCAATAAATTCTAGGAGTACGTCGTGTATCCAGCCCTTGATCTGCTGCTCGCACAGCACATTTTCCATCTTTTGCAGCGGATGATGCGGAAATTTGCTCCAGCTGCTTCAGAGTTTACTCCTACAGCTGTGGACACTGTATGCTTTCATTTATTTTTCCAAGGCAATGGACAGTTGATTTGGGCACTGTCTCCCTCTTTACTGCTCCAGTTGTTTACTGTATCATCCTGTCCAGTTGCTGTATTCTATGTGAACTTCCCTGAACATTTATGGTGTCTATTTTTTTTATCCTTTTGAAATATTTTCTATTCATACCACACACTGCTGTTTTCTTAAGGGCCCACCTCTACCGTATAGTTTTTGAGACTACTGTCATGTCAATATTTTCTAGAAACCGGTGTATTAAGAGTTTCAACCTCATGAAATTCTCTCATCTCCCATAAAATCTATCATATCTCTTTTATGCATGTCATCATGTTTGTTTAAATCATTACATGGCATGTCAATGAAACTCTTAGAAACTCACTAAGAATGACCTTAGAGCAACTATAATGAAGCTGATTAAATCCTAGGTGGCAGGGTGGAAACACAGAAAAGAGAAAAAAGTTGGTGCTTCATGAGAAATCCGGTCCCAACATATTCTATGTGGAGAAAGAGTCTGCTTGCAGCCTACTGCGGGAGTAAGGCTAGCCCTTTCTATTTTCAGCTATCTAAATGATTCCCCTCTCCAAACATTAAATATTTTCAGCTTTAATTTAACCAACTTAGAATTATAAGAATAAGCTTAGTATATGTATTGGTTTTATTGCTGACTATTGATGATGTTGCAAGATTATAGAGCTCCAGTTAATTCTTCTATTAGCCTTGCTCTTGTCATAAGAGCCTATGGTTGAAATTGTAGTCATGTTGTTAGCAGAAGCATTGCTTTTGTTTTCTGATCGAGGACACTCGTATTAAAACCCATTCGCATAAAACCATTGCCTTGTCTGTTTCATGCAAACCCATTCTTTTTACGATAACGAGGATTTCAGAGCTTTTACAGTTCCAGCACACATCATTAATTTGACTGTCTTTTTTTTAGTTTCCTTTTGAATAGTCTCCAGCACTCCAGCTACTGATTTCCCAAAAGGACCAGATGGACAGGCTGTAGTGTCCAAGCAAAACAGTCACAGGTGCTCAGGTTCTGCAAACATGGGTAAGCGTGCTTGTCTATACAAGTAAATTTTTCTGCACTGTTTTTCTCTCCTAGAGTTTTTTTAATATTGAGAAATAATGGAAGTAACGAGAATCTGGCCTTCTACGTGTGTTCGAAGGTTAAAAAAAGAGAGGAGGAACATTGGCTAGGCTACATAGAAAGATGGGGAGTGAAATGCTTTATTAGGTCCACTAGTGGTACTAATATGATAATTAGTATTTTTTTATCACACCTTAACTTCCTGAAAATAAGCAAACAAATGTTCTTCTACACCTTAATAACCTAGAGAATCTAGGGACCTTGAATCGGTTTATGAAGTACAAAAGACATTTAAGAGATGATATAATATAACCTTGAGCCTTTAAATCATAAATACTGTCACAAGATTCTTAGTGAAGAGTCCAACTCCTTTATTTTTTTTATTTAACCTCCTTCATACCATTTAAGAGACGATATATTAAATAAGGTTGTGCATGCTCTGACATTATATGCTAACTTCTAGACTTTAATAGCAGTTGTTAAATAATACTTGTTTCCAAAAACGACCAATAACCGTCCTTATATAACATTATATCGTTATTTAAAAGATGTTATTTCAAATATGTGATGATCGGAAGTGGTGCAGTGTGTGTGGTCGTGTGGACAACTGGACAGACACTCCATAGCAGCAAGGCAGCAGCCGTGGTAAAAATTTCAGATGATGAACTGTATGGTACAATCCCCGATGTGACTGCTTTTATCCCACCAGCTGGATCTTCCCTTAAATAATACTATCAACATGCAAGAAAAGAACTTGAAGGAAAAACACGAGAGTAGTATTCAAATCAGCGTTACCAACTCATGCCATGTTTAGTTTTATAGGACTAATGTTTAGTCTCTAACTTTTAGTCCTTTTAGTCTCTGTTGAGCACCAAATTGAGCGCGCGGACGGTCCGGCCCTGAGGCCGGACGGTCCGCGGTCCGGACAGTCCGCGCCTGTGGGCCGGACGGTCCGCGCGTGCGCAGAACAGATTAGGGTTCCGAGTTTTGTGCTACGGTTGTTAGCTAAAATCAAGGGATAAGCTCGGAAGTTAGTTTGTAAAGGGTCCAGCCCCCCTCCTCTATAAATAGAGAGGTCTACGGCCGATTTGTAATCATCAATCGAATCAATACAACTTCTATTTCGCATTTTATCCTAAGAGTAGTTCTAGTCTAGTTTAGGTTTAGATATCCAATCCCCAAATTCTTCGTCTCTCTTCGGCTCTACGTCGATTAGAGGAGTCTAGGTCGGCCAGCCCGAGCCTAGACACCACCTAGGATCTCTACTCCCCGACGGGGTCCCTCCCGGGAGCGAGATCCAAGCGCCGTCGGCGATCTTCCGCCGTCCCTGCGTACGCGCGGACCGTCCGGCCCCAGGGCGCGGACCGTCCGGCCGTCAGGCAGGAGCCCTAGCCACGCATCAGGCCGCGGACCGTCCGGCCCCAGGCCGCGGACAGTCCGCCATTGCGCAGAGAGCACCACCGCGCCTCGCACCAGGCCACGGACCGTCCGGCCCCTGCGCGCGGACCGTCCGCCCCTGTGCAGAGGGCACCGCCACGGTTCTTGTTGAGTGTTTGGCGCTCCGAAAAGGCGTCAACATACTTTTTGGCGACTCTGCTGGGGAAAACACATATAGACCTATCAAATCGGCCCTAAATGGCCGGTTCAAAAGATAGCTCTGAGGTTTCCACCAGCAATATCATCACACCGACATGGGAAGCCTTGTCGGCTGAAGAACAGCTCCTGTTCGAGGAGCGCCAGGAGCAGCTGATCCAAGAAGCAAAGGCGAAGTTCCTGGCTGACTTCAAAGTGGACAGGAACAACAAGGTCGTCCGACATCGGGCGACGGATCCGGCTTCGCTCCAACCCACGCCAGATATCCCCAATGTAAGTAATACCAACGATCTGCAATCTCTTAGAAATTATGTAGAAGATCAGCGTGAACAAATGCAGAACATCATAGGGGGTATGCAAAGCGATCTTAAGAGACTAGTACGTGCATTTGATAAATCTAGTACCGCAAATTTTCCTTCGCACGAGGTTGAGTTAGGAGATAACGCGCGTAACACATCGGCTACAGGTTGTCACGACCAGTCACAACCCCTTTACGGGATGCCGATGGACACATACCCTAAGCAACCGCAAATCGACAGCAAACCAGCCGATCTGCACATGCCCGGACCGTCCTCACGTGAGCGCGGACCGTCCGGGCCAACAACAGTCGGGCCTATTTTTAATGAGTTACCTAGATATGCGCCCGAGCCACCACATATGACACAGAACCCAAACTACCCAGTCGGACGGTCCGCATACAATGACGGACGGTCCGCATATGACCACGGACGGTCCGGGTACATATCCGGACAGTCCACGCATGAATCTTTTGAGGAGGATTATTACCTGAATCCTCACCCGTCCCAGCAGCACTTCTCATCACACTATGCAATGCACCAACCCATTAATTCAAGATCCAGAGCCCAGGAAAGCTTTCCGGCCCCACCCAGGAGGCCGGAAAGAAACGATCAAACCTATGACCCATATAGGGCAAATGGAAATACACCACGTAGCTCAAACCAATGGGGGGAACGACAACATACTAACATGCAACCAACCCCACCTATGTTTGACCAGAGAGCCGGTGGTCTTGCACCGGCTGCCATTGGTATAGTGAGGGAAGAAATAGCCGGGGCATTCCGAGATAAGCTCGGAGTAAGCATGGTCCCTGGGGGGCAATCATATCGGAAGCCTTATGACAGCCGATTTGATCACCACCCATACCCACAGGGAACCAGGATACCCAAGTTTGCAAAGTTTTCGGGTGACCAAGGAAAGAGCACGCGTGAGCACATAGGCCAGTTCCTAGCACAATTAGGAGAATTGGCCGACACCGAAGCATTCTGTGTGCGTTTATTTTCATTATCCTTAACAGGGACTGCATTCACATGGTATGCCACGCTCCCTCCTAATTCCATTTTGTCATGGGGAGACTTAGAGCAAAAATTTCATGAACATTTCTTCTCTAGTGATTATGAGCTAGATTTAGTAGACTTAGTGGCCCTACGACAAGAAAAGGATGAATCGGTTAGTGATTATATCCGGAGATTCCAGGGTACGAGAAACCGATGCTTTCAAATTCATTTAACAGATAAACAACTGGCGGGAATAGCCTTTGATGGATTGCGCTATTATTTAAAAGAGAGATTAGAAGGCATCTAGTTCTTTACTTTAGCACAATTACATCAGAGAGCTTCGGCTTGTGAAAGCCAAAGCAAAGAACTAGTCAGAACAGTTCATCATAATGTCCATATAGTAGAACACAATCAAAGTAGTTCGGACGATGAACCAAAGAAAGTTTACACTGCCGAAATAGTTTGGCCCGAGCAGGTCAAATCTTCGGCTTGCTCCTCCTTGCAGTTAGTTCAAAAGGAACGACAGGAGGAGGTTAAGTTTACATTTAATGTCGGCAAATGTGATAAGATATTCGATGAATTACTAAAAAATGGTAACATTAAGATCGATTATACCGCCCCACCCGCCGACGAACTAAAGCGTCGCGCATATTGCAAGTGGCACAACTCATTTTCCCATGCCACTAATGATTGTAATGTGTTTCGATGACAAATCCAATCGGCCATTAACGAGTGACGATTGAAATTTCAGGAGGACACAGAGCCCTTTCCAATGAATGCGATCGACTTTAATAGCAAAAAGGTCCTAATTCGGCCCAACACAGCCGATAAGGGCAAAGACAAAGAAATCATCATCGGCAACGCATGGAAGGCCGATGAAAACAACAAAATTTCTTGCAGGAAAGTGATGGCTGAGAAGACTCCTGATGGAGGGGAGACACTGAAGGTGACCATCACAAACTCCAGCACTGGTGGGCAAGCGCAGATAAAGGGACATGAGCGAGAACCCATACTACGCATCGCGGACGGTCCGGTGCCCAGGCGCGGACGGTCCGTAACATTACCGGACGGTCCGGAGCATTCCAGCGGACGATCCGGCAACTCCGAAGAGCCACGACGACCACGTACCTTCAAACCACGACGACCAGAAATAGGTACGTGGAAAACTAACACGTTCAAGGCCACTGGTCGGTTGGTAAAATCTAGCCCGACCTTTGATCAATTATTGTCTAAATATGTGAAAAGGAAGGCTGGCCCCAGCGACCGGCCACCAAAGGGACCTCGCTTACCCACCCAGGTGCGACGGCAGGTTAGGCCGATTGGACCACCACACCAATCGGAAAGGACGGAAGGTCATAATGTTCAATTAAGACCTAACGTACCTGCATGGACACCTCCACCACTATATCCACCTATGCCATATCCATACACATACATACCTTCACCATATGTCCCAAATCAAATGTGGGGCATGCCACCATACCCATTTGGGATACCACAGTACCCCGCTTGGGGGGCACCCCAAACATCTGTATTCAATAGGTTGACACCTCCAGTACAAGACCGATTGAGAACCCCTCAATCTGGTCCACGAGCACAGGCCCAGCAAGATTGCCGAACAACTCGGCCCCAAAGGCTGACTAATCCGGCAGGGGGGCATACAGCTACAACCTCCAACAGTACGAAAAAGGGAGATGTCATTAAAATAGGAACGACAGATGTCGTCGTACAACAAAACAACGAAGGGCCGATGATTTTTGGTGAATCGGCCAACACAAACAAAAAAGAAAGTACGACTGTCAATAAAATAGCTGATCCAAAATACTCTATGCCCCGATGGTGCCCATCGGGACTGACACGATCGCAAAAGCGAAAATTACAGCGCCTCAGAGCAAAGGAGAATCAAGAAAAAGAGGCAGAAAGAATATTCAATGACACGCATCCGCAGTATCCGCCACCACAAAAGAGATGGAGACCAAAGGCCGTTGAGAAAAATCAAACGACCACAAAGATAGTAAATAAAACGACAACTGTGCATCTCTCTGCAGGTATGGTAGACTGTCCGGCTATAAAGGCCGGATCATCTGCACAGGACGCGGACCATCCGACCCCTGAGGCCGAACCATCCGCACTACACCAAGACACCTCCGACGACGTACCGACGCCCATGGAGGAAGACGACCTGCAAGGAGAAG
Organism: Zea luxurians; assembly: GCA_029449295.1. Classification (NCBI taxonomy): domain Eukaryota; kingdom Viridiplantae; phylum Streptophyta; class Magnoliopsida; order Poales; family Poaceae; genus Zea; species Zea luxurians. Next base: position 545,802 of record JAOPSE010000239.1, on the reverse strand, counting down.
ACCTGGTCGACTACGGAGCTACGCTAGAACACTTACAGAATTAGGAAGGCAAGGTGACGAATTGGTCAAGACCAGTATGACGCTCGGCGATGTTGGGACTGACGGTTCGATCAAATCTAAAGGGATCACGTCCGTTGAGTCAACCATCGAGACCAAGGCCACTGCGTACCATCCTAGTAAGTGGCAAGATGCCTAAGAAAACCGATGTGATAACATCGAGTTAGTTGCTTTTGGTTCGCTTAGCTCCACCAAAAGGCAGGGGGACATATGTTGAGCACCAAATTGAGCGCGCGGACGGTCCGGCCCTGAGGCCGGACGGTCCGCGGTCCGGACAGTCCGCGCCTGTGGGCCGGACTGTCCGCGCGTGCGCAGAACAGATTAGGGTTCCGAGTTTTGTGCTACGGTTGTTAGCTAAAATCAGGGATAAGCTCGGAAATTAGTTTGTAAAGGGTCCAGCCCCCCTCCTCTATAAATAGAGAGGTCTACGGCCGATTTGTAATCATCAATCGAATCAATACAACTTCTATTTCGCATTTTATCCTAGGAGTAGTTCTAGTCTAGTTTAGGTTTAGATATCCAATCCCCAAATTCTTCGTCTCTCTTCGGCTCTACGTCGATTAGAGGAGTCTAGGTCGGCCAGCCCGAGCCTAGACACCACCTAGGATCTCTACTCCCCGACGGGGTCCCTCCCGGGAGCGAGATCCAGGCGCCGTCGGCGATCTTCCGCCGTCCCTGCGTACGCGCGGACCGTCCGGCCCCAGGGCGCGGACCGTCCGGCCGTCAGGAAGGAGCCCTAGCCACGCACCAGGCCGCGGACCGTCCGGCCCCAGGCCGCGGACAGTCCACCCTTGCGCAGAGAGCACCACCGCGCCTCGCACCAGGCCGCGGACCGTCCGGCCCCTGCGCGCGGACCGTCCGCCCCTGTGCAGAGGGCACCGCCACGATTCTTGTTGAGTGTTTGGCGCTCCGAAAAGGCGTCAACAGTCTCTAATTTTTCAAATACAAAAATTAGTAGAGTGACTAAAACAGTTTAATCTCTAGTTTCTTCATGGATTCCTAAACGGGACTAAACGGGCAAAAATTATCACTCCCTGCCCTTACACGCCCGAGTCGCTTGATTGGTCCTTTCCCACTGCTTACTGTAGTAAACATATTTGGCCCAGGCTGCTGACGGGATACAGAAAAGGAGCTATTTGGCCTTTATATACTGCACTAAATGTATTTAGGTATTGTTTAGTCTCTAGATCCAAACAGTATAGTGGCTAAAGATTAGTCCCTAAACTAAACTTTAGTCGTAGGACCTTTGAATTTCTAATAAAGATCGGAATATATTTTATTTACTAAAAAAACACCACTCTTTTTGTACAGTTCACAGAAATTGCTCTTCTTTCGAGCGTATTATTGTATATATCATTTTCTAATAAAGATCGGAATATATTTTATTTACTAAAAAAACACCACTCTTTTGTACAGTTCACAGAAATTGCTCTTCTTTCGAGCGTATTATTGTATATATCATATACAAAATTTCTCGGAAAAACTGTTTGTCCCGTTCGCTTCTTTACCGTTCAAATAAAAAAGGGGAAGTTTTGTTGGGCTGCAGTGCAGGACACTTTTGCAGTCCAACAATGAGATGGTTGGTCAAAGGAGAGAGAGAGAGGGGAGAGGGGATCGCAGAGGAGAGCGGCAGGAAAAACCCGCCATTCATGTGCCAAAATCTCTCATTTTTATTTTATCAGTTTCTGTCGCTTGCACATATTCAAAATCCTAGCCCCGATGACCTGGGTATAACCGGCAACGGCTGCTATGCAAGCAGTCCTTCTATACAAGCGTGCAAGCAAACCATCTGATCCATTAGATTACGATCCAACCACAGATACAATCATGGTTTATCAGGGGTTTTTTTATAAAGATTATTGAGCTGGTGGTGGAAGGGTTTAAGTGTTAAATATGACCTACGGTTGGATCACGATCTAATGGATTAGATGGTTTGCTTGCACGCTTGCACAGAAAAACTGCTTGCATAGCAGTCGTTGCCGGGTATAACCGGACACAGACCCAAACTAGAACCACCAGGTGTCTGTTCAGTTCGTGTCCGCCGTCCTCTGTTCAAGTGCAAGCGAGCGAAGAAACGAAGCACCAGGAGGCGGGAACAAGAAGGAATTTGCGCAGCAAGCAAAGGTCCCGAGTTGCAAACTTGCAACCCAAGAAGAGCGTTGGACATGCAGATGGAGGGGAGGGAGGGTATCGCGGTGGTGGCCGCAGGCGGCGGCCATGGATCCGGGCAGCACGGCATGTTCAGAGCGGCAGACATCGCCATGGCAGAGGCGCAGGAGGCAGCGGCCAAGGGGTACCAGTACCAGTCCTCCCCCTCGTCGCCGTCGACGTCCCTCACGCCGTCGCCGCCGCCGGCTGCTGCTGGCCACGCCGGGGACGCCACCGCGGTGCCACTTGCCTGGAGCCTGGGCGGCGGGATGCCGAGCGAGGCCGCGGGGGACAGCGGCGTGCGGGCGGCCGGGCAGAGCCAGAGCGAGCACGCCAACAACATGAGCTCCGAGCGCCGCCGCGGCCGCCCGCGCGGCTCCGGCAGGCGCCAGATCCTGGCCACTCTCGGTCAGCATTCTCCCCGGCCCGCTGAAATGCAGAGCTTCCCTCATTCTCGTCGAGCAACCAGAAATTTCCCTTTTTTTAATATACATATTTTCGCTCTAGGATTTCTTGCTGCGTTTGCCCCACCTTGTCGATTTCTGTTGCATTGCTTGGATGAGATTGGGGTCCAGTAAGCGTGATTTGATGTGCCTTTCTTTCACGCTGGAGACAGTCAAATATCCGTCAGTCACCTGCTACGGCACTTCTTCTGTTCACTGTCGCATTCATCTCCGATTCAAATGTTTATCCTCTTGCTTCCCACCAATCTTTTGGTTTGGAGATTTTTCCCCCCGTCGTCAGATTACCTAATCGACCTAACCCTTTGGGCATGGTTTAGCTAAATTTCTTATATACTGGCCACGATCTTCTAGTAGTTAAATCACATAAAAAGATGTTCATTTCTCTGTCTCTGTCTGATCGGTGTTCTTTCAAACGCAACAGGAGAATGGTACGCGCTGTCAGCCGGCGGGAGCTTCACGCCTCACGTCATCATCGTGGGTACTGGGGAGGTAAGACATGCACTCCATCTCATTGCAGCGTCTCGTGTATTATGTCTGCAGCTAGAGGAGCTGGTTTGGCTGGTGTGCAGTGTGCTTGTTTGTCTCTTCAGGGTGTCACTGAGCTCACTTGTCCAATCCGTTGGCTTTGGCTAGGATGTGGCGGCGCGCGTCATGTCGTTCTCGCAGAAAGGCCCACGCTCGGTCTGCATCCTCTCCGCCAACGGGACAATCTCTAACGTGACACTGAGGCAGCCGGGCTCATCTGGTAGCACCTTCACCTACGAGGTACAGACTGTCAAATTGCCGATGGTTTCTTTTTCCAAAGAAAGGGAAACTTTAATTTTGATCTGTGTGGCATAGGTAGGTAGGAATGATCTCAAACCAGCCAGCCATTCAGCGGAGATTCATCAGTTCTGTTCACGTTCTTTGACTTGATTGAGATTGATAAATCATCAATCAAACAAAGAAAGAAAGAAACAAATACTGTCATAGATTCAACAGCAAGCAAGCAAACAAATTACTGTGTAGGAAATGGCTCCCCTTGCACTTCCTTCTACGCCCATTGCAGCCTTGATTTACTTCAGGCACCAGAAAACACTTGTAACTGTAAACTGGACTCCATAACACTAAGAACAATTGCCAAGAGGTGCCAGTGTCCATTGAACTTTGAAATCATGACAAGTGACACAACACGAGTTTTATGCTCAAAGGGCACCGGTGTGTTTGTGTGTGGGTCTTCAGGGCCGTTTCGAGATCCTGCAGCTGATGGGCTCCTTCACAATGGCTGAGGAAGGTCGTAAGAGGACAGGCGGCCTCAGCGTCTCTCTCGCTGGCCCAGACGGCCGTGTGGTTGGCGGCGTAGTGGCTGGGATGCTGCGTGCCGCAAGTCCTATACAGGTAAAAACTAGCCCCGAAACCTGAACTAGTTTTCTTTCCATGTCGATTCAGTGCCAGCCAACAGCCTGAAAAGCTGCACTGGTGACTCGCTAACGTAATAAACCTTGGCATGGCATGGCATGGCATGGCTTTGGCAGGTGATCGTGGGAAGCTTCCTGCCCAACAGCCTGAAGCAGCACCAGAGGCGGATGAGCGCGCAGCAGCAGCTCTCCCCGGTTCCGGCACTGCCAGAACCTGAGGCGCCCCCACCCGTGCTCACCGCAGCCACCCCGATCTCTCTGGCAGGTCCTGGGGACGGGTTCCATGATGCGCCGCCACCCTCCGCCGCACCTCCCCAGCCCCACGCCAGCGCCATGAACCTGAACGCGACGGGCTTCCCCGTGGCTGGCTGGCCCGCAAGCTCGCCGCAGCCCATGGTGTACAGGGCTTCCCCTGACATCAACGTCAGCTTGACTCCCCAGGAGTAGGATCGTTGGGCTCGTCGTCGTCTTCTTCTCTTTTCTTTCCGTCGCCTCTACGCTGATACATTTTGGGAGAGAGAGAGGAAGTGAGCTAGGATCATGAACCCATGTCGAGGATAGGCAATATACTGAATGAGAATGAACTGATCTGTAGGTGGCGCCAACCATGACTGTGGCAGTTGATTTAGTCCCTTCTCCTTTTTCAGTTCTTGTTTCTTACTGCTCTGCAGCCGTTATTGTTGGGTTGTGGCGTTGCGCTGTTTAGCCTGTTCTGTTATTGGTGAATCTACTGATGGCCAAATAGCCAGTTCTACTCGATCGGTGTCTGTTCAGTAGGATCATTAGCCAGGGGATCTGTGAACACTAACTTGCTGTACATTTCTTGCTGTTTCAAACGTATGCAGTCTCCTGTCTGATCAATTCTTCCGAAAACAAAATAACGTTCATACGTTCGCTTCAAATAAAAAGCAGCGGCTGCAACTGCAAGCCTCCTCACACATTACTGTAGGAGCCCCTCTAGCTGCTGTCGGAGACTCTCCTTGCCCGCAAGGATTCGCACCTGGCGGGCGCTGGTATTCATCTTCTTGGTTGAGGCGTCTTGATCCCGAGCGCCACCCCCGCCTCGTGGCGGCGTTGCTGCAAAACAAGCATGTCTGATTGACTCGACGATGTCATCATTGGGCTGTAACGTTGACCCGTGTCTTGAGTCGTCTTCTAGAAGACCGAGGACAGAGGTTGGCTGGTGACCAACCATGGCCATGAGTGTGGGGGTGTGGTTCCCTCTCCCTTTTGCCTGATGGCAGCGGCGTGCCTCCTGAGGCGTCGCTTGAGGTCAGCAGCGTGCCTCTTGAGGCGTCACTTGTCTGCGTTCATTTTGGCGGCCAAGGGACGCGTGGGGCCTCCCCGTACTCGTCGTGACGGGTGTGTTAGGGGCGGTCCCTTGGAGCGCCGCCATGGATAGTAGTGGTGGGTTCCCACGCACCTGGGTCACCACGTTGGCGAATGCGTAAAACACTTGCTCTCGGTCCTCGTCCATGAAGGATGAACCGAGGAGCCCGTCCGCGCAGTCAGCAAGCGCCTCAACATCAGGAGGGGTGATTCTCGTGACCGAAGATCGCCCATGCCCTGTGTGAGGGCATTGAAGAGCAAGGCGGAACCGACGAGGCGGAGCTCGCCGGTGGTGGCGGGAAAGGAGTCGAGGGAGCGGAAGGTGATGCGGCTCCCCGGCACAAAAATCTTGCCGCTGGTAAAAGCGAATGGCAGGGCCATCGGAGTGGGAATGTCTCTTGGCATGCTAACAGTTCCCGTACCTAGCACGCCAACTGTCATGGTTCCGAAAACCGGGGACACAGAATTTATGGTTCGGCAGGGAGGCTACTAGCACGGACAAACTCCGAATGGTGAATCGGATGACTCGTTGAGGGTTTACACTGGTTCAGACAGGTGTCCTATGTGTAGTGCTGATCTTGTATTGGTCTCAAGGGCGAGTGTCTCAAAATGTGTTACAACGGTTGCAAAAGAGAATGAGAAAGCGAGGAAAGAGAAAGGTTCTGCTCAATGCCCCCCTGTTCAATCGGTCCTCCACCTTTTATAGTTTCAAGGGAGAGGCTTACAGTAGAATGGGTTTGTTAGGATGGATGAGAGTGGGTCCCGCTATCTACAGGAGTCCTTCAGGTGGCGTCGTCTTCTGATGCGTGCATGAGTGCACGCTCATTATGGCATGTTATGTTCGGTATGGTGGATTGCTCTTTGATAAGGTACATAGCTCCGCCATGTCTTGTTTGGTAGACTCTGCTAAGGCTCCCTGTCGTGGGCTCTGGTGGGTTTATATCATAGTGTCGAGGACCTTAGAAGCCATACACGGTGATGCCTCGTCGTGTCTGTGCCGACCCTCGGCGTTTTCTTGTCATATCAAGGCATCAGTTAGGATGACGTAAGGTGGCGACATGCCTTGTCGTGGATCACATAGGCCATGAGCACCTATCCCGTTTTCATGCTCGTCGGGTACGGGCGCGTGCAAGTCTATGTCGGTGAGGACGTGGAATCGGGGCCCATGACCGCGTCGGGCCCCATCGAGGGTCTTGGTGTCTCTGCCTTGCTTAGTTGCTCAGCGAGGATTGGTCGGCTCATCTGCCTTGCCCAGTTAGTCGACATGATTTGGTCGGCGAGAGTTGGTCAGCGCGTTTGCCTCTCCCAATTTGGCTCGACTTTAATCCTATGCCCCTTGCCCTTGTTGGGTTGACGTAGGTAATGGTCTTAGGCTGTCTCCAGCAACGTCCTCTAAATTTCATCCTCTAAAGAATATTCTCTGTCCTTTACAGCATACTCTAAAAAATTACATCCTCTATATATTCTCCTTCTCTAGCAACGTCCCCTAAATTTGGTCCTCTATATCTATAGTGTTACCTGATTTCATAATATACAATTTTTTTTACCGGTGGATCGTAAAAAATCGCCTCTGACTACTAAAAATTGTTAACTGCTACTATTTGGTCAGAAATTAGAACATTATTGTCAAGAAACCCAATACTTTTAATAGGAAACATCCACCATAAATTTAAAAAACTGCACACATATGACTGAAACACAAAATTAGGGGGAAAATCAGTTGTTTCTGTTTTGGTTAGTTTCCTATGACTTATCACCAATGAAAAAATAATCATCAATTTATTAATGGGAAGTTCCTGAGAAGCTAGCAACCATTCAAAGGGTAAGTTAGAAGCTAGCAACCATTCAAAGGGAAGGAGGACAATTGGCTAGGATCCAGGGCAGACTATCGAATTGAAGGAGCACGATGCCGCCGCCGCGTGGTTGCTGCTTGGAAACCAACCGATGCGAGCGGTCCTCACCCAGATCAGGTCGACTCTGTCGACTCCGGCAGCCTGGTCCTAGCTTCGCATCCGACATCCTTGCCGCGAGCGCGCCGACGACATGGTGGAGATGGTTCCAGGGAATAGAGACGGAGATGAAACGTCCGCGTCGACATGGGATTCACTAGTGGCCGGTGTATAGAGGACGTCTGGAGTCCGCCACAATTAGGGGATGGACCACAGACGGTAAATTTAGAGCGTCGTTTACCGGACACTGCTGGAGGCGTTGGGAACGTCTGTATCCTCTAAATTTACCGGACAGGACCACATACAGACGCTTGTTGGAGACTGTAAAGCCCAATTTTGTATCAGAGAAAAAAATTATACAAATAAATAAATAAATAAAATTATGATAGTGTTTTGACAATTTTTAAAACCTTTGGATATTATTGGGTTCCTTTTGCTCTTGAATAAATGGGATTAAACTAGCCAAATAATAAAAATAAATAAAAATAGAAACATGCACCTCATGATAAAGTTCTTGAATTTTTGTAGTCAAATTGTGAGACAAGTCAAATTAGGAAATTAGAATTTGAAATAGGAATAGGAAGGAAAAGTGAGGGAAGGAAAAGAATATATATATATATATAAACAATATATATAAATATAAATGCATCTCTACAAACTAGAACTTTTTTGGAACATTTAATCCATATGGGGATCTCTCAAACAAATTGAAATTTAAAAACCTAAATTTGAAATGATGAAAGAAATCCAAATCTGAATAAATAAATAAAAACGATAACTCAACCAGACTACCTGGACCGAATTCCCCTAGGCCGGCCCATTTTAACCTCTCCCGCACAGCCCATCTCTTTCCCCTCCCCTTTTCTTTAGTTCTGGCGCTTACATGTGGGCCTCACCTGTCATTGCTTTCATCCACTACTCGTTTCTCAGCCGTGTGCGTTTGGAGCTGACATCATGGGCCCAGGCGCCAGGTGCTCCGCCTACCTATAATCCTAAAACATCGCAACAGACTTTGTTCTGTTGCGCGATTCCGGCGAGGGATTCGACCCTCACCCCCCCTTCCCGTCTGGGCCTCTCGCGTATTTATAGCTGGGGATGTTGGCCATCTTCTCCTCCTCATACCACCACCATTGAAGCCTTTGCTTCACGGACCAAGCCACCATCTCGTCGTCCGTAGGGAGAGTGCAGACGGGCATCACCGCCATTGCCGATCCAGGCACTCATTGTCCTCCAACGTTCTTGCACCGGTTGGGGGTCTTCACCGCGCCATAGCATGGGAGGTCGTGGCTTAGGTACGAGGAGAGGATCACCAATGACCGCAGAATGGCTGACCGTCGGATTGACCCCGCCGCGGGCCACCCCTCGCCATGGCCGACTACCGTCCTGATCTCGCGCGTCGGTGAGTTGCCTCCCTTGTGTTCGCCATATCCTCCGCTTCATTTTGCAGCTCATCGCGTCACGAATCAGTCACCAGGTCAGGGTTGGCGCTGCTCGTCGGTGATTGGTCATCGTAGGGACTTGGCAGCGCCGCCCAGGGCCGGCTGGGGCGAGGGTCCGCCAGCGTCGCTGGTGATGGTGCCTCGGACGCCGAGCATCCCGGGTTGTCTTTCTATTTGCTGAACTGCTTCCGCCCTCCAGCTCCATGGCACCACCGCACCTGTAATGGCGCCGCCGGTCTCACACCGTGCACTGCCGCGGCTCGGGTTGGGGGAAGATGAGTGCGCCTTGGTCGTCCGTTTCCTAGTGGACGGACAAGATGAGAAGTAAAAATACGGCTTCAGCTAGACCGGTCCATGACCGTTGATCGGCTGACGTGTGGCCAGGGGAGGAAGAAAATGTTTGGCCCGTTGGATTTCAATCCATCGGCTAAGATCAGATCAGGAGGAAGGTGATTGTGACCGTAGATTCCGGATTGAGCGGATCTGACGTCGTAGCACATAACTTCGTTGTTCATTAGATCTGGTGCGTCCGATCGGGATCCCGCGGCCAGGTTCAATCTCGTTTCATTAAACCACGACATTGATCTTGGATCCAATGGCTAATATTGCATACCAGTTCGATTAAGATAACAGTTTGATCTGGACCCCTAGATTCTAATCGTGCGGCTAGGATATAAGGATACCCCTTCGGCTGTGTGGATTCGCATAAGAACCCCTGCTCTTTTTGTAAATTAACCCGCCATCCTTGAACTATAGTAGAGAGTTTAATATAGGCCCCTGGTATTTGTAGTTTGAACCCCGAAATTCTCAGTAATCACGGTCGCAGTCCAATCCACTGGTAAATTAATTTAATTAGATGCAGAAATCATTTTTAGTATAAAAATAATGTCTTAATCTTGGAAAATTCATAACTTGATGAATTTAACCCCGATTTGATCCGTTTCAGTTGCGTTATTTTCGTATAAATATTTACTACGCAGTGATAGAATTGATTATACCATATCTCATACTTTTATAGTTAGATATTTATTTAACCTATGTCTACTAGATTAACTCCTCTCAATCAAAGCTAACCTGTCCATGATTATAAGTTGATTAAAATATGATCTCTAGTCAAGTTATAATTAAAATTGAAGTTGAGATAATTATGATCTCTCATATATCTTCAGTAAATTGTAACTCCGTAACCGTAACTCTGATTTTAGTGGTTCTCGAACCCACGATCTCGTAGCGACGCGTAGATTATTATTACACAGTTTATTCTTATGTTTGGTGTGATGTTAATTTTTCCTATACCATGTTTGTTTGTATTGCTACGTTTAGCAGTGAGGACACAAGTCACCTGAAGAGCAAGTTGGTACCTGGAATCTCAAGTCCCAGGCAAGTTGTGCCCTTGATCACTCCTTTTTACCCAGTCATGTTCTTATTAATCATAATGATCTGCATAGGTTAATTTTGATGGGACCCAATATGTTACCCTAGTTTGACTATCTTTATGCCTTGTTTACCACTGAACTTTTTGGGTAGTACTTGCTAGTGCTATATGTGGATCTGGGCATTGAGATACACATTATTCGTACTTTTGTTATCAGTTGTTATTTACTGTTCATGATAAGATCATTATGTTAATTGGAACATGGAGCGACCACCTGGGAAAACAGTGCTACCACATGGGTAGTATGCGATGCCCTTGGCTGATTAACTAGGAAAGCTAGTGGATGACTACCTTACCCGAAAGGGGCAAGGGCAGTAGGGGAGTGGTCAGTGTTGGGAGGTCCTTGGGTTGATTTTGCTGCGATGGCGGTCAGGCGAGGGATCCCTGCATTGGAGATTCCTATAAACTGTAGCGGGTTTTCTGAAGCTAGTGGAACTTTGTAAAGGCCTCGTAGTGTTACCCTGCCTCGCTTCCTTGGTAGAGGTGTATGGAGCCCGTACAACCCCGTGGCAGATGGGTAACTTGACTTGTGGGTAAAGATGCGCAACCTCTGCAGAGTGTAAAACTGGTATATTAGTCGTGCTCACGGTCATGAGCAGCTCAGACTCTCACATGATTAATTCATGGAACTAAATTCAATTTGTCATATGCATTGCATCGCAGGTGATGTTGTTACTTTTGTTCTACTACTTAATTGGGTTGGTATTTACTTATACTTAGTAACTGCTAATAAAATTTTGAACAACTTTAAAAGCAATGCTCAGCTCTAACCATCCTCTTTGGTACGACTTACACTTCACGTGAGCTCCCACCTTTGGTGAGTTCATGCACATTATTCCCCACAACTTGTTGAGCTATGAACGTATGTGAGCTCACTCTTGCTGTCTCACACCCCCACAGGTCAAGAACAGGTACCGCAGGATGAGGCGTATGGAGGATGTTGTGACGAGTTCGTGAGAGGTCTAGGTCGTCGTCTCCCAGTCAACTTTGGGTTGCTGGATCGTGTCTTCATATGATGTAACTATTTATTTTTTTACAGAACTCCTATTATATAGTAAAGATGTGACATTCGTTTCTGTACCACTATTCATCATATGTGTAAGACATGGTCCCGGCACACCTGGTGTTTATTTCGCGCCCGGGTTTTGGACCCCTAAAACCCGGGTGTGACATAAGTGGTATCAGAGGAATGTTGACTGTAGGACGAAACCTAGATAGAATGGGACAACCATTGTTTACTTACCTTTGCTACTCTGATTCTTTCTAAACTTTCCTTAATCATTTCTCATCCACTGCTGCGATACTCTAATTACTCTTACCTTTTCTTTTCTAAAGACAAAAGTGGATTTCATGCTTTGAAATCATGTGCCTAAAGTGACCTTTAGGAATAGGATACCTACTCATAGGAACAAAAACAAAACTATTTTTATAGATATCTATGAACTTGAATGATTGTTCTTATGATAATTGTCTGATTTGGATCTTTGATTGAGTGTGATGAGTTGTGGAGTAATGTCCACAATTAAATCTACGTATACATATAAAAATGCTTATAAAATAACTAGACAAACTATATTATCCCTCATTAAAGTATCTAGCCTAATAGATCCATCTTATCTCAAAAGATCCTAACCTATCCTAAGTAACATGTATCCAGCTTAATAGATCCATCTTACCTTAAAAGATACTCTATTACCTTAGTAGATTCATCTTATCTTGAAAAGATTTTATGTCATCCTAATAGATCTAACTGACCTCAAAAGTTTCTATCTTGTCCTTATGGATTCATCTTGCCCTAATAAGCATATTTACCCCACACTAGTAACAACCATGATCTAATCCAAAGTAATTAGATACTATCGAGTCTAATCTAGTTATACCAATCTAATCTAGATCCCACCTACTCTAATATAATCCAATCTAAAGTGGGTTACTTAACAGATTAGTTAATACTAGTGAAATAGATTAGACCTTACTCCTATAAATAAGTGTTAACTTAAATTGGTGCCCTATACCAACTCGACCTTATGCAACTACCTTAACCATTCGATGGTTGCATAACCCCTCTATTTTCACCTAATAGAGATTCTGACCTACCTACACCATATAATCCATCATATCTCAAAAGATTCTAGCATATCCTAATAATATTTATCCTACCCTAGTAGATCTATCTAACATAAACTAGTTTAATCCAGTCATACAAACCAAATCTAGATTCTATCTAATCTATTATGATTTAATCTAGAGTGAGTTACTTAATGCTGGCACAAAATATAAGGCCATACTCCTAATTCACTTACGCCTAAATGGGTGACTTAGATCAACTCAGCCATACCCAACAACTTGACCTACATAATATGTTACATAACCTATCCAAACCATTTAGAAGCAAAACAGCCAAACCAGAATCTGACTAATCTAATTTAACTCATAGCCATCTACTAAACTAATCTAATGTGGTCTAGTTGAACAGATCAGTGATACTGGTAGAAGAGATTAGACCCTACTAGCCAGGTGGTAACTTAACCTAGTGTATTAGACCAACTCAACCATGAGCAAAAGAGCTAACCCAACCAATATAGTCATGATGGATTGCATAATCTATCCATCCTCACCTAACAGGAAACAAACTTTTGACTTACATCATGTAGTTTATCTCATCCATATCTATCTTAACCTTATTCCCCAACTCTGATGATGTACACTGACCCCTACTCAATAAGACCAAGACCGGAGAAGAAAAGATCAACATCGACAAGGAAGGATATAACAGTCAAAGCGAATTTCGAGATGAATCAAGACTTAAACATTTTGGATAAAGTTTTTCCTTGCCATAATCTTTCTTACCTCAACCTGTCCAGTCTATATCCTACACAATAAATAGCTAGATACCTGTGCTCTCCCAGTCACCCACTATTGACTAAAAAACGGGACTCTAGATTTTTGAACCAATTATAGACTAAAGGCTGAATTATAAACCAATTCTTTTATATCCCTTTTCTTACGAATCTCGAGGACGAGATTTCTTGTAAGGGGGGTAGGATTTGTAAAGCCCAATTTTGTATCAGAGAAAAAAAATAATTATACAAATAAATAAATAAATAAAATTATGATAGTGTTTTGACAATTTTTGAAAACCTTTAGATATTATTGGGTTCCTTTTACTCTTGAATAAATGAGATTAAACTATCCAAATAATAAAAATAAATAAAAACAAAAAACATGCACCTCATGATAAAGTTCTTGAATTTTTGTAGTCAATTTGTGAGACAAGTCAGATTAGGAAATTAGAATTTGAAATAGGAATCGGAAAGAAAAGTGAGGGAAGGAAAAATATATATATATATATATATATAATATAAATATAAATGCATCTCTACAAACTGGAACTTTTTTTGGAACATTTAATCCATATGTGGATCTCTCAAACAAATTGAAATTTAAAAACCAAATTTGAAATGATGAAAGAAATCCAAATCTGAATAAATAAATAAAAAGGAAAACTCGACCACACTACCTGGGCCGAATTCCCCTAGGCCGACCCATTTTAACCTCTCCCGCGCAGCACATCTCCTTCCCCTCCCCTTTTCTTTAGTTCTGGCGCTTACATGTGGGCCTCACCTGTCATTTCTTTCATCCACTACTCGTTTCCTCAGCCGTGTGCGTTTGGAGCTTACTGAGAGCACCTAGAGGGGGGGGGGGGGTGAATAGGTGATCCTGTAAAAACTTCAAACTTAAGCCACAAACTTGTTAAGTGTTAGCACAATTAATGCCAAGTGGCTAAGGTGAAGTCTCAACAAAACACAATACCACAAGAGATCAAGACAGAGGTGACACGGTGGTTTATCCCGTGGTTCGGCCAAGCCAATGCTTGCCTACTTCCACGTTGTGGCGTCCCAACGGACGAGGGTTGCAATCAACCCCTCTCAAGTGGTCCAAAGACCCACTTGAATACCACGTTGTTTTGTTGTTCCTTTCACTATCCCGTTTGCAAGGAATCTCCACAAATTGGAGTCTCTTGCCCTTACAAGTGTATGATCACAAAGAAAGCACAGAGTAAGGGAGGGAAGCAACACACACAAATCCACAACAAAAGCGCACACACACGGCCAAGACTCGAGCTCGAATGACTATCTCAGAGTTCACACTAGAACAGAGCTCGAATCACTTAGAATCACAAACGAATGCGCAAAGAACTTGTGTGGATGATCAAGAATGCTCAAGAGTTGCTTGTGTGTCTCCTCCATGCGCCTAGGGGCTTCTTTTATAGCCCCAAGGCAGCTAGGAGCCGTTGAGAGCAATTCTGGAAGGCTATCCTGGCCTTCTGTCGTCGGGGGCACCGGACAGTCCGGTGCACACCGGACACTGTCCGGTGCCCGATTTGTTTCCTTTTTCAGTGCTTCCGACCGTTGGAAGACTGCCGTGGATCTGCGAGCCGTTGGCGCACCGGACAGTCCGGTGCACACCGGACAGTCCGGTGCCGTCTTCCGACCGTTGGCTCGGCCACGTGTCCCGCGCGGATTGCGCGGCCGACCGTTGGCCCTGGCCGACCGTTGGCTCACCGGACAGTCCGGTGCACACCGGACAGTCCGGTGAATTTTAGCCGTACGCCGTCGGCGAATTCCCGAGAGCGGCCAGTTCGAGCCGAGTCAGCCTGGCGCACCGGACACTGTCCGGTGCACACCGGACAGTCCGGTGCTCCAGACCGAGCTGAACCTTGGCTGCACACAGCCAAGTCTTTCTCTCCCCTTTTCTCTTTTTCTTCTTTCTGTTTCTAACACTTAGACAAATATGTTAGTCCATAAAACCAATGTACTAAGGCTTAGAAACATACCTTTATCTCATGATTTGCACCTTGTTCATCCATGTACACAAATTCATAATTAAACACATGTGTTGGCACTCAATCACCAAAATACTTAGAAATGGCCCAAGGGCACATTTCCCTTTCAATCTCCCCCTTTTTGGTGATTTATGCCAACACAACATAAAGCCACTAGAACAAGTGCAAACTCAATTCAAATAACACTTAAATTTATTTTGAATCAATTTTGGCATATATGGATCATCCTTTGCCACCACTTGGTTTGTTTTTGCAAATCAAACTCAAATCTCTATCTCTAAGTTAAACACACATGTTTAAGCATAAAGAGAGTCATTCAAAAAGAGATTGATCAAGGATTTCAAAAACTCCCCCTTTTTCCCATAATCAATACTTCTCCCCACAAGAAACCAACTTTTGACAAGAGAGACAACTTAAGAATTTTGACAAACCAAAACTCTATTCTACTATTTTCAAAATCTCTCAAGTGGTAGCTGATCCATTTATTGCTTTGGCCTTTATTTTCTCCCCCTTTGGCATCAAGCACCAAAACGGGATCAATTGTGGCCCTATAACCCCATTGCCTCACCAAAATCTTCAATTAAGAGCAAATGGCAATAAGAGTTCAGAGATGGACTTGGAATAAGTTACCCTCTCATCGGAGTGCAGTGGAAGTCTTGCATGATCCAAGTCCACCTTTTCCCTTTTAATTCTCCTTTGAGACTAAATCAAACAAACTCAAGCATATGGTTAGTCTCAAAGGGTCAAGTTGCAACACATCTCCCCCTAAACATGTGCATCACATTGCAACGGACTTGTGAGGTCCAGGGAGTGTTTGTACAACTTGAGCACCATAATAAGCAACATGATCAAAAGCATAAATACATGTATGCTACCATTCAATCCAAGTTCCGCGAATCTAAGACATTTAGCTCACTACGCAGCCTGCAAAAGGTCTTCTCATCTAAAGGCTTGGTAAAGATATCGGCTAGCTGGTTCTCGGTGCTAACATAAAACACTTCGATATCTCCCTTTTGCTGGTGGTCTCTCAAAAAGTGATGCCGGATGTCTATGTGCTTTGTGCGGCTGTGCTCAACGGGATTTTCCGCTATTCGGATAGCACTCTCATTATCACATAGGAGTGGGACTTTGCTCAGATTGTAGCCAAAGTCCCTGAGGGTTTGCCTCATCCAAAGTAGTTGCGCACAACACTGTCCTGCGGCAACGTACTCGGCCTCAGCGGTGGATAGGGCAACGGAGGTTTGTTTCTTAGAGTTCCATGACACCAGGGACCTTCCTAAGAATTGGCACGTCCCCGATGTACTCTTCCTATCGACCTTACATCCAGCATAGTCGGAATCTGAGTACCCAATCAAGTCAAAGTTAGACCCCTTTGGATACCAGATCCCGAAGCAGGGCGTAGCGACTAAATATCTAAGAATTCGCTTCACCGCCACCAAGTGACACTCCTTAGGATCGGATTGAAATCTAGCACACATGCATACGCTAAGCATAATATCCGGTCTACTAGCACATAAATAAAGTAGAGATCCTATCATTGACCGATATGCTTTTTGATCAACGGACTTACCTCCTTTGTTGAGGTCGGTGTGTCCGTCGGTTCCCATCGGAGTCTTTGCGGGCTTGGCGTCCTTCATCCCAAACCGCTTCAGCAGATCTTGCGTGTACTTCGTTTGGGAGATGAAGGTGCCGTCCTTGAGTTGCTTCACTTGGAACCCAAGGAAGTAGTTCAACTCGCCCATCATCGACATCTCGAATTTCTGCGTCATCACCCTGCTAAACTCTTCACAAGACTTTTGATTAGTAGAACCAAATATTATGTCATCGACATAAATTTGGCATACGAACAAATCACCATCACATGTCTTTGTAAAAAGAGTTGGATCGGCTTTCCCAACCTTGAAAGCATTAGCAAGTAAGAAATCTCTAAGGCATTCATACCATGCTCTTGGGGCTTGTTTAAGTCCATAGAGCGCCTTAGAGAGCTTACACACGTGGTCGGGGTACCGCTCATCCTCGAAGCCAGGGGGTTGCTCTACGTACACCTCCTCCTTTATTGGCCCGTTGAGGAACGCGCTCTTCACATCCATTTGGTACAACCTGAAAGAATGGTGAGCGGCATATGCTAGCAAGATACGAATGGACTCTAGCCTAGCCACAGGAGCAAAAGTCTCCTCAAAGTCCAAACCTGCGACTTGGGCATAACCTTTTGCCACAAGTCGAGCCTTGTTCCTCGTCACCACCCCGTGCTCGTCCTGTTTGTTGCGGAACACCCACTTGGTTCCCACAACATTTTGCTTGGGACGAGGCACCAGTGACCAAACTTCGTTGCGCTTGAAGTTATTGAGTTCCTCCTGCATGGCCAACACCCAATCCGGATCTAGCAAGGCCTCCTCTACCCTGAAAGGCTCAATAGAGGAGACAAAAGAGTAATGCTCACAAAAATTAACTAATCGAGATCGAGTAGTTACTCCCTTGCTAATGTCACCCAAAATTTGGTCGACGGGATGATCCCTTTGAATCATCGCTCGAACTTGGGTTGGAGGTGCCGGTTGCGCTTCTTCCTCCATCACTTGATCGTCTTGTGCTCCCCCTTGATCACACGCCTCCTTTTGATGAACCTGTTCATCGTCTTGAGTTGGGGGATGCACCGTCGATGAGGAAGAAGGTTGATCACGTTCATCCTGTTCCTTTGGCCGAACGTCTCCAATCGCCATGGTTCGTATAGCGGCCGTCGGAACATCTTCTTCATCTACATCATCACAATCAACAACTTGCTCTCTTGGAGAGCCATTAGTCTCATCAAATACAACGTCGCTAGAGACTTCAACCAAACCCGATGATTTGTTGAAGACTCTATACGCCTTTGTATTTGAATCATAACCTAATAAAAACCCTTCTACAGCTTTGGGAGCAAACTTAGAATTTCTACCCTTCTTCACTAGAATGTAGCACTTGCTCCCAAATACACGAAAGTACGATACATTGGGTTTGTTACCGGTTAGTAGCTCATACGAAGTCTTCTTGAGGAGTCGATGAAGGTAGACCCTGTTGATGGCGTGGCAAGCCGTGTTCACGGCTTCCGACCAAAAGCACTCGGGGGTCTTGAACTCTCCAAGCATCGTCCTCGCCATATCGATTAGCGTCCTGTTCTTCCTCTCTACCACACCATTTTGCTGTGGTGTGTAGGGAGCGGAGAACTCGTGCTTGATCCCTTCCTCCTCAAGAAACTCCTCCACTTGAAGGTTCTTGAACTCGGACCTGTTGTCGCTCCTTATCTTCTTCACCTTGAGCTCAAACTCATTTTGAGCTCTCCTGAGGAAGCGCTTGAGGGTCCCTTGGGTTTCAGACTTATCCTGCAAAAAGAACACCCAAGTGAAGCGGGAAAAGTCATCAACAATAACTAAACCATACTTACTTCCTCCTATGCTTAGATAGGCGACGGGTCCGAAGAGGTCCATATGCAGCAGCTCCAGAGGTCTTGACGTGGTCATCACATTCTTGCTGTGATGTGCTCCTCCAACTTGTTTACCTGCCTGACAAGCTGCACAAGGTCTATCTTTTTCGAAATAAACATTGGTTAGACCTATCACGTGTTCTCCCTTTAGAAGTTTGTGGAGATTCTTCATCCCCACATGTGCTAAGCGGCGATGCCACAGCCAGCCCATGCAAGTCTTAGCCATTAAGCATGCATCTAGACCGGCCTCTTCTTTTGCAAAATCAACTAAATAAAGCTTGCCGTCTAGTACACCCTTAAAAGCTAGTGAACCATCACATCTTCTAAAGACAGACACATCTACATTTGTAAATAAACAATTATATCCCATTTGACATAATTGACTAACAGATAGCAAATTATATCCAAGACTCTCCACTAAGAATACATTTGAAATAGAATGCTCATTAGAAATTGCAATTTTACCTAACCCTTTTACCTTGCCTTGATTCCCATCA
This sequence comes from Zea luxurians, assembly GCA_029449295.1. Classification (NCBI taxonomy): domain Eukaryota; kingdom Viridiplantae; phylum Streptophyta; class Magnoliopsida; order Poales; family Poaceae; genus Zea; species Zea luxurians. Next base: position 526,784 of record JAOPSE010000239.1, on the reverse strand, counting down.
CCGAATATAATTGAATCTTGGGAATCCTTATTCTTGACGTAGGAAGTGAACATCTTCTTCTCCCCCGTCATATGGTTTGTGCATCCACTGTCGATAATCCAGCTTGAACCCCCGGATGCATAAACCTGCAAGGCGAATTTAGGCTTGGGTCTTAGGTACCCAACTCATGTTGGGTCCTGCAAGGTTAGCACAAATGTCTTTAGGGACCCAAATGCAAGATTTATCTCCCTTGCATCTAGCCCCTAATTTCCTAGCAACTACCTTCTTACCCTTTCTACAAATAGCAAAGGGAGCATTACAAGCATAATAAATGGTAGAAGGTTCATTCACTACTTTCCTAGGAGCATGAATAACATTCTTTCTAGGTACATGAGCAATATATCTCCTAGGCATATGTACAACATTTTTCCTACACATATCTCTACCATGATTATAAGAAGAACTAGAAGCAAACATTGCATGAGAATCATAAACATGTGAATCAAAATGATTATAAGCATTTCTAGCATGTCTCCTATCATAATACATAAAAGCATGGTTCTTTTTAGCACTATTAGCCATAGGGGCCTTCCCTTTCTCCTTGACGAAGACGGGAGCCTTATGGCTTGTTAAGTTCTTGGCTTCCCTCTTGAAGCCAAGCCCATCCTTAATTGAGGGGTGTCTACCAACCGTGTAGGCATCCCTTGCAAATTTTATTTTATCAACTTCATTCTTGCTAGTCTTAAGTTGGGCATTAAGACTAGCCACTTCATCATTTAATTTGGAAATTAGAACTAGGTGTTCACTACAAGCATTAACATCAAAATCCTTACACCTAGTACAAATTTCAACATGTTCAACACAAGAATTTGATTTACTAGCTACTTCTAGTTTAGCACTTAAATCAATATTAACACTTCTTAAGGTAGAAATGGTTTCATGACAGGAAGATATTTCACTAGAAAGCATTTCATTTCTTTTTACTTCTAAAGCATATGATTTTTGTGCCTCCACAAACTTATCATGTTCATCATACAATAAATCTTCTTGCTTTTCTAAAAGCCTATCCTTTTCATTCAATGCATCAATCAATTCATTGATTTTATCTATCTTAGATCTATCTAAGCCCTTGAACAAGCAAGAATAATCTATATCATCATCACTAGACTCACTATCACTAGAAGAAGCATAAGTGGAGTCTTTAGTACTTACCTTCTTCTCTCTTGCCATAAGACAAGTGAGACGCTCGTTGGGGAAGAGAGCCGATTTGTTGAAGGCAGTGGCGGCGATTCCTTCATTGTCGGAGTCGGAGGAGGAGCAATCCGAGTCCCACTCCTTTCCTAGATGCGCCTCGCCCTTTGCCTTCTTGTATGCCTTCTTCTTCTCTCTCTTGTTCCCCTTTTCCTGGTCACTTTCATTATCGGGACAGTTAGCAATAAAATGACCAAGCTTACCGCATTTGAAGCACGAGCGCTTTCCCTTGGTCTTGGTCTTGCTTGGCTGCCCCTTGCGACCATTTAGCGCCGTCTTGAATCTTTTAATGATGAGAGCCATCTCTTCATCATTAAGGCCAGCCGCCTCAACTTGCGCCACCTTGCTAGGTAGCGACTCCTTGCTCCTCGTTGCCTTTAGAGCAATGGGTTGAGGCTCGTGGAGTGGTCCGTTCAACGCGTCGTCGACGTATCTTGCCTCCTTGATCATCATCCGCCCGCTCACGAATTTTCCAAGTACTTCCTCGGGCGTCATCATCGTGTACCTGGGATTCTCACGAATATTGTTCACGAGATGAGGATCAAGTACGGTAAAGGACCTGAGCATTAGGCGGACGACGTCGTGGTCCGTCCATCGCGTGCTCCCGTAGCTTCTTATCTTGTTGATAAGGGTCTTGAGCCGGTTGTACGTTTGCGTTGGCTCCTCGCCCCTTATCATTGCGAACCGTCCAAGCTCGCCCTCCACCAACTCCATCTTGGTGAGTAAGGTGACGTCGTTCCCCTCATGAGAAATCTTGAGGGTGTCCCAGATTTGCTTGGCGTTGTCCAAGCCGCTCACCTTATGATATTCATCCCTGCACAAGGAAGCTAGAAGAACAGTAGTAGCTTGTGCATTTTTATGAATTTGTTCATTAATGAACATGGGACTATCCGAACTATCAAAGTGCATTCCACTCTCTACAATCTCCCATATACTAGGATGGAGAGAGAATAGGTGACTACGCATTTTGTGACTCCAAAATCCGTAGTCCTCTCCATCAAAGTGTGGGGGCTTGCCAAGTGGAATGGAGAGCAAATGAGAATGTGAACTTTGCGGAATACGAGAGTAATCAAAGGAAAAGTTCGAATTAACCGGTTTTCTCCTCTCGTAGTCGTTGTTGTCCTCATCCTTTTGGGAAGAAGTAGACTCGTCGCTGTCGTAGTAGATGATCTCCTTGATGCGCCTGGTCTTCTTCTTCTTCCCTTCCTTTCGTCTTTGACCCGAGCCGGAGTCGGTAGGCTTGTCGTCCTTCGGCTCATTGACGAAGGTCTCCTTCTCTTTGTCGTTGATCACTATACCCTTCCCCTTAGGATCCATCTATTCGGGCGGTTAGTCCCTTTGTGAATAGAACGGCTCCGATACCAATTGAGAGCACCTAGAGGGGGGGGTGAATAGGTGATCCTGTAAAAACTTCAAACTTAAGCCACAAACTTGTTAAGTGTTAGCACAATTAATGCCAAGTGGCTAAGGTGAAGTCTCAACAAAACACAATACCACAAGAGATCAAGACAGAGGTGACACGGTGGTTTATCCCGTGGTTCGGCCAAGCCAATGCTTGCCTACTTCCACGTTGTGGCGTCCCAACGGACGAGGGTTGCAATCAACCCCTCTCAAGTGGTCCAAAGACCCACTTGAATACCACGTTGTTTTGTTGTTCCTTTCACTATCCCGTTTGCAAGGAATCTCCACAAATTGGAGTCTCTTGCCCTTACAAGTGTATGATCACAAAGAAAGCACAGAGTAAGGGAGGGAAGCAACACACACAAATCCACAACAAAAGCGCACACACACGGCCAAGACTCGAGCTCGAATGACTATCTCAGAGTTCACACTAGAACAGAGCTCGAATCACTTAGAATCACAAACGAATGCGCAAAGAACTTGTGTGGATGATCAAGAATGCTCAAGAGTTGCTTGTGTGTCTCCTCCATGCGCCTAGGGGCTTCTTTTATAGCCCCAAGGCAGCTAGGAGCCGTTGAGAGCAATTCTGGAAGGCTATCCTGGCCTTCTGTCGTCGGGGGCACCGGACAGTCCGGTGCACACCGGACACTGTCCGGTGCCCGATTTGTTTCCTTTTTCAGTGCTTCCGACCGTTGGAAGACTGCCGTGGATCTGCGAGCCGTTGGCGCACCGGACAGTCCGGTGCACACCGGACAGTCCGGTGCCGTCTTCCGACCGTTGGCTCGGCCACGTGTCCCGCGCGGATTGCGCGGCCGACCGTTGGCCCTGGCCGACCGTTGGCTCACCGGACAGTCCGGTGCACACCGGACAGTCCGGTGAATTTTAGCCGTACGCCGTCGGCGAATTCCCGAGAGCGGCCAGTTCGAGCCGAGTCAGCCTGGCGCACCGGACACTGTCCGGTGCACACCGGACAGTCCGGTGCTCCAGACCGAGCTGAACCTTGGCTGCACACAGCCAAGTCTTTCTCTCCCCTTTTCTCTTTTTCTTCTTTCTGTTTCTAACACTTAGACAAATATGTTAGTCCATAAAACCAATGTACTAAGGCTTAGAAACATACCTTTATCTCATGATTTGCACCTTGTTCATCCATGTACACAAATTCATAATTAAACACATGTGTTGGCACTCAATCACCAAAATACTTAGAAATGGCCCAAGGGCACATTTCCCTTTCACTTACATCATGGGCCCAGGCGCCAGGTGCTCCACCTACCTACAATCCTGAAACATCCCAACAGACTTTGTTCTGTTGTGCGATTCCGGCGAGGGATTTGATCCTCACCCCCTTCCCGTCCGGGCCTCTCGTGTATTTATAGCTCGGGATGTTGGCCATCATCTCCTCCTTGTACCACCACCATTGGAGCCTCTGCTTCGCGGACCAAGCCACCATCTTGTCGTCCGTAGGGAGAGCGCAGACGGGCACGACCGCCATTGCTCATCCAGGCACTCATCGTCCTCCAACGTTCTTGCACCGGTCGGGGGTCTTCACCACGCCATAGCATGGGAGGTCGTGGCTTAGGTACGAGGAGAGGATCACCGGTGACCGTGGAATGGCTGACCGTCGGATTGACCCCGTCGTGGGCCATCCCTCGCCATGGCCAACTACCGTCCTGATCTCGTGCGTCGGTGAGTTGCCTCCCCTATGTTCGCCATATCCTCCGCTTCGTATTGCAGCTCATCGCGTCACGAATCGGTCACCGGGTCGGGGTTGGCGCTGCTCGTCGGTGATTGGTCGCCGTAGGGACTTGGTAGCGCCGCCCAGGGCCGGCTAGGGCGAGGGTCCACCAGCGTCGCTGGTGATGGTGCCTCAGACACCGAGCATCCCGGGTTGTCTTTCTATTTGCCGAACCGCTTCCGCCCTCCAGCTCCATGGCACCACCGCACCTATAATGGCGCCACTGGTCTCACGCCAGACAAGATGAGAAGTAAAAATACGGCTTCAGCCAGACCGGTCCATGACCGTTGATCGGCTGACGTGTGGCTAGGGGAGGAAGAAAACGTTTAGTCGGTTGGATTTCAATCCATCAGCTAAGATCAGATCGGGAGGAAGGTGATTGTGACTGTAGATTCCGGATTGAGTGGATCTGACGTCATAGCACATAACTTCGTTGTTCATTAGATCCGGTGCGTCCGATCGGGATCCCGCGACCCAGATTCAATCTCATTTCATTAAACCACGACCATTGATCTTGGATCCAATGACTAATATTGCATACCAGTTCGATTAAGATAACGGTTTGATCTGGATCCCTAGATTCTAATCGTGCGGCCAGGATATAAGGATACCCCTTCGGCTGTGTGGATTCACATTAGAACCCCTGCTCTTTTTGTAAATTAACCTGCCGTCCTAGAACTATAGCATAGAGTTTAATATAGGCCCCTGGTATTTGTAGTTTGAACCCCGGAATTCTCAGTAATCACGACCACAGTCCAATCCACTGGTAAATTAATTTAATTAGATGCAGAAATCATTTTTAGTATAAAAATAATGTCTTAATCTTGGAAAATTCATAACTTGATGAATTTAACCCCGATTTGATCCGTTTCAGTTGCGTTATTTTCGTATAAATATTTACTACGCAGTAATAGCATTGATTATACCATATCTCATACTTTTATAGTTAGATATTTATTTAACCTATGTCTACTAGATTAACTCCTCTCAATCAATGCTAACATGTCCATGATTATAAGTTGATTAAAATATGATCTCTAGTCAAGTTATAATTAAAATTAAAGTTGAGATAATTATGATCTCTCACTAATCAATTTATAATATAGTTTAATATTTAAACCACATATATCTTTAGTAAATTATAACTCCGTAACCGTAACTCCGATTTTAGTGGTTCTCGAACCCACGATCTCGTAGCGACGCGTAGATTATTATTACGTAGTTTATTCTTATGTTTGGTGTGATGTTAATTTTGCCTATACTATGTTTGTCTGTATTGCTACGTTTAGCAGTGACGACACGAGTCACATGAAGAACAAGTTGGTACCTGGAATCTCAAGTCCCAGGCAAGTTGTGCCCTTGATCACTTCTTTTTACCCAGTCATGTTCTTATTAATCATAATGATCTGCATAGGTTAATTTTGATGGGACCCAATAGGTTACCCTAGTTTGACTATCTTTATGCCTTGTTTACCACTAAACTTTTTGGGTAGTACTTGCTAGTGCTATATGTGGATCTGGGCATTGAGATACACATTATTCATACTTTTGTTATCAGTTGTTATTTACTGTTCATGATAAGATCATTATGTTAATTGGAACATGGAGCATACACGATGTCTCCCAAGCATGGCTTATGGACAGGTATCTTCGGACTCAGGATAAAAGCATACACGACGGGAAAAGCATGATTGTGACGAAGGTTGCTATTGCTCTGAAGCTGCACGCAAGGGAGCTTCGGCTCAATCGCAGAAAAAGGAACCGACTTAAAGGGGAAAAGGCTATCTAGTCCTCATAGATTTATCTATAAGTCAGTAGTAAATGTAAAGGGCATGAATGTAATTTCTCATAGGCTGTGTCCGGTGCCTATAAATAGATGAACAATACCCCCGTACTGTTCACGCTGACTGGTATTCATTTTTGCGTCACGCTCATACTTTTACCTTCTGTCAAGCCGAAGGTACATTTTGTAATTCAATATTGTTTCTATCTTTCCAGGATAAGATAATGAGAATGAATTAATAATGTTATATAATTTTTTATGTTGCTTCTCATATTTCACATGCTTCTCCTTTTTATTAACATATATTGCCCTAATGAAGGTATGTCCTCCATAACCTTCGTTTGAAGATCATTATATCGTAAGAGAAATAATGCTTCGAAGGACGAAGGACATTAACATTTAATATTTTGTGTTGCCTTGTTCTTAACTCATAGCATTTGAGAACAAATCCCCAACAGCGACCACCAAGGAAAACACGATTGATTTCTATCAATAAACCTGCTAAAGCCCCAAACCATAGAGTACTTAGCACGGGTGCTACAGAGAGATATGTTTTTATATCCCGCATTGAAAATCCTCCTTCCGTATTGGAATACATATATGATCAGATACTCTTGCCCAAGATCCTTTGTATTTCTTTTGTTTAGGCAAAATTCCTAACTAAAAAAACAAAATAAATATTATATATATAGAATGAACCGTATAGACGAGATTTTCCTATCCCTAAAAAAGATGACCCCTATGGAACTAAATTCAATTTGTCATATGCATTGCATCACAGGTGATGTTGTTACTTTTGTTCTACTACTTAATTGGGTTGGTATTTACTTATACTTAGTAACTGCTAATAAAATTTTGACCAACTTTAAAAGCAATGCTCAGCTCTAACCATCCTCTTTGGTAAGACTTACACTTCACGTGAGCTCCCACCTTTGGCGAGTTCATGCACATTATTCCCCACAACTTGTTGAGCTATGAACGTATGTGAGCTCACTCTTGCTGTCTCACACCCCCACAGGTCAAGAACAGGTACCGCAGGATGAGGCGCATGGAGGATGTTGTGACGAGTTCGTGAGAGGTCTAGGCCATCGTCTCCCAGTCAACTTTGGGTTGCTGGATCGTGTCTTCATATGATGTAACTATTTATTTATTTTTTATAGAACTCCTATTATATAGTAAAAATGTGACATTCGTTTCTATACCACTATTCATCATATGTGTGAGACTTGGTCCCGGCACACCTGATGTTTATTTCGCGTCCGGGTTTTGGACCCCTAAAACCCGGGTGTGACAGAGACAGCCTTACTCAGGGTATCCCATACCTAGGGACCCATCACTAGTGCAAAAGCCTACTGTTTGGTAGAGCTATTCATGAGAACAAAAAAATAAAAAAGATAAAAAGATCTTGTGATGAGGACAAGTGTAGCAACCATGAATCATACATTTTATTAATTATTGGACTTACAAAATACATAGTTTGCCTGAACTTGTTTTGCGTTATCTTCTGCATTGTTGACTGAAGAAAGTTCTGACTTTGGAGAATGTGTAGTTTGCTAATTCTCAGGGCCTTGCGTGAGAGAGGCTCACCTGGTTAATTACATCTACAGAACCAAATCTATAGAATACCTCTAATTAAGCTACACGTAGCGGTCATTGTGTCTCTAGGATGAGTGCAAGGTGTATGATGTGAGTGACTTTAGAATGGCCAAAACTCAATCATGATTACACCATTGTCGCGTTGATTGATAAATGAGATGTTGTTAGTGAAGGTGATGAATTTTGCCTTGTTGGTGCCCAGTCATGTGTCTGCCAGTCTTCATCAGCTCGAATGGATGTGTTGCCTTCGCCTCGTTAGTGCCTAACAACGATGTGTTCGGTCTCATTTACACAAGACGTGTCGATGGAATAATAATGATAAGTCTTGCCAATAACCGACCAACACTTTATAAAGTTTTGTCAATATTAGATGTAGGTACATAACTTCTTCAGCCCATCAGGAGTACCACAAAGTTATCTTATTTTTGGGTGGCCAAGAATAGATGCCGCCCTTTTAGGTAGCGATAAACATGTCACCCTTCTAGGTAGTGAGAAAAGATGTCACCCTTTTAGGTAGCGAGAAAAGACGTCGCCCTTTTATGTAGCGAGAGAAGATATCACAAGACTTAGTTATTAAATTAATCCAGTATGCAACATCGGATGATCAAATCAAATCAACCTAGCATAACCATATGATTTTTAGATTAGTCTAAAATAATCATGGGATTATTAGTGTTGGGGAAATGATCGTCGGTCCCTGGGAACCACCGGCCAGTGAGCGTGCTGAGGAAAGAGCCCCTGATCGCTGGGGCCTGTTAGTCAGTCGGAAGAGGCAAGTGCGCCAGCCTCAGAAGGACCTGCCCCCGATCGAACCCTGCAGCACCAAGCCTAGAGGCCTGCGCTATGTAAATTTTTCGTGCCATCTGGCTTTTCGTGCTATCATTGCCATTTTAGCCTTCTTCTTCTATGAGCGTAATTGTTTTTTGAGCTTTGGCATTTGCTGTGATCATCATTGAAATGGCTGAAGATAAGAGGACTGTAGACCCCACACCTGCTGGTTTTTACGAAGCAGTGGAAAGGTCCAACGTTGAAAAAAATCACTAATGAGATGCTGGCTAAGCTATCTGGGGATTCTAGAAACAGTGATAGCTTTGATGTGGAAAGTGGTAATGAGGATGCCGAAGATCGACCATGGAGACTGAGTCATGTTGTTTTTGGAAAGTCCAGTGTTAAACAAGGACAAATTTAAGGGATGAAGGGAAAACATTTTCACGATATATCCATTGTGAGGGCTGGAGGAGAGAGTACTGTTCCTCTTTCTGAAGCAGATGAAGTAGTGGTTTTTAAATGTTTTATGAACGCTAGGTTGCATTTTCCTTTGCATAGGATGCTGATTGAAGTGTTAAAGACAGTTGAAATATACCTTCATCAGCTTACTCCCTAAGCTTTAATTAAAGTGGGAGTTTTGATTTGGGCTATGAGGAGCCAAGGGCTAGAGCCAGATGCCATGTGCTTCTGTAATATTCATGAATTATCTTACCAGACGAAGGCAACTGGAAAGGAGCAGTACCACAACAACTTCAGGTGCTACAGCTTTGTGCCCCGCTCTGATGCAAGATATCCCATTCCAAAATGGTCGGGCTCTTGGATGAAACAACGGTTCTATGTGAAGAATTATTTGAGTGAGAGGGAAGATGTGAGGGGCATTATTCAGCGTCCCATATGGTCACGCTTCGGCATTAGAAGGCCGCCAATTGCAATTGGGAACGAGGTGTAGGTGTGTTTAATGGCTTTCAACACTATGTGCACTTACATCGGTACCAGGGATTTGGTATAGGAACACATTGCTTACAAGGTGTGGCCTCTTGTAAATGACTGGGAGATGTCGAAAGAAACTGCTGCTGGCTCCAGCGAAGGTGGTTTGGTTTATCTAAGATACACCTTCTGGTATAGAAGCTAATTTGACGACCCGAATGACGATTGGCTAGAGGCTATTGAGGCAACCAGTGATGAGCTGCTAGGAGCTTACACGAAGGCAGAAGACGATGTCATGACCATTGCCTTTGGTGCTCGAGGAAAAAAGAGACTGAACAGAGTTTTTGATGTGATCGGGTTTGTTTACCCTAACTATTGTTTTCCTGTTCGAAAACAAGGAGGAAAGTGAAAAATTGCCACTTCGACCTCTTCCGGTGCAGAGAAGCCGAAGAGAGCTAAGGTCCTAACTCGTAGGCCGAAGCTACATTCTTTAGAAAAGACGGTTGTAGTGCCTACGACAGAGAAGGTGAAGTTTGTTGAAAATGTCGAAGTTATCCCCTTAGCTACGGAAACAACTCTTGTTATGCCAGTCGAAGTTAGTGTCGATCCGGTAGAAGAGCCGGGAACAAAGAAAACAGTGGAAGAACAGTCAAAACTGCTGAGTCCCCCAATAGCGACAAGGTTGTCGAAGCTATCAACTACTGCAACAATGACTCCTAGGAAGAGGAGAATGGCTAGTGTTTTAGATACAGTTTTACAATCCACTAAGTTGCTCGCTCCTACTACTACTGAAGTTTCTGATGATAAAATTGAAGATGCAAGGGAAGTAGCCGCTGCAAGTGCTTCTCCTATTCATGTTGAAGCGGGTCCTTCAGGGGCTAATCTAGTAGAGCTGGTGAAAGAAAATCTTCCACAAAAGCCCACGTCACCTGTCCCCGAAGCACCTCCTCAGAGTGATTTGGACTATATTGTTCGACATGCTTCGGGAAAGTAGCTATCAACAAATCAAATTATCAAAGTGCAACATTTTGCTAAGGAGCTAAAATACCCCCAAGGGTCCTTGGTATATGGAAGAAACAACGAAGATGACTTCCTTTATTATCTACCAGATAGTAAGGAAATTAATGTTTGCCGTGAGATGATGGACAACATGGGGGTATCCAAAGCTTGAGCTCGGTCTATCTATAATGGCGAAGGATCAACTTGCAGATAGCCTTGCCTACAACAGCTTGAAGGTTTGTATACTTTAGCTTCACATTCGGTAATTTTGTTATGGTGAACTATTTTTGTGGTAATTCTTACTGTTATTATTTGTTCATTCTTTGTTTGGCAGGGTCTAATTCTTAGTAAAGCTTTGAAAGCTCAAAAAGATGTAGAGGATGAGAGCAACCAGATAGCAAACGAGAACCTTCGTTTGGAGGTTATAAATTTGAGAAATGAAGCTCTTGAGAAAGATAAAATCCTGCTCTATTTGGTGGAGAGGTTAAAATCTAGTGAAGGCAGGCTTTCTAGCCTTTCTGGAGCAGAGCAAAAGATGAAGGGATTTGAAGAGAGGCAATTGAAAGATGCAAAGCACATCGCTGACTTGGAATATGCGCTATCTACTCAAGTGGAACTGCATAAATCTGAAGTGCAAGAATTATAAAAGAAACTTGACGAAGTAACTGAAAATTTCAATGTGGAGCTAACAAAACATGAGATGTCTGATATAGAAAGATTGAGGGTACAGAAAAATGTTGAAGAGCTTCATCAAGCTAAAGAGGAGTGCTACAATGTTGCTATGGAATGTGATAAGAAATTAAAGAATAGTTTTGCTAAGGTTGGCGCATTCTCCTCAGAGCAGAGCTTTATCTGTGGTGATCCTAACGGGGTTATCCGGTGGATTAGCGGCGAAGCCAAAGGTTTTGAGGAGATTCTTAGTGATAGAGGAGACTTCTGCGCTTTTGCCGGTGCTCGGGAGCCGTATCATTCCTTGAGAAGGTTGGTTGTGAACATGCCAAGGCTGTGGTTCAGCTAGGGTTCTCGATTTCAGCCAACGACATTAAGAACCCTTCGGCCGAAGCCGTTGCACTAAGTGGAAAGTTTTATAGCGAAGTTTGGCTGAAGGGTGGCCGAGAGATCACTGATGAAGCTATCAGAAAAAACGAAAAAGAGTCTCATGATGCTTTGGAAGAAGCCAGAAAAGCCGAACAAGCTGCTGAACGCGCAAGACTTATAGATACATCTATCGTGACTTAGCTTCGTGAATTATTCTAGCTTTAGAACTAACAAACATTTGTACCGTGGTGCAGCTGAGCTTTCTCCCCCTCCGGAACCATAGGACCCTGAAGTTGATCCATCCCTGAAGGGGGCGCTTGATGTAATTAGGATTGCTAATGAAGCCATTGACGAAGCTGTCAATATACTATTGAATGAAGCCGCCAACAAAGTTTTGAAAGGGGATGACTAGAGTGTAAGACCTAAAATTGGTAGAAAATAATAATATATATATATATATATCATAAAATAATAAAATAAAGAAATATATAACAGTATTGTGATGTTTTTGAAGACCTTTGAAAATCTATTAGGATTCTCCCTCCTCATATTCAAACAATAATATTAAATTAGTTAAGTAACTAATAAATTGATAAAGAAAAGGTTGATCTCTTGATGATGAATTTGTGGAGATGCATTTATGGAAAACATAAACTTGACCCCCAAAAACATAAAGTAGTAAATGAGAAAAGAAATGTTTATGAAACCATTTATTCCTCCCATAAATACATGACAAGGAAAAAAATAAATAATAATATTATTAAAAACAGTAGAATCTATATTCATAGTAAGATTTTAATTGAGAGTGGAATCTGAAATTTAAAACAAGAAGGGGCAACATGTTTAAGTTTGAATTTGAAATTGAGCATAAGTTGGAAATGAGAAATTAAATAAAAAGAAAAGAAACCGCGCTGGTCCATTTCTTGAACCCCCGACCCACATCATCACCTTGCGGCCGGCCTAGCTCCCCACCTCCTCACACCACGCGACGGCCCACCTTGTGCCCCGCACAGCCCGCTCTGCACTGCCAACCCGGGTCCACTTACCAGTCACCATGGCCTCGCGCGCTCTGGTCACTGGGCCACTGACACCTGGTCCCCACTGTCCAGCCCCTCAACCGCGTGCTCGCGCTCCCTTCTCACTGCTGGTGGGACCCCCGTTGTCAGCTCCTTCCTCGCAACGGAATCTGGCGACGGAACAAACCTTGGCCGCCATTGCCGCGCGCGCCATGGCCGGACCTCCCGCCAAACTCAGAGTCTATTGCAACCATCCCACCGATCTTGGTGGCCTTTGCCCTATGTAATGCACCCACTCTACCCAACTCGAAGCATCATCTCCAAGAATACTCGCCGAGCGGAACCGAGGGCGTTGGGGGTGCTCCACCGTCGCGGACCGGTGGCTGCGGCGGTGTTCTGAAAGCGAGAGTGAGTTTGGGCCATTTGTCGACCTTCGAGGAAGCGATATGCGGTATTGACTGGACTGGGAAATCCCTAGAGCTCGGTGAATTCATCATCGGAACACAGATTTCCGCCGTAGGCCGTGGTGAATCGTGGGAGGAGGGTTGTGCCGCACCATTACAGGTATGGATTATCCGCTCGGGTCCGCCATGATCTTTTGCCCATTCTGCGCTTAGTCTCGTACGGATTGGGGCTCCATGGTGGCCGATGCTCCTCCTCCTCGGCGTGCCATGCCGTGTTGTGCGGCGGCGCTGCCACCGCGGAGCTTGGGTTGGGGGGGGGGGAAGAAGCATGTGGGCCGTTGATCGCCTGATCGGCGGTTGGGATTGATAGCCGCCAGACCGTTTCACTGAGTCTTATCACGATCGTTGATCCTAAAGTTGACGACTCGGATTGGATGCCGATTCGCATAATACGCCGATCTAATCAGGTCCCTTGAAAACAGATCCAACGACCAGAATCATCCAATACCCTTTCGCCGAGGCTAAGTTATAAATGAGACCCCAAACTTCTGCTCAATTGACCCGCGATCCACTGTAGGGTAAAAGTAATTCCACTTGGGCCCTGAATTTTGCAGGTTTGACCCTGGTGTTGGGGGCCTTCGGCTTTCGACGGTCCTCAAAAACAAGATTTAACAATGTTTTTGGAGTATAATACATGAACAGGTACCTTCGGACATAAACCCGTCGGACAAGTCAAAATTGCTGTATGGAGAAACACAAAGAGAACGAAAGACGGAACAGAGCCGAAGCTGTGCGCAAGGAAGCTTCGGCATGATGGTAGAAAAGAGGGAACCGACTTGAAGAGGAAAAGACTATCTGGACCTCGATGGATTACTGTAGAGTTATTATAAAAAACAAAGGACCTGGATGTAATTTTACGTGGGCTGCGACCCATGCCTATAAATAGGTGAACAGTACTATTCACGCTGACTGGGCATTCACTTTTGCGTCACGCTTGTGCTTTTGTTTTCCTTCAAACCGAAGGTACATCTGTAATTTGTTGTCATCCTTATAATAATAAAAATAAACATGAGCTTATGATAATATTTAAGTATTTATGTCATTTCTCATATTTTATATGAATCCCCTTTTTCATTATTTGTTATACTGACGAAGGTGCATCCTTCATAACCTTCGTCCGGAATTCATTATGTCCTAAGGGAAATAATGTTTCGAAAGACGAAGGGCTTTAACGTTTAACAATTTCCGTGTTGCCTTGTTCTTAATTCATAGCATTTGAGAGCAAGTCCCCAACATTGGCGCCCACCTCCGGTGAACCCTTTTTGACCACCATTCGGCAAACATTGACCTTCGTCATGCCTCTAAAGAAAGCTTCAGCAACAGGGGCTGCTGCTCTGCAGCCACTGGACCCGAACCAGGAGACTCTTTCCCTTCGGGAAGCCCGAAGCCAGAAGAGGAAGGCCACCAGTCCAACGCTTCAGGAGGACGATTTGGACCAAGAAATCAGGAATATGGAGATGCTGCATCAGCAAGTGCAAAGGAAGAAAGAAAAGATGGCCCGGCTAGCTGACCTGCAAAGGCAGATAGACGAAGCCTCTGAAGAGGTTCGTCATCTCACGCAAGATGAACAGAACCGGAGGCCCCAGTACAGAGAGCTTCACCAAGAGGGCTTCGTCAACGAGGATGACTGGTATGATGATTTCCATCATGGAAATTTTGCTTTTGACGATGCTTCTCCTCTGTCAGATGAATTGCAGGCTACACCTTGGCCTTCATCTTATAAACCACCCCAGCTCCCAATGTATGATGGACACTCAGACCGAAGCAATTTCTGATGAGCTACGAAGCAACCATATCTTCATATGGTGGCAACACTGCAGTCATGGCAAAATTCTTTGTCATGGCAGTCAAAAATGTTGCCCAGACCTGGTACTCTTCTCTTCGGCCAGGAATAATCACATCGTGGCAAAAGCTGAAGGATATGCTTATTACCAGCTTTCAAGGGTTTCAGACAAAACCGGTCATTGTTCAAGCTTTGTTCCAGTGCACTCAGGACCATGAAGAATACCTTCAGGCGTATGTCCGAAGGTTTTTACGACTAAGGGCACAGGCGCCAACGGTGCCTAATGAGATTGTTATTGAGGCCATGATTAAGGGGCTTCGGCCAGGACCTACAGCCCAATACTTCGCCAGGAAACCCCCTCAAACCCTGGAGAAGCTTCTTCAGAAGATGGACGAATATATCAGAGCAGATAATGACTTTCGACAACGGAGGGAGGAAGCTTACAGGTTCTCCGAAATGACTAGGGGCTTTGGAGGGAGAATCCACCCTAGGCACGTTAGGTCTATCCATTCTACTCAGAATGATGTTAGGGGAGGCCAGCAACAAGGGCCGCAACATTCCTCTCAGGCTTCAGGGCAGCAACAGAGCTATCCTCGGCCCTTAGCTCCAAGGGGCAGAGGCGCTAGGGGCTTCAGAGGAAGGTTTGGGAATCAGCCCAGGAAAATTTACTGCCTATTCTGTAGAGAGGACAAGGGCCATACCACCAGGATGTGCCATGTCACTATTCAAAAACAGAAAGAGATAGCATAAGCTGCAGCCCAACAGAGTCAGCCGAAGCAAGTTATGCATACTGCTTCGTACCACTCACCATACATTCCAGAATATGTGGGCAACCATCCTGCAGCTTCTGTTGCTTCGGCAAGCCAACCTCAGGCATCTTGGCAACAGCCCCCACCTCCACCACCAATGCAACCCGCTTATCCCCAAGGCCAGCAGCCAGAAGGGAGCCAGCATAGTCACCAGCAGAGAGACTTCAGGGAACAGTCCGAAGCTCGCACAGTCAATAGTACTGTGCTAGAATCAAAGCACATTTACTAAGATATATCCTGCCTCAGCAACAACCTTTACATTTGTCATCATTCACCTTTTCAATAAAGAACAAGCATTGAAAATTCATTTCTTTTGTTGTTTTCAATTTCCTGTAATAGCTTTGTCATTATCATGATGAATATATCTTCTTCAAACATTGACGAAGTTCTAAAGGTTTTGATGAAGGAATTCATTACAAATTATTGTCGAAGCAACAAAAGTCGTTCTAAAGGGAACGCAGCGTAAGTTTTCTGCTCAAAAGTCGTTCCAAAGGGAATGCAGAGCTTACAACGAAAAATAAACGCTGATACCGCCGAAATAGAAGGCGAAGAAGCTCCTAAGGGAGGCTTACAGCGAAAAATAAACGCTGATACCGCCGAAATAGAAGGCGAAGAAGCTCCTAAGGGAGGCTTACAGCGAAAAGTCAACGCTGATTTACCGAAAAATGACCAAAAGATTGTGTGTTCCACTGGGGAATGTGTGTAGGCCTTCGGCGCGGATTTCACTTTGCATATCATTACATCATTACATCACGTGCATAGCATAGCATCATACATCATATTGCATCAATGGCACAAGAAGGGGGTGCAATATGAATCTTTGGAAAGGTAAACAATGATGACCTACATTATTGAGCTTCAGAGATCATTTCGAAGAAGTGCCAAGGCACAAAATAGGTTTTTAAGAAAATACAGCTTCGTCACTTTGATATGGAAAGGAGATCTATTGTTCACAAGGCATAGATGTTTTTCGGAAACCTTAATATTTTTACGGAATATGGATATTCTTTACGAAGCATGAAAAGAAGGGAAGGTGTTTTTTCGCCGAAGGCTCAAAAACGGTATGTACGTAAAGTTTCATGCGTCGTAAAGAGTTGAATCATGAACAGCTTATACATTACATTCAAAATTACGAAATATTATACATATTGTCTAGTAAATATTTCACTCCAAATGGCTTTACAATAACAGCTAATCTTCTCGTAAAACTACTTCTGCAGCTTCGTTTAGTAGTTGATCAACAACTTTATCCATAATAGCTTCGGCCATTTTTCTAATCTCATCATCCCCTTTTGCTTTGGGGTCCGCCAATGGCTCGGCAGGCCCTGGTGGAGGAGTTTGTAAGGCTGTATTACAAAGTATAAATAAGTCCGAAGTCATAAAATTGCAACATAAAGTCAAAAAGTTAGTAGTCAATACCTATTCGCCTCTCGAGATCCGCACTTTTCTCAGCGGCCTCTGCCACTTTTCTGGCATCATGAATACCTTTTTCACTTCTCTTTATGATTTCTTGAGCCATCTCCCGACCGCCATTTTCCCAGATGTCGGTGAAAAATTTCCCACCAACCAAATTTGCTTCGGCCGAGGGGTCTTTTACATCTTCAGTAGTTAAGGCGGCCTCAGTTTGCGCCAAGGATTTCACATGATCGCAGCCTCTTCTTTCCAAAATAGTGGCCATCCCCCTGGCACCTGAGAAGGTGCATATGTCCCCACGGCCACTCAAAATTTCTTCAAAAGCCTCGGCCTCGCCGTTGATCCAGTCGATTGGACCTTCGGGATCTCCCAGCACGAAGTTGCTCTCATTCAAAAATGCGCCGGCACTGGTGAAGCTACTCTTAATTGTTTCCACACATCTCATGGATTTTTCATAACATTTTTCTTTTAAAGACCGAAGCTCTACAACTGTTTTTTCCCAATGTTTCTTCCAGTAGTCGCTGACTTCAAGGTTAGCTTCGGCAGTTGCACACCTTAGGTTCGCCTCAGCCAGCTGTTTCTGAAGATTTTCAATTTTGCACTTCTGGGCTTCAGCTTGAGCCTTGGAAGCAGCTTCGTCCTCTTTTATTTTGTTAAGCAATGAATGTAAAATTTTGTCTTTCTCAAGACCTTCATTCCTTAGTTCAATCACCTTGGAACGAAGGTTATTCAATGCCATGGTACATCCCTCGTCTTCAGTGTTTTTCTGCGCTCTTACGGCATTGCTAAGAATAGGCCCTGCAAAAGGAATGTGATATTAAGAAATAAACACACAAATTTTTAACCATGCAAAAAGTTTAGTTTCTCACCTTTAAGCTGTTATATGCTAAGCTGTCGGCCAATTCATCTTTTGACAAAACTGAAAGCCCATCTTCCAAGGTAGGGAATCCGAAGCTTCTTGCCATCTCCCGACAGACAGAGATCTCCTTGCTGTCTGGGAGACAATACAAGAAGTCCTCTTCTCCGCTACCATTGAATATCAACGCCCCTTTCGGATATTTTAATCTCTGGGCATAGTGATGGGCTTCTCGTTTTTCTCCTTCAGATAGTTCTTTGCCCGAAGCATGTCGCACAATATAATCAGGCAATTTGGAGAATGCTTCGGGAATTGAAGAAAGAGTCTTTTCCGACAGAATTTGTTTTAAAGTCTCCTTTCTACTTTCTCCTTCGGTTTCCAAGGATTTTTCTTTGGCAGACTCCAAAGGTCCAGTTTTGATTTCAGCCTCGTGTTTTGTAGTTTCGCCTCCAGAGGATGTTTTTTCAATCTGTGCTTTTTGAGCTTCGGCAACTTTTTTCGGTGTAGAGCTTGAAGACTTTATTGTCTCCAGTACATCCAAAACATTAACCATCCTTTTCCTTTTGGGGGTCACAGCTGGACCCTTCGGAACTTGTGGCACTCCAACTTCTGCCGAAGGGCTTAAAATCTCTGGTATTTTTGTCCCTTAAGCTTTGGACTCTTCAATTCTTTCAGATTTCGGAGTTGCAGACAGCTCTTCAGCTTTCTGCGCAGGTATAGGTTTTTTGCCTTCAGTAGCCGAAGAGGTCTCACCGCCAAAATCAGGCACTTCGGCCGGTTCAATATAGCGTGGTCGATGAGCAAGGATTTTCACTCTTTTTCTCTTCGGCGCAGGAACAACATCTTTCCCGGAATCTTCACTTTTCCTTTTTTGTCCCCGGGGCGGGTAACGGTAGTCGGGATACATGAACCCGATGGCAACGAAAACTCTGTTCAATCTCTTCTTTTAACGGTTCCCGAAGGCCGCAGATAATGCGTTGTCTTCTGCTCTAGAATACAGCCCAAGCAGATCATCACTTGTAGCTTCGACGCTTTTCAGCCAGTCGTCGTCTGGCTCGATAAACTGGTCTCTAAATCTGAAGGTATATTTCAGCCGAACTAGACCACCTTCGTGGGGATTGCTGATGGACTCTTTTGGCATCTCCCAGTCGGCCAGCAGCGGCCATATCCTGTAGGCCACGCGCTCTTGAACTAAATCACTTGTCCTAATGAAAGAGCAGACTAAGCCGAAAGCCTTGCGGCATTCTTCGGCCGCTTCGTCAATTTCTACCTTCGGTTTACGGAGCCCGAAGCGTTGCCAGATAGGGCGCATGATTATATCTTTGATGTCTTCTCGTTCCTTTAAATTATTCTTTACATAAAACCACTCTTTTGTCCAGTCTCCGGGCCATATCTTCCGAAAAGTCGGCACTGGCGAGCTTGAGCTAGAACGAGCAATGAAGCTATAGCAACCGAAATTATTATGATACTGTTCCTTACCCCAGGGCTTCGTCTCGTACAACAATTCATGCATGCTGCAGAAACTTTTTGCATTTGGTTCCAAGCCTTGACTCATTAAAGCCCACACAAAGATTCCCATTCTTACAATAGCTTCGGGGGTAATCTGGTGAAGGTAGATCTGAAATATCTTCAAAACCTCGACTACGAAGTTGCTAAGAGGAAGCCGAAGCCCAGCCTTCAAAAAGCTCCGAAAGATCACAACTTCATTCTCCTCTGGGGTGGGACAAGTTTTTTCTCCATCATCAGCCCTCACAACAGACATATCCCGAAAGTATTTCCCCCTCATGTTGTCAAGATGGCTTTGTTTAATAATTGATTTTCCAAAAACTGCATGGCTTGGTCTCCAGGGTCGATCTTCGGAGTCTTCCCCGCCACTCTCCACATCATAGTTGTCACTGTCACTGGTATCTTCAGACAAACCTTCCAGAGTCTCCCTAGCAATCTTCTCCGCATTTGTCCTCGCTATCGATTCAATAAAGCCAAGATTCATCTCTTCAGAAAGACTTAGCTTTGTTTCAGCGGTAGCCTTCTTATCCTCAGACATCTTCGAAAGAGCTGAGAAAAGTGCTCTCAATGCCGAAGCTTTAAAACTTAAAAAATATGGTTAAATGTGTCTGAGCAAAGAGCTGTTTGAGCAGGCAAGGCAGATGGCAAGAAAGCGTGCCAAATGAGCTAGTGGTGCGCTCTTATTTATATGCCTGGTGTATTGTGCGCTGGAGGGCCCGCTTGTCAGTGCCTGTTGCTATTCTAGCAAAGGGAAGGTGTTTTTTCGGACCTTTGGCTTAGGGCCTTCGTCCATATCGCAATTTGAATTTATTATCTTAACAAATTAATATTGCGAGGGGCTACTGTTGGGGGCCTTCGGCTTTCAAAGGTCCTCAAAAACAAGATTTAACAATGTTTTTGGAGTATAATACATGAACAGGTACCTTCGGACATGAACCCTTCGGACAAGTCAAAATTGCTGTATGGAGAAACACAAAGAGAACGAAGGACGGAACAGAGCCGAAGCTGTGCGCAAGGAAGCTTCGGCATGATGGTAGAAAAGAGGGAACTGACTTGAAAAGGAAAAGACTATCTGGACCTCGATGGATTACTATAGAGTTATTATAAAAAACAAAGGACCTGGATGTAATTTTACGTGGGTTGCGACCCATGCCTATAAATAGGTGAACAGTACTCCCGTACTGTTCACGCTGACTGGGCATTCACTTTTGCGTCACGCTTGTGCTTTTGTTTTCCTTCAAACTGAAGGTACATCTGTAATTTGTTGTCATCCTTATAATAATAAAAATAAACATGAGCTTATGATAATATTTAAGTATTTATGTCATTTCTCATATTTTATATGAATCCCCTTTTTCATTATTTGTTATACTGACGAAGGTGCATCCTTCATAACCTTCGTCCGGAATTCATTATGTCTTAAGGAAATAATGTTTCGGAAGACGAAGGGCTTTAACGTTTAACAATTTCCGTGTTGCCTTGTTCTTAATTCATAGCATTTGAGAGCAAGTCCCCAACACCTGGGTAACCCTAGATTTGTGGCAACAGCCATAGAGTAAATAAAATGAGATAAAGTAATATAGGTAATAATTTTTAACGTAGAAATAAATCCAGAAACTTATTTAATTCATAGAAAATCCATTCTAACTCCGAATTGATCCATTCCAGTGGCATTAATTTTGTTTTAATACTTTTATCACCTAATAACTCTGTTTAGGCATGAAACATAGACTAAAATTGTCTACTTAATTTATTCCATGCCAAGCACTTAATTATTCAGAAAATCATAACTACCACACTTCAACACCGATTTAACTCGTTCCAGTTGAGTTAGCTTCGTAATAAAATTATCTACACTTTGGTAACCTTATTTTATCATGAGACATTGTAAAAATTAATTTTTTACCCTATGTTAATTGGATTAATCTATGTTTATCGGATTAGTTTTTCTAATATTAATATAGTATTCTGATTTTATGGCTATAATTTGACTAAGACATGATGTCTAACTAATTTATAACTTAGAACGAGGTTCACTTGAGTTATGTATTTGTAATGTCTCTATCACATGAATTATATTCAACATAGAACATAGTTTATTATTTAAATCACCCAAATCTTTAGAAAATCATAACTCTGTAACCATAACTCTGATTTTAGTGGTTCTCGAACTCACGATCTCGTTACGATGCGTAGATTATTATTATACAGTTTGTTCTTATGTTTGGTGTGATGTTAATTTTGTCTATACCATATTTGTTTGTATTGCTATGACTAGCGTGAGGTCACGAGTCACCTGAAGAGCAAGTTGGTACCTGGAATCTCAAGTCCCAAGCAAGTTGTGCCCTTGATCACTTCTTTTTACCCAATCATGTTCTTATTAATCATAATGATCTGCATAGGTTAATTTTGATGGGACCCAATAGGTTACCCTAGTTTGACTATCTTTATACCTTGATTACCACTGAACTTTTTGGGTAGTACTTGCTATTGCTTTATGTGGTTTTGGGTATGGAGATATACATTATTCATGATCACACTTTTATTATCAGTTTGTTATTTATTGTTCATGATAAGATCATTATGTTAATTGGAACATGGAGAACCACCCAGGAAAATAGTGCTACCACAAGGGTGGTATGGGACGCCCTTGGCTGACTAATTAGGAAAGCTAGTGGAGGACTACCTTACCCGAAAGGGGCAAGGGCAGTAGGGGAGTGGTCAGTGTAGGGAGGCCCTTGGGTTGATTTTGCTGCGATGGCGGTCAGGCGAGGGGTCCCTGCATTGGAGCTTCCTAAAAACTGTAGCGGGTTTTTGAAGCTAGTGGAACTTTGTAAAGGCCTCGTAGTGTTACCCTGCCTCGCCTCCTCGGTAGAGGTGTATGGGAAGTCGTGATCCCTTGGAAGATGGGTAACATAACTTGTGGGTAAATATGCGCAACCTCTACAGAGTGTAAAACTGGTATACTAGCCGTGCTCACGGTCATGAGCAGCTCAGACACTCACATGATTAATTTATGGAACTAAATTCAATTTGTCATATGCATTGCATTGTGGGTGTTGTTATCAATTTTGTTCTACTACTTAATTGGGTTGGTATCTACTTATACTTAGTAATTGCTAATAAAATTTTGACCAACTTTAAAAGCAATGCTCAGCTTCAACCATCCTCTTTGGTAAGCCCTACACTTCATGAGCTCCCACCTTTGACGAGTTCATGCACATTATTCCCCACAACTTGTTGAGCTATGAACGTATGTGAGCTCACTCTTGCTGTCTCACCTCCCACAAGTCAAGAACTGGTACCGCAGGATGAGGCGCATGGAGGTTGCTGTGACGAGTTCATGAGAGGTCTAGGCCGTCGTCTCCCAGTCAACTTTGGGTTGCTGGATCGTTGTCTTCTTATGATGCAATTATTTATTTATTTATTTTTTAGAGAACTCCTATTATATAGTAAAGATTTGACATTCGTTTATGTACCACTATTCATCATATGTGTGAGACTTGGTCCCATCACACCTGGTGTTTATTTCGTGCCCGGGTCTTGGTGCCCCCAAAACCTGGGTGTGACATAGAGCTTATCTATTGAGACTTTAGGGTTTCTGTATATAATTTTGTTTTTGTAAGAAACACTTATCAACTATTTGTATATTTAATGATGTAATATATTTCTTTGTGAGGCGTGAAACCTTCGTACGTACCGTTTTTTGAGCCACGGGCAAAAAACACCTTCCCTTCTTTTCACGCTTCATAAAGAAAGAAAGAAAGCCCCCTTCTTTGCTGAAGCGACTTTGAAGATCTCGCCATAAATATAGCATAAGAATACCATCGTTGAAGGTATAAACCCCGTATGATAATACCTCTGTCAAAGGCATGGATCTTGTATTATTGATATGTTCTTTCGTGACTCTTTGCCGAACATAGACTTAACATCATGGGTTAGCCAGTATGTTTGAAGGAGCAATTTTCCTTCCTTTTGCAATGTTTCTATCGATGCAAAATGATGTATGATGCGATGTCATGCAATATGATGTGATGGTATGATGCAAATGATGTTGATGCACAAAACATAAAAAGTAAGACTCTACATCCCCTTAGAAACGACTTTGGAGTCTCTTCACCTTTTACTTAGGTGGTATTTCAGCTCTGCATTCCCTTAGGAATGACTTTGGAGCTAAGCTCTGCATCCCCTTAGGAACGACTTTGGAGCTTCTTCACCTTTTACTTAGGTGGTATTTTAGCTCTGCATTCCCTTAGGAACGACTTTGGAGCTAAGCTCTACATCCCCTTAGGAGCGACTTTGGAGCTTCTTCACCTTTTACTTAGGTGATATTTTAGCTCTGCATTCCCTTAGGAACGACTTTGGAGCTAAGCTCTGCATCCCCTTAGGAACGACTTTGGAGCTTTGTCACCCTTCCTGTTACACTCGATGGTGTAACCCAAGATTCATTACAACAGGCGGAAGGTTGAACCTTCTTATATTGTCTTCAAGGGGGGGAATATAAAGACAGAAAAGTAAATAGTACATTAAATAAGAAAAATTTCTGATCGAGCCCTGTATTGCTTTAGTAAATGTGCCTCGACTCGCACAATGCTGTTGACTGTGCGAGCTTCAGACTCTTCACGTGTATCACACTATTGTTGCGCTTGATGGTGCCCTTTTGGCTGCTAATTGTGAGGCAAGGTTGATGCCATAGGTGGTGGTGGTAGCGGGGCCCATGCAGCTTGAGACTGACTTGCCGAAGCAACTGATGCTGTGGACTGCTGGTTTCCCACATACTCAGGAATGTATGGAGAATAGCACGAAGCACTATGCAGGACCTGCTTCGGCTGATTCTGCCTGGCTTCGGCTTCAGCTATTTCTTTTTGCTTCTGGATCGTGACTTAGCACGTCCTTGTTGTATGTCCCTTATCTTCCTTGCAGAATAAACAGAACAACCTTCCGGGTTAGGAATTGAACCTTTCTCCAAAGCTTCTTCTTCCTCTGCCTCTTGGAGCTGGTGGCCTAAAGGAGCTTTGTTGCATCCCTGATGACTGAGAGCTATGCTGATGCCCTTGAGTATGATTGCCCCTGTCATCACTTGAGTTGGGGTTATGAATCGTCCTGACATGCCTAGGGTGGAGTCTTCCTCCGAAGCCCCTAGTCATCTCGGAGTATCTGTAGACCTCTTCTCTTCTCTGTCGAAAGTCGTTGTCAGCCCTAATATATTCATCCATCTTCTAGAGAAGCTTTTCCAAAGTTTGTGGTGGCTTCCTAGTGAAATACTGCGCCGTTGGTTCTGGTCGAAGCCCCTTGATCATAGCTTCGATAACGATCTCGTTCGGCACTGTTGGCGCCTAAGCCCTGAGACGCAAAAACCTTCGGACATATGCTTGCAAGTATTCCTTATGATCTTGCGTGCACTAAAACCTTGGGCAGTTACTGGCTTCGTCTAGAAGCCCTAAAAACTGGTTACCAGCATGTTTTTCATCTTCTGCCATGACGTGATCGTTCCCAGACGAAGGGAGGAATACCACGTCTGAGCCACGCTCCTGACTGCCATGACGAAGGATTTCTCCATAACAGTCGTGTTGCCACCATATAATGATATGGTCGCCTCGTAGCTCATAAGGAACTACTTTGAATCAGAATGGCTATCATACATGGGAAGTTGTGGTGGTTTGTAGGATGGTGACCATGGGGTAGCCTGCAATTCTGCTGCTAGAGGAGAAGCATCATCAAAAGCAAAGTTACCATGATGAAAAGCATCATACCTTTCGTCATCATTGCTTGGGCTTTCTTGACGAAGCTCTCTCTGTTGTGGCCTTCGTCCTTGGTCGTCTTGCGTGATATGACACATTTCTTCGGCAGCTTCATCAATCTTCCTCTGAAGTTCAATTGGCCGAAGCATTTTCTCTCTCTTTCTCTGCACTTGCTAATGTATGGCCTCTAAGTCTCTGATCTCTTGGTCTAGTTTCTCCTCCTGCGGTGTTGGGCTGGTGGCCTTCCTTTTCTGGTTTCGGGCTTCTCTCAGAGAGAGCGCCTCTTGGTTAATGTCGAGCAGCTGAAGGGCAGCCCCTGGCGCTATTGCCTTCTTCGGCGGTATGATGAAGGTGGTTACTCGAGATGTTGCCGAAAGTGGTCGTTTGAGTTTACCGACGGTGGGCGCCTATGTTGGTAACTTGTTCTCAAATGCTGTGAATTAAGAACAAGACAACACAAATGTTAATCATAAGGGACCTTCGTCCTTCGAAGCATTATCTCCCTTCGGATATAATTATCTTCAGACGAAGGTCATGAAGGATATATCTTCATCATTAGCAAGAATGAGAGTTCATAGAGATAATATTTATGTCACTCATCCATATATTTATTTCATGATAAACATATGAATAAAATTCTTGTAATATTGATACCTTTGGCTTGCTCGAAGGTGTTGACGCGAGAGCAATTACAATCCAGCGTGAACAGTACGGTGGTACTGTTCACCTATTTATAGGCACGGGACGCAACCCGGGTAATAATACATTTATGACCTTAATATTTGTTCATAACTGTAGCCTAAATCACTAGGGATTAGCTAGTCTTTTCCTCCCCGGCTCGGCATTATGCTTGATCTTCGTCCCCGCTTTAAACCGACGCTATTACTCTTCGACCATAACTTTGGCGTTCATTGTTATCATTCTCGGACTATACCTTCGTCTTTAAGACCTTCGACAGAGGAGAAAACTTCCATCATGAACCGAAGCTCCCTGTAATAATCAATATTGTGCTAGAAGCAATGATTAGTCATGTTTTTGAGAAACTTCGGAAGAGGAAGGCCCCAACAGCTGGTTTTACCCATGCCTTACGGCTCCTTCCTAGAGAAGTCACCGCTGCCCGACCCCTCTCCCGGCCTATGAAAGGGAGAGGCTCACCTCAGGGCAAGGAGAGCGCTCTTAGAGATAACCAGACACCTTGAGACAGAGACAAACCCAAAAGGACGAACATGAAGACGAGCGCCGACGAGGACCAGGAGGCTGGAGCCCCCAAGCCAAGGCTTAGCTAGGAGTCTACCTTGCAGCTTCTAAGCTTCACTTCCACCCCGATAAGAGATCTGGAAGCGTCTCCTCCCTCTCTTGACTGTTTGTAACCTCTAATACGAGTTTAATCATCAATGGTGCCGGTAGCGCAAGCCACCGATGACTGGAAGTAGGGACATTCTGTCTAAACTAGTATAAATCGTGCGCCCTCCGCGCACACCGTTCGGAGCCCGAAACACGCACAATAAATTTACTTGTCGGAGCGAGGTATGAAACACCGACAATTTGATTAACCTGGAGCAAGCGCAACGTGAGATTATCAAATCAGATCAATCAGGCATAACCATCAGATTTATAGATTAATCCAAAATAACCATCGTATTTTTTGGATTTATACGGAATAACCATTGGATTAATAGATTAATTTGCAACGTCAGATTACCAAATTAGATCAATCCGACATAAATTATCAGATTTTTTAGATTAATTGAGAATAACCATCGTCGTCATCTTCTTGTCTTCGTGTTGTTTTTATAAGCAGCCACGAGGAATAGACATGGATTCTCCTATAAAAGATAAGGCAAGGATGGGGCTCGTTCGTTTTGATGCTAAATCATATGGATTAAGTGAGATTGAGTTGTTTTAAAAAATTCATAACAAGTTAAAATATATTTCAATCCCACCCAATACACTTCAATCCACGTAAAATTAAAATAACTGAACAAGCGGGACTAGATAATGCGTTTTCTTGTTCGTGTTTGGAGCCTCCGGGTGTTCCGAAAAAAAAATCTGCATCTGTTATCTACCGAAGGATTAGGCAAATCAGCAGATAACCATCTAGAAGGCTCATTTATTATACATGATTAACATGCCTCCTGCTCGCACACATGATGGATGGTTGAACTCCATGTAGCAGCAGCCACATATATATATTTTTTAGAAAGAATCATCTAAGCTTCCGCTTAAATCTACCAAGAAGATATCAAAATAAGCTGAGTGGACCCCTTGACTTTTTTTGCCTATTTATATACACGGTATGAAGAGGGATCACCACCAATAGATTGTTGCGCGTCACAAGTACGAATCGGATCGATGAGAATAACAAAATAGCACGTACGTATGAACTAGGAAAAAGTTGAACTGACAGTTTCCTTGCAAAAACTAATTGACTGTTTATTTCTGACATTGGAATCTAGCTAGCTAGACTGAATAAAAACCAACCTGCCGACCGTCTCCTTACAGATCGAGGCGCTGAATTAGGCCGGGCTAGCTCAGCCCAGGAATACGCCTAACAAGGCAGCCGTATACTTGAGCAGAAAAACCACTATGTCGACTATAAATTGATTATCTAAATAGAAATCGATGATGTCGTCGTCGTCGTCGTCGTCGTCGTCGTGGTGGTGGTCGTAGTCGTCATATAGATCTACATCGTCCATGCTTGCAGCTTCGTCGTCCATGCTAGAGGGAGGTGCCTCGCGAACGTCTTGGTCGGCGCCGGCGAGCCTGCCGCAGTCCCCGGCGGAGGGTGGTTGCTGACGGACGTGTCCTTCGGCACTGGCTTGTTGTTCCGCACATGGCGCGAGGCCTGCAGCGGTTTGTGCGCCCATAGCCTGATGGATCGGTTCGGTGCAGCGACGATGCAACGTCTACTAGGTACGCAATAGCTTGTTGTAGCCGCGACGACGACTTGCATCTATTAATTCTATTTATATGCGGGCGTTTGAGGCCTTCCTCCGGTTTCCTCGCGATCGCGCGTACGGCGGGCGGGACTCGGACTTTGCCGATATCTTGGGGGCCAGGAAAAAAAAACCAACCAACTACCTCCCGAAACATCGGCGCCACGGTTGCGCGCCCCACAATACAATTGCAGACGACCAGTGAATGGACATGTGAATGGTTTCTGCAAGAACCATTGGCCGACCACAGCGTCACTGAACAAGCTTTGTCATCCTAGATCATTTTACAGTGACACATTTTCGATGGATTGTGTGACATTAATCGCACGTAAATAACGACAATGAGCACTTCCAAATATATATATAATACGCATAATGTTGGTTTGCTGCACTCTGAAATCGAGGATGGACCGAGAGATCTCGGGTGCACTTGCTTACACTGAACCAAGAGAAAACAGTCCCAAAAACATCACTGCCAAATGATGTGGTCACCAGAACAAATAAATCACAAGAGAAACTGAGATTTTCCATACCTTCTTGTGATTAACAGCTGATGTATGCTTGTTTTTTTTAAATGACGGTTGGTTTTCAGAATTCAGAGCCAGCTTGGTCAGCTGCAAACAAAATATCGACTTATTATCTCAGTTAATCAAAGAGGCAGAACAAACTCGGTATATTCAGTGAGCGCATGACAAAAATAATTAGTTCACATCACCTTAGGGCAGTTTGACATTCACAAACAAAGTTGCCAGTCATGATATCAGATGTGCCATCATTATTCTTGGGTGTTCACCCAAAAGTAATTGCTCTGGGAAGAAGATAATCACTTAATTATCGACAAACAAATTTATATAATGGTGAAACTTGGGTTCAGCGAACTTGCATGCCTAGTAGCATGTTTTTCTGTCTATACAGGTTGAAAGCGGTTTGAAATTTACAAGAACAAAAGTTCCCAACAATGTATGGATTATCTTCTAGTTCTGGGATCTGCCCATCTGGGGAATCGCTCCTCTTGCAGCCTCTTTAGGTTGAGGCCAGAGCAGGAGGCAATGTCGTACGAATTGGTTTTAGCTATCCTGTTTGGACCATTTGGGTCACAATAGATATAAGCCAATATAGGATCAAAGAGGGGGAAAAAAACAAGACTCTGAAGATATTATAAAAAAAAAACACGCAGGCATGATAATCACATTCTGAGTTAAGCACTAACCTCCCATTCATCAAGAACATAGGCCTCCAGGGGTGAGTGGCGCATCAGTCAGCTTGTATAGCCGGACCGTGTGACTCATTCTCATGCGTGGACCAAGGCAAGAGAACCCAACATCGATAAGTGGCAAATCCAACATTAATATTCTTGTTTTTAATATTGAGCTTGTAAAGATTTATAAAAGATAAACCTCAAATCTATCATGCATTTTCTCAAATTATAGATATAAAATTTGGGTATCATTCGGATACCGATACTTTTTCATCTTTTTTGTTGTAGGAAGCAAATAATGTATAAAACAATTTACGCAAAAATTTATTCTTATATGTAATAATGTGCTTGATAACACAAGAAAAGATTAGTATCAAATTTCATACATAATTATTTTTAAAATATTATATTTGTCCTAAGAGTTTGGGTACCCGTTTTCATCCCTAGATCTGTTTTACTTAGAAGAATAGGGTAACATACCTTAGTTGCTGATGTGTTGACGCGTCCTGGCGAGGTGGTGTTGGAGCGTGGTCACGGCCGCTGGCGTCACCTCCATTGCCCTGCAGAGGAAAATCAGCACCGAGATCCGGGTCATCGTTGGTTGTCACTCTTACAGTCACTCCGACGCCTAGGCGATGGGACCTCTGCATGGATTAGGGTTAGGGCAAGGTACTATTGTTGGCTTTTCCTACGACCCCTTAATCTATACTATACTTAAAGCATCAGTTTCAACGGTCATCCTGCGTCGTCTTTTTACAAATAACCCCTCACAGCTATTTCAAATTAATCTGCTACACGTCTATAGATGGCCAAACGGCAGGCCGGCACGGGCCAAACGCCCGCGGACCACAACTCTGGCTCAGACACGTCATGTCGGCCTGCTGACTGACTGTGCCAGGCCAGCCCATTAGCCCGTTGTCCCATTTGATTAAATCAGGACGATGCAGGAGGTGAGATTTGAACCCATGCCCTGATGGAAGAAGGGCGAGAGACACCGTGTTAAGTTGTCTAACCAGTAGAACATCATGCTCAGATGTTTTTAATATTGAATATAAATTGTATATATGTATATACGTTTTTTTATAAAATAAAAAAATACAATTGTGTCGGGCTAGGTCAGCACTACGGGCCGAGACTACAGCCTAAGCACGGCACGACGTTCTTGGCTCTTGCAAATATTAGGTCATTTCTAAGACCACATTAGCGCAATGGTCTCCATGGTATTTGAGGTTGCTAAATTGGATGGAGCAACAATGATTTGTCACACTAACAGTAAAATGAAAGATTATTTGTTAGGTTTAAACGTTAGTAATTGCTACAAAGTAGCATAATTTATATGGAGCACATCCAGTTTTTATTGATGCCTGACTTTAGCAATCACTCCATATTTTGATCTATCTTTTTATAAGTTTGAGTTCATGTGACTTATTTTAGAAACTTGAGCTCACAAACTTTCTCTTATTTGGTCTCTGTATGGTGGAATTATGTCATTTTATAATCTCTGTTCGTTCAGTCAGTCGTTGTGAACTCTCTTCTAATCGTGTTGTACCAAGACATATTGCATGGAATAAACAATAATATCAGTTAGCCAAATCAAAAAAATATTATACGGAGAGCGGAGAAAATCAATAAAAAAATCTTAAAACATTTTTTGGTGAATAGTTTACGTGGGTATTGTTGTAAGCTGTCGTAACGCACGGGCAACCGACTAGTTCTTTATATAGTGTCGTGTGACCGGGGGCTCCAACCGAGGTTAGCGTGGGCCCTCCCAATCAAGGGCCCAGTTAAGGAGATGGTTAGTTGAAAGCCCAATCTGGTGACCGGCCGTAGAGGACACACCCAACAATCTCCTCTTTGTTCTCTACATTCCTTATACTCAACTTTCTTGGATTCCTTCTCTCAACAAGTTTATACATAGAGACCAATGCGTGACTGTCGGAGAGGAAATCTCCGACCGGGTGGCGGAGTGCACCCGCCCTAAATCCTAAGATGAGGAGGGGCCTAAGCGTTTTGTCTGTCCTGCTAAGCGAACATCAAGCACATGAGCACGCGAGAGTTTAGAGTGGTTCGGGCCGCCGGAGCGTAACACCCTACTCCACTGTGTGTTGAATTGCTGTGGAAACTTGAGAGTCTAAGCCTCCAAATTGAGCTTGTGTTGCAACGTTGCATGCCTCCCCTTTTATAGCTTAAGGGGGGCATGTACAAAAAGACTCTTGTCGGGGACCATAATTAGAGGTACCCCCAAGACTCCTAATCTCAGCTGGTAACCCCCATCAGCACAAAGCTGCAAAGGCCTGATGGGTGCGATTAAGCCAAGGCTCGGTCCACTCAAGGGACACGACCACGCCTCACCCGAGCCCAGCCTCGGGTAAGGGCAGCCGACCCCGGAAGATTCACGTCTCGCTCGAGGACCCCCTCAAGCGACGGACACACCTTCGGCTCGCCCGAGACCCAGTCTTTGCCAAGAAGCAACCTTGGCCAGATCGCCACACCGACCGACCGAATCGCAGGAGCATTTAATGCAAGGATGGCCTGACACCTTATCCTGTCACGCGCCCTTCAGTCGACAGAGCCGAAAGTGACCGCAGTCACTTCGCCGCTCCACTGACCGGCCTGACAAGAAGACAGCGCCGCCTGCGTCGCTCCGACTGCTGTGCCACTCGACAGAGTGAGACTGACAGCAGCCAAGTCCGGCCTCGGGCGCCATAGGAAACTCCGCCTCGCCCGACCCCAGGGCTCGGACTCGGGCTCGTCCCCAGAAGACGACGAACTCCGCTTCGCCCGACCCTAGGGCTCGGACTCGGGCTCAGCCCCGGAAGACGACGAACTCCGCTTCGCCCGACCCCAGGGCTCGGACTCAGGCTCGGCCCCGGAAGACGACGAACTCCGCTTCGCCCGACCCCAGGGCTCGGACTCGGGCTCGGCCCTGGAAGACGACGAACTCCGCTTTGCCCGACCCCAGAGCTCGAACTCGGGCTCGGCCCCGGAAGACGACGAACTCCACCTCGCCCGACCCGGGGCTCGGACACGACCTCGACCTCGGAAGGCCGACTCGACCCCGACCTCGGAGGAGCCTCCGCCTCGCCCGACCCAGGGCCCGGACCGACCACGTCACAGGAGGGGCCATCATTACCCTATCCCTAGCTAGCTCAGACTACGGGTAACATGACCGACGTCCCATCTGGCTCGCCCCCGTAAATAGATAATGATGGCGCCCCGCGTACTCCATGACGACGGCGACTCTCAGCCCCTTACGGAAGCAAGGAGACGTCAGCAAGGACTCAACAGCCCCGACAGCTGTCCTTCCGCAAGGCTCCAACGCTCCTCCGACGGCCACAACATCACATGAACAGGGTGCCAAAACCTCTCTGGCTGCCACGACGGCATGTACATAGGGCACTAGCTCCTCTCTGCTAGACACGATGGCGCACTGCTACACCTCCTATTGTACACCTGGAC
This sequence comes from Zea luxurians, assembly GCA_029449295.1. NCBI lineage: Eukaryota > Viridiplantae > Streptophyta > Magnoliopsida > Poales > Poaceae > Zea > Zea luxurians. The sequence goes on along the minus strand of JAOPSE010000239.1, from coordinate 494,126 downwards.
CCTCTCCTTACGCCTATAAAAGGAAGGTCCAGGGCTCTCTTACGAGGAGGTTGGCCGCGTGGGAGGACGGGACGACGCGTAGGGTCCCTCGCTCTCCCCCACGCGGACGCTTGTAACCCCCTACTGCAAGCGCACCCGACCTGGGCGCAGGAAAACACGGAGGCCGCGGGTTTTCCCTTTTTCTCCCTCTCTTCTACCCCCTTCGTGCTCCGTCTCGCGCCGACCCATCTGGGCTGGGACACGCGGCGACAATTTACTCGTCGGTCCAGGGACCCCCCGGGGTTGAAACGCCGACAGTTGGCGCGCCAGGTAGGGGCCTGCTGCGTGTTGACGAACAGCTCCCCGTCAAGCTCCAGATGGGTAGTCTCCAGCAACCTTTCCAACCCGGGACGGTGCTCCGTTTCGGGAGTCTTGAGTTCATGTCCCTCGACGACAGCTACAACATGATACTCCTTCCTCCGCCGCGCGACGGCGACAATAGCGGCCGACAACCCGCCCGCCGGCAGCGGAATCGACGACGTCTTCCCCACGAGGCGGAAGAACGATGTCCGAGTTTGTCCCGTCACCTTCCCCGCCGGAGGAGGAGGCGGGGCAACCGTGGCCAAGCAGGAGGCGGCACCTCATCGGCTGTCGAGCGAGTCGACGGCGCCAGCACCCCGATGGAGGACACGTCGGGCATCGACCTCGCGTCTGAGACGAAGACGAGCGCCGTTTCCCCGCAACACGCCAACTCCAAGCGGACGGACGACGCCAGCACGCTCGCGAAGGACATGCTGGGCGTCACCCTCGTACCTAAGACGACGGTGCAGTCCGCCCCTGACGTGATAACGTCACCACCTGTCGACCAAGAGGTACCGACTGATTCCCGTCTCATGCCTTTTGGATTCGGCCTCGACCCACCAAGCGACCCCGCTTTGGTGGAAGCCTTCATAGAGGCATGCACCAACCCTCCGGGGTATCATATGCGGTCACCCTAGGACCGGCTGACGGGCGTCTTGACCTACGGACCCTCGGGTTCCGAGGAAGATGACGAGCCCGACTTTGGTTGGGATTTCTCCGGGCTCGGTAACCCCAGTGCCATGCGGGACTTCATGACCGCATGCGACTACTGCCTTTCCGATTGTTCTGACGGTAGCCGCAGCTTCGGCGATGGAGACTGCGGCCCAAGTCGTGAATGTTTCCATGTCGATCTAGGGGGTCTCGACGAAGGCAACCATCTTGGTATACCGGAAAACGGTGACCCTCCTAGGCCTGCGCCTCACGTTGACATCCTTCGGGAGCTAGCTATGGTCCCAGTCCCTGCGGGGGGTCAAGACGCACAGCTCGAGCAAATCCGCGAAATGCAGGCCAGGCTCGACGAGGGGGCAGGGACACTTAAGCCGCTCCGCCGGAACATCGGGCAGGAATGGGTAGACCAAGCTCCGGCTGGAGAAGCGCGTCATCTGCCCCAGGGCATCCAGCTCCGCATCGCCGACGACGTCAGGGCAAGGCCACCACCGGCTTCCAGTGGGGTCGGCCAGAACCTAGCTGCGGCAGCGATACTTCTCCGTGCAATGCCGGAACCATCAACCACCGAAGGGCGGCAGATTCGGGGAGAGCTCAAGAATCTCCTGGAGGATGCCGCGGTCCGACGGGCCAAGAGCTCTACCTCCCGAAGGCAGGGATACCCCTCGGAGCACCGCACCGCGACTTCCCGATTCGTGCAGGAAGCCTCGGTCCACACCGGGCGCACGCGCAACACAGCGCCTGCAGCCCCGGGACGCCTCGGCAACGAGCACCACCACCGCAACCACCGAGCCTGCCTCGATGAGAGGGTGCGCCGAGGCTACCACCCCAGGCGTGGGGGACGCTACGACAGCAGGGAGGATCGGAGTCCCTCGCCCGAACCACCCGGCCCGCAGGCTTTCAGCCGAGCCATACGACGGGCGCCGTTCTCGACCCGGTTCCGAACCCCGACTACCATCACAAAGTACTCGGGGGAGACAAGGCCGGAACTGTGGCTCGCGGACTACAGGCTGGCCTGCCAACTGGGTGGAACGGACGATGACAACCTCGTCATCCGCAACCTCCCCCTGTTCCTCTCCGAATCCGCTCGGGCCTGGCTGGAGCATCTGCCTTCGGGGCAGATCTCCAACTGGGACGACCTGGTCCAAGCCTTCGCCGGTAATTTCCAGGGCACGTACGTGCGCCCTGGGAAATCCTGGGATCTCCGAAGCTGCCGCCAGCACCCGGGAGAGTCTCTCCGGGACTACATCCGGCGATTCTCAAAGTAGCGCACCGAGCTGCCCAACGTCATCGATTCGGATGTCATTGGCGCGTTCCTCGCCGGCACCACCTGCCGTGACCTGGTGAGCAAGCTGGGTCGCAAGACCCCCACCAGGGCGAGCGAGCTGATGGACATCGCCACCAAGTTCGCCTCTGGCCAGGAGGCGGTTGAGGCCATCTTCCGGAAGGACAAGCAGCCCCAGGGCCGCCAGCCGGAAGATGTTCCCGAGGCGTCCGCTCAGCGCGGCACCAAGAAGAAAGGCAAGAAGAAGTCGCAAGCGAAACGCGACGCCGCCGACGCGGACCTTGTTGCCGCCGCTGAGTACAAGAACCCTCAGAAACCTCCCGGAGGCCCCAATCTATTCGACAAGATGCTCAAGGAGCCGTGCCCCTATCATCAGGGACCCGTCAAGCACACCCTTAAGGAATGCGCCATGCTTCGATGTCACTTTCACAGGGCTGGGTCATCTGCGGAGGGTGGCAGGGCCCACCAAGACGACAAGGAGGATCACAAGGCAGAGGAGTTCCCCAAGGTCCGCGACTGCTTCATGATCTACGGTGGGCCAGTGGCGAACGCCTCGGCTCGGCACCGCAAGCAAGAGCATCGGGAGGTCTGCTCGGTAAAGGTGGCGGCGCCAATCTACCTAGACTGGTCCGACAAGCCCATCACCTTCGACCAGGGCGATCACCCCGACCGCGTGCCGAGCCCGGGGAAATATCCGCTCGTTGTTGACCCCGTCATCGGCAACGTCAGGCTCACCAAGGTCCTCATGGACGGAGGCAGCAGCCTCAACATCATCTACGCCGAGACCCTCGAGCTCCTGCAGATCGATCTGTCCTCGGTCCGGGCTGGTGCGGCGCCTTTTCACGGGATCATCCCCGGGAAACGCGTCCAACCCCTCGGACGACTCGATTTGCCCGTCTGCTTCGGGACTCCCTCCAACTTCAGAAGGGAAACCCTCACGTTCGAGGTGGTCGGGTTCCGAGGAACCTACCACGCGGTACTGGGGAGGCCATGCTACGCCAAGTTCATGGCCGTCCCCAACTACACCTACCTCAAGCTCAAGATGTCGGGCCCCAACGGGGTCATCACCGTCGGCCCCACGTACCGACACGCGTACGGATGCGACGTAGAGTGCGTGGAGTACGCCGAGGCCCTCGCCGAATCCGAGGCCCTCATCGCCGATCTAGAGAGCCTCTCCAAGGAGGCGCCAGACGTGAAGCGCCATGCCGACAACTTTGAGCCAGCAGAGACGGTTAAGTCCGTCCCACTCGACCCCAGCAACGACGCCTCCAAGCAGATCCGGATTGGCTCCGAGCTCGACCCCAAATAGGAAGCAGTGCTCGTCGACTTTCTCCGCACAAACGCCGAAGTTTTCGCGTGGAGTCCCTCGGACATGCCTGACATACCGAGGGATGTCGCCGAGCACTCGCTGGATATTCGAGCTGGAGCCCGACCCGTGAAGCAACCTCTGCGCCGATTCGACGAAGAAAAGCGCAGAGCCATAGGCGAGGAGATCCACAAGCTGATGGCCGCAGGGTTCATCAAAGAGGTATTCCATCCCGAATGGCTTGCCAACCCCGTGCTTGTGAGAAAAAAGGAGGGAAATGGCGGATGTGTGTAGACTACACTGGTCTAAACAAAGCATGCCCAAAAGTTCCCTATCCTCTGCCTCGCATCGATCAAATCGTGGATTCCACTGTGGGATGCGAAACCCTGTCTTTCCTCGATGCCTACTCAGGGTATCACCAAATCAGGATGAAAGAGTCTGACCAGCTCGCGACTTCTTTCATCACACCTTTTGGCATGTACTGCTATGTTACTATGCCATTTGGTTTGAGGAATGCGGGTGCGACGTACCAAAGGTGCATGAACCACGTGTTCGGCGAACACATTGGTCGAACGGTCGAGGCTTATGTCGATGACATCGTAGTCAAGACAAGGAAAGCCTCCGACCTCCTTTTCGACCTTGAAACGACATTCCGGTGTCTCAAGGCGAAAGGCGTAAACCTCAATCCCGAGAAGTGTGTCTTCGGAGTCCCCCGAGGCATGCTCTTGGGGTTCATCGTCTCCGAGCAGGGCATCGAGGCCAACCCGGAGAAAATCGCGGCCATCACCAACATGGGGCCCATCAAGGACTTGAAAGGCGTACAGAGGGTCATGGGATGCCTTGCGGCTCTGAGCCGTTTCATCTCGCACCTCGGTGAAAGAGGCCTACCTCTGTATCGCCTCTTAAGAAAGACCGAATGCTTCACTTGGACCTCCGAGGCCGAGGAAGCCCTCGGGAACCTAAAGGCGCTCCTTACGAACGCGCCCATCTTGGTGCCCCCCGCCGCCGGAGAAGCCCTCTTGATCTACATCGCCGCTACCACTCAGGTGGTCAGCGTCGCGATCGTGGTTGAGAGACAAGAAGAAGGGCATGCATTGCCTGTCCAGAGGACGGTTTACTTCATCAGTGAGGTACTATCCGAGACCAAGATCCGCTACCCGCAAATTCAGAAGCTACTGTACGCGGTGATCCTGACGCGGCGAAAGTTGTGACACTACTTCGAGTCTCATCCGGTGACTGTGGTGTCATCCTTCCCCCTGGGGGAGATCATCCAGTGCCGAGAGGCCTCGGGTAGGATTGCAAAGTGGGCGGTGGAAATCATGGGCGAGACGATCTCGTTCGCCTCTCGTTGGGCCATCAAGTCCCAAGTCCTGGCGAACTTTGTGGCGGAATGGGTCGACACCCAGCTCCCGGCGCCTCCGATCCAGCCGGAACTCTGGACCATGTTTTTCGATGGGTCGCTGATGAAAACAGGGGCACGCGCGGGCCTGCTCTTCATCTCGCCCCTCGGGAAACACCTACGCTACGTACTGCGCCTCCATTTCCCGACGTCCAACAACATGGCTGAGTACGAAGCTCTGGTCAACGGGTTGCGTATCGCCATTGAGCTAGGGGTCCGACGCCTCGACGCTCGTGGCGACTCGCAGCTCGTCATCGACTAAGTTATGAATAACTCCCACTGCCGTGACCCGAAGATGGAAGCCTACTGCGATGAGGTTCGGCGCCTGGAGGACAAGTTCTACGGGCTCGAGCTCAACCATATCGCCCGACGACACAACGAGACTGCGGACGAGCTGGCTAAGATAGCCTCGGGGTGGACAACGGTTCCCCCGGACGTCTTCTTCCGAGACCTACATCAACCCTCAGTCAAGACCGACGACACGCCCAAGCCCGAGAAGGCCTCGACCCAGCCCGAGGCGTCCTCGGCTCGGCCCGAAGCACCCTCGGCCCCCGAGGGTGAGGCACTGCGCGTCGAGGAAGGGCGGAGTGGGGACCAGCCTAATCGAAACTGGTAGACCCCGTACCTGCAATATCTCCACCAAGGAGAGCTGCCCCTCGACCGAGCCGAGGCTCGGCGACTGGCGCGGCGCGCCAAGTCGTTCATCTTACTGGGTGACGGGAAGGAGCTCTACCACCATAGCCCATCGGGCATCCTCCAGCGGTGCATATCCATCGCCGAAGGCCAGGAGCTCTTACGAGAAATACACTCGGGGGCTTGCGGTCATCACGCAGCGCCCCAAGCCCTTGTTGGAAACGCCTTCCGACAAGGTTTCTACTGGCCGACCGCGGTGGCCGACGCCACTAGAATTGTCCGCGCCTGCCAAGGGTGTCAATTCTATGCGAGGCAGATCCACCTGCCCGCTCAGGCTCTGCAGACAATACCCATCACCTGGCCGTTTGCCGTATGGGGGCTGGACCTCGTCGGTCCCTTGCAGAAGGCACCTGGGGGCTACACGCACCTGCCGGTCGCCATCGACAAATTCTCCAAGTGGATCGAGGTCCGACCCTTGAACAACATCAGGTCCAAACAGGCGGTGGCATTCTTCACCAACATCATCCATCGCTTTGGGGTCCCGAACTCCATCATCACCGACAATGGCACCCAATTCACCGGCAGAAAGTTCCTGGACTTCTGCGAGGATCACCATATCCGGGTGGACTGGGCTGCCGTGGCTCACCCCATGACGAATGGGCAGGTGGAATGTGCCAACAGCATGATTCTGCAAGGACTCAAGCCGAGGATCTACAGCTACCTCCACAAGTTCGGTAGGCGATGGATGAAGGAACTCCCCTCGGTGGTCTGGAGTCTGAGGACAACGCCGAGTCGAGCCACGGGCTTCACACCGTTCTTTCTAGTCTATGGGGCCGAGGCCGTCTTGCCCACGGACTTAGAATACGGTTCCCCGAGGACGAGGGCGTACGACGACCGAAGAAACCAGACCGACCGAGAAGAATCACTGGACTAGCTTGAAGAGGCTCGGGACATGGCCTTACTACACTCGGCACGGTACCAGCAGTCCCTGCGACACTACCACGCCCGAGGGGTTCGGTCCCGAGACCTCCAAGTGGGCGACCTGGTGCTTCGGCTGCGACAAGACGCCTGAGGGCGGCACAAGCTCACGCCTCCCTGGGAAGGGCCGTTCGTCGTCGCTAAGGTTCTGAAGCCCGGGACATACAAGCTGGCCAATAGCCAAGGCGAGATCTACAGCAACGCTTGGAACATCCGACAGCTACGTCGCTTCTACCCTTAAGTTGCTTTCAAGTAGTTCGTACACCTCGTTCACACACAAAGTCTAACCATCAAGGAAGGGTCAGCCTTGCCTCGGCAAAGCCCGACCCTCCCTCGAGCCCTAGAAGGGGGGAACCCCCCCCCTCTGCGTCAAAATTTTTCTTGGAAAAAGTCCTTCTGCCAGAACGTATTTCGTGCTTTTCGACTACTTCAAAAGTGGGGTCCTGAAAACGACGGAGTACACGTAAGCAGCCAAGGCCGACCGAGCCGAGGGACTCCTACGCCTCCGGGATACGGATACCTCACTCATCACCTTCTGCGATAAGTAACTCAAGCTCAGATAAGCGATTCCGCTGACCGAACAAGTCTTAATGCTCGGAGACCTTTCTACCGAAACGATTTTTCGGGCCTTCTCGACTACATCGTTAGCAGAATCCTATGGACAAGTAAGAGTACACGTAAGCGGCAAGACCGATCGAGCCGAGGGACTCCTACGCCTCCGGGATACGGATACCTCACTCATCACCTTCCGTGAAAAGTAACTCTCGCTTGAACAAACAATTCTTTTACCAACGAATAAGTCTTGATACTCGAAACAAAGAAAAAAAAGACGCAGCTTTACAACACAGCAATAGTATGTTTGGGCCTCGGCGGCCGCAGAAAACATACGCACACTACAAGGTAAACCGATCCTGTAGGTTCGGACCTCGATGGAGGGGGAGCAGCAGCACCCTCGACGTCAACACCACCTTCGGTGAAGTCCGACCGAGCCTCGAACGGCAACATAGTCAGAGGATCTCCGCTCCGAAGGACGACGTCAGCACCACACCCGGGCCATCGCCGCTAGGGTCTCCTCCAGGAGTCCGGCTCGAGCAGACGGCTCGGCCGGTCGCCCCGAAGCCTCAGCCAGCTATCCCCCGAGGACATCAGCCCGGCCCATGGCCTCGGCAACTCGACTCCGGCGCCGGTCCAGCCAGTGGACGGCCCGGTCAGGCTCCAACCGACGAAGTCTTCTTTTCGAGCCAACTCTGCCTCTGTCCACGCTGATACCACTGCCTCCGGCTCCGGCTCATCGAAGAGCGGCCGAGGGTTTCCTTTAACTAAGCAAAAGAAGCCTCGGGCGGCAAGGCTGACTGAGCCGACGGACTCCTACGCCTCCGGGATACGGATACCTCACTCATCACCTTCGCACGAGGCAACTCACACTTGGTGAAGCGGTTCAGTTAGTTGACAGGCGAGTCCTAGTGCTCGGAATGAGGGAAAAACACGCTTCACGCCAAAAGATACATACATGTTCAGGCCCCGACAGCCACAATGAACAAACACCGGCACTCAAGGTGCCATTACAAACGGAACTCCGGTTTCACCCCCGCAGGTACGAACAACCCCCCACGTTGGAGGGCCTGCGGGGCGACAAAACCCTTGGTGGCTCAACGACGCCCGCTCCGAAGTGGCCAAACAGCAGCAGCGATGACCTCAGGGCGGACGCTGCTGCGACGAGCTCCTCGCCCACGCCCCCACTCGAGGGGCGAGGACAAGCTATCAAAGCCAAAGAGCCGGAGGCCCGAAGCACGCATGGTGGCGGTGACCCCGTCGGCGACGAGGAGTTCCTCAGCCGCCGCCACCTCAGCACCGACGATAGAAGCCATCTGCCCACTGGCAGATTCCCACTCGGATCCTCCCGGACGAGCGAAGCACCAACCTCCGCGCAGAGGCGCCGTACCGGGGCAAAGGCAGGACAACCCCAGAACACGAACGCCACCCTAGCAGCGCGCGACGTCTTGGGCGGTCCCCCGGTGCGCGCGGCGCGACAACCGCTCTCACGGCGGGAGGAGACACCAGGAGCCAAACCAGGCCAGCTGAGCCAGCGAGCCCAACGCACTGAAGCTGATGACGCTCACCGCCAACCAGCCCCGCGTTGTCGAAGTCCGGCCCTCCCGCTAGGCCGGTGAGCGCCCTCTCCCTTGAATGCTGAGGGAGAAGGTGACCCGCCGACCCGTGCAGGAGGCAGAGCTCCAGCTCGGCCTGGTCTCCGCCCCAGCCAGGATGACGAAGATCCTTGAAGCTGAGGGCGGGACCAAGATCGCAGCCCGACTTGCTTCTCCCCACCATCGAACTGGTGGTCACCATCTTGGGTGATCACCGGCGAGGGGAAGCAGCCGGGCTGCCTGACGAAAATCCTTGAAGCCGAACGATGGCTGAAAGGTACCAACTTCCACGAAGTTGCGTTCCCCCAACGACGACAAGGCGGAAGAACCGCAGGCACCCCCCATCTGGGGGCTCGAAAGGTGGAAAGACACAATGCATGAGGAGAGCGCGAAGACATGGTTGCCTTTCAAGGGGGTCGCCCTCCTTTTAAAGGCAACTCTCCCCACTTGCGTCCTCAGCCGTCACGGGCTGAGTCTTCTCCAACACGCTCCAAGGTCCTCCCCTACGACACGGGGGCTGGGCCCCGCACGTCATGCAAGCTGGCGCAGGGTGGATGGGGCCAAACCGCCGCCCACGGTGCGCGCGACTGCCCAGCGGTTACGAACACTCCTCCACTTTCGCCCAGGCCAGCGGGTGAAAGGGTGGTCCGCCATGTAGGCGGCGTGCAACCGCACCTAGGGGGACGCACCCTTTCGACTTCGACGCATCCAGCATGGAGGCCCAGGCCCACACGTCATGTAACCGGCGTGCCGGTTACTACGAGCAAGAAACTGCACCGCCACTCACGCCAGTACCACGCCTTCTCGACTGCGGAACCAGTACCGCAACTCGAGGCGACCCTGCGCATGACCCGATAGTGCCAACCGAGCACATCGGTCACGGGCCGGTCAGCCGCAGGAGAGGGCGCGACGGTCAATACGGCCAGAAATGGGCCGACAGTAATGGCGGTGGCAGGCGGGCGGAAGCGGCAGTCGAGTCGTCAGCAAGCTCACGCCCCCTCCTGGGATAGCGAAAGGACCTTCTCCCACGGCGGAAGACGACACGTCCGTGTTCCGTTCCTCGAACGGCTCGCGCACGCGCAACGGACGCCCCGTGAACCACTCGTCCCGTTGCATTAACTCTGCGGCAGGACAGGCGGCACCTTTGGCCGGCGAAGCAGGCGACGCTTCACCTCCGCCATAATGACCGCGTCAAAAAAGGTGCGCCACATCATTCAATTTCGTATCCTTTTCACTTCCTCTTTCTCTCTCTTGCCTCAGGGGTCGGAAAAGGGGATACTCCGAAAGGGATCCTTCTCCACGAAGGAAGCGGGCCCCGAGCCCCCCTACTGATCAGAGGTTCAAAGGCTGGCCCCTCGGAAGGGTTCAACAGCCGCCTCAGAGCACTCGGGCTCCGCGCCCACTACTGGTCAGAGGTTCGAAGGCCAGCCCCTCGAAAGGGTTTCAACGGCCGCCTCAGGCCACTCGGGCTCCGCGCCCACTACTGATCAGGGGTTCGAAGGCTGGCCCCCGAAGGGTTTGACAGCCGCCTCAGACGCAGAGCGAGGGATGACCCTGGGTACGTTCGATACATAACCGAGGCTCGGGCTGCGCTCCTGAGGTACCCTAGGACATTTCCGAGACCAACAGGAACGATTTTGTAACGGAATCCCACCAGAGGGAGGCATCGAGCCCTCGGACCCCGTCAAAAGGGGACCGGGTCCGGCAAGTCACCCGCAGGTACTTTTGGAGCGTGCCTCTGGGCCACTAGCCGACCCCTAACAAATGGGACACGGGCGTCCACTCGGATTACCCGTTAGCAACTCACTGGAGACACCATGTTCGGCGCCCTCCGAGGGCAACATGGCGCTTTCCCCCTCCTCCTTGCGGAAAGGCGACGCAGGGGCGTATGTAAAAAGCCGAGTCTGTCCCTGACCGTCCTCTCGCTCTGTGCGGAGGCTCAGGGGCTGCTCTCGCAAACCCGGCTCCGGCCAAACCGTTGACAGCGTCAACATACTAGCCCGAGAACTTGGAACTCAACTGTTCACCCGGGCTATGGCCAGTTCGCATGAGGGAGCAGCCAGACCGGCCGAAGCGTTACGAAACATACTAAGACCTCGAAGGAGTCAAACTACTCCTCCGAGGCCTCGGGGCCTACACCCGGCGGGTGCGCTCGCGCGCACCCACCGGTACAAAAGCAACCGAGGAAGGCCGGTCCCCTTGCAAAAAAGTACGACAAAAGCCTCCAAGCGAGTATCAACACTCCCTTCGAGGCTCGGGGGCTACTGTCGGGGACCATAATTAGGGGTACCCCCAAGACTCCTAATCTCAGCTGGTAACCCCCATCAGCACAAAGCTGCAAAGGCCTAATGGGTGCGATTAAGCCAAGGCTCGGTCCACTCAAGGGACACGACCACACCTCACCCGAGCCCAGCCTCGGGCAAGGGCAGCCGACCCCGGAAGATTCACGTCTCGCCCGAGGACCCCCTCAAGCGACGGACACACCTTCGGCTCGCCCGAGACCCAGTCTTCGCCAAGAAGCAACCTTGGCCAGATCACCACACCGACCGACCGAATCGCAGGATCATTTAATGCAAGGATGGCCTGACACCTTATCCTGTCACGCGCCCTTCAGTCGACAGAGCCAAAAGTGACCGCAGTCACTTCGCCGCTCCACTTACCGGCCTGACAAGAAGACAGCGCCGCCTGCGTTGCTCCGACTGCTATGGCACTCGACAGAGTGAGACTGACAGCAGCCAAGTCCGGCCTCGGGCGCCATAGGAAACTCTGCCTCGCCCGACCCCAGGGCTCAGACTCGGGCTCGGCCCCGGAAGACGACGAACTCCGCTTCGCCCGACCCCAGGGCTCGGACTCGGGCTCGGCCTCAGAAGACGACGAACTCCGCTTCGCCCGACCCCAGGGCTCGGACTCGGGCTCGGCCCCGGAAGACGACGAACTCCGCTTCGCCCGACCTCAGGGCTCGGACTCGGGCTCGGCCCCGGAAGACGACGAACTCCACTTCGCCCGACCCTAGAGCTCGGACTCGGGCTCGGCCCCGGAAGACGACGAACTCCGCCTCGCCCGACCCGGGGCTCGGACACGACCTCGACCTCGGAAGACCGACTCGACCCCAACCTCAGAGGAGCCTCCGCCTCGCCCGACCCAGGGCCCAGACCGACCACGTCATAGGAGGGGCCATCGTTACCCTATCCCTAGCTAGCTCAGGCTACGGGTAACAGGACCGGCGTCCCATCTGGCTCGCCCCGGTAAACAGATAATGATGGCGCCCCGCGTGCTCCATGAAGACGGCGATTCTCAGCCCCTTACGAAAGCAAGGAGTCGTTAGCAAGGACTCGACAGCCCCGACAGCTGTCCTTCTGCAAGGCTCCAACGCTCCTCCGACGGCCACGGCATCACATGAACACGGTGCCAAAACCTCTCTGGCTGCCATGACGGCATGTACTTAGGGCACTAGCTCCTCTATGCTAGACACGATGGCGCACTGCTACACCTCCTATTGTACACCTGGACCCTCTCCTTACGCCTATAAAAGGAAGGTCCAGGGCTCTCTTACGAGGAGGTTGGCCGCGCGGGAGGACGGGACGGCGCGTAGGGTCCCTCGCTCTCCCCCCACGCGGACACTTGTAACCCCCTACTGCAAGCACACCCGATCTGGGCGCAGGACAACATGGAGGCCACGGGTTTTCCCCTTTTCTCCCTCTCTTCTTCCCCCCTTCGTGCTCCGTCTCGCGCCGACCCATCTAGGCTGGGACATGCGGCGACAATTTACTCGTCTGTCCAGGGACCCCCCGGGGTCGAAACGCTGACAACTCTGAACCCCGACATGTGGGCCTAGAGACATAACGGATGGAATACCCGGAGCAACTAATGTCGGTCACCTTGTGCTATCCCCCGGTGCCTCGATATCTGCCGCTTGAGTTGGATTGGCGTGCAGCAGAAGGTTCCTCGGTATCGCACAAGTCATGATGACCGCTGCGCGCGTGCAGCGGTGTGGGCGTACTGCCCGCTGTCTGATTGGACAGGCACGCCACCTGTGGGGTGGTCTGGTCGTCGCCTGCCATCAGAGTGGACGGGGCACATTAAATGCCGAGTCGGCACATCGCCTGTCTGCAGGGTGGACAGGCGGCGCGCGATCTCCGCAATAAATGCAGAGATCGCGTGGCCTAGAGGCCTTACGTCAGAGTCTGCCCGCCGGCTTACGTCACGGGCCGTAGGCCACGCGGCAGCACCGGGTCCCCGCTAGAGCGGGGAGCGGAGGCGCGTCTGGCAAGGCCGTGACAAGTGTCTGTGCCGGACCCCTGTACGTTCTTGACTTAGGCCAGGGTATTCTTCGTCCCGAGATCTTGTCTTGGATGGTCCGAACCTCACTTAGAGGGGTCCAGGTCCCATTCAGGGGGACACAGAGGTCCTAGGTTATATATGCTGGGGTCCGGCGCTTTCTCACGGGGGTCCGGATCCACTGATGATATCATGATATCTGTTACCTTCTCCAGGGTCACCTGGTGGCCCCGGAGCCACCCATGTGGTGGAAGAAGGCGCTGTTTACCGCGCCTTCTTACTATGAGTAAGGGGTACCCCTGTTCCAGGGTACCGACAGTGGCCCCCGGGCGCGCCTCAGGGGAGGTTACAAGCTTGTTGGTGGGGCCAAAGCCTGGTTGATGTGCCATTTTTGGGCACTTGCTGACGTAGCCGCCGCCACCCGGCTTTAGTCATGCCACCTGCCACGTCTGTCCCCGCAGCTGGCAGGTTTGGCCCCCGCTCCCGGCGGTTTCGTCGGGCTGTGCGTGGGGCGTCTTATTGCTGCCGCCTAAGTTAAAAATATCCTTCAGCAGCCCCTAGGCGATGTGCGGTCGTGCGTGACGGTTTGCTTCCGGGGGACGGTCCGTCTTCTACGCACTCGGAGGCCGGTTTTCTTGGTGCGTGACATGTGGACCTGGGCCCCCATGTCGGGGACTGGGTCACTATGAGCACTAGGTGCGCGTTGGATGGGGTTGGGACGCAAGCGGGAGAGCCTTCTTTGAGAAAAAAGGGGACTCATTCAGTGGCCAACAGTTGCGCATTCACACTTTCTTCAACTGCTGCGTCCTTTCTCCCCTGAGTCCTCTGCGCCTCTGTTGCACTCGCATTTCTCTGCTTTTCGCCACTGTAGCAGCCATGGCTTCTCTGGTTCATCCCGAGTGTTACCAGACCGAGAGGAGGCTCGATACGGTGCGCCGCCTGCTCGGGTGGAGTGCGCCGTCGCACGCCTGGAGGATTCGGGCCGGCGCTTCCCCCCTTGACGATCTCGCCACCGGGGAGTTTGTTCTCTTTGTCTCCTACCTCTCGTGTGGGTTGGCGTTGTCGATCTCCCCCTTCTTTATGTTACTGTTGGAGGAGCTCGGTCTCCAGCTCCAGCACCTCACACCCCACTCCATCCTTCAGGCGGCCATCTTTGCTCACCTATGCGAGATGTTCGTGGGGGTGGCTCCGTGCACCTCTCTCTTCCGCCACTTTTTTGTGCTGGTGAAGTTCGGGAAGGCCAAGGACCATCTCGGTGCGTATTACTTCTAGACAAGGGCGGATTCGGCCGGCGCCTATATCTCCTCCCTCAGCGGCGCGAGGTGGGAAAATTGGCGAGCCGAATGGGTGATCGCCAGTATCGAGGCTAGCGATCGTCTCGTACTTCCGAGTGACGGGTCGAGGCTCGACAGGAAGCAATGGAGAGCTAAGCCGCCGTTGGCACCGGAGTTCGAGCCCGTGTTAGGCAGGATCGAGTCCCTGGCGACTGGTGGTCTGACGTCGATGCACGTGGTCGGCGACTTCTTGCAGAGCCAGAACGCGCCGCTGCAGGCGAGGGCACGCCTGAGCTACTGGTTCACTGGCTTGAACGACCTCGGCCGTGTCCATCGCGGGCCAGGCACCGACCTGTCCTGGGAGGAGCTAGAGCTTCTAGTGAAGGGGGTCACTGGTGAGTCCTTCGTTGCTGAGTCCTTGATTCCTCCCGGGGGCATTTCTCCGCTTTTCGACGACCAAGGGTTGAGGACAGCGGTCCTGGATTGGCTGCCGACCCTTGACGAGAGCGGCGTAGCGGTTCGCCAGACCGGCGGCCGAGACCCCCACCGTGTGATTCAGATCCCCGATGTACCGGCCAGAGGTTCCCGGCCTGCCGATGCCGGCTCCAGAGCTCCCCCCACGACTCTCAGCCCCTCTTTGGAAGGGCAAGGGAGCTGCGAGCAGTTCTTCTGCCCCAGGTGGTTTCGGGAGGTTGGAGGGAGAGAGGCGGCACCGACTGCGTCGTGCCGATAGGTGTTTCGTCGCGGATCCGCCCCTTGATTCGGGCCTCCCTCAGAAGCGCCAGAGGACAGCTGGCGGGGTCAGGGAGGCTGGCTCCCCGACCCAAGGCTCGCAGAGGCGCGTCAGTCCTCCACCAGCACCACCATCAGTCCCGCCGCCACTGCCGCCATCATCATCTGGCTTGCCATCGCCACAGGGGCAGCAGCACCAACAATAGCAACAGCAGTAGGGGTAGCGGACGTCTCGCTTCTAAGGTCGCTGGAAGGTCTAGGGCCCCAAGTAAGTGTACCCCTTTTCATTTTCCTCATTGGTCTAGTTACCATGTTGATGGGCATTAACCTGTCCTTTGCTCATCAGGGCCTCTTCTCCCTCTGTCTCCAAAGTCGCTCCTACGGGTGAGTCCGGCTCCCAACAGCAGGTGTCTGCCGGCCTTGATGCCGGTGACCTACCTCCACCTGCTACTGCTGAGGCGATGCCATCGGGCCCCTAGGTTCTGGCTGCTGCCGCGGTAGCGCTGTCGGCCCCCCAGGTTCCGGCTGGCACTACCGAGGCAGTGCTGTCAGGCCCCCAAGCTCCAGCCGGGGGTCTAGTAGCGGCAGCACCGGCAACGGCTACTGCGGACCCAACGGCGACAGCAATGTCGTCAAATATGCCTTCGGCAATGGCGGAAGCCGCGGGGGGCATGCCCGATTCCATCCTGCCGCCCATTCTGGAGGAGCCAGAGGTCGTTCTTGGGCGGTGGCTCCAGACCGGCGCCGGTCTAGAAACGGTGCTGCCTCCCCTCCCTCAGGTGCTGTCCCGCGCTCATCAGGCTTGGAGACTGAGGCGGCGATCCTTCGGGAGTGGGAGGCGCTCGAGACTGAGCACCAGCGCCTTGGTGATTAGCGCACCCAGCTGGAGGAACGTACCAAGGCCGCGTCCTTCCGATTTGCTTCGGAGCGGTCCGATCTTGAGCAGGGGCGTGAGGACCTCAAGGAGGACCTAGAGAAGGTGCTCGAGCGGGAGCGTAAGGTGACCCAGGAGAAGAAGAGGCTGGTCTTGAAGAAAGAGCACTTACACCAGCGAGATGTGGTCATCACAGAATTTCATGAGAAGTTGAAAGCCTATAATGCAATGTTGGAGACACAGCGGGATGAGTAGACCACGACTTAGGCGGCACTGCAGAAGCTGCAGCAGGAGCTTGGTGACAGGGCTAGCAACATCTCTCTCGCCGAAGAAAACCTCAAGGCAAAGGATGCCTCCCTGGAGGAGCGGGCGACGGATCTCATCTGATAAGAGAAGGACCTCGCCTGGAGGGAGGAGATGTGGGAAAGGCGGGACAAGTTGCTGGCCGAGCACGAGCTTGAGGCGGAGGAGAAGGAGAAGAAACTGGAGCAGAAGGAGCAGACACTAGAGGAGCGGGTCTGTCGGTTCCAGGCGGCGCAGGCAGCGCAGGTAGCCCAAACGACGCAGGCGGCTCTGGGTTCCTAGGCAGCAGAGACGATGAGGAAGACGCTAGAAGATCTTCGGGCGGAGCATCGCATCGGGGTCCAGCGTATCGCTGCATGAGCCGACAAGGCGAGCTCGGCTCTAGTGCCGCTGGGGGTGAGCCCCATTCCAGTGTCGAAGCAGTCGGTGTCCATTTCCGACGTGCTCCCGGTGCTGGATTCCGCTACTGACTGCCTCCGACGCCTGGATCAAATCCTTGGCGCCCGCTTGGAGGCTGAGGGCAGCAGATTCTACCGAGCGGTGATAGAGTACATCCTGACGTGCTTCTGGAGCCACAACCCAGCCATCTCCTTGGGGCCGATGATCGCCAGTCCGGTGGCCGATACCGAAGACGCCGCCCTGGGGAGCGTGCATGACGCTGTAGACGTGGTGGCCAAGCGCTTCCAGCGAGATCCCACTGATGATGAGTAGTCGGATCTGCGGAGAGAAAGCAAGGGTTCCGCTGGAAGTGGCTTATCATATTTTGGTTTTGTATGACACATTTAAGTATTATTGTTAAGCAACATTACAACTTATCTGCATGCTACTTTCCCTTTGCTATGTGTGTTGTTGTCAACTTCTTCCCTGGTACTTGGCCCCTCTGGGATGTGGTCTCGACTTGTCGAGGCTGGATGCCAGTATACTTAAGGAGTTGGTGACCTAGCCCCCAGGAGGGTAATTCGACTGGGACCTGGACATGCACACAACCTTAGCTAGGGAGTTTCAGTAGTGCACCCATCGGACCCATTAACTAGTATCCTTCATCCTTTGACCCACGCAACATGACCTGTAGGATCTAGACTGGGGGGCT
The DNA here is from genome assembly GCA_029449295.1 of Zea luxurians. Taxonomy (NCBI): domain Eukaryota; kingdom Viridiplantae; phylum Streptophyta; class Magnoliopsida; order Poales; family Poaceae; genus Zea; species Zea luxurians. The sequence goes on along the minus strand of JAOPSE010000239.1, from coordinate 476,822 downwards.
GACCCATGTGTCTGTACCCCCTGGGTCATGGCTTCTAATTACTAGGGTACTCGTCACATGGTGGTGGAGTGCGTAGGCTTTCGGTACGGGACCGGGCTAAGCAGTCACGCAGCTCCGGGCCTCCCCCTGAGACGTGTGCCCTTTCTTTAGAGCCAGACCTCGGGTTTCTGGACCTACAGGACTATAGTTCCGGATACTAGGACACACGCCACGGGGTGGTGGAGTGTGCGGGCTTAGGGTCCTGGACCAAGCTAAGCGGCCACACGGCTCCGGACCTCCCCATGGGCAATTATCCATTCTCTTGGACTGGTCCCTAGGCTACACGACCTTGCTACTCAATCCGGATGCCATATACCAGCAACGGATGGAATCCGTGTGGGTGGGTTAGATAAAAATAATGGTTGCAAGATTAAGCAGGATAAGACCTCCATAAAGCAAATCTGGGGTAGGGTAAATTTTCTCTTCGTAACTTCATGAGCATAAACCCATGGACCGGGTTTATAAGGGCGGACCTTACTGGGCTGGCGTACATATGTGTGCTACCTAGTTACAAAGGAAAAAAGACTGCATCCCCCAGTTTTGTTTTTATGGGAAGAACTTACGGAGGTGCTCTATGTTCCAGGAATTGGGTAGAGATTCTCCTTCTGTTGTGGCGAGGCGGACACACCCGGGTCGGCATACTTCCGTCACCTTGAAGGGTCCTTCCCAGCTGGGGGAAAGTTTATGGAGCCCTTCTCGGTTCAATACACGCCTTAGGACTAGGTCCCCGACCCTGAGCTCCCTACTAAGCACGAACCGTTGGTGGTAGCGCCTGAGCGCTTGGTTGTACCGTGCATTTCGGATGGCTGCTTGCCACCTACGCTCGTCGATGAAGTCCATGTCTTCACGCCGCAGCTGTCCCTGCATAGATTCCTCAAAGGCCTGGACCCGAGGGGAGCCCATAATGATTTCCGGGGGAAGACAGGCTTCGGCCCCGTAGACCAGGAAGAACGGGGTCTCCCTGGTGGCTCGGCTGGGTGTTGTCCGGTTCCCCCATAGCACGGAAGGGAGTTCACTAACCCAATTTGCACCATGCTTCCTCAAGTAGTCGTAGGTGCGCGTCTTGAGTCCCCTGAGGATCTCTGCATTTGCCCTTTCCGCTTGGCCATTGCTTCTGGGATGGGCCACGGATGCAAAGCAGAGCTGGGTGCCAATGCCCTCGCAATATTCCTGGAAGATCCGACTTGTAAACTGGGTTCCGTTATCCGTAATGATACGGTTTGGGACCCCAAATCTACAGACGATGGACTTGAGGAAGGCGACAGCGGCACCTTGGGTGATATTGACCATAGAGGTGGCCTCTGGCCACTTGGTGAACTTGTCGATGGCGACAAAGAGGTACCAGTACCTGTCAATGGCCCTAGGAAATGGTCCTAGGATATCCACCCCCCATACGACGAATGGCCAAGAGGGTGGAATCATTTGCAAGGCCTGAGCTGGTGTGTGTATTTGTTTTGCGTGGAACTGACACGCCTTGCAGGACTTCACCATCTCAGCTGCATCCTAGAGAGTGGTTGGCCAATAGAAGCCATGCCGGAAGGCCTTGCCGACCAATGTGCGGGATGATGAATGACTTCCGCACTCTCCTCCATGGATCTCCGTGAGCAACTCACGGCCCTCCTCCTGGGTAATGCACCGCATGTGAATGTTGTTGGCGCCACGGCGGTAGAGATCCCCTTCCATCACCGTGTAATGCTTAGCCAACCGCACTATGCGCTCTGCGGACACATGGTCTTCAGGAAGGATATTTTCCTTCAGGTAGTCCCGGATCTCGGAGATCCATGCATCGAGACCACTCTGAGATATTGGCTACGGCGCTAAGGGGCTGGTAGGCCCCCCTGTAGCGCACATAGCCTTTGGTGGGTTCTGGGACGCCACCATGACTGCTAGCTTCGAGGTGCTAGTCTCGCCCCCTTCGCCCAGTTCGGCAGGCTGGCGGTGGGTCTCAGCAGCCGTCTTTTGAATACGCCCTCAGGCTCGAGTGCCCAAGTTGACGCCTTCACGGAGAGGTCATCTGCCGCTGAGTTGTCGGCCCGAGGAACATGTTGTAGTTCCAGAGCCGTGAAGTCTTTCTCCAGTTTCCTCACGTGAAGAAGGTAGGCTGCGAGCCAGGGCTCATTGCAGCTACACTCTTCGCGGACTTGCTTGATGATCAGCTAGGAGTTTCCCTTCACTAGGAGCTGGCGGATCCCCAGGGATAGGGCTGCCGATAAGCCGAAGATCAGTGCCTCGTACTCTGCCATGTTGTTGGTGGCCTTGAACTCAAGGTGCACCATGTACTTCACTTGATCTCCGCTTGGGTCGATGAGGATCACCCCGGCCCCGCCAATTTGTTGGCGGCCAGATTCGTCGAAGTAGAGCGTCTAGTGGGGCTCGGTGAAGACCCTCTACGATGAAGTCAGCCAGGACCTAAATCAGGACCCAGACCCTCGGGGACGCTTGAGGGGGGCGTCCACTCTACGATGAAGTCAGCCAGGACCTGACTTTTGATGGCGTGGCGAGGTCAGAAGTCCAACTGGAACTCAGCGAGTTCTGCGGCCCATTTGGCGATGTTCCCTGTGGCGTTAGAGTTGTGGAGGATGGCCCTCAACGGGAAGGAGGTCACCACCACAATCCTGTGTGCTTGGAAACAATGGCATAGCTTCCTAGACGTAATAAGCACAGCATAGAAGAGTTTGTGCGTCTCAAGGTACCTAGTTTTCGCCTCATGAAGGACCTCACTGACGTAGTAGACCGACCTTTGAATGGTTCGGACCCCTGCAGACGGTCCTGAGTCCTTATGTTCCTGGCTTTCTGGTGCCGGTCTCTCGACGACCATCACCATGCTCACCGCTTCTGCGGCCGCCGCGATGTATAAATATAGCGGCTCCTCTAGTTCTGGAGCTACCAATATTGGTAGGGACACCAAGTGCTACTTCAACTCCTGGAAGGCTTGTTCTGCCTCTTCGGTCCAAGTGAAAGGCTCGGACTTCCGCAGTAGCTTAAAGAAGGGCAACGCTCTCTCAGCCAACCTTGAAATGAAGCGGCTAAGGGCGGCTAATGATCCTGTAAGCTTCTGGACGTCCTTGACTCGGGCCAGGGGCCTCATCGCCTCAATCGCTCTGATCTTCTCTGGGTTCGTTACAATGCCTCGGTACGAAACCAGGAACCCTAGCAACTTCCCGTCGGAAATGCCGAAAACACATTTGTCCGAGTTCAGCTTCGTGCAGGTTGCCCGCAGCTTGTCGAAGACTAGGGTCAATTCTTCCACTAGGGTCGACCCTTTCTTAGTCTTGACCATGATGTCATCAACGTAGACTTCTACTTTGTCCCTAATTAGGTCCCCAAAAGTCTTACTCATCGCCCGCACAAATGTAGGCAAGGCGTTTTTCAGACCGTACGACATAACAACATAGCAGTAAAGCCCATCCACTGTTACAAAAGCAGTATGCTTCCTATCTTCCATAGACATCTGGATTTGATGGAAACCAGAGTAAGTGTCTAAGAATGATAATAGATCACACCCGAAGGTAGAATCCACGATTTGGTCTATACGTGGCAGCGGATATGGGTCCTTGGGACAGGCCTTATTCAGGCTGGTGTAGTCGATGCACATCCAAAGCTTCCCATTCACTTTGGGGACGATGACTGGGTTGGCCGGCCATATTGGGTGATGAACCTCTTCGATGAAGCCAGCGTCTAGCAGTTTCCGGACCTCCTTTCGGATGAAGTCCTACCGCTCAATAGACTGTCTGCGAGGCTTTTGGCTCACCGGCCTAGCGTCGGGGTTAATCTTTAGGCAGTGCTCAATCACCTCCCTAGGGATCCCAGGCATCTACGACGGCTCCCATGCGAACACGTCAGCATTTGCCTGGAGGAAAGTGACGAGCGTGAGTTCCTATTTCTCGTCCAGATCACCCGCAATGCGAGTGATCTAGGTGGAATCCGCAGTGAGCCGGATGGCTTTGGTGGGGACACCATCCGCCCTGGATGGTCGTACCTTTGGTGCCTTGGAGGGCGCCTTGGTACCGGAGGTTGAGGGATTCCTCTCTCCGTTGTCTGAGCGAGCAGTCTCTGCCGCCAGGGCGTGCAGCTTCTCTACGGCCGTAAGTGCGGCGGCGCGGTCACCTTGCACGGTGAGGACCCCAGTCGAGGATGGCATCTTGAGGACCAAATACCCGTAATGGGCAATGGCCATGAACCGGTACAGGGCCGACCTGCCAATGATGGAGTTGAAGGGGAGGTTGGCTTCCGCAACGTCGAAAACGACGTTCTCCGTGCGGAAGTTCTCTTCAGTTCCGAATGTAACCGGGAGTGTGATGCTCCCAAGGGGATACACCGGCTGTGGGCCCACTCCGGAGAATGGGCGTGAGGGTCCCAGACGGGACCCCGGGATTTGCAGCTGCTTGAACGCAGCATGGCTGATGACGTTGAGGCCTACCCCACCGTCAATCAACACATGGTGCAGTCGCATGTTGGCGATGACAGGGATGGTGATGAGTGGTAGTATGCTGGCCCCTGCCATGTTGTCGGGGCAATCAGGTGCCCCGAAGAAGATGGTGGTGCTCCTCCATCGTTGATGTGGGGTAGCCTTCGGGACCCCTGGAATTGCCGACAGGACCTCACAGCGTAGGGACTTGACGTTCCTGCGGGAGGTAAGTTCCCAGCTCCCACCGTACATGACGTACAACTTCTTGTGGCGGTCGCTGTCATCCCCGGAGTCGGAATCCCCAGCGAAGACATCCTTGAGGTCCCCCTCGGGTGATTGATACCCGAGTTCTCGTTCTTCCGCAGCCACTTCACCATCGTTGATCCTCTCCTTATCAGGCCGACGACGGGACGGGGAGCTGTCCTTGGACGTCTGCTCGCGTCGCCCACTGATGCGTTTCACGAGCTTGATGATCTCGCGGCATTCCGAGGCGTTGTGGTGAGCGTTGGAATGCACTGGGCACGAGCCGTTGTTGCCTCCCTGTGGCCGGAGGCGCTTATTGCGCTCGCCCCATCCTCTAGTTGCGGCTGCGACAGTCGGAGCGGCAAACTGTGTCCTCTCATAGCCGTGGTTCTTCTTCTTCTTTTTGCCATCCTGGGAGACAGCACCCGACTAGGCAGCCCTGGTCCGTGAGGCCGAGTGCCACGCACGACCTTCGGTGGCTCTGGCGCATTTGTCGGCCAGAGCGAAGAGTGTGGGGACAGTCTCCACGTCATGTGTGGCCAACTTTTCCAACATCTTTTCATCACGTACTCCCTGTCGGAAGGCCGTGATGATGGAAGCATCAGAAACGCGAGGTATAGTACCTCGGACCTTGGTGAAGCGGGAGATGAACGTCTGGAGGGTTCCCCAGGCTCCTGCCTCACCGCATGGAGGTGGGCCTCCACACCGTGCTGCTGGTAAGCACTAGCAAAGTTTGCAACGAACTGCGCGCAGAGTTCTTCCTAGGAGTAGATTGACCCTGGGGCGAGGTTCATGAGCCAAGTCTGGGCTGGTCCAGACAAGGCAACATGAAAATATGTCGCCATCACAGCGGTGTTTCCACCTGCTGCCGTGATGGCGGTGACGTACACCTGCAGGAATTCCGACGAGTTTGATGTTCCGTCGTACCTTTCTGGCAGGTGTGGCCGGAACTTGGGCGGCCATGACACCGTGCGGAGATGATCCACGAGGGCAGCGCACCCCATGCTGGCTAAGGGGACACCCGCTTGGGGCCGAGTGCCCATTGGTGTCTACGGTGTTGCCGCAGCGAAGTCCTGGTCGAGGTTGCGACCCTCAATGTTTTGGCGGCGCTCACTCGCCCTCTCCAAGGAGACCCGGGCGTCCTCTCCCACACGCCTGCGGTTGAGTTCTACCCGAAGATCGTTGGTTTGTGCGCACCTTACTGAGGGTGAGCGCACTGACGCCGATGCCTCATGCCGGCACCAGGATGACCGTGACCTTGACCTAGTCGAGGTAAAATGCGCCATGCCGAGCAGTCGGTCGACGTCGTCCCGCCACTGCTTCATGGCCCCTAGTGAGGCCGTGGAGCTTGGAGGATGTCGCAGCAACTCCCTAGCTGCTGACAACACTCCCGGAGCCACCCTCGATGGTGTCCGGGATGTCTATGCAGCTATATGCTGCCGTACAACATGTACAACAGTAGTACCTGGCACTGGGTGATTGGGAACCTGTGGCATGGAAGAAACAGCTTCTTCCTCCACCAGGAAATCCGTGGAAGTCTCGACGCGGTGCTCAACGATTTGCACCATCGTGCTGAGCGAGAAAACAAGCAAAGACCTAATGCCTAGCCCCCTACCTAGCGCGCCAAATGTCGGAGAGGAAATCTCCGGCCGGTTGGCGGAGTGCACCCGCCCTAAATCCTAAGATGAGGAGGGGCCTAAGCGTTTTGCCTGTCCAACTAAGCGAACATCAAGCACATGAACACGCGAGAGTTTAGAGTGGTTCGGGCCACCGGAGCGTAACACCCTACTCCACTGTGTGTTGAATTGCTGTGGAAACTTGAGAGTCTAAGCCTCCAGATTGAGCTTGTGTTGTAACGTTGCATGCCTCCCCTTTTATAGCTTAAGGGGGGGCGTGTACAAAAGGACTCTGAACCCCGACATGTGGGCCTAGAGACATAACGGATGGAATACCCGGAGCAACTAATGTCGGTCACCTTGTGTTATCCCCCGGTGCCTCGATATCCGCCGCTTGAGTTGGATTGGCGTGCAAAAGAAGGTTCCTCGGTATCACACAAGTCATGATGACCGCTGCGCGCGTGCAGCGGTGTGGGCGTACTGCCCGCTGTCTGATTGGACAGGTGAAAGTCGCCTAGAGGGGGGGTGAATAGGGCGAAACTGAAATTTACAAAGTTAATCACAACTACAAGCCGGGTTAGCGTTAGAAATATAATCGAGTCCGAGAGAGAGGGTGAAAAAACAAATCGCAAGCAAATAAGGAATGAGACACAAGGATTTGTTTTACCGAGGTTCGGTTCTTGCAAACCTACTCCCCGTTGAGGTGGTCACAAAGACTGGGTCTCTTTCAACCCCTTCCCTCTCTCAAACGGTCACTTAGACCGAGTGAGCTTCTCTTCTCAATCACACGGGACACAAAGTCCCCGCAAGGACCACCACACAATCGGTGTCTCTTGCCTTGGTTACAATTGAGTTTGATCACAAGAAGAATGAGAAAGAAAAGAAGCAATCCAAGAGCAAGAGCTCAAATGAACACAACAAATCACTCTCTCTAATCACTAAAGCTTTGTGTGGAGTTGGGAGAGGATTTGATCTCTTTGGTGTGTCTTGTAATGAATGCTATAGCTCTTGTAAGGTGTAGAAGTGTAGAAACTTGGATGCCCTTGAATGTGGGGTGGTTGGGGTATTTATAGCCCCAACCACCAAACTAGCCGTTTGGTGGAGGCTGCTGTCGACGGGCGCACCGGACACTGTCCGGTGCGCCAGCCACGTCACCCGGCTGTTAGGGTTCGACCGTTGGAGCTCTGACTGGTGGGGCCTCTAGGCTGTCCGGTGGTGCACTGGACATCTCCTGTAGACTGTCCGGTGCACCAACTGCGCATGCTCGGACCTCTGCGCGCGCTGGCGCGCATTTAATGCGTTGCAGTCGACCGTTGCGCTTGAAGTAGCCGTTGCTCCGCTGGCACACCGGACAGTCCGGTGTGCCACCGGACACTGTCCGATGCCTCACCGGACAGTCCAGTGAATTATAGCGGAGCGTCCTCTGATTTTCCCGAAGGTGAGGAGTTCAGCGTCGAGTTCCCTGGTGCACCGGGCACTGTCCGGTGGTGCACCGGTGTAACACCCTGAATTTGGGGGTATAAAATTTCTTTGCTCATATTCACAAATTCAGGTGTTACTTCCCTTTTCTCATCCTTCCCCAATCTTTTCTTTCTCATTTCTATAGGAGAAAAGTGGTTATTTTATTTATAATTATAGTCTATTGGCTCAAACTCCAAGGGAGTATGAATTGTTGCATCATGTTGAACCCTAGAATTCACTTTTGTCTGGTGCATAATTCTCAAAAAGTCTAATTTGAATTTGTGGCTTATTTGAATTGAATCAAATAAAGAAAATAAAAAGAAAAGAGAAAACAAAAATCAGAATAAAAGAAAAAGGGAAAAGAGCCCAAACCCCCGCCCCCCTCGGCCTTTCGGCCCATCAGGCCCATCCCGCGCGCGCGCTCTCCCCCCCCGCTCTCTCTGCCCTGGTGGGCCCGGCCTGTCGGCGCGGCCGCCGTCTCCGCGCCCGCCTCCCTCTCTCTCTGCCCTGGCGGGCCCCGCCCGTCAGGCAACCGTCCTCCACGCCCGCGCCCGCTTTCCTCTCTCTCTCTGCCCGTGGGCCCCCTCAGTCAGCCCCGTCGTCTCCGCGTAACCGCCGCCGCGCGTGCCGCGGACTCCGCGCTCCACGTCGCGCGTGGAGCTCGCCCCACCTCGCCTCGGCCACTAGAGCCCCGAACCCCACTCGCCCTCTCCCCCTCCCTCATTTGCGCACCTGCCGACCCCTCTTCCACCTCTCCCTCGCTGCGCGCACGCCAGAGCGCCACCGCCGTAAACCCCGCCGTTCCGAGCTCGTTTCCCGGCCGCCGTTGGAGCTCCGCCGTGTCCATTGCCACGGTAAGCTCCGCCCCGACGTCCACAACCCGGAACGCGCTCCAATTTCCCCTTCCCCTCCCTATTTCTCTCTGCCCGCGCTCACCCGCCGTCCTCCGTGCAGCCGCCACCGTCGACCCGGGCCGCCGTCGCGTCATCGCCGCCACCGAGGAGTCCCCGGAGCCCGCCTTGAGGTAAAGAACCTCTCCCGGCCCTATTGACCTTTGTTTTGCTCTCTGCTGCGCTTAATTCCTCACCGGAGTTGTTCAACGCCGCCGCCGAGCCGCTTTGCCGTAGGCCGCCCCCCTCCGGTGCCCCTGCCCCGACCCAGACCCCACCAAAAGGTTCCCCGCGCCCTCCCCAACCTCCCCGGCCATTCAGATCACCCCAGAGACCCGCAGAGCCCCTGCGCCCCTTGTCTCCGGCGAGTGCTCCGCCGCGGGACGGGCGCCGTCGCCTCTGCTGGCCGGAGAAGAGGATAGAAGCCAGCTGCCAGATCTCCACCGTCCATCTTAGATCGGACGGTCCTGTTTCAAATAGCCCGAGTCCAATCCTTAGCCGTCCGCCTGAGATCCAACGGCCCAGAGCCGTTTCCCCACGCGCCCCGCCTCCCTGCCAATTGGGCCCCGCCTGTCAGTCCGCCTGCGCCCCGCTCTGCCGCCCGGCCCCGTCTGTCAGCCCCGCGCCCCGCTCTGCCGCCCGGCCCCGTCTGTCAGCCCCGCGCCCCGCGCTGCCCGCCCGGCCCCGCCTGTCAGCCACCCAGGCCGCCGCGCGCTCGCGCGCCCGCCCGCAGGATCTAATCCTGGCCGTCGATCCGAGATCCAGCGGCTGTAGGAGCCCGATACCCCTTCGCCCGCGCGTTTTCTTAAAGAACCCCTCTGTTTTCTGGAAATTGAACCCGCCGTCCCTGGTTTCTCGCAGTTAGGTCCTCGGACCTTTTATTTAATTCAAAATAGGTCCTTAGGGTATATTTTAACCCCCTAAACTTGTAAAATTCATAACTTTGCCATATGAACTCCAAATTAGGTGCTTCAAATTGCAAAATGTTCATAATATTATTATCTATCTGTTTATGCAATGTTTCCCTGCTGTTTCTATGTCCCAATTAATAGTTGATCATTAGGGTAAAATTAATGTTATGGGAACCCTATTTGAGATAAATAAAAGGTAGTAGACTTTAATAAAAGTTGGAGCACTTAAGTTTACAGACTTAACACTACGTAATGATTTAACCCCCACCACTGACTTAAACCTGATTAGTGGATAATGAATCATTTTGTATAGTCCTCTACCCTAGACCTAGAGAGTATCAGAGTGCCTATCCCTTTTCTATTATGAACTTGTGATCTCTATCTGCTGCATATGTTTGGTATATTGTTTTTGTTTGTTACTTCCCAAGTGCATAGTGTGAATGATTACTTTACGTAGACAACGAGCAGTCTGTGTTTCCCGAGGAAGTTGCAGAGGAAGTCCCTGATCAACAGTTTGGTGAAGGCAAGTGTCCTCTGACCCATTATGTCCTATTCATTTATAACTTACCACCCCGCATTACTTAATTGAAACCTATGGATTGACTAGCTTTATACTTTACCTTATCCTTGATGACCTTTTGGGTTATTATTATGGTTAGCATTTTGCTATTGCCTTAACCTAATCAATGAACATGATGTGACTACTTATGATACTGTTATCCTGATGATGTTGATGATCTTGTGATACTCTAGGGGGCTCAGGTTGTTTCCTGAGTACCTCTCCGTAAGGACCTGTTCGTTGAGAGACCACCCGGGATAACAGTGCAACCATGAGGGTGAAATGGGGCGCCCTTAGCTAATTAATTAGAGGAACTAGAGGTGTAGTTGCTTCGCCGTCGTGCCGTCAATGGGGTCCAGGCACAGTGCTTGCTCTGCCGAGGCTGAGTGCCGAGGTTCTTTCATTTTGCTTTTGTTAGTCACTCTCCTGCGGGGAGGAGTAGTGTGTTTATCAAACTGGAGAAACCTAACGGGCAGCTATGATCTCTAGGGAATCTTTGTAACAGCTACGTAGTGATACCCTGCCGGACCACCTAGGTAGTGGTCAATGGGGATTAGCTCTCCCCGGGCAGAAAGGGAATCATGACTCATGGGTAAAGTGTGCGACCTCTGCAGAGGGTAGTGAAACTGATATATCAGCCGTGCTCACGGTTAAGAGCAGCCTTGGGATCCTCTTTGATTAGAGATACAGATGGTTCGAGATACAAGGATTATGTTATGGTTTTGGTTCGAATATGATGATGTTGTTCCTCGATGAGGAAATGGTTCATGGGTTGGTTAATGCTAAAATCTGGCTTCTACTAATGATAAATACCTGACCAACTAAAAGCAACTGCTTGAGCCTAACCCCACATAAAGCTAGTCCACTTCAGCCAAACGGGACATTTGCTGAGTACGTTGATGTGTACTCATCCTTGCTTTACCACAAAACACCAGGTTGTCCGCATTGTAACCACTGCTCAGGAGAAGGCGAAGCTGTGAAAGGAGACTTCCAGGAGTTCCAGGACTACGACGAATTCTAGGTGTGGGTTGGCGGCAACCCCCAGTCAGCTGCCTGTGAAGGCCTTATCTTTACTGCGTTTCGCTAGCACTTTGATTTACCTATTAAGACGATGACTATGTGGATGTCTATGACTCTGTGATGTAATAAGTTAATACTCTTTTAAGTTATTATTCGAGCAATGTGCATTGATGTTCATTTATGTAATCGCTGTGTACGTGAGTTCTGATCCTGGCACGTACATAGTTCGCACTTGGTTTGCCTTCCAAAACCGGGTGTGACATAAGTGGTATCAAAGCCCAGGCTGACTGTAGGAGCGCTGACCTAGAGTAGCACTGGTCGTACTAAGGACTATTGACCTTCCCCCTCACCTTGACCTCTGATGTTAGTTCAAAAGTCGGTCACCTCGACCAACCCTATGTTTTACTACATATATATATATACTATATTATACCTTGTTAAAATTTTTATCTTATTCTGTCTATGGTTTATTCACTTGTCATATTAGTTCTGCTCTTACTCTTATGCTTACGGTGTCTTTTGTAGATGGCTCGTCTTAGACACACTGCACGTAAGTCGGTGATTCCTTTCCTGCCGTCTCGACTTGCGGAGCGTCCTCTGCACCGCACCGTGTCCGGTCAGTCGAGTCACCTGGAGAGACTGCACCACCGCCTGCGTGAGGAGCAGGAACGCCGGCGCCTGCACAGAGAGCAGCAGGGCTCTTCCTCCTCATCCCAGCAAGAGGTGGAGTCCGTGAGGCCCCGTTCCTCTGTTGCCCAGCTGGAGGCGCCCCCTGCACCACCGCGGGACGCCTCGGCTGTTGGAGGAGCTACCGGAGGAAGTCCTGGAGGAGACCCCGACGACGACGACTCAGACCACAGCACGGAGTCTTCTGAGCCGCAGGAGGCGGAAGGATGGGTCGCCCGACCCATCACCCGTGACGCCGCTCGCGGTTGTCACTTCCACGACGCACTCGACACCTTGCTGCGCCAGGCTTTTGACCGGCATACCTGGTCGATCGAGTATCGTTGTGTAGTCTACCAGCACAGTCGCGGGAGGTACCCGTACCGCTGGGAGGCTACCTGCCTAGTTCGCCGTCCGGAGGATGACCTCCGGGGTGCGGAGGCCGTTTTGGAGCACTATTCCATCTCCGAGAGGGACACTGCAGAGGCGGCTATGCAGGATGCAGCACGACGTGCACTCTCCCAGTACTGTTCTTTGTTCGGTGGCGTGGCCGACGGTCTTAACCTTCGGTACTATCCCCGCCGCCCTACTGGCAGCACAGAGAGTGTGGTTGTCTCACCTGTTGGTGAGGCTAACCCTAGGTTGAGCAGCACAGTCAACCTAGTCACAGTGCTTAACACCGAGCTGGACCACTCTCTGGACGAGCTGAGCAGGGCTCGAACGGAGATTGCGGAGTTGCGTGCTGAGCTGGCAGAGCGCCATCACCAGGAGGGTGGTTCTCCCGCTCCTGTTGGGACTCAGCACCCGTACCGCTCGCCGCCACGTGGTCACCACACTTATGGTTCCCCTGCCTGTAAGACCAGGATAGATCTGGATCCTTAGATCGTTAGCATCGAAGTTTGTAATAATCCTTAAATCAGATGTCTCAGTCTTAGATAGTCAGTTTAGTTTGCTTATCAGTTGCTTCCATTTAGTTTAGTTTGATTATCAGTTGCTTGCATGCTTGTTATGATGAACGTGTGCTGGATTTGAATCTTTGTAATGACTGTTGCCAACCTGTGGGTTTCCCCTGCAGTTTGGCCTAGCTATAATGTTAATAAAGTCAGTTATTTAGTTGGGAAGCCATTTACTTCTACTTTCCTTCTTATCTGAGAAGCTGTGTTGAATCGTAATGGGGATCAGTGAAGCTCTTTGTTCACTCAGTGTCATGAAGAATTCTGTATTCTGTTTTCTTATGCTGGAGGGTTGTAAGATCAATGCTGATGTATGAATGTCTTCCACAGATGTCTGACAACAGGCGCCGATGCAACAGGCGTGCTCAGCAAGAGCAGCATGACCAGCAGGAGGAACAACAGAGGCAGCCTCCCCCGCCACCCCCGATGACAGTGGAGCAGATGTTCTTGATGCAGACTCAGGCAGTGCAGGCCATTGGGTAGACTCTGGCAGCCATGCAGCAGGCTCAACAGCAACCTCAACCCCAATTGCAAGTGCAGATGCCCCAGATGCCACGGGATAAGCGTGGTGAGTTCATGAGAGGGCACCCATTCTGCCGACCCCATGGATGCAGAAGACTGGCTGCGCGCAGTGGAAAGAGAACTGCGCACCGCTCAATGTAACGACAGGGAGAAGGTTCTGTATGGTCCCCGTCAGCTAAGGGGAGCAGCCCAGTCCTGGTGGGAGTCCTACCTCGCCACACATGCTGACCCCGAAGCCATCACCTGGGAAGAATTCAGCGAGAGTTTCCGCAGGTACCATGTGCCAGAGGGACTGATGATCGTGAAGAAGGAGGAGTTTCTGGCTCTGAAGCAGGGACCCCTGTCTGTTAGTGAATACAGAGACAAGTTTCTGCAGCTATCTCAGTATGCACCTGAGGATGTCAACACTGATGCTAAAAGGCAGTACAGGTTCATGAGGGGTTTAGTGGATCCCCTGCATTACCAGCTGATGAACCACACCTTCCCCACCTTCCAGCACCTGATCGACAGGGCAGTTATGACTGAGAAGAAGCGTAAGGATATGGAAGATCGGAAGTGCAAGATGAGTGGACCCCAGACCAGAGGCATCAGCCGTCCACGTTTCTCAGGCAGTTCATCTCAGCAAGGCAGGCCTGGTCACCCACAGGGATATCAGAATCAGAACCAGCGTCCGCATCAGCAGCAGTTTCAGAGGCAGTACCCACAGCAGCAGCAGCAGTATCGTTAGCACAGCCAGCAGGGAGGTAATCAGTATCAGAAGCAGAACAACCAGGCACCTCGCCTTCCTGCCCCAGTAGCAAACCAGAGCAACCAAGCAGCCCCAGCACAAGGAGGAGGCAGAGGATGCTTCCACTATGGAGAACAAGGCCACTGGGCGATGCAGTGCCCGAAGAAGGCGGCGCAGCAGCAGACCAACCCCAATGCTCCAACAAGGCAAGGAGTGCTGCAGCCGACAACAGGCAATCGTAACCAAGCGTACAACCATGGAAAGGTGAACCACTTGGAGGCCGAAGCGATCTAGGATGCACCCGATGTGGCAGTAGGTATGTTCTCAGTCGAATCTCATCCCACGAAAGTGCTATTTGATACTGGTGCAACTCATTCATTTGTCACTGCAACCTGGGTAGAATTGCATAACATCTCAGTAGAGGCAATGATGCCGCCCATGAGGATTAATTCGGTTGGTGGCAAGGTGCAAACAGATAAAATATGCTCAAATATAAGGGTGGAAATAAGGGGGATAGGGTTCCCCAGTGATCTAATAGTAATAGACACCCCTGGGATAGATGTTATTCTAGGGATGAATTGGTTAATGAGGTATGAAGCGAATGTTAGCTGGGACAAAAGGACCGTAACATTGAAGTCCCCGTCAGGAGAAGAGGTAGTGGCCGAGCTAAGGATGCCTAAATCAGCGGAGGGTGTCTGTCACCAGATTTCAGTTGATAGTAAGGAGCCCAACCCGCTTGAGGCTATCAAGGTTGTGTCGGACTTTCCGGATGTATTTCCCGAGGAGCTAACGGGCATGCCACCCGAGAGGAAAGTCGAATTTGCCATAGAGCTTATCCCCGGTACCGCCCCCATTTCCAAAAGAGCCTACCGAGTGTCTGGACCAGAATTGGTGGAACTCAAGAAGCAGATAGATGAGATGTTAGAGAAGGGTTACATCAGACCAAGTACCTCGCCTTGGGCCGCTCCGGTGTTGTTTGTAGAGAAGAAAGATGGTACCAAAAGGATGTGCATAGACTACAGAGCCTTGAATGAAGTCACGGTCAAAAACAAGTACCCCCTGCCAAGGATAGAAGATTTGTTCGACCAGCTCAGAGGTGCCAGCATATTCTCGAAGATAGATCTGAGATCAGGTTACCATCAACTCAGAATCCGACCCTCGGACATACCGAAGACAGCATTCATCACCAAGTACGGGTTATATGAATTCACAGTTATGTCCTTTGGTTTAACAAATGCGCTAGCCTTCTTTATGTACCTGATGAACAGTGTGTTCATGGATTATCTGGACAAGTTTGTGGTAGTGTTTATTGATGATATTCTCATATACTCTCGAAGTGAGGAAGATCATGTAGAGCATTTGAAGATGGTATTGTAAAGACTTCGAGAGCATCAGTTGTATGCCAAGCTGAGCAAATGCGAGTTCTGGATTCATGAAGTCTTGTTTCTGGGTCACATCATAAATCAAGATGGGTTGGCAGTGGATCCAAAGAAAGTAGCAGATATCCTGAACTGGAAAGCACCAAAGGATGTTCGTGGGATCAAGAGCTTCATTGGAATGGCTGGGTATTACAGGCGTTTCATCGAAGGCTTCTCAAAGATTGCAAGACCAATGACAGCGTTACTAGCGAAGAAAGTTGAGTTCAAGTGGACCCAAAAGTGTCAGGAAGCATTTGAAGAACTGAAAAATAGGTTGACTACAGCTCCGGTGTTAGTCCTGCCTGATGTTCACAAGCCATTCTCAGTGTATTGCGATGCTTCTTACACCGGATTGGGATGTGTGCTGATGCAAGAAGGAAGAGTGGTAGCATATTCATCTCGACAGCTGAAGATTCATGAGAAAAACTATCCCACACATGACCTAGAGTTGGTAGCAGTAGTTCATGCTTTGAAGACCTGGAGACATTACCTGTATGGGCAGAAGTGCGACATCTACACAGATCATAAAAGTCTGAAGTACATATTCACCCAGTCAGAGTTAAACATGAGACAGCGAAGATGGTTGGAATTGATCAAGGACTATGAGTTGGAGATACATTACCATCCGGGCAAAGCCAATGTTGTTGCAGATGCTCTGAGCAGGAAGAGTCAAGTCAATATGTTGGCCACGTACCCAATGCCATATGAGTTAGCCAAGGAGTTCGACAGACTGAGTCTCGGTTTCCTGAACAGTACGCAAGGAGTAACAGTGGAATTAGAGCCCACTCTAGAGCGGGAGATCAAAGAAGGGCAGAAGGATGATGAAAGCATCAACAAGATCCGGAAGCTAATCTTGGAAGGAAGAGGCAAAGACTTCCGAGAGGATGAAGAGGGAGTAATATGGTTCAAGGACCGATTGTGTGTCCCCGACCTCAAACCTATTCGGGAGCTGATCCTAAAGGAAGCTCATGAGACAGCCTACTCCATACACCCGGGAAGTGAAAAGATGTACCAGGATTTAAAGAGGAGGTTTTGGTGGTATGGCATGAAAAGAGAAATCGCAGAATATGTCGCCATCTATGATAGCTGTCAAAGAACCAAAGCAGAGCATCAAAGGCCCGCCGGATTGTTGCAGCCATTGCGGATTCCTCAGTGGAAGTGGGATGAGATCGGGATGGATTTTATAGTTGGCCTACCCCGTACCCGGGCCGGTTATGATTCCATCTGGGTGGTTGTGGACCGCTTAACAAAGGTGGCCCATTTCATACCTGTGAAGACCACATACACCGGAGCAACGTTAGCTGAGTTATACATGTCACGGATAGTTTGCTTTCATGGTGTGCCGAAGAAGATAGTGTCAGATCGAGGAACGCAGTTCACCTCTCATTTTTGGCAGCAGCTACAAGAGGCTTTGGGCACCCATTTGAACTTCAGCTCGGCCTATCACCCGCAGACAGACGGTCAGACTGAAAGAACAAACCAGATCCTAGAAGATATGCTGAGAGCCTGTGCGTTGCAAGACAAGTCAGGATGGGACAAAAGGTTACCTTATGCAGAATTCTCCTACAACAATAGCTACCAGGCCAGCTTGAAGATGTCACCGTTTCAGGCACTCTATGGACGGAGTTGTAGGACTCCGCTGCATTGGGACCAGCCTGGAGAGAGACAGGTGTTTGGCCCCGACATTTTGCTTGAAGCCGAAGAGAATATCAAAATGGTTCGGGAGAATCTGAAGATAGCACAATCAAGGCAGCGAAGCTATGCGGACCGAAGGAGAAGAGAACTGAGTTTCGAAGTGGGGGATTTCGTCTATCTGAAGGTGTCACCTATCAGGGGAGTCAGAAGGTTCGGAGTTAAAGGCAAGCTAGCACCCCGGTACGTCGGACCTTATCAGATTCAAGCAAAACGTGGAGAAGTGGCTTACCAGCTCAACCTACCAGAGAGCTTGTCAGCAGTGCACAATGTGTTCCACGTGTCGCAATTGAAGAAGTGTCTGCGAGTACCAGAAGAACAGTTGCCAGTGGAGGGTTTGGAAGTCCAGGAGGATCTGACATACATAGAGAAGCCAACGCAGATTCTGGAGTTTGTAGACAGAGTCACCTGGAGGAATACCATCAGAATGTGCAAAGTCAGATGGGGTCACCACTCCGAGGAAGAAGCAACTTGGGAACGAGAAGATGATCTGAAGGCCAAATACCCTGAACTCTTTGCTGACCAACCTTGAATCTCGGGGCGAGATTCTTTTAAGGGGGATAGGTTTGTAACACCCTGAATTTGGGGGTATAAAATTTCTTTGCTCATATTCACAAATTCAGGTGTTACTTCCCTTTTCTCATCCTTCCCCAATCTTTTCTTTCTCATTTCTATAGGAGAAAAGTGGTTATTTTATTTATAATTATAGTCTATTGGCTCAAACTCCAAGGGAGTATGAATTGTTGCATCATGTTGAACCCTAGAATTCACTTTTGTCTGGTGCATAATTCTCAAAAAGTCTAATTTGAATTTGTGGCTTATTTGAATTGAATCAAATAAAGAAAATAAAAAGAAAAGAGAAAACAAAAATCAGAATAAAAGAAAAAGGGAAAAGAGCCCAAACCCCCGCCCCCTCGGCCTTTCGGCCCATCAGGCCCATCCCGCGCGCGCGCTCTCCCCCCCCGCTCTCTCTGCCCTGGCGGGCCCGGCCTGTCGGCGCGGCCGCCGTCTCCGCGCCCGCCTCCCTCTCTCTCTGCCCTGGCGGGCCTCG
Source organism: Zea luxurians (assembly GCA_029449295.1). Classification (NCBI taxonomy): domain Eukaryota; kingdom Viridiplantae; phylum Streptophyta; class Magnoliopsida; order Poales; family Poaceae; genus Zea; species Zea luxurians. Next base: position 458,649 of record JAOPSE010000239.1, on the reverse strand, counting down.
CCCGTCAGGCAACCGTCCTCCGCGCCCGCGCCCGCTTTCCTCTCTCTCTCTGCCCGTGGGCCCCCTCAGTCAGCCCCGTCGTCTCCGCGTAACCGCCGCCGCGCGTGCCGCGGACTCCGCGCTCCACGTCGCGCGTGGAGCTCGCCCCACCTCGCCTCGGCCACTAGAGCCCCGAACCCCACTCGCCCTCTCCCCCTCCCTCATTTGCGCACCTGCCGACCCCTCTTCCACCTCTCCCTCGCTGCGCGCACGCCAGAGCGCCAACGCCGTAAACCCCGCCGTTCCGAGCTCGTTTCCCGGCCGCCGTTGGAGCTCTGCCGTGTCCATTGCCACGGTAAGCTCCGCCCCGACGTCCGCAACCCGGAACGCGCTCCAATTTCCCCTTCCCCTCCCTATTTCTCTCTGCCCGCGCTCACCCGCCGTCCTCCGTGCAGCCACCACCGTCGACCCGGGCCGCCGTCGCGTCATCGCCGCCACCGAGGAGTCCCCAGAGCCCGCCTTGAGGTAAAGAACCTCTCCCGGCCCTATTGACCTTTGTTTTGCTCTCTGCTGCGCTTAATTCCTCACCGGAGTTGTTCAACGCCGCCGCCGAGCCGCTTTGCCGTAGACCGCCCCCCTCCGGTGCCCCTGCCCCGACCCAGACCCCACCAAAAGGTTCCTCGCGCCCTCCCCAACCTCCCCGGCCATTCAGATCACCCCAGAGACCCGCAGAGCCCCTGCGCCCCTCGTCTCCGGCGAGTGCTCCGCCGCGGGACGGGCGCCGTCGCCTCTGCTGGCCGGAGAAGAGGATAGAAGCCAGCTGCCAGATCTCCACCGTCCATCTTAGATCGGACGGTCCTGTTTCAAATAGCCCGAGTCCAATCCTTAGCCGTCTGCCTGAGATCCAACGGCCCAGAGCCGTTTCCCCCGCGCCCCGCCTCCCTGCCAATTGGGCCCCGCCTGTCAGTCCGCCTGCGCCCCGCTCTGCCGCCCGGCCCCGTCTGTCAGCCCCGCGCCCCGCTCTGCCGCCCGGCCCCGTCTGTCAGCCCCGCGCCCCGCGCTGCCCGCCCGGCCCCGCCTGTCAGCCACCCAGGCCGCCGCGCGCTCGCGCGCCCGCCCGCCCGCAGGATCTAATCCTGGCCGTCGATCCGAGATCCAGCGGCTGTAGGAGCCCGATACCCCTTCGCCCGCGCGTTTTCTTAAAGAACCCCTCTGTTTTCTGGAAATTGAACCCGTCGTCCCTGGTTTCTCGCAGTTAGGTCCTCGGACCTTTTATTTAATTCAAAATAGGTCCTTAGGGTATATTTTAACCCCCTAAACTTGTAAAATTCATAACTTTGCCATATGAACTCCAAATTAGGTGCTTCAAATTGCAAAATGTTCATAATATTATTATCTATCTGTTTATGCAATGTTTCCCTGCTGTTTCTATGTCCCAATTAATAGTTGATCATTAGGGTAAAATTAATGTTATGGGAACCCTATTTGAGATAAATAAAAGGTAGTAGACTTTAATAAAAGTTGGAGCACTTAAGTTTACAGACTTAACACTACGTAATGATTTAACCCCCACCACTGACTTAAACCTGATTAGTGGATAATGAATCATTTTGTATAGTCCTCTACCCTAGACCTAGAGAGTATCAGAGTGCCTATCCCTTTTCTATTATGAACTTGTGATCTCTATCTGCTGCATATGTTTGGTATATTGTTTTTGTTTGTTACTTCCCAAGTGCATAGTGTGAATGATTACTTTACGTAGACAACGAGCAGTCTGTGTTTCCCGAGGAAGTTGCAGAGGAAGTCCCTGATCAACAGTTTGGTGAAGGCAAGTGTCCTCTGACCCATTATGTCCTATTCATTTATAACTTACCACCCCGCATTACTTAATTGAAACCTAAGGATTGACTAGCTTTATACTTTACCTTATCCTTGATGACCTTTTGGGTTATTATTATGGTTAGCATTTTGCTATTGCCTTAACCTAATCAATGAACATGATGTGACTACTTATGATACTGTTATCCTGATGATGTTGATGATCTTGTGATACTCTAGGGGGCTCAGGTTGTTTCCTGAGTACCTCTCCGTAAGGACCTGTTCGTTGAGAGACCACCCAGGATAACAGTGCAACCATGAGGGTGAAATGGGGCGCCCTTAGCTAATTAATTAGAGGAACTAGAGGTGTAGTTGCTTCGCCGTCGTGCCGTCAATGGGGTCCAGGCACAGTGCTTGCTCTGCCGAGGCTGAGTGCCGAGGTTCTTTCATTTTGCTTTTGTTAGTCACTCTCCTGCGGGGAGGAGTACTGTGTTTATCAAACTGGAGAAACCTAACGGGCAGCTATGATCTCTAGGGAATCTTTGTAACAGCTACGTAGTGATACCCTGCCGGACCACCTAGGTAGTGGTCAATGGGGATTAGCTCTCCCCGGGCAGAAAGGGAATCATGAATCATGGGTAAAGTGTGCGACCTCTGCAGAGGGTAGTGAAACTGATATATCAGCCGTGCTCACGGTTAAGAGCAGCCTTGGGATCCTCTTTGATTAGAGATACAGATGGTTCGAGATACAAGGATTATGTTATGGTTTTGGTTCGAATATGATGATGTTGTTCCTCGATGAGGAAATGGTTCATGGGTTGGTTAATGCTAAAATCTGGCTTCTACTAATGATAAATACCTGACCAACTAAAAGCAACTGCTTGAGCCTAACCCCACATAAAGCTAGTCCACTTCAGCCAAACGGGACATTTGCTGAGTACGTTGATGTGTACTCATCCTTGCTTTACCACAAAACACCAGGTTGTCCGCATTGTAACCACTGCTCAGGAGAAGGCGAAGCTGTGAAAGGAGACTTCCAGGAGTTCCAGGACTACGACGAATTCTAGGTGTGGGTTGGCGGCAACCCCCAGTCAGCTGCCTGTGAAGGCCTTATCTTTACTGCGTTTCGCTAGCACTTTGATTTACCTATTAAGACGATGACTATGTGGATGTCTATGACTCTGTGATGTAATAAGTTAATACTCTTTTAAGTTATTATTCGAGCAATGTGCATTGATGTTCATTTATGTAATCGCTGTGTACGTGAGTTCTGATCCTGGCACGTACATAGTTCGCACTTGGTTTGCCTTCCAAAACCGGGTGTGACAACCGGGCAGTCCTGTGCGCCAGACCAGGGTGCCTTTGGGATTTCTTTAGCTCTCTTTGTTTGAACCCTTTCTTGGTATTTTCATTGGTCTATTGTGAACCTTTGGCACCTGTAAAACTTATAGACTAGAGCAAACTAGTTAGTCCAATTATTTGTGTTGGGCAATTCAACCACCAAAATCTATTTAGGAAAAGGTGTAAGCCTATTTCCCTTTCAATCTCCCCCTTTTTGGTGATTGATGCCAACACAAACCAAAGCAAATATAGAAGTGCAGAATTGAACTAGTTTGCATAATGTAAGTGCAAAGGTTGCTTGGAATGAAACCAATAAATATTACTTACTAGATGCGCATGGATGTCTTTTCTTTTTATTAACATTTTGGACCACGCTTGCACCACATGTTTTGATTTTGCAAAAAGTTTAGAAATTCTTTTCAAAGTTCTTTTGCACATAGTCAAAGGTAAATGAATAAGATTTTGAGAAGCGTTTTCAAGTTTTGAAATTTTCTCCCCCTGTTTCAAATGCTTTTCCTTTGACTAAACAAAACTCCCCCTTAAAGAAATCCTCCTCTTAGTATTCAAGAGGGTTTTAGATATTAATTTTGAAGAGGGTGTACAAATTTGAAATTGTATCAAAATAAGATGCCAATTGAAAAATCTTCACCAATTAATAGACTCCATATCAAATAAATTTTTGAAATTGGTGGTGGTGCGGTCCTTTTGCTTTGGGCTAATAATCTCTCCCCTTTGGCATGAATCGCCAAAACGGATATTTGAGTGAAATATAAGCCCTTTTAAACTACTCTCTCCCCCTTTGGATAGAAGATAGAAGTGAAGATTATACCAAAGTTGGAGAGGTGGAGCGACGGCGAAGGATGAATGAGTCGATGAAGCGGAGTGGAAGCCTTGTCTTCGCCGAAGACTCCTTTTCCCTTTCAATCTATGACTTAGCATGAAATGGACTTGAAAGAACACATTAGTCATAGCTCATGAAAGAGATGATCAAAGGTATATATATGAGCTATGTATGCAAGACATCAATAAAAATTCCTAGAATCAAGAATATTTAGCTCATGCCTAAGTTTGGTAAAAGTTTGTTCATCCAATGGTTTGGTAAAGATATCGGCTAATTGTTCTTTGGTGCTAACATATGCAATCTCGATATCCCCCTTTTGTTGGTGATCCCTTAGAAAATGATACCGAATGGCTATGTGTTTAGTGCGGCTATGCTCAACGGGATTATCCGCCATGCGGATAGCACTCTCATTATCACATAGAAGAGGAACTTTGGTTAATTTGTAACCATAGTCCCTGAGGGTTTGCCTCATCCAAAGCAATTACGCGCAACAATGGCCTGCGACAATATACTCGGCTTCGGCGGTTGAAAGAGCCACAAAATTTTGCTTCTTTGAAGCCCAAGACACCAGAGATCTTCCCAAGAACTGACAAGTCCCTGATGTGCTCTTTCTATTGATTTTACACCCCGCCCAATCGGCATCGGAATAACCAATTAAATCAAATGTGGATCCCCTGGGGTACCAAAGGCCAAACTTAGGAGTATAAACTAAATATCTCAAGATTCGTTTTATGGCCCTAAGGTGAGCTTCCTTAGGATCGGTTTGGAATCTTGCACACATGCATACGGAAAGCATAATATCCGGTCGTGAAGCACATAAATAGAGTAAAGAACCTATCATCGACCGGTATACCTTTTGATCTATGGATTTACCTCCCGTGTCGAGGTCGAGATGCCCATTAGTTCCCATGGGTGTCTTGATGGGCTTGGCATCGTTCATCCCAAACTTGTTTATAATGTCTTGAATGTACTTAGTTTGGCTAATGAAGGTGCCCTCTTGGAGTTGCTTCACTTGAAATCCTAAGAAGTACTTCAACTCCCCCATCATTGACATCTCGAATTTCTGTGTCATGATCCTACTAAATTCCTCACATGTAGATTCGTTAGTAGACCCAAATATAATATCATCAACATAAATTTGGCATACGAACAAATCATTTGCAAGAGTTTTAGTAAATAAAGTAGGATCGGCCTTGCCGACTTTGAAGCCATTAGCAATAAGGAAATCTCTTAGGCATTCATACCATGCTCTTGGGGCTTGCTTGAGCCCATAAAGCGCCTTAGAGAGCTTATAGACATGGTTAGGATACTCACTATCTTCAAAGCCGGGAGGTTGCTCAACATAGACCTCTTCCTTGATTGGTCCGTTGAGGAAGGCACTTTTCACGTCCATTTGATAAAGCGTGAAGCCATGGTAAGTAGCATAGGCTAATAATATACGAATGGACTCAAGCCTAGCTATGGGTGCATAGGTTTCACCGAAATCCAAACCTTTGACTGGTGAGTATCCCTTGGCCACAAGTCGGGCTTTGTTCCTAGTCACCACACCATGCTCGTCTTGTTTGTTGCAGAAGACCCACTTGGTTCCTACAACATTTTGGTTGGGACGTGGAACTAAATGCCATACCTCATTCCTCGTGAAGTTGTTGAGCTCCTCTTGCATCGCCATCACCTAATCCGAATCTTGAAGTGCTTCCTCTACCCTGTGTGGCTCAATAGAGGAAACAAAAGTGTAATGCTCACAAAAATGTGCAACACGAGATCTAGTGGTTACCCCCTTATGAATGTCGCCGAGGATGGTGTTCACGGGGTGATCTCGTTGGATTACTTGGTGGACTCTTGGGTGTGGCGGTCTTGCAACTTGCTCATCCTCCTTGTCTTGATCATTTGCATCTCCCCCTTGATCATTGCCGTCTTCTTGAGGTGGCTCATCTTCTTGATCTTCCTCTTCATCATCTTGAGCCTCATCCTCATCTTGGGTTGGTGGAGATGCTTGCATGGAGGAGGATGGTTGATCTTGTGCTTCAATGGGCTCTTCGGATTCCTTAGGACACACATCCCCAATGGACATGTTCCTTAGCGCGACGCATGGAGCCTCTTCATCATCTAATTCATCAAGATCAACTTGCTCTACTTGAGAGCCGTTAGTCTCATCAAACACAATGTCACAAGAAACTTCAACTAGTCCAGTGGACTTGTTAAAGACTCTATATGCCCTTGTGTTTGAATCATATCCTAGTAAAAAGCCTTCTACAGCCTTAGGAGCAAATTTAGATTTTCTACCTCTTTTAACAAGTATAAAACATTTGCTACCAAAGACTCTAAAATATGAGACATTTGGCTTTTTACCGGTAAGGAGTTCGTAAGATGTCTTCTTGAGGATTGGGTGTAGATACAACCGGTTGATGGCGTAGCAAGCAGTGTTGACTGCCTCGGCCCAAAACCGATCCGATGTCTTGTATTCATCAAGCATGGTCCTCGCCATGTCCAATAGAGTTCTATTCTTCCTCTCCACTACACCATTTTGTTGTGGCGTGTAGGGAGAGGAGAACTCATGCTTGATGTCCTCCTCCTCAAGGAAGCCTTCAATTTGAGAATTCTTGAACTCCGTCCCATTGTCGCTTCTAATTTTCTTGATCCTTAAGCCGAACTCATTTTGAGCCCGTCTCAAGAATCCCTTTAAGGTCTCTTGGGTTTGAGTTTTTTCCTGCAAAAAGAACACCCAAGTGAAGCGAGAATAGTCATCCACAATAACAAGACAGTACTTACTCCCGCCGATGCTTATGTAAGCGATCGGGCCGAATAGGTCCATGTGGAGGAGCTCGAGTGGCCTGTCAGTCGTCAAGATGTTCTTGTGTGGATGATGAACACCAACTTGCTTCCCAGCTTGACATGCGCTACAAATCCTGTCTTTCTCAAAATGAACATTGGTTAGTCCTGAAATGTGTTCTCCCTTTAGAAGCTTGTGAAGATTCTTCATCCCAACATGTGCTAGTCGGCGATGCCAGAGCCAGCCCTTGTTAGTCTTAGCAATTAAGCAAGTGTCGAGTTTAGCTCTATTGAAATCAACTAAGTATAGCTGACCCTCCAACACTCCCTTAAATGCTATTGAATCATCACTTCTTCTAAAGACAGTGACACCTACATCAGTAAATAGATAGTTGTAGCCCATTTTGCATAATTGAGATACAGAAAGCAAATTGTAATCTAATGAATCAACAAGAAAAACATTGGAAATGGAATGGTCAGGAGATATAGCTATTTTACCCAAACCTTTGACCAAACCTTGGTTTCCATCCCCGAATGTGATAGCTCGTTGGAGATCTTGGTTTTTCTCATAAGAGGAGAACATCTTCTTCTCCCCTGTCATGTGGTTTGTGCACCCGCTATCAATGATCCAACTTGAGCCCCCGGATGCATAAACCTACAAAACAAGTTTAGTTCTTGACTTTAGGTACCCAAATAGTTTTGGGTCCTTTAACATTAGAGACAAGAACTTTGGGTACCCAAACACAAGTCTTTGCTCTCTTGTGTTTGCCCCCAGCATACTTGGCAACTACTTTGCCAGATTTGTTAGTCAAAACATAAGATGCATCAAAAGTTTTAAATGAAACATTGTGATCATTTGATGCAATAGGAGCTTTCCTCTTAGGCAATTTAGCACGGGTTGATTGCCTAGAGCTAGATGTCTCACCCTTATATATAAAAGCATGATTAGGGCCAGAGTGAGACTTCCTAGAGTGAATTCTCCTAATTTTGTGCTCGAGATAACCGGCAGGGTATAAAATGTAACCCTCGTTATCCTGAGGCATGGGAGCCTTGCCCTTAACAAAGTTAGATAATTTCTTAGGAGGGGCATTAAGTTTGACATTGTCTCCCTTTTGGAAGCCAATGCCATCCTTGATGCCAGGGCGTCTCCCCCTATAAAGCATACTACGAGCAAATTTAAAATTTTCATTTTCAAGTTCATGCTCAGCAATTTTAGCATCTAATTTTGCTATATAATCATTTTGTTGTTTAATTAAGGCCATATGATCATGAATAGCATCAATGTCAACATCTCTACATCTAGTGCAAATAGAAACATGCTCAATGGTAGATGTAGAGGGTTTGCAAGTTTTTAGTTCAACAATCTTAGCATGTAAAATATCATTTTCACTTCTAAGATCGGAAATGGAAGCATTGCAAACATCTAATTCTTTAGCCTTAGCAATCAATTTTTCATTTTCACATTTAAGGCTAGCAAGAGAGGCATTCAATTTTTCAATCTTAGCAATAGAAATATCATGATCATTTCTAAGATTGACATATGAATCATCACAGACATTCGAATCAACCTTAACAATTAATTTAGCATTTTCATTTTTAAGGTTGGCGATAACATCATGACAAGTGCTTAGCTCACTAGATAATTTTTCACATTTTTCCCTTTCTAGAGCATAAGCATTCTTAACCTTAACATGTTTCTTATTTTCCTTAATTAGGAAGTCCTCTTGGCTATCTAAGAGTTCATCCTTATCATGAATGGCGCTAATCAATTCATTTAATTTTTCTTTTTGTTCCATGTTAAGGTTGGCAAAAAGAGTAAGCAAATTATCCTCCTCATTACTAGAATTGTCTTCATCATTAGAGGATGCATATTTAGTGGAGGATTTGGATTTAACCTTCTTTCTTTTGCCGTCTTTTGCCATGAAGTATTTGTGGCCGACGTTGGGGAAGAGAAGGCCCCTGGTGACGGCGATGTTGGCGGCGTCCTTGTCGGAGGAGGAGTCGGTGGAGCTCTCATCGGAGTCCCACTCGCGGCACACATGAGCATCACCGCCCTTCTTCTTGTGGTACCTCTTCTTTTCCTTTCTTCTCCCTTTCTTGTCGTTGCCCCTGTCACTGTCACTAGAAATAGGACATTTGGCAATAAAGTGACCAGGCTTACCACACTTGTAGCAAACCTTCTTGGAGCGGGGCTTGTAATCCTTCCCCCTCCTTTGCTTGAGGATTTAGCGGAAACTCTTGATGATGAGCGCCATTTCCTCGTTGTCGAGCTTGGAGGCGTTGATGGGTTGTCTACTTGATGTAGACTCCTCCTTTTTCTCCTCCGTTGCCTTGAATGCGACCGGTTGTGCTTCAGACGTGGAGGGGCCATCTAGCTCGATAATTTTCTTTGAGCCTTTGATCATCAACTCAAAGCTCACAAAATTACCTATTACTTCCTCGGGAGACATTTGTGTATATCTAGGATTTCCTCGAATTAATTGAACTTGCGTAGGGTTAAGAAAAACGAGGGATCTTAGAATAACCTTGACCATCTCATGGTCATCCCATTTGGTGCTCCCGAGGTTTCGCACTTGGTTCACCAAGGTCTTCAAGCGATTGTACATGGCTTGAGGGTCCTCGCCTTGGTTGAGTCGGAACCGACCGAGCTCCCCCTCGATCGTCTCCCGCTTGGTGATTTTGGTCACCTCGTCTCCTTCGTGCGCGGTCTTGAGTACGTCCCAAATTTCCTTCGCACTCTTTAACCCTTGCACCTTATTATACTCCTCTCAACTTAGAGAGGTGAGGAGTATAGTGGTGGCTTGGGAGTTAAAGTGGTGGATTTGGGCCACTTCGTCCGAGTTGTAGTCTTCATCCCCTACAGATGGTACCTGTACACCAAACTCAACAACATTCCAAATGCTTGTGTGGAATGAGGTTAGATGATGCCTCATTTTGTCACTCCACATATTATAATGTTCACCGTCAAAAACCGGTGGTTTGCCTAATGGAACGGAGAGTAAAGGAGTATGCTTTGAAATACGGGGGTAGCGTAGGGGAATCTTACTATACTTCTTGTGCTCATGGCGCTTAGAAGTAATGGACGGCGCGTCGGAGCCGGAGGTGGAAGGCGATGAAGAATCGGTCTCGTAGTAGACCACCTTCATCATCTTCTTTTTCTTGTCGCCACTCCGATGCGACTTGTGGGAAGAGGATTTCTTCTCCTTCCCCTTCCCCTTGTTGCGGGACTCTTCCGATGAAGCCTTCCCATGGCTTGTAGTGGGCTTTTCGCCGGTCTCCATCTCCTTCTTGGCGTGATCTCCCGACATCACTTTGAGCGGTTAGGCTCTAATGAAGCACCGGGCTCTGATACCAATTGAAAGTCGCCTAGAGGGGGGTGAATAGGGCGAAATTGAAATTTACAAAGTTAATCACAACTACAAGCCGGGTTAGCGTTAGAAATATAATCGAGTCCGAGAGAGAGGGTGAAAAAACAAATCGCAAGCAAATAAGGAATAAGACACAAGGATTTGTTTTACTGAGGTTCGGTTCTTGCAAACCTACTCCCCGTTGAGGTGGTCACAAAGACCGGGTCTCTTTCAACCCTTTCCCTCTCTCAAACGGTCACTTAGAATGAGTGAGCTTCTCTTCTCAATCACATGGGACACAAAGTCCCCGCAAGGACCACCACACAATTGGTGTCTCTTGCCTTGGTTACAATTGAGTTTGATCACAAGAAGAATGAGAAAGAAAAGAAGCAATCCAAGCGCAAGAGCTCAAATGAACATAACAAATCACTCTCTCTAATCACTAAAGCTTTGTGTGGAGTTGGGAGAGGATTTGATCTCTTTGGAGTGTCTTGTAATGAATGCTATAGTTCTTGTAAGGTGTAGAAGTGTAGAAACTTGGATGCCCTTGAATGTGGGGTGGTTGGGGTATTTATAGCCCCAACCACCAAACTAGCCGTTTGGTGGAGGCTGCTGTCGACGGGCGCACCGGACAGTCCGGTGCGCCACCGGACACTGTCCGGTGCGCCAGCCACGTCACCCGGCCGTTAGGGTTCGACCGTTGGAGCTCTGACTGGTGGGGCCTCTAGGCTGTCCGGTGGTGCACCGGACATCTCCTGTAGACTGTCCAGTGCGCCAACTACGCGTGCTCTGACCTCTGCGCGCGCTGGCGCGCATTTAATGCGTTGCAGTCGACCGTTGCGCTTGAAGTAGCCGTTGCTCCGCTGGCACACCAGACAGTCCGGTGTGCCACCGGACACTGTCCGGTGCCTCACCGGACGGTCTGGTGAATTATAGCGGAGCGCCCTCTGATTTTCTCGAAGGTGAGGAGTTCGGCGTCGAGTTCCCTGGTGCACCGGACATAGTCCGGTGGTGCACCGGACACTGTCCGGTGGTACACCGGACAGTCCGGTGCGCCAGACCAGGGTGCCTTTGGGATTTCTTTAGCTCTCTTTGTTTGAACCCTTTCTTGGTATTTTCATTGGTCTATTGTGAACCTTTGGCACCTGTAAAACTTATAGACTAGAGCAAACTAGTTAGTCCAATTATTTGTGTTGGGCAATTCAACCACCAAAATCTATTTAGGAAAAGGTGTAAGCCTATTTCCCTTTCAACAGGCACGCCGCCTGTATGGTGGTCTAGTCGTCGCCTGCCATCAGAGTGGATGGGGCACATTAAATGCTGAGTCAGCACATCGCCTGTCTGCAGGGTGGGCAGGAGGCGCGCGAACTCCGCAATAAATGCAGAGATCGCGTGGCCCAGAGGCCTTACGTCAGAGTCTGCCCGCCGGCTTATGTCACGGGCCGTAGGCCACGCGGAAGCACCGGGTCCCCGCTAGAGCGGGGAGCGGAGGCGCGTCTAGCAAGGCCCTGACAAGTGTCTGTGCCGGACCCCTGTACGTTCTTGACTTTGGCCAGGGTATTCTTCGTCCCGAGATCTTGTCTTGGATGGTCCGGACCTCACTTAGAGGGGTCCGGGTCCCATTCAGGGGGACGCAGAGGTCCCGGGTTATATATGCTGGGGTCCAGCGCTTTCTCACGGGGGTTCGGATCCACTGATGATATCACGGTATCTGTTACCTTCTCCTGGGTCACCTGGTGGCCCAGGAGCCGCCCATGTGGTGGAAGAAGGCGCCGTTTACCGCGCCTTCTTACTATGAGTAAGGGGTACCCCTGTTCCAGGGTACCGACAATATGCTCCACTTCTTTAGAATGAAAAGATACTTTGTTAGGTTGCAATCTGTAGCCCCTATGATTCAAAAATCATAGGCACTCCCTTAAACCCATGCTGACTACATGTTGTCTTAACACGTTGGGTGGAAAGACTTTTGTGAGCGGATTCGCTAGTACCTGCTATCTTTTGTTATGCTCAACCTTTTATAATTTGATTATGAATCTTATCCTTAACAACATAACACTAATTGTCAATGAACTTGGCAACGCCACTTGACTTGTTGTTATTGGAGTAAAATACCGCTGGCTCATTATCGTAGTAAATTTTTAGTGGTCATTCCATGATATCAACCACTCTTAACCCAAATACGAATTTTTTAATCTATATTGTCTGTCCATTTGCCTCATACATGGCTACAAACTCAACATGCATTGTCGACGATGCTCTCAGTGTTTGTTTGCAACTCTTCCAAGAGAGAGTGTACATACCCCGAAGTAGACTTCAGTGTATCTGTACGAACTCCTCGGTTAGCATCTGCATAGCCAACTATTCGTGGGGAACTAGATCATCTGTATGTTAGCATGAGACCTTTTAGTATCTTAGAGCCTTCTTGACTACTTTACAGTGTTCTATGCCTAAATTGATATGATATCTTCCAAGCATCCCGATAGTGAATTCTAAGTCAGGGCGAATATATATTTGAGCGTACATAATGCTTCTAATAGTAGAAGCATATAGTACTAACTTCATGTGATCTTTCTGACACTGAATATTCCCAAACTTATCCCCTTAACTATTGGCGCAGGCGTGGCCTTACACTGATGTATATTGTACCTCTTTAGTACTTTTCTATGTATGACTTATGTGAGAGTCCTAATACTCCCTATTATCTATCTTTGTGAATTTCTATTTCTATTTCTATAACATAAGATACTCCTCCCATGTATTTCATATCAAAGTTCGAGAAAAGAAACATTTTTTGTTTCCGCCAGTAGATCGTTATCATTACTAGCTAAAAGTATGTCATCGACATACAGAAAAGAAAGATATACTTTCCTTTCTTAAACTTTGCATAAATGCAATTGTCTCGAAACCAAACTTTCTGATAGTCTAATCAAACTTAATGCACCACTGCCTGGAGGCTTATTTTAATTCATAAATGGATCTTCTCAAGTGGCATCCCATATGTTCTTTACTGTGTACGATAAAACTCTTTGGTTGTTCTATGAACGCATTTTCTACTAACTCTTCATTTAGAAATGTTGTCCTTACATCAGAGCTCTAGATTAAAATGGGCTACTAATACCATAGTGATCTCGTCACAGGCCGCCACCTCTCCCTCGTGACCCCCTCCGCTGGAGCCGGGCAACACCAGCGCCTCCACCACGCCCTTGCCCCGGACCGAACACCGAGCAGTCCACGAGAGAATACGCGTTCCCAGCGCTCCTGGTCAAGGTTCCATCGTAGACCTCGACTGCGTAGGCCTGTTGAAGCCTGCATTCCAAGATGAAAGGTTGCGCGCCCTACAAATCTACAATAACAATTGCAGACGACCAGTGAATGGACATGCGAATAACGGTTAGAGCTCATTTTTTTTCTTCATTTTATGCATAGATATACTGATAACAAAGAAGAAAACCAACTATATGTAGTATCAGCAAGAACCTTCCATAGAGAGAATAGCGTTTGAACGATAGCTTAGCCTTGCATTTGGTGCTCAGGTTCTGAACAGCTCACCCAACCAGATGCTACCAGAATCTAACCGAGCTGACCTGCTTAAGCGTGTTAGTTTTGGCTAATCTCAGGACGTGCCCTTTAGCTTTAGGTAGTCGTGAATTCAGGATAGGCAGTGCAAATGGACCACACAAGCACCCCCTCTATTTTTCTCTGTTTTTTAGACTGTCACCTAATTTATATGAAACTAACCTGACTGTCAAGACAAGGGAATTAAATGGAACCTTGAACTCAGAAGACCACGCTGAATTGTCTTGATCATGGAGAGGAGCTAAAATCCCAACAGATATAAGCCAATATAGGATCAAAGAGGGGAAAAAACAAGACTATGAAGATATTATAAAAAAAACACGCAGGCATGATAATCACATTCTGGGTTAAGCACTTGCATCCTAACCTCCCATTCAACAAGAGCATAAGCCTCTAGGGGTGAGTGGCACATCAGGCAGCTTGTATAGCCGTACCGTGTGACTCATTCTCATGCGTGAACCAAGGCGAGAGAACCCAACATCGATAAGCTTCTTGAGTCGAGCAGTGGCGGGTCCAGGGGGAAAGGAGAACAGAGTGGAGGAGGAACGAAGAAGAGGGAAAAGGAGAGAAAGGAAAAAAGAAGAAGGGAGAGGAAGGAAGAAGAGGGAAAAGGAGATGAAGGAATAAGAAGATTTAGAGAAAAAAGAGGAAGAATAAGAAAAAAGAAAGAAAACGGTCAGTTCCCATCCCCTTTGTAATGGATCCTAGATCCGCCACTTGAGTCGAGGGATGGGTGCCGTTAGCGACGGGTGGTGATGGGGGTTGGGAGGATGACCCCCGCATTGTATGCAACCTGCCAGATGTTCTCCTGGTGGACACGACGGGTGACCTCCTAGATGAGCACGAGTGGAAATACGACAATAGTTTGTATCCAGCAAACAACACAAGCGACAGTACAAAAGTAAGTACAACACATACAAGGAGTTTAAAATGTCAAGTAAGGAGAAAATTACACATTAGACCGTGCCTAAATATAGGTGGTATGCAACAACCATTTTGATCTAGAGACATATACACATGACTAGTTAGTTGCTCGTGCATTATTATAGTTTATAATATCACGAGTAGACTTTGTTTTAATACGACATAAAAATATGCATGTTCTTGTGAATGTGGAGTCAACAACCAAGGTGCAAACGTTCATTTGTGTATAATTTTACTTTATTTTGCATTAAGTGGGAAGAGTGACGAGGGACGGCCGTTAAAACTAGTGCTTTAATATAGTAGAGATTTACTTTCTTCCGACGTTAACAAAAGTCACTTCATTTTCTATGTTCCCAAGCCTACGCATCACCGTTGCTAGAACTGAAACAAAATAAACATGTCAGCAGCGGCTGCTGTACATTTTTAGAACTAGAGCATCGATAATGAAACATGCATAGATAACTGTATGTAACATCACACACTTCTATGCTTAGAATCAATTTAATGTTTTAAGCTGTTAGATTCATGTTTAGGGTTAGGTTGGTTAGGGTTTTCTATATTTACCTAATTACCTTTATTGTTATGGGCTTGGTCTACCTAACTCTTCTATATAATATATACTCCCAACTCAGGATTAGGTTTAAAGTTTCACATATTTAACATGGTATCTAGCTAGGTCCTTTATTCCCTCCCTCCCTCCATCCTATAGTCGTCGGCCCCCTTGCCTAGGCCACCGGCCCTTCCTCCTTTGCTTCAGCCGCCCCAGCCTCTGGTGCCACCCCTATTGTAATAGGCTTGGCCCACCTAACTCTTATATATAATATACTTCCAAGTTCCAACCCAGGATTAGGGTTAGGGTTTAACATATTCCAACATAAGCTATTCCTGGATTTCTACGAATATGCCTAAACTGATAGGAATATTGACTTGACCCTTAGCATGCTAGTTTGAGAGTACATTATATATTGGGTTGTTGCCCGACGTGCAGATAGTATACTACTGGAGCACTGATTGTGTGCCTTAGGATTTGTGAAACAAAGTCAGACTGTAAACATCACATACCTCTGGTTGTCTACCATGATTTACACTATTAGGCTTTCCATTAGCAAAATAAATGTTGTTGTCTAAGCACACTAAGTGAAATAGGAGCAAAGATACAATCTCATTCAAAAGAAAGGTATGTGGTTCTACTGATAAGAAAATATTTGCATGATCTGATGAAGAAGCGAACCACACACCAAAATGTTGATAGGCATGGATCGGTATGATTATTCCCCACTGAGAGCACCTAGAGGCGGCGAGGGGGGTGAATAGGTGATCCTACAAAACTTAACTCAAAACACACAAACTTGGTCTAAAATGAGTTAGAGAGAATGAACACTAAGTTTGAGAGTAGAGAGAAGAGAAATGTTCCTTTCACTTGATTGCTCTATCAAGATTTAATTTAAACTTAGAGCAATATCACAAGTGTAGAATTGGAATAGAGAAGAGATAAAAATTACAATAATGTAAATGGCACAAGAGACACGATAATTTTTATCCCGTGGTTCGGTCAAGCATAATATGCTTGGCTATTCCACGTTATGGTGTCCTAATGGTTCGTTGGCGATGTGATCGACATTCTTTGCTTCTTTTACCATCATGTTCCCTCTCATAAGCTTACCAAGAATTCACTACTAAAAAATCACCTTCTTGCAATGGGCAAAAATCGTTGCGATAGACCATAAATCGTTGCGATAGGCACCAATTGCGATAGAACAACTGTCGTTGCCTGCTGTTGCAGAAAACAAAGTGGCAATAGGCTATAGCAACAATTTTATGTCCTTCTGCAATTACTACATCTTTTGCAACGTATTCAAGTGTTGCAGTAGTTCATTGTTACAATGGACTATTCTGTTGCAATAAGTTATATTGCAACATTTACGATAGTTGCCAAAAACTCTATTGCCACAACATATTTCATGGTAATAATTGTTAATGCCACGTTTAAATCTGTTGCAAATGGCTTTGTTACCACAAGATGCTTCGTGGCAACAAAACACTAGTGCCACACAAGTGACTCCTGGCAACAAGATGTATTGCCATGCAAATAATTTCATTGCATTTGATCATTCTGCAACATAATGTGTCTCGTGTCTACATGACCTTTTTGCTATAAAAATTATCTGTGGTAAGAACCGTTATAACAACAACAAAAAATATCG
Organism: Zea luxurians; assembly: GCA_029449295.1. Classification (NCBI taxonomy): domain Eukaryota; kingdom Viridiplantae; phylum Streptophyta; class Magnoliopsida; order Poales; family Poaceae; genus Zea; species Zea luxurians. Next base: position 441,850 of record JAOPSE010000239.1, on the reverse strand, counting down.
TAACTAATGATGTTGCAACAAGAAGAAAAGGTTGCGACTACTGAAGTCCCAACGAAATAGATCCATGGTAATTACATCTTATTGCAACAAAAAAAATCATTGCAACTGAACCATACAACAACCAATAAAACCGTTGCATTTACATATATTCAAACCCACAATTTATACGACAATGCATTTTGCATTTCTATTGGGTATACAATGTTATGCAAAAGAATTATATTTTACATCAGTAACGTCAGAACCAAAATTGATAACCATAATATTTGTCTCTTGTCTCATATATTAACTATATCCATACCCTAAGTTGTAACAAATAGGTTGCACCAAATAAATAGTGGCCAAATACAAATTAATTTGATAACATAGCTCACAATCACAACATCCTCATACTAGCTTGGATTGTGATAACATAGATAATAAACTACTCAGGACTAGCAAATTATTGGAAGTTTTTTTTACCATCGTGTACCCCTCCATCCCCTCCATTGATGCAAGCGATGGTTAGCTAGGCTGACAACGATATCACGACGACAATGAACCTGTTGGAAGTGTTCAAAACAATAATTAGTAAAGCTACAATAACTTGGTTAATCATTAGTGGAAGACTACAACTGTAGTGCCTACAGCTACAACTACAGCACAACTCCTAGCAAGCAGCATCAGCAGCAACCATCAGCAAGCAGCAAGCAGCAACACGCAGCATGCAGCAAGCAGCAACAACAACACGCAATAGCACGCAACTAGCAGCGGCAAGCAATAAACAGCAGCACGCAGCAGCAAGCGTTCTACTCTATCTCTACCAGAGAAGGCAGCTGCAGCACCAGCCTAACAAGAGCGAAAACAAGCTACCAAATAAGCATGCTGCACAGAGCCACAAACATGTGTACTGCTCCTTGATCAAGCCATATCGAATTTTGGTTGGTATGATCTACTGAGATATGATCTACTATTCCCAAATTACTAGACAATTAACCTTCTCTTTATATCAAAACTGAAACAGCGAAGGTGGGAGTTTCCAAGCAATGAGGACGCGCATGAAAAGATCTGGTCTATTGCCAAGGAGAGATACAAAGGATGGCGATCAACGTTAAGCTCAACATACAAGGCATACAATAGTTATGCTGAAAGGATGAAAAACAAGCCTAAAGATGTAGACATCGTCGAGTGGCATTACATGATGTTGTATTTTGGATCTGAGAAATTCTAGGTTTGCTGTTTCATTTCCTTAACTTTAACGATTGGCACTTGCATAATATGGATGATTCTAGCGATTTATTTATTAATTCATTTCCAACTATTATTATTTTCTAGAAAATAAGTAGCCGGAACTCGGAAAACTGTCAGAAACAAAGAACGAAGCATATAATGGGTTCTAGAACTTTTTCCCAAATAAGCTTTCAACAGGTAATGATATGACCACTACTTTATTTTCCGTGATTAATGACAAACTTATATGATACATTCTTCACATTACAGAGAGATCCGGAAACTGGTATAGAACTAAACGATCTATCCCTTTAGATGATTACTCATTGTAAAAATGATGAATGGTCGAAAGAGGCTTCACGTGGTATTTATGTGAGTAAATCACAAAGCTTACTACTAAAACATACTTTAAAATAATGTGCATGAATTCTTATTTGAATTGAGCTAACTTGAACTATATTGTTCTTTTCAGGAGAAGACAGCTGAGAAAATTGTTGAGAAAATGTATCAAACAGAAAGATTTGATCTAACAAGAGAAGAGGAAAATGCTATTTTCCAAACAACATTCAAGGAAACAATAGGATGTAAGGCAAACAGACTTCATGGTCATGGGTACCTATCAAGATATCCAACAAGAAGTCAACTGATGGAATCAAAGTTCCTCGAACAAGCTCGTGCCACGGTTGCAACCAACCAAAAGAACATTGAACTCGAAAGTCAGGTCTAGTTGTTAAATGAAAAACTTGCGTGTCAGGTTGCAGAACGAGAAAGAATACTACAAGAAAAAATGCAAGCACTGCAAGAAGAAGAAGAAAGAAAAAGACAAGTGCTTACAGAAGAAATGAGGCAAGAAATGGTTGCTGCCCTTGCTGCTGTAGCACAACAGGTATAAAATTTGATATTTGTATTTTTACCACCATTGCTATTAGAAACTTTTGCAACATAAATTGTTTGATCAATTGTTTAATGCAAAGCAACCGTGAAAGCACCACTCCAATCGATCCTTCTTCCGTTGTCCCTACTAAACCTCCTGAACTCATCCCAGCTGATCCTCCTGCACCTGCACCAAGTAGTGCAAACAATGTTCGTACACCAGACACAAACAATAAGAAAGACAATATGCCAGCAAACTATATTAGCTCTTACACTCTAAGGAATGCTGTGACAAGACGTGTGCAGGCAAGGGGCAACAAAAGAAGTGAATGTGTATGGAATGCAAATGTTCTTGCATTATGATCATATAAACTGTTTTACAACATTCTTTTGATACTTTTGTTTTTGTAATCCTGAATATGATAATAGGTACAATCCGCAAGTGCAAGCGAGAAGCAAGGTAGATCAACTTAAGAAGCTCTATCAAAGTGTGTTTAAGGTATGTCCACAATCTATTTTTATTTCTTTTGTAGTTGTGCATGCAATGGATTTTAGTAGCCTAAACAGATTTTAGTTAACCATAGGAGCAGTACACATGTTTGTGGCTCTGTGCAGCATGCTTATTTGGTAGCTTGTTTTCGCTCTTGTTAGGCTGGTGCTGCAGCTGCCTTCTCTGGTAGAGATAGAGTAGAACGCTTGCTGCTGCGTGCTGCTGTTTATTGCTTGCCGCTGCTAGTTGCGTGCTGTTGCGTGTTGTTGTTGCTGCTTGCTGCATGCTTAGTGAAGTGGCAATGCCAGAGCATGCTAGACAACTAATAGTTCTAGCTAACTGTTATTAGTTACCTAATAGTTAGCTGGCTCAAGTAAAGAAATTTCACATACTAGTATGTCAGAGGCTATAGAAGATCTAACATTGAGCTCTATATCTTTCCACTTTTTCACTCCAATGAGTGGTGCCTTTTTCTTTGTAAACAATACGATTTCATCCACAAAAGTGCGAGTGTTTGGTCCTACGGGACCTCCAAGCTTAGATGAAAATTCAATCTTAAGTTTGTGATCACCGTTCTTGATTCGCTTGGTGGCTGCTGCTATACCCTTAAGGGTACCACGCCCCTCCTTTTTGAAGACTCCATCGTTATCTACATATATACCAATAACATTTGAATGGGTAGAAATATTCAAAGTAGAAGATTGAAACATTTGAATAAAAAGAACTCTTAGTAAAATATACCAGGATCTCTTTTCCTATGACGTCTAGCATGAGATGGCCAATTAGCAGTAGGTTTGTTGCTGCCATGAATTTCTTCATCTGATAATATTAGGTCATCATTGCTTTGTCATTCATACAATACTGCGGATAGCATAGGCATCAGTTACATCTCTAACAATTTGCGAAAATATACACTATATGTTAGTACGCTGTAAATAAAAGAAATTACAGATATCTGGAAGATCGCCTTGATGCCTTAACCATTCTTTATATGTTTTGATCGTATCCTCCCTAAAGTCATCCATTAAATCTGCACTTAAACAATACGTAAGTTTAACTGTGGAAACTATAACATATCATGTATTTAATGTAATGAGTTTGACATCTTAATGTAATGTGTGGATACTAATATCTTTGTGCAGTGTAGCTCATCAGTTCAAAAGGCAGTTTGCACATCTTGAGGAGCATCATAGTGAGAAGGAGAAAGAGGTTCTACACTGCAAAGAGAGCATGCTTCATTACCAAGGTACATGATTCATGAGTGCAATGTACCTTTGATGTGTGGTCATACACAATAATAAATACCTAGAAATAAACTGTAAAACATGTTCCACATAATTCTGGACAGATGAACTAACATAGATTACTAGTATTAGCAATAGTGTATGACTAATATTTAACAAAGTGTCCTAGAAGTTGTACGATTGAATAAGATCATTGTTTGAAGACAACTGTAGTGTGCTGGCCCTTGCGAACTTACTGTACAATAGGTTAGGGTTCTTTTATAGGAGGAAGAAAAATGTGGCATTACTAGTTACTACCAACGCGTATCATTGAATTGATAGAAGAATAGTCATACACAACAATTTTTGGGTATTACTAGTTACTACCAGCGCCTATGCCATGCTTACTGGGCCCCAAAATTTTGGGTATTCTATATTATATACTTGACAAGATTCACATTTCTTCTTAGAAGACTAGGCTTTAATATTGTATCGCTTTAGATTTTACATCCTCAATTTTTGCGTCTCCTGTTGGTCTCATATGTAGGCTGTAGCCAACCCAACTAGCTTGGGAATGGAAGGCTTTCTTGTTGCTAATAAAAATTACAATGTTCATCTTATAGATCGTGACTTATTACATATCTATTGAGGGATAGGAACTCCATCTGATTTTGTCAAGTGAGTTGAAATATAGCCCCTTTTGTTTTTGAACCTACACACGATGTGTAATTTTTTTGCAGGTACAACAGCCATAAAACTGAATATTATTTGGCTAGAACCTAAAATGGCAGAAACTCTCAGGAATCATGGTGCAATCGTGCATGGATCACTTGTCTAAACTAGTTACATCGTTGTGATTGAGAATAAGGATCACCTGATGGTTGTCTCCTATTTTCTGTTGTAGTAAACCGTCTAAAGCTGACTGTTGGATGGGGTTGGCAAAGGTGTGCTTGAATAGGGATCACCTGAAGGCATGGAGTCCCTGGCTGCTGGTTGTTGTGTGTCCTGGCGGGCGGCAGTTTGAGTCCCCTGCAGGCAGTGGCGGCTGTAATATGTACTAGTATAGGCATACAGACAACAATTGGAAATTGTATGATTCATGTGATCATTTCCTTGTATTCTTTTCTATTGTTGGTTATATATCAGATTTTAGAAGATTCTTGTAATCCTTTTCCTTGTATTCTTTTCTATTGTTGGTTATATATCAGATTTTAGAAGATTCTTGTGATCCTTTTCCTTGTATTCTTTTCTATTGTTGGTTATATATCAGATTTTAGAAGATTCTTGTGATCCTTTTTCTTATATTTTATTCACCTGCGTGTTTTATTGATGTGTGTATGAGAGAATAGAAACTTCTAGATTGTTCTTTGTATTTTTCTTGTAACATATCAATAAATTGAATATATTTCCCTATCGCGATCCAGACACAGAACGCAAAGTTGGATCACGGCTTAGACATGTCGCGCGTGGCAGGTCCGTATATACTACGATTCCCTTGGCCTTGCACAGACTTGAGAGTATATGACACAGGGTGGCCTCACCCTCCTTGCACGCCCGGTCGGTTTGGATGAAAAAAGGAATTCTACGCACATGCCGCGTCTCGCTCTACACTGCTACTAATGCTACCACTTTACTGATGTTGTAATATCCAGTGAGCCACTAGGGACATTTTGCAACAACTGTTCTAGTGATAGCAATAACATCTTTCTCTTGCAACGAAAGTCATGATAAAGTGGCAAAAAGGTGCATATATTGCAACCACTTTTAAAGGTTGTGGCAATAACTAACACGTAATGCTACAACTTTACTGATGTTGTAATATCTGGTGAGCCACTAGGGACATTTTGCAACAACTATTCTAGTGGTAGCAATAACATCTTTCTCTTGCTACGAAAGTCATGATTATTGCAACACATAAGTAAAGTGGCAAAAAAGGTGCATAAATTGCAACCACTTTTAAAGGTTGTGGCAATAACTAACACCTAATGCTACAACTTTATTGTTGTTGCAATATCCGGTGTGACACTAGAGTAATTTTGCAACAACTGTTCTAGTGGTCGCAATAACACCTTTCTCTTGCAACAAAAGTCATGGTTATCGCAATGCACAAAAAAGTGGCGAAACGGTCCATATATTGCAACCACTTTTAAAGGTCGTGGCAATAAATAACATCTAATGCAACTAAAATATTGTTGTTGCAATATCTGTCGTGGCATTAGGGTGATTTTGCAACAACTGTTCTAGTGGTCGCAATAACACCTTTCTCTTGCAAAGAAAGTCATGGTTATCGCAATGCACAAAAAAGTGGCAAAACGGTCCATATATTGCAACCACTTTTAAAGGCCGTGGGAATAAATAACATCTAATGCAACAAAAATATTGTTGTTGCAATATCTGTCGTGGCATTAGGGTGATTTTTTAGTAGTGATTTCTTCTGGTGACATTTTGGTATACCAGAGGTTCTCACGAATAAGATTTACAAGATGAGGATCAATAACAGTAAATGACCTTAGCATGAGACACACAACGTCATGATCAATACATCTTGTATTCGCATAGCTTCGGATCTTGTTCACCAGGGTCTTGAACATGTTATACGTGTGAGTTAGCTCCTCACCCTTCTTCATGGTGAACTTTAACACCCTGAACTTGGGGGTATAAAATTTCTTCCCTGATGCTTACAAAATTCAGGTGTTACCTCTTGTTTCTCTCTCTCTCTTTTTATTAGAACTATGTCTAGTTTGCAGGGGATTAACTATTTATTTAATATAGCAAAACCTATGTGAGACATGAAATGTTGCATCATGCTGAGCCTAAATTATTCTTTTGGTTGATGCACATGTTTGAATTGGTTTGAATTTGAATTCGGTTTGAATTTGATTTGAAATCCATAGAGAAAATAAAAAGAAAAGCATTTGGAAAGTCCCAGAAAAAGGAAAAGCGAATTCGGCCCGTTAAGCCTAGCCCAGCCAGGACACGCGCGCACGCCCGCTTCGCCTGATAGGTGGGCCCCACCTATCAGCGACGGCCTGCGTCCGCGCACTCTCGCTCCCCCTCTCCCTTTGCCCGGTGGGGCCGATCTGTCGGTGTCGCTTCCCTCACGCGCGCACCCAATCTCTCTCTACGTTGCGGGCCCGCCTCATCAGCGTCGTGGACCGTTCGCCCGCACGCTCACTCTTTCTCGCTGCAACGGTGGGCCAGCCCTGTCAGCCCTATCTTCCCAGCAACCGCCGCTAACCCACGTGAAAGGGAAATTGGGTTAACCATTTCCTATAATTAATTTTGATGATTGATGATCAACACAAACACATGGACTAACTAGTTTGTCTAGATATTATTTTCTCAGGTGCATAAGGTTCAACAAAAACCAAGAAAGATATCTGGTTAGGGACACCATCAAAAATGGAGCAAAGGACTTGAGTGTGCTGGTTTTTGGTGCACCGGACAGTGTCCGGCACACCAGGCCGTACAACAGATGAACCATCCACTATCGGGAATTTGGAGACGCGCTCCGCTATAATTCACCAGACTATCCGGTGTGCCATCGGACTGTCCGGTGAACCAGCGAGCAATGACTCTCTGCAAAAGGAACAGTATGCTACAGTGCCGCGGCAAAAGTCAGAGCGCAGAAGTCAGAGGGCACCGGACTGTCCGGTGCAGCAAGACGACATGCGACTCCAACGGTCAACAGCTTCGAACCCTAATGATTGCGATGACGTGGCACGCACCGGACAATGCACAGTGACTGTCCGGTGGCGTACCGGACTATCCGGTGGCGTACCGGACTGTCTGGTGCGCCCATCGCCAGCAGAAATCAGCCAACAGCTAGAAGTGGTTGGGAGACTATAAATACCCCCAACCACCTCATTCACTCCTATCCAAGCCTCCTGAAATCTTCATTCATTGCAAGATAAAAAGCCCAACACTCCAAGACACAATCAAAGCAATCAATCCACTCAAAGCCCCAAAATCAACTCTAGTGCATTAGGGCTTGTGAGAGGATTACTTGTGTTCTTTTGTTGCTCTTGTCGCTTGGTTTGGCCTTTTTCTTTTTCCTTCTTATTCTCAAGAGACATGTAATCGAAGCAAGAGACACCTATGTGTGTGGTGGTCCTTGCGGGGTCTAAGTGACCCGTGAGATTAAGGAAAAAAGCTCACTCGGTCTAAGTGACCGTTTGAGAGAGGGAAAGGGTTGAAATAGACCCGGTCTTTGTGACCTCCTCAACGGGGACTAGGTTCTTTGGAACCGAACCTTGGTAAAACAAATCATCGTGTTCACTCGCTTTGATTCTCGTTTGATTTGTTTTTCCCTCTCTACGTTTCCTTGCTAGTACTGATTTGAGTTGGCTCCCATACTTCATCTGCATTCCTTGAGCAACTCTTAGCAAGAGAAACATTCTTTTGACTTGAATTTAGTTCTAACGCTAACCCTAGCTTTTAGTGTGTGTTTAAGTTTGTAAATTTCAGGTTTCGCCTATTCACCCCCTCTAGGCGACTTTCAATTGGTATCAGAGCCAGTGCTTCATTAAGAGCCTAACCAACTCGAAGTGATGTCTGGAGATCACGCCAAGAGGGAGAACATGACCGGCAAAAAGCCCACGGGCTCGAGGAGGACTCTCTCAAGGGAGTCCGGCAACAAGTATAAGGAGGAATTCTCTTCCTCCATCAAGTCACATCGGAGAGGTGACAAGAAGAAGAAGAAGATGAAGAAAGTGGTCTACTACGAGACCGACTCTTGTCACCCTCCACGTCCGGCACCGAGTCGTTGACTACTTCTAAACGCCATGAGCGCAAGAAGTATAGTAAGATGTCCCTACGCTATCCTCGTATTTCAAAGCGTGCTCCATTACTTTCCGTACCCCTAGGCAAACCACCATATTTTGATGGTGAAGATTATTGTATGTGGAGTGATAAAATGAGGCACCATGTAACCTCACTCCACGAAAGTATTTGGGATATTGTTGAGTTTGGAGCGTAGGCACCAAAGGTGGGGGACGAGGACTATGACTCGGACGAGGCCGCCCAAATTAGGCACTTCAACTCCCAAGCAACTTCTATACTCCTTGCCTCCTTGTGTCGAGAGGAGTATAATAAGGTGCAAGGGTGGAAGAACGCCAAAGAAATTTGGGACGTCCTCAAAACCGCGCACGAAGGGGACGAGGTGACCAAGATCACCAAGCGCGAGACGATCGAGGGTGAACTTGGTCAATTCGTCCTCAACAAAGGAGAAGAGCCGCAAGCCATGTACAACCGGCTCAAGACCATGGTGAACCAAGTGCACAACCTCGGGAGCACCAAATGGGATGACCATGAAATGGTCAAGGTTATTCTTAGATCCCTTGTATTTCGTAATCCTACTCAAGTTCAATTAATACGTGGGGATCCTAGATACAAGCTAATGTCTCCCGAGGAAGTTATTGGCAAGTTTGTAAGCTTTGAACTTATGATCAAAGACTCAAAACACATTGTCAACTTGGAGCAAGGCGCCACCTCTACACCCGAGGTGCAACCCGTCGCATTCAAAGTGACAGAAGAAAAGAAGGAGGAGTCTACACCAAGTAGGCTTCCAATCGACGCCTCTAAGCTCGACAATGAGGAGATGACGCTCATCATCAAGAGCTTCCGCCAAATCCTTAGGCAAAGGACGGGGAAGGATTACAAGCCCCGCTCCAAGAGGGTGTGCTACCGATGTGGTAAGTCCGGTCACTTCATTGCTAAATGTCCAATTTCTAGTGAAAGTGACAGGAACGAAGACAAGAAGGGGAAGAAAAAGGAGAAGAAGAGATACTACAAGAAGAAGGGCGGCGATGCGCACATATGCCGAGAATGGGACTCCGACGAGAGCTTCACCAACTCCTCCGGCGAGGACACCGCCAACATCGCCGTCAACAAGGGCCTCCTCTTCCCCAACATCGGCCACAAATGTCTCCTAGCAAAGGATGGAAAGAAGAAGAAGGTACATTCTAGAAGTACCCCCAAATATACTACATCTAGTGATGAGGGTAGTTCTAGCAATAATGAAGATGATTTACTTTCTCTTTTTGCCAACCTTAACATGGAACAAAAGAAAAAATTAAATGAATTGATTGAGACCATTAATGAGAAGGATGATCTCTTGGAATGCCAAGAGGATCTACTTGTTAAGGAAAATAAAAAATTTGTTAAGTTGAAAAAATGCTTATGCTCTAGAAGTAGAAAAATGTGAAAATTTGTCTAAAGAGCTTAGCATGTGCCATGATTCAATCTCAAGTCTTAAAACTGAAAACGATAAATTAGTTTCTAAGATTGAAAAATTGAATGTTTGCAATGATTCTATTATCTATCTTAGAGATGAGAATGCTAGATTAAATTCTAAGATAGAAGAATTAAATGTTTGCAAACCATGTACATCTATTGTTGAACATATTGCTATTTGTACTAGATGTAGAGATATTATTGTTGAAGCTATTGATGATCACCTTGCCATGATTAAAAATCTAAAGGATCACATAGCTAAATTAAATGCTAAAATTACTGAGCATGAGTTAGAAAATGAAAATTTTAAATTTGCTAGAAGCATGCTATATAATGGGAGACACCCTGGCATTAAGGATAGGATTGGTTTCCAACAAGGGAGTCAATCCAATGCCAAGCTTAATGCCCCAAAAGATTGTCCAAATTTGTTAAGGGCAAGGCTCCCATGGTTCAGGATAGTGAGGGTTACATTTTATATCCTGCAAACTATCCCGAACACAAAATTAGGAAGATTCATACTAGAAAACCTCACAATGTTTCTCACCATGCATTCATGTATAAAAATGAGGCTTCTAGTTCTAGGCATTCCGGTCATGTTAAAATGTCTAAGAAGAAAATTCCTAATGCATCAAATGAGCATAATGTTTCATTTAAGACTTTTAATGCTTCTTATGTTCTAACTAACAAATCAGGCAAAATAGTTGCCAAATATGTTGGGGGCAAACACAAGAGTCCAAAGACTTGTGTTTGGGTACCCAAGGTACTTGTTTCTAATGTGAAAGGACCCAAGACCGTTTGGGTACCTAAGAACAAGGCCTAAAATTGTTTTGTAGGTTTATGCATCTAGTGGTTCAAGTTGGATAATCGATAGCGGGTGCACAAACCACCTGACAGGGGAGAAAATGATGTTCTCCTCCTATGAGAAAAATGATGATCCCCAAAGAGCTATCATCTTCGGGGATGGAAATCAAGTTTTGGTCAAAGGTTTGGGTAAAATAGATATATCTCCTGACCATTCTATTTCCAATGTTTTTCTTGTAGATTCTTTAGATTACAACTTGCTTTCTGTTTCTCAAAATGGGCTACAACTGTCTATTTACTGATGTAGGTGTTACTGTCTTTAGAAGAAGTGATGATTCAATAACATTTAAGGGAGTGCTAGATGGTCATCTATGTTTAGTTGATTTTAACCAAGCTGAACTAGACACTTGCTTAATTGCTAATACTAACATGGGTTGGCTCTGGCATCGCCGACTTGCTAAGATATTATCGTCTAGACTATAAGGATTGTCTTAGATGTTAGTGAGTATACTAGACACTTATAAATATGAATCTGTCTTCGTATGATATTTCTAATAATAAAAACATAGTAAATAGTGGATTTAGATTAGTTTGATGATATATATGATATAAAATGTAAAACTTAAATCTGCAATTTATATAGATGCTAAAATAGACCCACATGCGGCTCGATCATTAATTATTAATGTGTCACACAACACCTAAGTAATTATTTTGCTTTAATTCCTATCATTTATGTAACAAGGGTTTAGTAAGGTATACTCATCATATTCTTTACATTTACATTGTCAAACTCAAAAAACTCTAAAAAACACAATCCGACATTTAAATGATTCCTTATAATTCCTATTGGTGCAAACCCCGTGCAAACTTACTAAAAAAGTTTCAAAAATTCTAAAAAACATGAATGCACATCTCAGCTTACCTCATCTATATACAAAATTTCATGGTCAAATTCATCTTACTCTAGCAGTTAAAAAAAGACAAAATTTCTAGCAAACAGTAATAGTCGAAATGCACCAAAATTTGTATTTTTTGTAACTACTAGAGTAAGATGATTTTGACCATGAAATTTTGTATATAGATAAGGTAAGCCGAGATGTACATTCATGTTTTGTTTCAAAATTTTTTTGAAACTTTTTTAGTACATTTGCATGGGGTTTGCACCAAAACGTGGTTTGCATTCGATATGTCCTCTACATCTAAGCCATCTGTCTGGTTTTTCTTGTTTGTCATCGGATCCTGATTCAACGGCTCCCAGATGAGGAGAGCACACCACCCATCTTTTTGCTCCCCGTGCGCTCACTGTATGTGCGGTGCGGTTCGATCGACTGCCAAGCCCGCATGTTTCCGTACGTCCTCCCAGTAACCTGCGTCTCCATTTACCATGAATCTTCATGAAGTCTGCATCCCCCTCTCCCCTGGGCCCCCAGGCGCTCTGCTCCAAAACGCCGACGCGACCGCCGACTCGACGTGGCTCCCCCTGCCGCATAGATAGAAAAGGAAATCCTAGGGTTACATCGTCTCGGATCTGAGTTCCTGGTGCTATGGAGGTCGAGGATACACTAATTCAGTGGTTGAGGCTATGGGGGTTACGATCTGAGTTCTTGCTGCCATGGAGGTCGACGACATGCTAATTCAACGCATGAGGCTCTGGCGGTTGGTGCCCTCCCTTTACGGCCATCCCAGCTGTGATGCCCTCTCCTATCGCTTCCAACGCTGTAGAGCTATTCTAGGCCGCAAGCGCAACCATGTTGGCTTGCCCCATTCGAGGAGCTCCATGTCCTCATCACCAAGAATCATCCTCCCTTTCGGATTACTCAGGTCAGGAGCATGCTATCTGCTCCTCTCTTCTTTGATTGGTGCTAATTCTGGTCTACAATTATCATCTCGAATTTTTTTATGAATTGAGCATCAGATTAGTTTATACAATCATGGTCACCAAGAGCTCGTCCTCCCTTTCGGATTATTTAGGTGAGGAGCATGCTATCTGCCCCTCTCTTCTTTGATTGGTGCTAATTCTGGTCTACAATTACCATCTCGATTTTTTAATAGAGCATCAGATTAGTTTATATAGTTCTAATGATATGGTCGCTAGATCGGTGAGGGATTGAAGAGGGGTATCGATGGGTAGGAACGTCGGTCGGGGGCCTCTGTCCACGGCCGAGCAAGAGGAGGGAATCTCCCTTCTAATTCTTGCCTACTTTATTTCTCATCCATTGATTACATAAATAGGCCAGTTGGCCGCCCCTATCTAGCTAGAGATCCTTATCTCCTTAAAACTCTCCTAAAAACTCTCAACAAACTAACTGATAACCTTCCTAGATAATCTCAACTAATCTCCTAAATAATCTCAACTAATCTTCTAATCTTATCTCTAACTATCCTTATCTAATCTCCCTTGGAGGGCCCATGGTGGCTGCTACCGCAGCCCCTCCGTGGGCCTCCTTAGGCCCTAACACTACACCCCTCCTGGACAAGCAGCTCGTCCTCGAGCTGCAGCATGATGGGTGCTCAAAAATTGAGTCTACTTGACTCAAAACTAGACACCTAGAAGACAAACCTTTTACATCTCAGCTTATCTTATTATTCTGAATCTGAATTTTTTTGACCCCATAAGATAAGGCGGACACCCTCCGCGCATTAGACTTGCACGTGTGTAGCCACCTAGATCCCATGGACGCCATCTAAACGAAAGGGGAGCATATGGACAGGCACCTGAAATAGGTCGCAACAATAACCAGCGGAGGCGCCCTCGTGGCGGCCGGTAACGAAATGTGGTGACGCTAAATAGTACGCCCTTGCCGATGACGAGGGGAGTGCCTTCCTTACCGCTGCTGCCGTAGAGTTGAAGTTCGTCGCCCGTGGGACACGTACCATGCTCGCACTTGGAGATAGCGGCCCGGTGCCGCTGCTGATGGTCATCCGATAGGGCGAGGTCGCGCCCCCCGTGTGCTGAGGTCAACTGTCACCAAGGCTACCTCGAGCATCTGCCGACGCATCTCCCGCACTCTACGTTGTGCAAGGAAGCCACGAGCAGCAGCTTGTATGCCCACAGCCGCCGACGTCTGGAGCCGTGCGGACAACGCCAGCTGGCGCTGCTCATGTTGCACTGCTACCTTGATTTGCAGCAGCCCTTGCTCAACCTTTTGTAGCATGCCTTGCATCTTTGCGAGATCAGCCCTTATGTTGGTCCACAAGTCCCCGATCGATGGAGCTAGTGATTGTTGAGCCGTGGTTGCCCCTAGTGGCGTCGCCCATGGGGATGGAGACGCCGTCAACGAAGATGATGTGACGAAATTTGGCATTGTCCCTGGAGATGGGCACGCCGGCGTCCAGGATGTGGTGACAAAATTGGTAGACGATGCTGCCCATAGAGATGGGGATGCCGGTTGCCAGGATGGCGTGACGAAGGTGGCATACAACGCAGCCCATGGAGATGGGGACATCGGTTGCCAGGACGGCGTGACGAAGGTGAGATGCGGCGCAGTCCATGGAGATGGGGACGCCGGTTGCCAGGATGACGCCGCGAAATTGGCAACAGAAGCCATGGGATTAGATCGAAACCCAAGCTAGCCGATACCAGATGTTATGGTCGCTAGATCGGTGAGGGATTGGAGAGGGGTATCGATGGGCAGGAAACATCGGCCGAGGGCCTCTACCCATGGCCGAGCAAGAGGAGGGTTTCTCCCTTCTACTTCTTGCCTGCTTTATGTCTCATCCATTGATTACATAAATAGGCCGGCTGGCCGCCCCTCTCTAGCTATTTATCCTTATCTCCTTAAAACTCTCCTAAAAACTCTCAACAAACTACTAACTGATAATCTTCCTAGATAATCTCAACCAATCTACTAGATAATCTCAACTAATCTTCTAATCTTATCTCTAATTATCCTTATCTAATCCCTTTGGAGGGACCATGGTTGCTGCTGCCGCAGCCCCTCCGTGGGCCTCTTTAGGCCCTGACACTACACCCCTCCTGGACAAGCAGCTCGTCCTCGAGCTGCAACATGACGGGTACTCAAAGACCGAGTCTACTTGACCCAAAACCAGACACCTAGAAGATAAGCCTTTTACATCTCGACTTATCTTATTACTCCAAATCTGATTTTTTGACCCTATAAGATAAGGCAGACACCCTCCGCGCATTAGACTTGCACATGTGCAGCCACCTAGATCCCATGGATGCCATCTGGACGAAAGGGGAGCACAAGGATGGGCACCTGGAGTAGGTCGCAACAATAACCAGCGGAGGCGCCCTCGTGGCAGCCGGTAGCAGAATGTGGTGGCGCTAAATAGTGCACCTTGCCGATGACGAGAGGAGTGCCTTCCCTACCGTCGTTGCCATAGAGTTGAAGTTCGTTGCCCGTAGGACACGTACCATGCTCGCACTTGGAGATAGCGGCCTGGTGCCGCTGCTGATGGCCGTCCGACAGGGCAAGGTCGCGCCCTCGTGTGCCGAGGTCAACCGTCACCAAGGCTGCCTCGAGCATCTGTCGGTGCATCTCCCGCACTCTCTGTCATGCAAGGAAGCCACGAGCAGCAGCTTGTATGCCCACAGCCGCCGATGTCTTGAGCCGTGCGGACAACGCCAGCTGGTGCTGCTCATGTTGCACTGCTGCCTTGATTTGTAGCAGCCCTTGCTCAACCTTCTGGAGCGTGGCTTGCATCTTTGCGAGATTAGCCCTTATGTTGGTCCACAAGTCTCCCATCGATGGAGCTGGTGATTGCTGAGCCGTGGCAGCCCCTAGTGGTGTCGCCCATGGGGACGGAGACATCGTCAATGAAGATGATGTGACGAAATTTGGCATTGTCCCTAGGGATGGGCACGCCGGCGTCCAGGATGTGGTGACAAAATTGGCAGGCAAGGCTGCCCATGGAGATAGGGATGCCTGTTGCCAGGATGGTGTGACGAAGGTGGCATGCGGCGCAGCCCATGGAGATGGGGACGTCGGTTGCCAGGACAACATGACGAAGGTGACATGCGGCGCAGTCCATGAAGATGGGGACACCGGTTGGCAGGATGACGCCGCAAAATTGGCAGCAGAAGCCATGGGATCAGATCGAAACCCAAGCTATCCGATACCAGCTGTTATGGTCACTAGATCAATGAGGGATTGGAGAGGGGTATCAATAGGTAGGAACACCGGCCGGGGCCTTTGCCCATGACCGAGCAAGAGGAGGGTTTCTCCCTTCTAATTCTTGCCTGCTTTATTTCTCATCCATTGATTACATAAATAGATCGGCTAGCTGCCCCTTTCTAGCTATTTATCCTTATCTCCTTAAAACTCTCCTAAAAACTCTCAACAAACTACTAACTGATAATCTTCCTAGATAATCTCAACCAATCTACTAGATAATCTCAACTAATCTTCTAAACTTATCTCTAATTATCATCTAATCCCTTTGGAGGGCCCATGGTTGCTACTGGCGCAGCCCCTCCGTGGGCCTCTTTAGGCCCTGACACTTATCTCTAATTATCCTTATCTAATCCCTTTGGAGGGCCCATGGTTGCTGCTGCCGCAGCCCCTCTGTGGGCCTCTTTAGGCCCTGACACTACACCCCTCCTGGACAAGCAGCTCGTCCTCGAGCTGCAACATGACGGGTACTCAAAGACCGAGTCTACTTGACCCAAAACCAGACACCTAGAAGACAAGCCTTTTACATCTCGACTTATCTTATTATTCCAAATATGATTTTTTTGACCCTATAAGATAAGGCGGACACCCTCCGCGCATTGTACTTGCACGTGTGCAGCCACCTGGATCCCATGGACGCCATCTGGACGAAAGGGGAGCACATGGATGGGCACCTGGAGTAGGTCACAACAATAACCAGCGGAGGCACCCTCGTGGCGGCCGGTAGCGGAATGTGGTGGCGCTGAATAGTGTGCCCTTGCCGATGACGAGAGGAGTGCCTTCCCTACCGTCGTTGCCGTAGAGTTGAAGTTCGTTGCTCGCAGGACACGTACCATGCTCGCACTTGGAGATAGCGGCCTGGTGCCGCTGCTGATGGCCGTCCGACAGGGCAAGGTCGCGCCCCCGTGTGCCGAGGTCAACCGTCACCAAGGCTGCCTCGAGCATCTGTCGGCGCATCTCCCGCACTCTCCGTCGTGCAAGGAAGCCACGAGCAGCAGCTTGTATGCCCACGGCCGCCGACATCTTGAGTCGTGCGGACAACGCCAGCTGGTGCTGTTCATGTTGCACTGCTGCCTTGATTTGTAGCAGCCCTTGCTCAACCTTCTGGAGCGTGGCTTGCATCTTTGAGAGATCAGCCCTTATGTTGGTCCACAAGTCCCCCATCGATGGAGCTGGTGATTGCTGAGCCGTGGCAGCCCCTAGTGGCGTCGCCCATGGGGATGGAGACGTCGTCAACGAAGATGATGTGACGAAATTTGGCGTTGTCCCTAGGGATGGGCACGCCGGCATCCAGGATGTGGTGACAAAATTGGCAGGCGATGCTGCCCATGGAGATAGGGATGCCTGTTGCCAGAATGGTGTGACGAAGGTGGCATGCGGCAGCCCATGGAGATGGGGACGTCGGTTGCCAGGACGGCGTGACGAAGGTGACATGCGGCGCAGTCCATGGAGATGGGGACACCGGTTGCTAGGATGACGCCGCAAAATTGGTAGCAGAAGCCATGGGATCAGATCGAAACCCAAGCTATCCGATACCAGATGTTATGGTCGCTAGATCGGTGAGGGATATCGATGGGTAGGAACGTCGGCCAGGGGCCTCTGCCCACGGCCGAGCAAGAGGAGGGATTCTCCCTTCTAATTCTTGCCTACTTTATTTCTCATCCATTGATTACATAAATAGGCCAGTTGGTGCCCCTATCTAGCTAGAGATCCTTATCTCCTTAAAACTCTCCTAAAAACTCTCAACAAACTTACTTATAACCTTCCTAGATAATCTCAACTAATCTCCTAAATAATCTCAACTAGTCTTCTAATCTTATCTCTAACTATCCTTATCTAATCTCACTTGGAGGGCCCATGGTGGCTGCTGCCGCAGCCCCTCCGTGGGCCTCCTTAGGCCCTGACATCCAACTTCCAACCTCTGAGTTTACAATATACTTATGCCAATTGTTGTATCTTGAAATAGAATCAAAACGTCTTAGCACAGAAGATCTATAACAGTGACACAAGGTTACCAACCTATAACATCAATGATAATAGCAATAGTAATATAACTGTGTTCAATGGGTGATTGTAAAAAAAATCTACAAGCTTGCTGCCCTTCAGGATCACAAAAAAAAGAACTTTGCCCTAGGGCTAGTTTGGGAACTACAAAATCGGAGGGGATTGGAGGGGCTAAAATCTTCTTCTTATTCAAAATTGAATAAGAAGCGAATTTAGCCCCTTCAATACTCTCCGGTTTTGTGGCTCCCAAACTAGCCCTAAACGGTGCCGGCGGTAGGACAAAAATAGAAAACATGTCTTCTAGCTTTGACATGTTTTATATAGTACTACTACCTAATTATCATTAACTGATGACGCCTTTGCAGGTTTGCATAGTAACAAACAGTACATGCTATAGTATATAGTACGTTAAGTGGTGAAAACACTTATTGCAGGAAAAATCTCACTATGTATGAGTAAGGTATAGGATGGTAGCAAGCAAAACAGAAGAAGCTAAAAATTAAAGTACCATAAATTTTGTTTACTGTAAATTTGATGTCTATGACTTGATTTTAGGAATGACAAAATTAACATGTGTCATTTGAGAGATAGATCCAAATTAGAGTTGCTATAATATCTTTTACCTATTTGGTTCTTGTTACTTTTAAGGTGATCTCCTTTGCTGAGATTGACGTGCACTTGTTTCTCACTTGCTGATTAGCAGTTTTTCTGTGCATTATTTTGAATTCGTCGATAATAGATGGGTGTCTTTGATATAATTTTTAGGTTAAAGATCAGTTTTGTGGAAAACATACAATATATTGGTATCTTCAATAGTACAAGATCATGTACCACATGTCGACATCAATACTGACTAATTCCTTGGTTATTTTTAATAGGATGGAAGTGTGTCGAATGCTTCTTCAGATACTATTTCTTGGTCTGTTAAATATACTTGACCCAAATGCAAGTTTTGCTCAAATGTGACAAAAATGATTGTCACATTAATTGTCAGCACGCCTGCTTCCAGCAAAGTTCTAGAAAAGGTAAGTTCTTTTGACAGATGCAAAATGTAGCATTATTCTATCCTTTTTTTACACATCCATGTGACCTTTGTGAGATGTCACAATACGAGGTATTCAACTGTGTCTAACTACTAATTATTGCCTTCTTCTATTTGTTGTACAGGAAAAGATGGAATGAAACTCAAATTTTGATGGCCGCACATGTGTGGAGACTTGAATTCATATATATTTAGTTAGGCTCAACATTAGCGTAAACAGTTGATGACCAAGTTTTTCGATTAGCATTTTAGTTTAGATTTAGAGTACACTTATGTATGAGTTATTTACCAATGCTTATTTATGAGATATTGAATGGTATTATAATACTATTAAATATATGTGCATGTATATTTCTCTTTCATATTATTATAATGCAGAATTTAAAAATGATTATAAATTAATGAATGTACTACCTTGTTTCATTTAAATCTTAATAAGACGGTTCCTAAAACGTTTAATATCAGTTTCCTATATAAGATGGTTTTCTTGTTGTAAGTGTCTATTATTATAGGATATTCTAGACAGTTTGATAAACACTTTGTGACTTATAATATTTTTATTCTCGACGGTTCTTTATAAGAAGTATCGTAAAGAAAAACCTAATTCAAGACAGTTTATCGGATAAAATGACTTAAACAAATACATTTTTAAATGATTATAAATTAAAAAGTGTCTCATATAATACCTTTTAAGATAACTTACAACCATCTTAAATGTGGGGCATCTTTTACGACTTCATCAAATTTGGACACTTTATAAGCGTCTTAATAATTGAAAATTAACCATCTCGTATAACATGATCTGTAGTGCATGTTGGGATGAAGAATCTCCACAAACTTCTAAAGGGAGAACAAATTTTAGGACTAACCAATGTTCATTTTGAGAAAGACAGGATTTGTAGCGCATGTCAAGCAGGGAAGCAAGTTGGAGTCCATCATCCACACAAAAACATCATGATGGCTAACAGGCTGCTTGAGTTACTCCACATGGACCTATTCGGCTCGATCGCTTACATAAGCATCGGCGGGAGTAAGTACTGTCTAGTTATTGTGGATGATTATTCTCACTTCACTTGGGTGTTCTTTTTGCAAGAAAAATCTCAAACCCAAGAGACTTTAAAGATATTCTTAAGAAGGGCTCAAAACGAGTTCGGATTGAGGATCAAAAAGATAAGAAGTGATAATGGGACAGAGTTCAAGAACTCTCAAATTGAAGGATTTCTTGAGGAGGAGGGCATCAAGCATGAGTTCTCTTCTCCCTACACGTGTAGTGGAGAGGAAGAATAGAACTCTACTAGACATGGCAAGAACCATGCTTGATGAGTACAAGACACCGGACCGGTTTTGGGCTGAGGCGATTAACACCGCCTGCTACTCCATCAACCGGTTATATCTTCATCGAATCCTCAAGAAGACATCGTATGAACTCCTCACTGGTAAAAAGCCTAATGTTTCATATTTTAGAGTCTTTGGGAGCAAATGCTTTGTTCTTATCAAGGGAGGTAGAAGTTCTAAATTTGCTCCTAAAGCAGTAGAAGGATTTTTATTAGGTTATGACTCAAACATAAGGGCATATAGAGTCTTTAACAAATCCACAGGATTAGTTGAAGTTTCTTGTGACATTGTGTTTGATGAGACTAATGGCTCACAAATGGAGCAAGTTGATCTTGATGAACTATATGATGAAGAGGCTCCATGCGTTGCGCTAAGGAACATGTCCATTGGAGATGTGTGTCCTAAGGAATCTGAAGAGCCTCCACAAGCACAAGATCAACCATCATCTTCCATGCAAGCATCTCCACCAACTTAAGAAGAGGATCAGGCTCAAGATGATGAAGATGAAGGTCAAGAGGATCAGCCACCTCAAGAGGAGGACATGGATCAAGGGGGAGATGAAGATGATCAAGACAAGGAAGATGATCAAGAAATAAGGAATCAAAGACCGCCACACCCAAGAGTCCACCAAGCAATTCAAAGAGATCACCCCGTCAACTCCATTCTTGGTGACATTCATAAGGGGGTAACCACTAGATCTCGAGTTGCACATTTTTGTGAACAATACTCTTTTGTGTCCTCTATTGAGCCATACAGGGTGGAGGAGGCACTAAGAGATCCGAATTGGGTAGTGGCTATGCAAGAGGAGCTCAACAACTTCATGAGGAATGAGGTATGGCACTTAGTTCCACGTCCAAGTGGGTATTCCGCAACAAGCAAGATGAGCATGGTGTGATGACAAGGAACAAAGCCCGACTTGTGGCCAAAGGTTATTCATAAGTCGAAGGTTTGGACTTTGATGAAACTTATGCACCCGTAGCTAGGCTTGAGTCAATTCGTATATTACTTGCCTATGCTACTTATACCATGGCTTTAAGCTTTATCAAATGGACGTGAAAAGTGCCTTCCTCTATGGACCCATAAAGGAAGAGGTCTATCATGAGCAACCTCCCGACTTTGAAGATAGTGAGATCCTAACCATGTGTATAAACTCTCAAAGGTGCTTTATGGGCTCAAGCAAGCCCCAAGAGCATGGTATGAATGCCTGCGAGATTTCCTTATCACTAATGGCTTCAAAGTCGATAAAGCCGATCCTACTCTCTTCACTAAAACTGTTGCAAAGGACTTGTTTATATGCCAAATTTATGTTGATGATATTATATTTGGGTCTACTAACAAGTCAACTTGTGAAGAATTTAGTAGGATTATGATATAGAAATTCGAGATGTCCATGATGGGGGAGTTGAAGTATTTTCTTGGATTTCAAATCAAGCAACTCCAAGAGGGCACCTTCATCAGCCAAACCAAGTACATTCAAGATATACTTAAGAAGTTTGGAATGAAGAATGGCAAACCCATCAAGACACCCATGGGAACCAATGGGCATCTCGACCTCGACACGGGAGGTAAATCCGTAGATCAAAAGGTATATTGGTCGATGATAGGATCTTTACTCTACTTATGTGCATCTCGACCGAATATTATGCTTTCTACATGCATGTGTGCAAGATTCCAGGCAAATCCTAAGGATGTTCACCTTAGGGCCATGAAAAGAATCATGAGATATTTAGTTTACACTCCTAAGTTTGAGCTTTGGTACCCCAAGGGATATACCTTTGATCTAATTGGGTATTCCGATGCTGATTATGTTGGATGTAAAATTGATAGGAAGAGCACATCAGGGACTTGTCAGTTTTTGGGAAGATCCCTGGTGTCATGGGCTTCAAAGAAACAAAATTCAGTAGCTCTTTCCACCATCGAAGCCGAGTATATTGCCGTAAGACATTGTTGTGCACAATTGCTTTGGATGAGGCAAACCCTTAGGGACTATGGCTACAAGTTGAGCAAAGTCCCTCTCCTATGTGATAATGAGAGTGATATCCGCATTGCGAATAATCCCATTGAACATAGCCGCACTAAACACATAGACATCTGGTATCACTTTTTGAGAGATCACCAACAAAAGGGGGATATCGAAATAGCTTATGTAAGCACCCACAACCAATTAGCCGATATCTTTACCAAGCCACTAGATGAGAAAACTTTTAGCAAACTTAGAAATGAGCTAAATATACTTGATTCTCGAAATTTTGATTGAAACATTGCACACATAGCTCAAGTATATACCTTTGATCAAATTTCTTTCATTTGGTACAAATGCATACTTCTTATTCTTCTTATGCCAAAGCTAAGACTAATGTGCTTTCAAGTATATCTCTATGATTAGTCTTAGAATTGAAAGGGAAATGGAGTATTCGGCAAAGACAAGGCTTCCACTCCAACTCTGACGGTATCACTTACCCTTTGCCGTTACTCATATCACTCTCAATGGTATGATTCTTCACTCACATTTATATTACCATTTGGGAGAAGGTATTAGGCCCCAAAGGGGAAAAGTTACGAAAGGGCTCTTAAGTTCTCCGTTTTTGGTGCTTAATGCCAAAGAGGGGGGGGGGAAATATTAAGCCCAAAGCAAAAGAACCGCACCACCATTTCAAAAAATTTCAAAATGAATTTTTCAATTGGTGTACTTTTCAATTAGTATCTAATTTTCAATTGAAATGTGAAAGTAAAATTTCAAATTCGCATCTTCAAAACTTCACATTTAGTAGGAAAGAATTTTAATTGGTATGATTTCACTTCATATCTATTTCAAAACCCTCTTGAAAGCTAAGGGGAGAATCTCTTCAGGGGAGCTTTTATTTAGTCAAAGGAAAAAAACATTTGAAATAGGGGGAGAAATTTCAAATCTTAAAAAATGCTTCTTGCAATCTTATTCTTATACCTTTGACTATTTGCAAAAGATTTTGAAAAGATTTTCTAAAAGAATTGCAAAAACAAAACTAGTGGTGCAAATGTGGTCCAAAATATTAAATAAAAGAAAGACAATTCATTCACTCTTATTCATATGTTTAAAATCTTTCAATTGGTTTAACTCCAAGTAACCTATGCACATTCATCATAAATGCAAACTAGTTACATTTCTGCACTTTATATTTGCTTTGGTTTGTGTTGGCATCAATCACCAAAAAGGGGGAGATTGAAAGGGAAATTGGGTTAACCATTTCCTATAATTAATTTTGATGGTTGATGATCAACACAAACACATGGACTAACTAGTTTATCTAGATATTATTTATCTCAAGTGCATAAGGTTCAACAAAAACCAAGAAAGATATCCGGTTAGGGACACCATCAAAAATGGAGCAAAGGACTTGAGTGTGTTGGTTTTTGGCGCACCAGACAGTGTTCGGTGCACCAAGCTGTATAGTAGATGAACCAGCCACTCTCTGGAAATTTGGAGACGTGCTCCGCTATAATTCACTGGACTCTCCGGTGAACCAGAGGAGCAATGACTCCCTGCACGCCAATAGCTCTCTGCAAAAGGAATAGTATGCTACAGTGCCACGGCAGAAGTCAGAGCGCAGAAGTCAGAGGGCACCAGACTATCCGATGTGGCACCGGACTGTCCGGTGCAGCAAGACGACAAGTGACTCCATTGGTTAATAGCTCCGAATCCTAACAGTTGTGATGACATGGCGCGCACCGGACAGTGCACAGTGACTGTCTGGTGGCGCACCGGACTGTCCGTTGTGCCCATCGTCAGCAGAAATCAGCCAACGGCTAGAAGTGGTTGGGAGGCTATAAATACCCTCAACCACATCATTCACTCCTTTCCACCTCCTGAAATCTTCATTCATTGCAAGAGCAAAAGCCCAACACTCCATGACACAATCAAAACAATCAATCCACTCAAAGCCCCAAAATCAACTCTAGTGCATTAGGGCTTATGAGAGGATCACTTGTGTTCTTTTGTTGCTCTTGTCGCTTGGTTTGGCCTTTTTCTTTTTCCTTCTTATTCTCAAGAGACATGTAATCGAAGCAAGAGACACCTAAGTGTGTGGTGGTCCTTGCGGGGTCTAAGTGACCTGTGAGATTAAGGAAAAGGCTCAGTGGGTCTAAGTGACCGTTTGAGAGAGGGAAAGGGTTGAAATAGACCCGGTCTTTGTGACCTCCTCAATGGGGACTAGGTTCTTTGGAACCAAACCTCAGTAAAACAAATCATTGTGTTCACTCGCTTTGATTCTCGTTTGATTTGTTTTTCCCTCTCTAACATTTCCTTGCTAGTACTGATTTGAGTTGGCTCCCATACATCATCCGCATTCCTTGAGCAACTCTTAGCAAGAGGAACATTCTTTTGACTTGAATTTAATTCTAACACTAACCCCGACTTTTAGTGTGTGTTTAAGTTTGTAAATTTCAGGTTTCGCCTATTCACCCCTGAAAGGGAAATGTGCCCCTGGGCCATTTCTAAGTATTTTGGTGGTTTAGTGTCCAACACAAGTGCCTAAGTGTAAAATGGTGGACAAAGTACAAATCAAGGATAAAGGTATGTTTCTCAGACTTAGTACATTGCTTTAGAGACTAGTGTATTGTGTCTAAGTGCTAGAAACAGGAAAAATCCAATTGGAAATGTCTTGGCTCGAGCAGCCAAGAATCTGCTCAGTCTGGGAGCACCGGACTGTCCGGTGGTGCACCGGACAGTGTCCGGTGCGCCAGGCTGGCTGGAGCAAAGTGGCTGCTCTCGGGACTTCGACGGTGGTGTACGGCTATAATTCACCGAACTGTCCGGGGGTGCACCGGACTGTCTGGTGGGTCGTTCACAGGCGAACTCGTCACTCTCGGGAATTTATCGGCGACGTACGACTATAATTCACCGGACTATCCGGTGTGCACTGGACTGTCCGGTGAGCCAACGGTCGGCCGGGCCAACGGTCGGCCGCGCAATCTGCGTGGGACACGTGGCCGAGCCAACGGCTAGAAGGAGGCACCGGACTGTCCGGTGTGCACCGGACATGTCCGGTGCGCCAACGGCTCTCTGGCTGCCAACGGTCGACTGCGCCATTTTTGGAAGGAAATCGGGCACCGGACAGTGTCTGGTGTGCACCGGACTATCCGGTGCGCCAGTCGACAGAAGGCAAGATCAGTCTTCCTAGATTGCTCTCAACGGCTCCTAGCTGCCTTGGGGCTATAAAAGGGACCCCTAGGCGCATGGAGGAGGACACCAAGCATTCCTACAACATTCCTAAGCACCAAGACATCGATTCCGCGCCTTTGATTCTTTGCGATAGCAATTAGAGCTCTAGTTGAGTGGTGAACTCATTGAGTTGTGTTGTGAGCTCTCGTTGCAACTTGTGTGCGTGGTGTTGCTGTGATTTCTTGTCTTGAGTGCGTTGCTAATCCCTCCCTTGCTCCGTGTTCTTTGTGAATTTCAAGTGTAAGGGCGAGAGGCTCCAAGTTGTGGAGATTCCTCGCAAACGGGATTGAGTAAAGCAAGCAGAACACCGTGGTATTCAAGTGGGTCTTTGGACCGCTTGAGAGGGGTTGATTGCAACCCTCGTCCGTTGGGACGCCACAACGTAGAGTAGGCAAGCGTTGGTCTTGGCCGAACCACGAGATAACCACCGTGCCATCTCTGTGATTGATCTTTGTTGGTTATTGTGTTTTGCTGAAGATTCCTCTCAAGCCACTTGGCGGTTATTGCGCTAACACTTAACCAAATTTTTGTGGCCTAAGTTTTAAGTGTTACAGGATCACCTATTCACCCCCCCTCTAGGTGCTCTCAATTGGTATCGGAGCCGTTCTCTTCACAAAAGGACTAACCGCCCGAAGAGATGGATCCTATGGGGAAGGGTATCGTGATCAACGATAAAGAGAAGGAATCCTTCGTCAACGAGCCGAAGGACGACAAGCCTACCGACTCCGGCTCGGGCCATAGACGGAAGGAAGGGAAGAAGAAGACGAGGCGCATCAAGGAGATCGTCTACTACGACGACAGCGATGAGTCTACTTCTTCCCAAAAGGACGACGACCACAACGACTATGAGAGAAGGAAACCGGTTAATTCGAACTTTTCTTTTGACTACTCTCGTATTCCGCAAAGTTCAAATTCACATTTGCTCTCCATTCCACTCGACAAGCCTCCACACTTTGATGGGGAGGACTACGGATTTTGGAGCCACAAAATGTGTAGTCACCTATTCTCTCTCCATCCTAGTATATGGGAGATTGTAGAGAGTGGAATGCACTTTGATAGTTCGGATAGTCCCATGTTCATTAATGAGCAAATTCATAAGAATGCACAAGCTACTACTGTTCTTCTAGCTTCATTGTGCAGGGATGAATATCACAAAGTAAGCGGCTTGGATAACGCCAAGCAGATCTGGGACACCCTCAAGATTTCTCATGAGGGGAACAACGTCACCTTGCTCACCAAAATGGAGTTGGAGGAGGGCGAGCTTGGACGGTTCGCGATGATAAGGGGCGAGGAGCCAACTCAAACATACAACCGGCTCAAGACCCTTATCAACAAAATAAGGAGCTACGGAAGCACGCGATGGACGGACCACGACGTCGTCCGACTGATGCTAAGGTCCTTTACCGTTCTTGATCCTCATTTGGTGAATAATATTCGTGAGAATCCCAGGTACACCAAAATGTCGCCCGAAGAAGTCCTTGGAAAATTCGTTAGCGGGCGAATGATGTAACGCCCAAAATTTGGGGGTAGAATTTTTTTTCTTCTTTTCTCTCACCAAATTCAGGCGTTACTCTTTCCTTTTTCCCTTTTCTTCTCGCTAAGCCTTGATCTTTTCCAAAGTCACAGTGGGTTTTGGCTTTAGACCTCGTGTAAAGCAAAACCTTAAAACACTTTATTTTGTGTGATGCACCATGCCGAACCATGCATACTTTTTGATTGATTAAAAATGTGAATGCTTTCATTTAGAGGAAATTAGATTTTAGAAAAAGGAAAACCTTTTTCTCCTCCCCTTCCCCCCTCCTTCCCCATTTCGGCCCAGCCGCCCCCTCCCCCTCCCCCGCCTGGCGGTCCAGCCGCGCGCCCCCCCTCCTTTGGGCCCAGCTGGCCCAACCGTCCCCCCCTCTCTTTTTTTTCTTTTTCCAAAAATCCCCTCCCTCTCTCTCTCTCTCTCTCCCTCACCCTCACCCTAACCCTAGCGCCGCCGCCGCCTCTCCCCTGCCCTAGCGCCGCCGCCACCCCTCCCCGGCGCCGTCGCCGCGCCGTCCCCCTCCGGTGAGGCTTCCCCCCTCCTCCTCCCTCCTCTCCTCCCTCTCCTCCCTCCGGCGTCCTCCCCTCACCGCGCCGCCCGGCTCGGCCCCCGGCTCGGCCGCTCCGGCGAGCTTGGCCCGGCCCCAGCCGCCCCGGCCTCGCCCGCGCCCGGCCGGCTCCCGCGCCCGGCCACCCCGGCCGCTCGTGCCCCCGACCCCGCCCAGCTCAGCCACGGCCCCGGCCGCCCGCTCAGCCACCCCGCCCGCGCCCGGCCACCCCGCGCCGCCCCCCGGCCGCCCGCGCGAGCCCCGCCCCGCCCCGCGCCGCCCCTCTCCCGTGCCCGGCTCTGCCGTTCCCCGGCTCGGCCGCCTCCCGCGCCCAGCCTCGGCCGCTCGCGCCCGGCCTCGGCCGCCCCCGACCCCGGCTCGGCCGCCCGCGCCCCGGCCCCGGCCCAACCGCCGCCGCTCGGCTCGGCCGCCCGCCTCCCGGCGAGCTTGGCCGCCCCCCCCGGTTCAACCGCCCCTCCCCCGCGCTCGGCCTAACCGCCCTGACCCCGGCTCGGCCGCCCCGTGCCCCGGCTCGGCCGCTCCCGTCGCGCCCCGGCCCGGTCGCCCCGCCCCCGCGCCCGGCCTCGCCCGACCGTGTCCTCGCCCCGTCCGTGCCTCGCTCGCAGTGGTCCGCGGCGTCCTCGCTCGCCCGTGCTCGCTTGCCCTGGCATGTTTGCCCGCTCGCCCCGCCGTGCCTTGCTCGCGTCGTGTCGGCCCTCGGCGTGGCCTCGAGCTCGGCCCAGCGTGCCTTCGGCGCGCGGCCTCGAGCTCGGCCAGCGCACGGCCCCGACGCGTGCGCGACTCGTTCGCGGCACGTTAAGTGTGGCTTTGCGCGTGCACGTGTTCGCGCAGCGTTCTGGCGTAGCTCGTCGTGCTCGCGACGCGACGCATAGCACCCTGTCGCGCTCGCGACACGATCGTCTACCCCCCCCCCCCCCGTATCCTATATGCGCTAATCACGTTGTTTATATTAATAAGATAGGAGTCTCAATTTGGAAATTGATTATGTTAGTTAATTTGTATAGCTAATCGTCTATCTTATTCAATGTTAATCTACTAAAAGTGGTCACGTTTACATTAGTGCATGTAGCTAATTCTTTTGTTAGAACCAATTGGAACTAGAACACGTGACGTCTAGTTATTCACCAACCTGTAGTGCGTCTCGGGCATAAGCTTTAACTCTCGCGAGACCTTTTCTCATTTCTTTCTAACCATGGTAAACTCATTATTGTATGTGATATTTTATGCATGTTTAATCTACTGGTTCTCTTGTATGGTGTATTGTTGGTTTCCTAATTTCAATGGATGGATGTATGTATGCTTGCAATCGCTTAGAGAACGATCCGGTTGGAGAGCCCGAAGAACTCACAGGAGAAGCCCCTGAGCAGCAGTCGGTTGGTGGAGGCAAGTGTCCTTTGACCTATCTCTATCCTATTCATTCTTTAATTCACCTCCCGCATTACACATTTATACTTAAGGATTGACTAGCTTTGTTATCCATGTCCTTGTTTACCTATTTGGGTCGGATTATTATTATTTAGCTCTATGCTATTGCTCAAACTCTAATCAATGAACATGATGAGATTATATATGATACGTTGTTTTCCCTTCTCTTATTATGATGTTGTACTTGTGGCCTTTAAGGGGGCTCGAGCGGTTTCTCGAGTGCCTCTCCGTAAGGACCTGTTCTATGGATGACCGCCTGTCGGCGTTTCGAGACCAGGGGGGTCCCTAAGCCGACGAGTGAGTGTGCCGCGTGCCCCAGCCCAGATGGGTCGAGCGCGTGGGCGAGCGCGAAGGGGGGAGAAGCGAGGTGGCCGGAGACGAGTCGTGAGGGAGGTGGGAATCCCGCGGCCTTCGTGTTCGACCCGCGCCTAGGTCGGGTGCGCTTGCAGTAGGGGGTTACAAGCGTCCACGCGGGTGAGGGAAGCGAGCGGCCCCAAGAGAGCGCCTGCCCCGTCCTCGTCCCCGCGCGGCCAACCTTCTCTAAGAAGGCCCTGGTCCTTCCTTTTATAGGCGTAAGGAGAGGATCCAGGTGTACAATGGGGGTGTAGCAAGGTGCTATGTGTCTAGCGGGGGTGAGCTAGCGCCCTAAGTACATGCCAATGTGGCAGCCAGAGAGATCTTGGCACCCAGCTGGTGTGGTGTCGTGGCTGTCGGAGGAGCAACGGAGCCTGGCGGAGGGACAGCTGTCGGAGCGGTTGGGCCCTTGCTGACGTCCCCTTGCTTCCGTAAGGGAGCTGAGAGCCGCCGTCGTCATGGGTCTGGCGGGGCGCCATCATTGCCTATCTGGCGGAGCTAGCCAGATGGGACGCTGGTCTTGTTCCCTGCGGCCCGAGTCGGCTCGGGGTAGGGTGATGATGGCGCTTCCTGTTGACGTGGCGGACTTGTGTCCTAGGTCGGGCGACGTGGAGGCTCCTCCGAAGCCGAGGTCGAGTCTGTCCTGCATGGCCGAGGCCGAGCCCGAGCTCCTGGGTCGGGCGAGGCGGAGGTCGTTCGGCAGAGGCCAGGGCGGAGTCCGACCCCTGGGGTCGGGCGAAGCGGAGTTCATCGTCTTCTGGGGCCTAGCCCGAGTCCGAGCCCTGGGTCGGGCGGAGCGGAGTTCGTCGTCTTCCGGGGCCTTAGCCCGAGTCCGAGCCCTGGGTCGGGCGGAGCGGAGTTCGCCGTCTTCCGGGGCCTTAGCCCGAGTCCGAGCCCTGGGTCGGGCGGAGCGGAGTTCGCCGTCTTCCGGGGCCTTAGCCCAAGTCCGAGCCCTGGGTCGGGCGGAGCGAAGTTCGCCGTCTTCCGGGGCCTTAGCCCGAGTCCGAGCCCTGGGTCGGGCGGAGCGGAGTTCGCCGTCTTCTGGGGCCTTAGCCCGAGTCTGAGCCCTGGGTCGGGCGGAGCTTCCTATGGCGCCTTTGGCAAGGCCTGACTGCCTGTTAGTCTCACTCTGTCAAGTGGCACTGCAGTCGGAATGGCGCAGGCGGCGCTGTCCTTCTGTCAGACCGGTCAGTGCAGCGGCGAAGTGACGGCGGTCACTTCGGCTCTGCCGGGGGGTGCGCGTCAGGATAAAGGTGTCAGGCTACCTTTGCGTTAAATGCCCCTGCGACTCGGTCGGTCGGCGCGGCGATTTAGTCAGGGTTGCTTCTTAGCGAAGGCAAGGCCTCGGGCGAGCCGGAGATGCATCTGCCGTTAAAAGGGGGCCTCGGGCGAGACAGAAACATCTCGGGGTCGGCTGCCCTTGCCCGAGGCTAGGCTCGGGCGAGGCGTGATGGAGTCGCTCGTATGGACTGATCCCTGACTTAATCGCACCCATCAGGCCTCTGCAGCTTTATGCTGATGGGGGTTACCAGCTGAGAATTAGGCGTCTTGAGGGTACCCCTAATTATGGTCCCCGACATTAGCCCCCGAGCCTCGAAGGGAGTGTTAGCACTCGCTTGGAGGCTTTCGTCGCACTTTTTTGCAAGGGGACCAGCCTTTCTCGGTTGCATTTTGTTCCGGTGGGTGCGCGCGAGCGCACCCGCCGGGTGTAGCCCCCGAGGCCTCGGAGGAGTGGTTTCACTCCTTCGAGGTCTTAATGCCTTGCGTAATGCTTCAGCTGGTCTGGTGGTTCCCTCATGCGAACTGGCCGTAGCCCAGGTGCACGATCGGGGCCCAAGTTCTCGGGCTGGTATGTTGACGCTGTCAACGGTTTGGCCGGAGCCGGGTTTGCGAGAGCAGCCCCCAAGCCTCCGCACAGGGCGAGAGGGCGATCAGGGACAGACTCGGCTTTTTTACATACGCCCCTATGTCGCCTTTCCGCAAGGAGGAGGGAGGGAGAGCGCCATGTTACCCTCGTTGGGCACCGAACATGGTGTCTCCGGTGAGCTGCAAGCGGGTAATCCGAGTGGACGTCCGTGCCCCGTTCGTTGGGGGTCGGCTAGGGGCCCAGAGGCACGCCCAAAAGTACGTGCGGGTGATCTGCCGGACCCGGTCCCCTGGCGACGGGGTCCGAGGGCTCGATGCCTCCCTCCGATGGGATTCCGTTACAAAATCGCTCCCGCTGGTCTCAGAAATGTCCTAGGGTACCTCAGGAGCGCAACCCGAGCCTTGGTTATGTATCGAACGTACCCCTGGTCATCCCTCGCTCGGTGTCTGAGGCGACTGTGAACCCTTCGGGGGCCAGCCTTCGAACCCCTGATCAGTAATGGGCGCGGAGCCCGAGTAGCCTGAGGCGGCCGTGGAACCCTTCGGGGGGCCGGCCTTCGAACCTCTGACCAGTAGTGGGTGTAGGGCCCACGCGATCTGAGGCGGCTGTTGAACCCTCCGGGGGGCCAGCCTTCGAACCCCTGATCAGTAAGGAGGCTCGGAGCCTAGTTCCTTCACGGGGAAGGATCCCTTTCGGGGTATCCCCCTTTCCCGGTCCCTGTCGCAAGAGATAGAGAAAGAGAAAAAAAAGGAAAAGGGATACGAAACCGAACGACGCGGCGTACCTTTTTTGGCGCGGTTGTTTCGGCGAAGGCGAAGCGTCGCCCGCTGCTCCTGCCAGAAGCGCCGCCTGTCCAGCCGCGGAGTTGATGCGACGGGGCGAGTAGTTGGCGGGGCTGCCGTTGTGCGTGCGCGAGTCGTTCGAGGAACAGCTGTTTCGCTTCGCGTTTTTGAACCCCACGTCCGGTCCGGGCGGAACGTTGGAACCGTCTTCGCCTTGGTCTTTATATACCCCGGAGAGGGTCTGGTGACGGTTCTTTGCTCCGCTTCCTGTCTCCCTCTTAGGTTTTTTGCAGCCTGAGAGACTTAGCCAGAGAAAAGGAAACCGCCCTCCCTGTCCTTTGCGCCGCCACGCCTTCCGCTCGGCGATGGCTGACCGGGTGACCATCATCTCGCCGCGCGACCCATGGCCCTTCTCCACGGTGACGGCGAGTGATCTGGAGGATCTCGTCGGCGAGGGTTTGCTTCGCCCTCTCATCGATGAGCAGCGGCCAGAATGGATTCCTCCCATGGGCGGAGTCGCTCCATCCCCACCGCCGGGGTACGTCGTGAGCTTCGTCTCCTTCCACGAGCGGGGATTCGGCGTGCCGACGAGCCGCTTTATGCGAGCCATCCTGTTCCACTATGGGGTGGAGTTGCATAACCTCACCCCCAACTCCATCTCGCAGGCCGCTATCTTCGTAGCGGTGTGCGAAGGGTATTTGGGGATCGCCCCCCATTGGGATTTGTGGACCCATCTCTTCTTTGCCGAGCTTTTTGCCTTGCCGACGGGGGAGAGGAAGGTTCGTGCAGCGGTGCGGGCCGGCGGCTGCACCCTCTTGTTGAGGCAGTCGCGGGCGTCGCAGTACATCCCTGCCGTCCTCGCGTCCTCGAACAAGGGGTGGCAGCGCCGGTGGTTCTACCTCCGGAATGACGGTGAGTTGCTCCCGCCGTTCTCCCAGCGGGTTGTCACCGCCGCCACCGACGCCTGGCGCCATGGGACTCCACACGAGAGACAGAAGAACCTCGAACCCCTTCTCCAGGCCCTGAAGGCGTTGCGGGAGGGGGGACTCACCGCTGCGGGAGTGGTTGCCGCCATCCATCGTCGGAGAGTGCTTCCCTTGGCGGAGCGGCGGCTGCCGCTTTGGGAGATGACCCCGGAGGCTGACTGGGAGGGGTCACGAATGTCCCCTGATCCTCTTCCCTTCGACGCCCTCCAATGGTGGGTGTCGGCCGCGATGGGGAAGCCGGACCCCCACGCCTTCTCCCAGCTTCGGATGCGCCCCGACCAGGGGTGCGTAACTCTGGTGAGTGTTCGCTCCTTCCTTCTTCATACACCGGGTTGCTCCTGGTTCTTACGATTGGGTTTCTTTCCCCCCTTGTTTAGGAGGTGGGGTGGCACAAGCCCTCCCTGCCACGGGTCCCAGAGGATGCGGTGGACCGGGCAGCGCGGCGGGTCGCCGCGGAGGAGGAGAAGAAGAAGGACGCGGAGAAGGCCCGGGCCCGCGAGCGGAGGCGGGCTCGGGACGCCTTGGAGAAGCGCCGTCGCCAGCAGGAGAGGGAAGGACTCCCAAGGGAGCCGTCGCCGGAGACACCCGATGACGATGATGACGACGGTGATGAGGAGGAGGACGACATGGCCGCCCGTCTCGGCCTCAGCCCCGTCTTGGGGCGTGGCCAGGAGCCGTCGAGCCAGCCCCCGAGCGGGCTGATGCCTTCAATTACCAGAGTCGGGACGCCGGGTTCCCGGCCTGAGGGGCGGGGGCAACCCGAGAGGGTACTTGACCCCTCGGCCGGAGGAGCTGAGGCGACCCCAGGGAGCTAGGCCGAGGCATCCGTTCCCCGAGAGCCGCCGCCCGCGCCGGCAGCGCGGGGGAGCGACCCTCAGGTCCCCGTGGCGGCGCTTGGGCAGTCCGCATCCTAGGCGTCCGGGGCGCCCAAAGCCAGGGTGGTGCCGAAGCTGTCGGCGAAGCGGACCTCGGCGGCGGTTCCGGGGAGCGAGATCCAAGAGACCTCCCCCCAGGCATGGTTGATCATGGCCCGGAGCGGGTAAGTATCTTGGAATGTCTTCGTCCTGGCGCTTCATCCACATGTCCCGACCGTGACTTTCCCTTTCTCTTTTTTATTCAGCAAGCGAAGCCATGGCCAGACCGACCTGGCACCCCGGAAGGCCCTTAAGACGGCGTCAGTCCGGGCGGCCAGCGCCGCCCCGGGCCTTGTTGTTCAGCCGACCCTTTCGCAGGGTGTTTCACCGCAGGGGGCTCGGGCGTCGCCTGTCTCTGGGGAGCAGGTTCCCGAGGCGGGCTCTTCTGCCGAGGCGGCCATCGTGATAGGGGAGGCGGCTGGCGCCGAGGTGGTCCCGAGCCCGCCTGTCGTGCCGGCCATGCTGGCGCCTGCCGCCACTGAAGTCGCCGCCGTCCCAGTCGGAGAGCAACTGGTTGCTGCCAGCGTCGGGATGGCTGCTGCGGCGGTGCCCAGTGCTTCGGAAGAGGTGGGCGTGGACGCGCAGTTCGTCCAGCCGGGCGGCAGCCTCGTCGCTGTGCGGCGGAGCCCCGAGGCCCGGCGCCAGTTGCTTCGGTTCCAGACCCGCGAGGCCTCGGACCCTGTCTTCGTTCTCGACGATGAACAGGAGGACCAGACCTGGGACGAGCTCCGCGAGCGTGCTGAAGCAACGGTGGGGTCGCTCCGGTCGTCGCTGGAGGTTCTCTGCAGGGACGTCCCCAAAATCCTCCAGGTAACGGTTTCAGGCGTACCTTTTCCTTTCTGTGAGCGAGGCGTTCGTCGTGACGCCCTGTTTCCTTCCCCCAGGATCTGACGGATCGGAGCGCCGCCAAGTCGTCGTTCATCCGCCGCGAGGTTGATGTCTGGGGCTCGCTGCGATCCCTGAGGACCTCGCTCGCCGGGGCTACCGCGCGCCTTTCTCAGCAGGATGCTAAGATAGCGGACCTCCAGTTGCTCTGCGCTGACCTGAGAGCCGAGGCGGCGGCAGCGCGCGCGGAGGCGCAACGGCAGCGGTCGGAGTTCGTCCAGGTCGTCGAGGAGCGGGACCAATCTCGGGGCCGGGCTACCGAGGCCGAAAGCCGGGCTGAGACCCTCGCGGCCGACCTGGCCGCAGCCCAAGTCGCGGCCTCGGAGTAGCGTGCCCGAGCCGGAGGTATGCCTTGGCCGTCCCTGGTTCTTGTTCTTGTCTGTTTCTTCTGCTTGTGCTTGAGGTCTTCCTTCTGGTTGTTCGCAGAGCTCGAGTCCGCCCTTGACGAGTCCGCCAAGGCGCTCGCTGAGGCGCTTGCCGGAGCTGCCGAGCAGAGGGAGGCCGACCTCGCGGCCATGTCCGAGGCCGTCTCGGACGTTTATCGGACCCTTGGGCCCGGCGACGTCCCTTCAGGAAGCTCCCCTCAAAGCCGCCTTCAAGCCTTGGGTGATTACGCGCGCGGCAAAGTCCACGAGGCGCTACACCACGGTGTCAGGCGGGCCTTCGCCGTGCTTGCTTCCCATTACGTTGTGGACCTGGAATGGGTCAGTGAGGGGTACTGTCTTCCTGACGAAGACGAAGCTGCCCTGGCAGAGGTTCAGCGGCTCGACGCGGTCGCCGCGGGTCCGAGCGCGGCGTTGGCGACCATCTTTGAGGCGGAGATCCTTTCTCCTGCGCCGTCGCCGGAAGCCGAGGTGGACCTTACCGACGGCGGGAGCGGAACCGAGGGCGCGGCTCCTTCCCAAGGCGGCGCCTGACTCTTGTTGGAACAGTTTCTGTTGGATGTGCGCCTTACCGCGGCCGCCGAGGCCTGAACACTTTATTTTTCTTGCATGAAGTCGTACTCTCCTTTCTTTTAATTTGCGCGTCCGGCCTAGCTCGTCAATAATAGGGTGACTTCCCGAGTTGGGTCATTTTTCGTGGCGGGTGATGAGTGAGGTGTCCCTAACCCGGAGGTATAGGAGTTCCTCGGCTCAGTCGGCCTCGCAACTTACATGTACCCACGTTCGCTCCTCGGGACCCTGCTTCTGACATAGCCGGGAGAACGCCAAAGCCCCTTTTTGATCGAAAATTTTTGATGCGGAAAAGTGCACCCAATCTCGACGCGGAGGGGCGCAGCCCCCGGGCGTCATCCGTGCAGAGGCCATTTGACGGGTTGGGCTCCTGCCCGAATATCCGGCGAGTGCTCGGCGACATCCCTCGGTATGCCGGGCATGCCCGAGGGACTCCTACGCAAAGGCGTCGGTGTTTGCGCGGAGAAAGTCGACGAGCACTGCTTCCTATTTGGGGTCGAGCCCGGAATCGGTTCGGATCTGCTTGGAGGTGTCGCCACTGGGGTCGAGAGGGACGGCCTTAACCGTCACCGCAGGCTCGAAATTGCCGGCGTGTCGCTTCACGTCTGGCACCTCTCGGGAGAGGTTTTCTAGGTCGGCGATGAGGGCCTCGGACTCGGCGAGGGCCTCGGCGTACTCCACGCACTCCACGTCGCATTCGAACGCGTGTTTGTACGTGGGGCCGACGGTGATGACCCCGTTGGGGCCCGGCATCTTGAGCTTTAGGTAGGTGTAGTTGGGGACGGCCATGAACTTCGCGTAGCATGGCCTCCCCAATACCGCGTGGTAGGTTCCTCGGAACCCGACCACCTCGAACGTCAGAATCTCCCTTCGGAAGTTGGAGGGCGTTCCGAAGCAGATAGGAAGGTCGAGCTGTCCGAGGGGCTGGACGCGCTTCCCCGGAATGATCCCGTGGAAGGGCGCAGCGCCTGCTCGGACGGAGGACAGATCGACGCGCAGGAGCCTGAGGGTCTCGGCGTAGATGATGTTGAGGCAGCTGCCCCCATCCATCAGGACCTTGGTGAGCCTGACGTCGCCGATGATGGGATCGACGACGAGCGGGTATTTCCCCGGGCTCGGCACGTGGTCGGGGTGGTCAGCTTGGTCGAAGGTGATGGGCTTGTCGGACCAGTCTAGGTAGACTGGCGCCGCCACCTTCACCGAGCAGACCTCCCGACGCTCTCGCTTGCGATGCCGAGCCGAGGCATTCGCCGCATGCCCTCCGTAGATCATGAAGCAGTCGCGGACCTCGGGGAACTCTCCTGCTTGGTGATCTTCCTTTCTGTCGTTGTCGCGGGCCCTGCCACCCTCTGCGGGTGGCCCGACCCTGTGGAAGTGGCGCCGAAGCATGACGCACTCCTCGAGGGTGTGCTTGACGGGCCCCTGATGGTAAGGGCACGGCTCCTTGAGCATCTTGTCG
Source organism: Zea luxurians (assembly GCA_029449295.1). Lineage (NCBI taxonomy): Eukaryota > Viridiplantae > Streptophyta > Magnoliopsida > Poales > Poaceae > Zea > Zea luxurians. The sequence goes on along the minus strand of JAOPSE010000239.1, from coordinate 404,583 downwards.
AAGAGGTTAGCACCTCCGGGGGGCTTCCGAGGGTTCTTGTACTCGGCGGCGGCGACAAGGTCTGCGTCGGCGGCGTCGCGTTTCGCTTGCGACTTCTTCTTGCCTTTCTTCTTGGCGCCGCGCGGAGTAGACGCCTCGGGAGCCTCTTCCTTCGGGCGGCCCTGGGGGTGCTTGTCCTTTCGGAAGATGGCCTCGACCGCCTCCTGGCCAGAGGCGAACTTGGTGGCGATGTCCATCAGCTCGCTCGCCCTGGTGGGGGTCTTGCGACCCAACTTGCTCACCAGGTCGCGGCAGGTGGTGCCGGCAAGGAACGCGCTGATGACATCTGAGTCGGTGAAGTTGGGCAGCTCGGTGCGCTGCTTCGAGAATCGCCGGATGTAGTCCCGAAGAGACTCTCCCGGCTGTTGCCGGCAGCTTCGGAGGTCCCAGGAATTCCCGGGGCGCACGTACGTGCCCTGGAAGTTGCCGGCGAAGGCTTGGACCAAATCCTCCCAGTTGGAGATCTGCCCTGGAGGCAGGTGCTCCAACCAGGCGCGAGCAGTGTCGGAGAGGAACAGGGGGAGGTTGCGGATGATGAGGTTGTCGTCGTCCGTTCCACCCAGTTGGCAGGCTAGGCGGTAGTCTGCGAGCCACAATTCCGGTCTCGTTTCCCCCGAGTACTTGGTGATAGTAGTCGGGGGTCGGAAACGGGCCGGAAACGGCGCCTGCCCGATGGCCCGGCTGAAGGCCTGCGGACTGGGTGGTTCGGGCGAGGGACTCCGATCCTCCCCACTGTCGTAGCGTCCCCCACGCCTGGGGTGGTAGCCTCGGCGCACCCTTTCGTCGAGGCGGGCCCGACGGTCGCGACGATGGTGCTCGTTGCCGAGGTGGCCCGGGGCCGCAGGTGCGGTGTTGCGCGTGCGCCCGGTGTAGACCGAGGCTTCCCGCATGAATCGGGAAGTCGCGGCATGAGGTTCCGAGGGGTACCCCTGCCTTCGGGAGGCAGAGCTCTCGGCCCGCCGGGCCGCGGCGCCTTCCAGGAGATTCTTGAGCTCTCCCTGGATTCGCCGACCCTCGGTGGTTGATGCCCCAGGTTCTGACCGACCCCGCTGGATGCGGGTGGCGGCCTGTCCCTGACATCGTTGGCGACGCGGTGCTGGAAACCCTGGGGCAGATGACGTGTTTCTCCGGCCGGGGGTTGGCCCGCCCATACCTGCCCGACGTCCCGGCGGATCGACTCGAGCGCTCCTGCTCCCTCGTCGAGCCTGGCCTGCGCCCCGCGGACTTGCTCGAGCTGTGGGTCATGACCCCCCGCCGGAACGGGGACCACAGCTAGCTCCCGCGGGATGTCGGCGCGAGGCACCGGCCTAGGGAGATCACCGTCCTCCGGCATGCCGAGATGGTTGCCTTCGGAGGGATCCCCTAGCTCGACGTGGAAACATTCGCGGCTCGGGCCACAGTCCTTGTCGTCAAGGCTGCGGCTGCCGTCGGAACAGTCGGAGAGGCAGTAGTCACATGCGGTCATAAAGTCCCGCATGGCACTGGGGTTGCCAAATCCAGAGAAATCCCAGCAGATGCTGGGATCGTCATCTTCCTCGGACCCAGAGGCCCCGTAGGTCGAGACGTCCGTCAATCGGTCCCAAGGCAACCGCACACAAAACCCCAGAGGGGTTGCACTCGCCTCAACGTGAGCGCCCGCCAAAGCGAGGTCGCTAGGCGGGTTGAGGCCGAGTCGAAATGACGTAGGATGGGAATCGGTCGGTACCTTTTGGTCGATGAGGAGCGACATAGTCACGTCGGGGACTGATTGCGCCGTCGTCTTGGGTACGAGGGCGACGTCCTGCAGGCCCTCCGCGAGCGTGCTGGCATCGTCCACTTGCTCGGGATTGGCGTGTCGCGGGGGGACGGCGCTCGCCTTCGTCTCAAACGCGAGGTTGACGCCCGACGCGCCCTCTGTTGGGGCGCTGGGGACGTCGGTTCGCTCGACAGCCGACGGAGCATGGCCTCCCGCTCGGCCCTGGTTGCCCCGCCTCCTCCTCCGATGGCGGGGGAGAGGACGGGGCGAGCTCGAATGTTGTTCTTCCACCACGCGGGGAAGACGTCGTCGATTCCGCCGCCGGTGGGCGGGCTGTCGGCCGCCATTGTCGTCATCGCGCGGTGGTGGAAGGAGTATCATGTCGTAGCTGTCGTCGAGAGACATGAACTCGAGACTCCCGAAACGGAGCACCGTCCCGGGTTGGAGAGGTCGTTGGAGACTGCCCATCTGGAGATTGACGGGAAACTGCTCGTCAACACGCAGCAGGCCCCTACCTGGCGCGCCAACTGTCGGCGTTTCGAGACCAGGGGGTCCCTAAGCCGACGAGTGAGTATGCCGCGTGCCCCAGCCCAGATGGGTCGAGCGCGTGGGCGAGCGCGAAGGGGGGAGAAGCGAGGTGGCCGGAGACGAGTCGTGAGGGAGGTGGGAATCCCGCGGCCTTCGTGTTCGACCCGCGCCCAGGTCGGGTGCGCTTGCAGTAGGGGGTTACAAGCGTCCACGCGGGTGAGGGAAGCGAGCGGCCCCAAGAGAGCGCCTGCCCCGTCCTCGTCCCCGCGCGGCCAACCTTCTCTAAGAAGGCCCTGGTCCTTCCTTTTATAGGCGTAAGGAGAGGATCCAGGTGTACAATGGGGGTGTAGCAAGGTGCTACGTGTCTAGCGGGGGTGAGCTAGCGCCCTAAGTACATGCCAATGTGGCAGCCGGAGAGATCTTGGCACCCAGCTGGTGTGGTGTCGTGGCTGTCGGAGGAGCAATGGAGCCTGGCGGAGGGACAGCTGTCGGAGCGGTTGGGCCCTTGCTGACGTCCCCCTGCTTCCGTAAGGGAGCTGAGAGCCGCCGTCGTCATGGGTCTGGCGGGGCGCCATCATTGCCTATCTGGCGGAGCTAGCCAGATGGGACGCCGGTCTTGTTCCCTGCGGCCCGAGTCGGCTCGGGGTAGGGTGATGATGGCGCTTCCAGTTGACGTGGCGGACTTGTGTCCTAGGTCGGGCGACGTGGAGGCTCCTCCGAAGCCGAGGTCGAGTCTGTCCTGCATGGCCGAGGCCGAGCCCGAGCTCCTGGGTCGGGCGAGGCGGAGGTCGTTCGGCAGAGGCCAGGGCGGAGTCCGACCCCTGGGGTCGGGCGAAGCGGAGTTCGTCGTCTTCTGGGGCCTAGCCCGAGTCAGAGCCCTGGGTCGGGCGGAGCGAAGTTCGTCGTCTTCTGGGGCCTTAGCCCGAGTCCAAGCCCTGGGTCGGGCGGAGCGGAGTTCGCCGTCTTCCGGGGCCTTAGCCCGAGTCCGAGCCCTGGGTCGGGCGGAGCGGAGTTCGCCGTCTTCTGGGGCCTTAGCCCGAGTCCGAGCCCTGGGTCGGGCGGAGCGGAGTTCGCCGTCTTCCGGGGCCTTAGCCCGAGTCCGAGCCCTGAGTCGGGCGGAGCGGAGTTCGCTGTCTTCCGGGGCCTTAGCCCGAGTCCGAGCCCTGGGTCGGGCGGAGCTTCCTATGGCGCCTTTGGCAAGGCCTGACTGCCTGTCAGTCTCACTCCGTCAAGTGGCACTGCAGTCGGAATGGCGCAGGCGGCGCTGTCCTTCTGTCAGACCGGTCAGTGGAGCGGCGAAGTGACGGCGGTCACTTCTGCTCTGCCGGGGGGCGCGCGTCAGGATAAAGGTGTCAGGCTACCTTTGCGTTAAATGCCCCTGCGACTCGGTCAGTCGGCGCGGCGATTTAGTCAGGGTTGCTTCTTAGCGAAGGCAAGGCCTCGGGCGAGCCGGAGATGCGTCTGCCGTTAAAAGGGGGCCTCAGGCGAGACGGAAACATCTCGGGGTCGGCTGCCCTTGCCCGAGGCTAGGCTCGGGCGAGGCGTGATCGAGTCGCTCGTATGGACTGATCCCTGACTTAATCGCACCCATCAGGCCTCTGCAGCTTTATGCTGATGGGGGTTACCAGCTGAGAATTAGGCGTCTTGAGGGTACCCCTAATTATGGTCCCCGACACCGCCCGAGAAAACAGTGCAACCATGAGGGTGGAGTGGGACGCCCTTAGCTGAATAATTAGAGGAACTGGGGTGTAGTTCGCTTAGCCGTTGTGCCGTCAATGGGCTCGGTGTATGCGGCTCGCTCTGCCAAGGTTGATCTGTCCCTTGGGGAGGAGTGCGGTACATTTAGGAAACCTAACGGGCGGCTACAGCCCCAGGGAATCTTTGTAAAGGCTACGTAGTGATGCCCTGCTAGACCACCTAGGTAGTGGTCAATGGGGAGTAGCTCTCTCCGGGCAGAAAGGGGATCACGGCTTGTGGGTAAAGTGCACAACCTCTGCAGAGTGTTTGAAAACTGATATATCAGCCGTGCTCGCGGTTATGAGCGGCCAAGGGAGCTCCAATGATTAGTGGTACTTGATCGGAGACATTTTGGTTTACAGGTGGCAATGAGACTGATGGTTTTGGTTATGACTATGGTGCTGGTAAGTGGTATTCTTTCCGTTTGGAAAGGGTACATCGGGCTAATAACTTGGGTTAATGCTAAAACCTGGCTTTCTATTAGTAAATAATAATCTGACCAACTAAAAGCAACTGCTTGACTTATCCCCACATAAAGCTAGTCCACTACAGCCAAACAGGATACTTGTTGAGTATGTTGATGTGTACTCACTCTTGCTCTACACACCAAACCCCCCCCCCCCAGGTTGTCAGCATTGCAACCACTGCTCAGGAGAAGATGAAGCTATGGAAGGAGACTTCCAGGAGTTCCAAGACTACGACGAGTTCTAGTGTGGGTTAGCGGCAACCCCCAGTCGGCTGCCTGTGAAGGCCGCGGTTATCTACATTTCGTTTTCGCACTTTGATTTATTGCAAGGACTATATGGACGTCTCAGACGTATGATGTAATCGACTATTTCCCTTTTAATACTATTTTGAGCACTGTGTGATGATGTCCATGTTATGTAACTGCTGTGTACGTGAATAACTGATCCTGACACGTACATGGTTCGCATTCGGTTTGCCTTCTAAAACCGGGTGTGACAAATGATGATCAAGGAGGCGAGGTACGTGGACGACGCATTGAATGGTCCAATCAACAAGCCTCAACCCCTTGCTCTCAAGGCAACAAGAAGCAAGGAGGCGCTACCTAGCAAGGTGGCACAAATTGAGGCAGCCGGACTTAATGATGAAGAGATGGCCCTCATCATCAAGAGATTCAAGACGGCGCTAAAGGGTCGCAAGGGGCAGCCAAGCAAGACCAAGACAAAGGGGAAGCGCTCATGCTTCAAATGCGGTAAGATTGGTCATTTTATTGCTAACTGTCCCGACAATGATAGTGATCAGGATCAAGGGAACAAGAGGGAGAAGAAGAAAACTATAAGAAGGCAAAGGGCGAGGCACATCTTGGCAAGGAGTGGGATTCGGATTGCTCCTCGTCCGACTCCGACAATGAAGGACTCGCCACCACCACCTTGAACAAGTCATCCCTCTTCCCCAACGAGCGTCACACATGCCTTATGGCAAGGGAGAAGAAGGTATGTACTCGAAACTCTACCTATGCTTCTTCAAGTGAGGACGAATCTAGTGATGAGGATGAAATAGATTATTCATGTTTATTTAAGGGCCTAGATAGAACCAAGGTAGATAAAATTAATGAATTAATTGATGCCTTGAATGATAAGAATAGGCTTCTAGAAAAACAAGAGGACTTGTTGTATGAAGAACATGATAAATTTGTAGAAGCACAAAAATCTCATGCCTTAGAAGTTAAGAGAAATGAAATGCATTCTAGTGAATTATCTTCTTGCCATGAGACGATTTCTAGCTTAAGGAGCATTAATGATAATTTGAATGCTAAATTAGAAATAGCTAGTAAATCAACAACTTGTGTAGAAAATGTTGTTATTTGCAATAGATGTAAAGATTTCTATATTGATGCTTGTAGTGAACACATAGCTTCGATTGCAAAGTTAAATGATGAACTGGCTAGTCTTAATGCCCAACTTAAGGCTAGCACAAGTGATTTCGATAAACTAAAATTTGCTAGGGATGCCTACACGATTGGTAGACACCCCTCAATTAAGGATGGGCTTGGCTTCAAGAGGGAAGCCAAGAACTTAACAAGCCATAAGGCTTCCATCTCCGCCAAGGAGAAAGGGAAGGCCCCTATGGCAAGTAGTACTAAAAAGAACCATGCTTTTATGTACAATGATAGAAGACAATCTCATAGGAGTTGTAATGTTTTTGATTCACATGCCTATGATTCTTATGCTATGTTTGCTCCCAGTTCTTCCTATATGCATAGTAGAGATATGCCTAGGAAAAATATTCATCATGTGCCTAGAAAGAATGTTGCTCATGTTCCTAGGAAAGTTATGAATGGACCCTCTACAATTTATCATGCTTTAAATGCTTCCTTTGCTATTTGTAGAAAGGATAGGAAGATAGTTGCTAGGAAATTAGGGGCAAAATGCAAGGGCGATAAAACTTGCATTTGGGTCCCTAAGACAGTTTTGACTAACCTTGTAGGACCCAACAAGAGTTGGGTACCTAAGACCCAAGCCTAAATTTGCCTTGCAGGTTTATGCATCCGGGGGTTCAAGCTGGATTATCGACAGCGGATGCACAAACCATATGACGAGGGAGAAGAAGATGTTCACCTCCTACGTCAAGAATAAGGATTCCCAAGATTCAATCATATTCGGTGATGGGAACCAAGGCAAGGTGAAAGGTTTAGGCAAGATTGCAATATCTAATGAGCACTCTATCTCTAATGTGTTTTTAGTTGAGTCTCTTGGTTATAATTTACTATCTGTTAGTCAATTATGTAATATGGGATATAATTGTCTATTTACAAATGTAGATGTGTCTGTCTTTAGAAGATGTGATGGTTCACTAGCTTTTAAGGGTGTACTAGACGGCAAACTTTATTTAGTTGATTTTGCAAAAGAGGAGGCCGGTCTAGATGCATGCTTAATTGCTAAGACTAGCATGGGCTGGCTGTGGCATCGCCGCTTAGCACATGTGGGGATGAAGAACCTTCACAAGCTTCTAAAGGGAGAACACGTGATAGGTTTGACTAGCGTGCAATTCGAAAAAGATAGACCTTGTGCAGCTTGTCAAGCAGGTAAACAAGTGGGAGGAGCACATCACAGCAAGAATGTGATGACCACTTCAAGACCTCTGGAGCTGCTGCATATGGACCTCTTCGGACCCGTCGCCTATCTGAGCATAGGAGGAAGTAAGTATGGTCTAGTTATTGTTGATGACTTTTCCCGCTCCACTTGGGTGTTCTTTTTGCAGGATAAGTCTGAAACCCAAGGGACCCTCAAGCGCTTCCTCAGGAGAGCTCAAAATGAGTTTAAGCTCAAGGTGAAGAAGATAAGGAGCGACAACGGGTCCGAATTCAAGAATCTTCAAGTGGAGGAGTTTCTTGAGGAGGAGGGGATCAAGCACGAGTTCTCTGCTCCCTACACACCTCAGCAAAATGGTGTGGTAGAGAGGAAGAACAGGACGCTCATAGATATGGCGAGGACTATGCTTGGAGAGTTCAAGACCCCCGAGTGCTTTTGGTCGAAAGCCGTGAACACGGCTTGCCACGCCATCAACAGGGTCTACCTTCACCGCCTTCTCAAGAAGACTTCATATGAGCTGCTGACTGGTAACAAACCCAATGTATCGTACTTTCGTGTATTTGGGAGTAAATGTTACATTCTAGTAAAGAAGGGTAGGAATTCCAAATTTGCTCCCAAAGCTGTAGAAGGGTTTTTATTAGGTTATGATTCAAATACAAAGGCGTATAGGGTCTTCAACAAATCATCGGGTTTGGTTGAAGTCTCTAGCGACGTTGTATTTGATGAGACTAATGGCTCTCCAAGAGAGCAAGTTGTTGATCTTGATGATGTATATGAAGAAGACGTTCCAACGGCCGCGATACGCACCATGGCGATTGGAGATGTACGGCCTCAGGAACAATTGGAGCAAGATCAACCGTCTTCCTCAACTATGGTGCATCCCCCAACCCAAGATGACGAACAGGTACCTCAAGTGGAGGCGCATGATCAAGGGGGAGCACAGGATGTTCAAATTGAAGAGGAAGAGGCACCTCCAACCCAAGTTCGAGCGACGATCCAAAGGGATCATCCCGTCGATCAAATTTTGGGTGATATTAGCAAGGGAGTAACTACTCGTTCAAGATTGGTTAATTTTTGTGAGCATTACTCCTTTGTCTCTTCTATTGAGCCTTTCAGGGTAGAAGAGGCCTTGCTAGATCTGGACTGGGTGTTGCCATGCAGGAGGAACTCAACAATTTCAAGCGCAATGAAGTTTGGACACTGGTGCCTCGTCCCAAGCAAAACGTTGTGGGAACCAAGTGGGTGTTCCGCAACAAACAGGACGAGCACGGGGTGGTGACGAGGAACAAGGCTCGACTTGTGGCAAAAGGTTATGCCCAAGTCGCAGGTTTGGACTTTGAGGAGACGTTTGCTCCTGTGGCTAGGCTAGAATCAATTCGTATCTTGCTAGCATATGCCGCTCACCATTCTTTCAGGTTGTACCAAATGGATGTGAAGAGCGCTTTCCTCAACGGGCCGATCAAAGAGGAGGTGTACGTGGAGCAACCCCCTGGCTTCGAGGATGAACGGTACCCCGACCACGTGTGTAAGCTCTCTAAGGCGCTCTATGGACTTAAGCAAGCCCCAAGAGCATGGTATGAATGCCTTATAGACTTTTTAATTGCTAATGCTTTCAAGGTCGGGAAAGCCGATCCAACTCTTTTTACTAAGACTTGCGATGGTGATCTTTTTGTGTGCCAAATTTATGTCGATGACATAATATTTGGTTCTACTAACCAAAAGTCTTGTGAAGAGTTTAGCAGGGTGATGACGCAGAAATTCGAGATGTCGATGATGGGCGAGTTGAACTACTTCCTTGGGTTCCAAGTGAAGCAACTCAAGGACGGCACCTTCATCTCCCAAACGAAGTACACGCAAGATTTGTTAAAGCGGTTTGGGATGAAGGACGCCAAGCCCGCAAAGACGCCGATGGGAACTGACGGACACACCGACCTCAACAAAGGAGGTAAGTCCGTTGATCAAAAAGCATACCGGTCCATGATAGGTTCTTTGCTTTATTTGTGTGCTAGTAGACCGGATATTATGCTTAGCGTATGCATGTGTGCTAGATTTCAATCCGATCCTAAGGAGTGTCACTTAGTGGCTGTGAAGCGAATTCTTCGATATTTAGTCGCTACGCCTTGCTTCGGGATCTGGTATCCAAAGGGGTCTAACTTTGACTTGATTGGGTACTCAGGTTCCGACTATGCTGGATGTAAGGTCGATAGGAAGAGTACATCGGGGACGTGCCAATTCTTAGGAAGGTCCCTGGTGTCATGGAATTCTAAGAAACAAACTTCCGTTGCCCTATCCACCGCTGAGGCCGAGTATGTTGCCGCAGGACAGTGTTGCGCGCAACTACTTTGGATGAGGCAAACCCTCCGGGACTTTGGCTACAATCTGAGCAAAGTCCCACTCCTATGTGATAATGAGAGTGCTATCCGAATAGCGGAAAATCCTGTTGAGCACAGCCGCACAAAGCACATTGACATCCGGCATCACTTTTTGAGAGACCACCAGCAAAAGGGAGATATCGAAGTGTTTCATGTTAGCACCGAGAACCAGCTAGCCGATATCTTCACTATGCCTTTAGATGAAAAGACCTTTTGCAGGCTGCGTAGTGAGCTAAATGTCCTAGATTCGCGGAACTTGGATTGAATTGTAGCATACATGTGTTTATGCCTTTGATCATGTTCATTCTGCATTTTGTTGCTTATTGTGGTGCTCAAGTTGTACAAACACTCCCTGGACCTCACAAGTCCTTTTTGCAAGTGATGCACATATTTAGGGGGAGCTGTGCTACAACTTGACCCTTTGAGACTAACCATATTCTTGAGTTTGGTTGTTTTAGTCTCAAAGGAGGATTGAAAGGGAAAAGGTGGACTTGGACCATGCAAGACTTCCACTGCACTCCGATGAAAAGAGTAACTTTTCCAAGTTCATCTTTATACTCTTATTGCCTTTGTACTCTTATTTGAAGATTTTGGTGAGGCAATGGGGTTAATGGGCCAAGATTGATCCCGTTTTGGTGCTTGATGCCAAAGGGGGAGAAAATAAAGGCCAAAGCGATAGATGGATCAGCTACCACTTGAGAGATTTTGAAAATAGTAGAATAGAGCTTTTTGGTTTGTCAAAACTCTTTTGTTGTCTCTCTTGTCAAAAGTTGGCTTCTTGTGGGGAGAAGTGTTAATTATGGGAAAAAAGGGGAGGTTTTGAAATCTTGAATCAATTTCTCTTTGAATGACTCTCTTTATGTCTTAACATGTGTGTTTGACTTAGAGATAGAAATTTGAGTTTGATTTGCAAAAACAAACCAAGTGGTGGCATAGAGTGATCCATATATGTCAAAATTGAATCAAAACAATTTTGAGTTCTTATTTGATTTGATTTTGTACTTGTTCTACTTGCTTTATGTTGTGTTGGCATAAGTCACCAAAAAGGGGGAGATTGAAAGGGAAATGTGCCCCTGGGCCATTTCTAAGTATTTTGGTGGTTTAATGTCCAACACATGTGCCTAAGTGTAAAATGGTGGACAAAGTACAAATCAAGGATAAAGGTATGTTTCTCAGACTTAGTACATTGTTTTAGAGACTAATGTATTGTGTCTAAGTGTAATATCCCAAAAAAAATGTTGACCAAAAGTTAATCTCTAGTGCGTGGATGAGGTAAAGGGTTGTGGGCCATTGGATGCAAAGATAGAAGTCATCTGAGGCGTCGTTTCTTTCTCCCACAAAAACCCTAGGTGGCCACCCCTTTTTTTTCCCTTCACCCTCCCCCCTTGGCCGCCACCCCCTTTTCTTCCCCTTGGCTGGATGCCCCCTCCCCCTATGGCAGCCATCCTCCATTGCTTCCTCCCCCAAGATCTCCCCCTACGCAGCAAGGATCGAGAAAAGGAGGGGCACGTTGAATTGAAGAGGAAGAGAGGATCAAGGAGATGTTCTTCCCCATCTCTTCTTGAAGATTTCTTGGGGAAACCCTAGGTATGGATGAGATCCTTGTTCCTCCCTGTAATTATAGGCTTTTGGAGGTTGTGGATCATGGGAATTAAAGGATTAGAGGTTGGATTTGATGTGGGGTTAGGTTTTGATCTCGAATCTAGTTTTCTGCAGAATGGCAGATTCGACAGTTTCTGTTCATGCCAGTTTTCCGTGGTCTTAGTGGCCTCAAAAAAATGAAAAGTCTATGTATGAGTCGTAGATAATTTGTAGATCTTTCCGTGGCCGCGAAGAACACCTCAATCGGACATCTGACCAGAAAGTTATTGCAGTTTTACTATAGCAGTTTTTCAGTCTCATAATTCTGTGCAGAATCTGTTCCCTTAAGATTTAAGCAATTTTATCAACAGAATTAAACTGTGGGTTGGTAAAAGAAGTTGTAGATAATTTCATAAGCTTTCCAGATTGTTAAAGATTGCATTCATATGATTTGTGAAACTCCAGTTATGTTTGTTTTACTGTGGCTGTTCCTGTTTACCTGACAAAAATGAGTGGGTCTGTTCACTGGTGGGTTTCATCTAGTCAATGGCCGAATTGGCTCTTCCAACTATGGAGACTTTTGTAGAGGGATAAAAGTTCTTACTTCCAGAAGAATTTCATAATTTTTGGTTCAGTAGTTTGGGAGATATCGAATTTTTAAAGTTAACCATACTGCTGTCTAAAACAGATTCAGTCAGTTATCTTGTCAGATGTTTTAGAACTTGTAGATGGCAGAATTTAATTATCTATTGAATACTGAAGTTGTAGATTATTTTGTGTAGATACTCCTAGAGTATTTGTTTGATATCACCGCTGTTTTAATTTTAAAGATACAAAATTAACAAACAGCGTTGCTGCTGTATGACATGTGGTTCAGGGTGGGAGTCTTTCCACTGGGTCTTGGTTTCAAGTGTAGGAGTGTTTTGTTGATTGATGGCAAATGTTTGTGAAATATTTGTACTAAGTTTTATGCCCACTAGCAGGTGGCTACACTCCAGATCATGTCTAGTACATTTCTTCTTCTTCGATGAAGGCAAGTGAATGTAGCGGTGGTTGCTTCCGTTCTGACCTGTTATTTCTATTGCCTACACTCTAATATTCAGAAGTATCAGATTCTTTCATAATTGGACTCTATGGTGATGCTTTACTTGCTTGCATTATACTGATGCTCAATCATATATTGATGATGATTATGATTTGAGTATGACTCATGAGATTAATTCACACCCCTGAAGGTAAATGAATTATTATTTGAGGTTGGTATTGTATCTGAAGGTAAATGAAGTATTATTTGAGGTTTGTGTTGTATCTGAAGGAAGTGAAGTTTATTGATAAATGTAGCATGCCATATACATTGCATGACTCATTTGCATATGAAGTTTTGTCGTGACCTATGGTCTGACAGTACCGGTACAACTTAGCATCGTACGTTGCCCGAGAAGGGGTACGATGCGGCTTCATACCCTTAGAGGTATGAAGGCAGAGGACATATGCATTGCATTCATATGCATTCATTGAAGTGATATTTGCAGATAATGTGGTTTTATACCCCCAGAGGTATGAAGATAGAGTACCTACACATTGCATTCCTATGCATACATTGATGTGATATTTGCAGGTATTGTTGACGCAGGGAAGTGTTATAGAACCTATTGTGGTTGTTCGAGGAAATGAGATGGTATTGGTTATAGTGGGACTACTGAGTTCTATATCTACAAGTATTTCTGATTTTTAATTGTGACTCTTTTAAAATGTTGATGAATTCGATTTGTGGTTTAAATATCTCGTCAGAACAATTAGCTTGCTGAGATGTTTCATCTCACTCTTGCATTACTCCATGCAGGTGCTTGTTGCTCATCAAGGGGAGTGGGAAGTAGCAGCACATCCACCTTCACTCTCATAATAATGCTGCCCAGACACAGCCATGATTTAATTAGAAACTTCTTGTCAAAGGATGTTTGTTTTTTTAACTACTCGTGCGCACTGATTAATTCAGTTCATGTTGTTATGGTTGTCTTCCCATTGCTAGCAGATTATTAATGTCTTATATGTTTTCTTATCATGATATCTATTTATACTTTGTTGCTTCCCCCGTTTATGCAATTTTCAAAGGAGATGCTATCAAAAATTTTATATATGAATGTTAGATGTGTAGTTTAGTAGCATTCTGGGGTGTTTGTGGATCCCGGGGTGTTACAGTTGGTATCAAAGCATAGGCTTTAGATTCTTGGCAATTTGAAGATAAATTTGACACACTTGCACCTATAGGAAGGGTATGGGTTCAAATATCTTTGATATATATTAATGTCTTTGGAGTGCAGATGACAATAGTTTCACCCCTCCCTATTCCTTTACGGTGATGTGGTAAGTTGTTTATGGCTTAATGCTTGATATAATTTATTTCTGAAATTTTGATATTGTTTTATTAATGCGGTAGATATCGCTGGTCATTGGTGAGAATGAAGTTGTTATTATGCTTGTGATATACAAGTATGCCTATGTTGTTTTCACCATGTTTTTCATGGTTGAGTTTTATTACAATAATATTGTTATATATGCTTGATTGTGGATGTTTCTAAGAGGAGTGTGAATTGCGTGTTTCGGGGTACAAGGTAATCATCAATTTGAATTTAAGTGGTTGAGCGGTTGGTGGATAGCTCCAACTATCATTGCAAAGAATGATTGTTTATGTTGAGAAACTAGTTTTGCAAGAAATGAATATTGGTACTTTATATGGATTTTTGGGGGAAGTCTTTTCATAGCCAGAATGGCTTACATGTCTCTCTCATATTGTGTGTTTTAGTTGCCACAAAGCCTAGATGTGGTTTAAAGTGGTTGCCTGTTAGTCATACTAATTGTAGTATAAATCTTTGATTCTCTTGATCCATTGATTATGTATTGATACATTGAGGATCTGATGGTTCCCTTTTCGATGCATGCTTGTGGAGCCATTTTTTTTAGACCACCTATCTATTGGTTTGGAGGAAGTCCTTGCCTAGCCTAGAGTTGGTTGGGTGTGGCTAGTCACCTACTCCTAGATGATGTGGTGTTTACATCAGCTTAATATGTTTGCCAAATGTGTGAAGGATTAGGGGTTATTATTATTGACTTTGTATGTCTGGTACTTTAAGTGCATCGTATGATAGAATGAAATGTAAGTTTCTGAACTACAGTAGATGAAGACTTATATTATGTGTAGGTTATCCTTACTAGTTGGATATTTTTCTTAGTTGAGATGTTGAATGAAGTATAGTGACATAGGTTAAGCAAGTATTGTGTTGTTGTTGGGCTATCAGTGCTCTATGTAGAGTTTTTGGCATTTCTTCGATGAACTATGCCGCACAAGATGTTATTGGCTTCTTTTGGCTTTATTGCTCCATTAGTTCTATAGATTTTCTCCCTTTTGGTGGGGTGCAAGGAATGTTAGATTACATGATTATCTTTTCATGATGGCAAGAATAAGGTTTAGGAAGATTAGGAGTTTTGTTCCAATAGAACTACTTGTTTCATGGTGCTTTAAGGTGAGGTGTTTGATCTTCTTATACATTCGTCGGGTGTAGATGTTTCACCATTTAATTAAAATTATGGTTGAAATTGGTAAGGGTTGTGCTTGGTGCATATTACCCCTTCATAAAAGAGTGTTGTCTTAAGACATTGATGTTGATGTATAGCTGCATCCAAATTTGATGGTGTGAAATTGTAGTGTTGATTGCAACTATGACATGCTTTGAGCTTCATTACATGTTGTTTCATGCTTGATGTCAGGTCGTGTAGTTTCCTTAGACAATTAGTCCAAGGTAGAAGTTCTTGTGTTAATTAAGACCAATAATGGACCCATGTTTTGAACTATGGTGCTATATGGGGTACCTTGGGTGTTTTGCTTGGAGTGGCCGAATTCGAGGTCGAATTCTTTTTAAGGGGGGTAGAGTGTAATATCCCAAAAAAAATGTTGACCAAAAGTTAATCTCTAGTGCGTGGATGAGGTAAAGGGTTGTGGGCCATTGGATGCAAAGATAGAAGTCATCTGAGGCGTCGTTTCTTTCTCCCACAAAAACCCTAGGTGGCCACCCCTTTTTTTTCCCTTCACCCTCCCCCCTTGGCCGCCACCCCCTTTTCTTCCCCTTGGCTGGATGCCCCCTCCCCCTATGGCAGCCATCCTCCATTGCTTCCTCCCCCAAGATCTCCCCCTACGCAGCAAGGATCGAGAAAAGGAGGGGCACGTTGAATTGAAGAGGAAGAGAGGATCAAGGAGATGTTCTTCCCCATCTCTTCTTGAAGATTTCTTGGGGAAACCCTAGGTATGGATGAGATCCTTGTTCCTCCCTGTAATTATAGGCTTTTGGAGGTTGTGGATCATGGGAATTAAAGGATTAGAGGTTGGATTTGATGTGGGGTTAGGTTTTGATCTCGAATCTAGTTTTCTGCAGAATGGCAGATTCGACAGTTTCTGTTCATGCCAGTTTTCCGTGGTCTTAGTGGCCTCAAAAAAATGAAAAGTCTATGTATGAGTCGTAGATAATTTGTAGATCTTTCCGTGGCCGCGAAGAACACCTCAATCGGACATCTGACCAGAAAGTTATTGCAGTTTTACTATAGCAGTTTTTCAGTCTCATAATTCTGTGCAGAATCTGTTCCCTTAAGATTTAAGCAATTTTATCAACAGAATTAAACTGTGGGTTGGTAAAAGAAGTTGTAGATAATTTCATAAGCTTTCCAGATTGTTAAAGATTGCATTCATATGATTTGTGAAACTCCAGTTATGTTTGTTTTACTGTGGCTGTTCCTGTTTACCTGACAAAAATGAGTGGGTCTGTTCACTGGTGGGTTTCATCTAGTCAATGGCCGAATTGGCTCTTCCAACTATGGAGACTTTTGTAGAGGGATAAAAGTTCTTACTTCCAGAAGAATTTCATAATTTTTGGTTCAGTAGTTTGGGAGATATCGAATTTTTAAAGTTAACCATACTGCTGTCTAAAACAGATTCAGTCAGTTATCTTGTCAGATGTTTTAGAACTTGTAGATGGCAGAATTTAATTATCTATTGAATACTGAAGTTGTAGATTATTTTGTGTAGATACTCCTAGAGTATTTGTTTGATATCACCGCTGTTTTAATTTTAAAGATACAAAATTAACAAACAGCGTTGCTGCTGTATGACATGTGGTTCAGGGTGGGAGTCTTTCCACTGGGTCTTGGTTTCAAGTGTAGGAGTGTTTTGTTGATTGATGGCAAATGTTTGTGAAATATTTGTACTAAGTTTTATGCCCACTAGCAGGTGGCTACACTCCAGATCATGTCTAGTACATTTCTTCTTCTTCGATGAAGGCAAGTGAATGTAGCGGTGGTTGCTTCCGTTCTGACCTGTTATTTCTATTGCCTACACTCTAATATTCAGAAGTATCAGATTCTTTCATAATTGGACTCTATGGTGATGCTTTACTTGCTTGCATTATACTGATGCTCAATCATATATTGATGATGATTATGATTTGAGTATGACTCATGAGATTAATTCACACCCCTGAAGGTAAATGAATTATTATTTGAGGTTGGTATTGTATCTGAAGGTAAATGAAGTATTATTTGAGGTTTGTGTTGTATCTGAAGGAAGTGAAGTTTATTGATAAATGTAGCATGCCATATACATTGCATGACTCATTTGCATATGAAGTTTTGTCGTGACCTATGGTCTGACAGTACCGGTACAACTTAGCATCGTACGTTGCCCGAGAAGGGGTACGATGCGGCTTCATACCCTTAGAGGTATGAAGGCAGAGGACATATGCATTGCATTCATATGCATTCATTGAAGTGATATTTGCAGATAATGTGGTTTTATACCCCCAGAGGTATGAAGATAGAGTACCTACACATTGCATTCCTATGCATACATTGATGTGATATTTGCAGGTATTGTTGACGCAGGGAAGTGTTATAGAACCTATTGTGGTTGTTCGAGGAAATGAGATGGTATTGGTTATAGTGGGACTACTGAGTTCTATATCTACAAGTATTTCTGATTTTTAATTGTGACTCTTTTAAAATGTTGATGAATTCGATTTGTGGTTTAAATATCTCGTCAGAACAATTAGCTTGCTGAGATGTTTCATCTCACTCTTGCATTACTCCATGCAGGTGCTTGTTGCTCATCAAGGGGAGTGGGAAGTAGCAGCACATCCACCTTCACTCTCATAATAATGCTGCCCAGACACAGCCATGATTTAATTAGAAACTTCTTGTCAAAGGATGTTTGTTTTTTTAACTACTCGTGCGCACTGATTAATTCAGTTCATGTTGTTATGGTTGTCTTCCCATTGCTAGCAGATTATTAATGTCTTATATGTTTTCTTATCATGATATCTATTTATACTTTGTTGCTTCCCCCGTTTATGCAATTTTCAAAGGAGATGCTATCAAAAATTTTATATATGAATGTTAGATGTGTAGTTTAGTAGCATTCTGGGGTGTTTGTGGATCCCGGGGTGTTACACTAAGTGCTGGAAACAGGAAAAATCCAATTGGAAATGTCTTGGCTCGAGCAGCCCAGAATCTGCTCAGTCTGGGAGCACCGGACTGTCCGGTGGTGCACCGGACAGTGTCCGGTGCGCCAGGCTGGCTGGAGCAAAGTGGCTGCTCTCGGGACTTCGACGGCGGTGTACGGCTATAATTCACCGAACTGTCCGGTGGTGCACCAGACTGTTCGGTGGGTCGTTCACAGGCGAACTCGTCGCTCTCGGGAATTTATCGGCGACGTACGGCTATAATTCACCGGACTGTCCGATGTGCACCGGACTGTCCGGTGAGCCAACGGTTGGCCGGGCCAACGGTCGGCCGCGCAATCTGCGCGGGACACGTGGCCGAGCCAACGGCTAGAAGGAGGCACCGGACTGTCCGGTGTGCACCGGACATGTCCGGTGCGCCAACGGCTCTCTGGCTGCCAACGGTCGACTGCGCCATTTTTGAAAGGAAATCGGGCACCGGACAGTGTCCGGTGTGCACCGGACTGTCCGGTGCGCCAGTCGACAGAAGGCAAGATCAGCCTTCCTAGATTGCTCTCAACGGCTCCTAGCTGTCTTAGGGCTATAAAAGGGACCCCTAGGCACATGGAGGAGGACACCAAGCATTCCTACAACATTCCTAAGCACCAAGACATCGATTCCGCGCCTTTGATTCTTTGCGATAGCAATTAGAGCTCTAGTTGAGTGGTGAACTCATTGAGTTGTGTTGTGAGCTCTCGTTGCAACTTGTGTGCGTGGTGTTGCTGTGATTTCTTGTCTTGAGTGCGTTGCTAATCCCTCCCTTGCTCTGTGTTCTTTGTGAATTTCAAGTGTAAGGGCGAGAGGCTCCAAGTTGTGGAGATTCCTCGCAAACGAGATTGAGTAAAGCAAGCAAAACACCGTGGTATTCAAGTGGGTCTTTGGACCGCTTGAGAGGGGTTGATTGCAACCTGTAATACTCACTTTGTAATATATAATAAAAGGGGAGAAAAGTCATTTTCCCATAATCTTTGTGTGTGTAGAATTTACTTATCATCACATGTGAATACCATATTCGAACAACAAATAAATGATAAAAAGGATATACCACTAAATTATGCATCATGCCGGATTTTATTTTGTGCATTTTGTGGTAACATAAAACAATGTGAAAAGGAATATATTAAACTCCCAAATAGGAATTTAAGGTCTAAAGGAATTCTAGAATTTACAAAAGAGAAGAAAGAAAATATTGTGTGGATAAAATAAGTGGATAAAAATATATTATTCTACACTAAAGTGTGAATTGGTATAATTTACTCAGGAGTGAAACTCATGAGGGGATTCAAATTCAAATTTGAGATTCAAAATAAAAAGGAGACATAATAGGAAAATAAAAATATAAAAAGAAAAAGGAGAAAACACTAGAATGGGCCGGAATCCCTGCTTTTGGCCCACTCCAGAAAGCATGCCACGCGGCCCAACCTTCCCCCTCTCACCGTGCGCCGACAAGTGGGACCGCGACGCCGGTGCCTGCGCGCCGCGTTCCATTGACGGCCGGGACCCACTCGTCGGTGTCTTGCGCGGCGCGTTCTTCTTCCTCGCGGGAGAAGCGGAGTCGGAGCTCAACCACCGCCGTCGTTTTCCGCCGCTAGCCGGTGCGAGCACCTTAGTATAAGTAACGCGGGCCCCGCGCCGACTCGCCCCATGATCCCTTGCCCTCTCTACTCCACGGCTTCCCTTGGTCCCCCGTCGCCGTTCTCTAGCTTGTCTAAACTCGCGCGCGCAGAAGACCGAGAGATCTCGCCCAAGCACGAATCGGCCGCCTCTATCCCAGCCCACTGCTTCTCATCGACCAGCGGGGGCCTCGTCGGAGCTCGGGCGAGCTTCGGCCAACACCAATTTCGCATATTGAGTCCCGGCGCCGTGCGAACTCCTAGCCGCGTCGCCACGCATCGCCTCGCTCCGTGGACGAAGCTTCTGGCCGCGCCAATCAAGGTGAGGATCGTCATCGAGTCCTTGTTTTTCCTCTGTATATTGCGTAGCACCTCGAGCGACAACGAATTGCGGACCCATGGGTCGGTAATTTCTCACTGGAAACGCTGAGCCTGCCGCGGACCGCGGTTCCCCGTGGTCGGACCCCTCTGCCTCACCATTACCGGTGCAGAATCCTTCCTTGTGTCCGCCGCACCTTCAATTTTGATTAGCACCGTCCATTGACGCATTGATTCGTGATGGCACCGAATTGGGGGGATCTCGCCGTCGTGCTCCGCCGTGTGGCAAAGGGCGCCGCCGCTCGGTGGCTGTTGCGAGATGGGAGAAGCCCTCCTAGCCGTCCATCTCTGATCAAGGGTTAGGATTAGATCTGGGATTGGGCATCTCTGGGCCGTTGGATCTAAATCCAAAGATCCATGTAGCGTACCGGTTCGATGTATTAGGGAGTCAATCTCAGCCCTTCGAATCTAATCGGACGGTCCCGATTGGTCCATACCCCTTCGGCTGGCGCAGTTCGCAAAAGAGCCCCTCTACTTTACTGAAATAAACCCGCCGTCCAGAGTGTGTTATTCCCTGTGTCTTAGGAAACTTACCCCGAGCCCCCTGCGGTTTTCTGTTATTGAGGCCCAGTCCAGAGGCGTTTAAAAACAGAGAAATAATATTAGAAATTCATTTTTAATACAAAAACAATTCCAGAAACTTGTAAAATGCATAGAAAATTTATTTTTACTCCAAATTGAACTATTCCAATTTCTAAAATTTTGTAATAATATTCTCTATCATTTAGTATCTCTGTTTTGACATGAACACAGTAAGAAAATTAATTTATCATTTAATCCTATTTCAAGCACATTAAATTTTAGGAAATCCACAACTTGAATTCTATAACTCCAAAATTAATAATTCCAGTTCCTGTGATCTTATTTTAATGTCTAGTTTATTACTGTATATTCTATTTACATGGTTGGTGTGATGTTAATTTTGTATATACCATGTTTGCTTGTATTGCTACGTCTAGTGCGAGGACACGTGTCATCTGAAAAGCAAGTTGGTACCTGGAATCTCAAGTGCCAGGCAAGTTGTGCCCTTGATCACTTCTTTTACCCAGTCATGTTCTTATTATTCATAATGATCTGCATAGGATAATTTTGCTGGGACCCAATAGGATACCCTAGATTTTGACTATCTTTATACCTTGCTTCACCACTGGTTTTACTACTAAAGTTTTGGGTAGTACATGCTATTGCTTTATGTGGATTTGGGTATAAAGATATTCATCACTCATTGTTATACTATTTATTGTTATCTGTTTTATTATTCCTTGTTCATGTTAAGATCATTATGTTAATGGGAACATGGAGGGACCACCCGGGAAAACAGTGCTACCACAAGGGTTTAATGGGACGCCCTTGGCTGATTAACTAGGAAAGCTAGGGGAGGGCTACCTTACCCGAAAGGGGCAAGGGCAGTAGGGGAGAGGTCAGTGCAGGGAGGTCCCTGGTTGATTTTGCTGCGATGGCGGTCAGCCAGGAACCCTGTACTGGATCTTCCTATAAACTGTAGCGGGTAGTCTGAAGCTAGTGGAACTTTGTAAAGGCCTCGTAGTGTTACCCTGCCTCGCCTCCTCGGTAGAGGTGTATGGGATTGGCCGTCTCTTGGCAGATGGGTAACATGACTTGTGGGTAAAGATGTGCAACCTCTGCAGAGTGTAAAACTAGTATACTAGCCGTGCTCACGGTCAAGAGCGGCTCGGACCCTCACATGATTAATTATGGAACTTAAACTTAACCTGTCATTTCATTGCATTTGGGATTATTTTACTATTACTGTTCTTTACTATTATTAAGGTTTGGTATTTACTTACACTTAGTAACTGCTAATAAAATTTTGACCAACTTATAAAAGCAATGCTCAGCTTTAACCTTTATTCCATTGATCAGACTTACACTTCATGAACTCCCACCTTTGGTGAGTTCATGCCACATTATTCCCCACGACTTGTTGAGCTATGATCGTATGTGAGCTCACTCTTGCTGTCTCACACCCCCCCCACAGGAGAAGAACAGGTGGTTTCAAGTGGAGTCCAGTATCGAGGAGTTTGATCTGATCTAGGTGGCGTTTCTCAGTCGACATTGGCGCCATCGATCCTTAGTTCGTTTTATCTTTATTATTTTATTTTGTAATAAGACTTCCGCTATGTAATAAGTACTCTGATGTTTTATGACATTTATCTCTATACACTCTGTTATTATATATGTTGTCTTCTTGGCGCATGTATGAGATGCACCCGGCTTTGTTCTTTAAAACCGGGTGTTACAGAAGTGGTATCAGAGCAAATGTTGACTGTAGGACGAAACCTAGATAGACTGGACAAACCCTTACCTACTTATCTTATTCTGATTCATTCTACACTTACCTTACTCTGGTTCTTTCTATACTTATCTTGATCCTGTCTCACCTTCTACTGTTCAACTCTGATCATTCTTACCTTTTCTACTCTTAGACAAGTTGGATTTCACACCTTGGAATCCCTACCCCTAGGACATTTTTAAGAGATAGGAAGCCTAAGACAAAAAAAATAATAATTAAAACTATTTTCTCTATTGAAAATGTTGGTTGATTGCTCTGATGATCAATGTCTGATTTGCTTCTTTGATTGATTGAAATAGTATAGATGGGCATTTTAGCATGTACCACTATAAGGTACTGTATTAGCTTTAGTAGGTGACACACTAATCTACTTAGCTAATAAGTTCCCCAAAGTAACATGATTGTAATTACTGCCTTGTCTACTGCTCTTTCTTACCTTATGTATCTAACTCAGATGGTCAATACCAGGAAAGGAAAGATTATCACGCAACAGCAAACAGAAATGAATCCTCCAAATCCTCCACCTGTTGAAACCGAGCAAGTGATCGCAACCCAAAGGCTGGTAATACAGCAATTGACAGACATGATGACCGAAATGCCAAGCCAGATAAGACAAGAACGCGAGGAAATACGTCAGGCCCGTCTGGAGATACAGCAAGAAATAAGGCAATCACGGTTGGAGAGACAACGACAAGAGCAACCACCATCTCCACCACCACCGGCTCCACCAAGCTACATAAACATATATGTAAATTGCTACTATTTGTAGGATCTACATGTTCCTTTAGTTAGTATTCGGTATGATACCATTTTAGGAGGAATAAAAAAAAGTCTATTTGTCCCCATGTGTTGCTAATAAAAGTATGCGTCATGCTGAGATTTTGGGTTTATGCAAATGTGTTGGACAATATGAGAAAACCCATGAGAGTAATTACACCTAAAGGGCCTGTTGTGGTGAATCAAATGACACGTAGATTGACATTGGCCATTACGGGTAGAGAATTTGGAGTTACTGCTATAATATTGGAGCCAAGCAGTATAGAATGTCTGTAGAAGAGTTAAAAGAACTCAAGAAACACTTAACGGAGTTGCAAGAGGCTTAGTACATTCGTCCGAGTCTTCACCTTGGAGAGCACCAGTTTTGTTGTAAAGAAGAAAGATGGATTGCAAGGGATGTGCGTGGATTAAAGGTCCCTTAATGATGTCACTGTGAAGAACCAGTTTCTGTTACCCCGCATTAAGGATTTATTTGATCGGATGAGAGGAGCCAGCGTATTCTCGAAGATTGATCTCCGATCGGGTTACCATCAAATGAAGATTAGGCCATCAGATATTCCCAAGACGGATTTATCTACTCGATATGGATTATATGAGTTCACCGTTATGTCATTTGGATAACAAATGCACCAGCCTATTTTATGGATTTGATGAATAAGATGTTTTTGGAGCATTTGGACAGATTCGTCGTGGTGTTCATCGACGATAATCTTATCTATTCTAAGAATGAGAGTGACCATGAAGAACATCTAAGGTTGGTGCTACAGAAGTTACGAGATGATCAACTCTACGCCAAGTACGGTAAATGCGAGTTTTGGATTGACAAGGTGCCATTTCTTGGTCATATTATTTCTAATGGAGGAATAGTAGTGGATCCTGCTAAAGACAAGGAGATAGTGGCGTGGAGCATACCCACTATAGTTATGGAGATTCAGAGTTTCTTAGGACTTGCGGGATATTATCGGAGATTTATTGAAGGATGTTCTAAGATTGCTAAGTCTATCACCTCACTTCTGGAGAAGGAAAGAGAGTTTAAGTGGGACGAGAAGTGCCAAGTGTACATGGATCATGAGAGTTTGAAGTATATATTCACTCAGAAGGATCTCAACCTTAGGCAAACGTCGTTGGTTGAAGCTTATTAAGGATTATGATTTGGAAATTCACTATCACCCGGGCAAGGCAAATTTGGTTACAGATGCCTTGAGTCGAAAGGAGCATGTTCATTTAGCTGTTGTTGCCCAGCTACTCGATGAGATTGTTGAGAGATTTAGGAGACTTAACCTGGGGATAGTTACTCACACTAAAGGAGTTATTATTGATGTGGAAACTACTTTGGAGCAAGAGATCCGCAAAGGACAAGTTGGTGATGCTAAGATGAAAGAGATTAAGGATCTGATTACTGAAGGTCGAGTTCCGGAATTTACGAAAGATGAGCAAGGTATCATAAGGTTTAAGAACAAGATATGTGTCTCTGAGATTGAAAGCCTTCGAGAGACTATTTTAAAGGAAGCCCGTGACTTGGATTATTCTATTCGTCCTGGTAGTACCAAGATGTATCAGGATTTGAAGCAGAAGTACTTGTGATATGGATTGAAGAGAGATGTGGCTGCACATGTGGTTATGTGCGATGTGTGCCAAAGAGTTAAGGTCGAACACCAAAGACTAGTTGGACTATTGCACCCACTAAAGATACCCGAGTGAAAGTGGGAAGAGATTGGTAGGGACTTCATTACCGGTTTGCCTCGCACCTTGAAAGGATACGATTCTATATGGGTTAATGAGGATAGACTGACCCAAGTGGCTCATTTCATTCTGGTCAAGACTACTTATAAGGGATCTCAATTGGAGAGTATATATGGCTCGGATTGTGTCCCTACATGGTGTACTGAAGAAGATCATTTTGGATTGAGGATCACAATTTACCTCCAGATTTTGGAAAAGTTTTCATGAGAATATGGATACGAGGTTGAATTTTAGTTCGGCCTACCATCGTCAGAGTGATGGACAGACTGAATGGACTAATCAAGTATTGATAGACATGTTGAGAGCTTGTGCCCTTCAGCATGGTAGTAGTTGGGACAAGAGTCTACCTTATGCTGAGTTCTTAGGCTAGTCTGAAGATGTCACCGTTCGAGGCTCTATATGGTAGGAAGTGCAGGACTCCTCTATATTGGATCAGACTAGAGGAAGACAGTTCTTTGGGCCTGAACTTATTCAAGAAGCAGAGGAACAAGTTCGTATAATTCGAGAGAATTTGAGGGTGTCACCACTTCGTGGATTGAGGAGAGTTAAAGTTAAGGGCAAATTGTCCCCTCACTTTATTGGACCATTTTGAGTTTTTAGGCAAGTTGGAGAGATGGCCTATCAACTCGAGCTACCTGATAATCTATCTGATGTGCATAATGTAGTCCATGTGTCTCAATTTAAGAAGTGTCTCCGTATCCCTGAGGAACAGTTACCAATGGATGAGCTCAGTGTTCAAGAAGATTTGACTTATGCTGAGTATCCTATCAAGATTTTGGATACTTTGACTCGTGATACAAGAAATAAGGTTATAAAGATGTGCAAAGTGCAAGGGAGCCACCACGGAGACGATGAGGCAACTTGGGAAAGAAAAGAAGAGCTTCGTATAGATTTTTTTTTTCCAGCTTATCCCTCGTTCTTCCTAAATCTCGAGGACGAGATTATTTTTAAGGGGGGTAGGATTTGTAATACTCACTTTGTAATATATAATAAAAGGGGAGAAAAGTCATTTTCCCATAATCTTTGTGTGTGTAGAATTTACTTATCATCACATGTGAATACCATATTCGAACAACAAATAAATGATAAAAAGGATATACCACTAAATTATGCATCATGCCGGATTTTATTTTGTGCATTTTGTGGTAACATAAAACAATGTGAAAAGGAATATATTAAACTCCCAAATAGGAATTTAAGGTCTAAAGGAATTCTAGAATTTACAAAAGAGAAGAAAGAAAATATTGTGTGGATAAAATAAGTGGATAAAAATATATTATTCTACACTAAAGTGTGAATTGGTATAATTTACTCAGGAGTGAAACTCATGAGGGGATTCAAATTCAAATTTGAGATTCAAAATAAAAAGGAGACATAATAGGAAAATAAAAATATAAAAAGAAAAAGGAGAAAACACTAGAATGGGACGGAATCCCTGCTTTTGGCCCACTCCAGAAAGCATGCCGCGCGGCCCAACCTTCCCCCTCTCACCGTGCGCCGACAAGTGGGACCGCGACGCCGGTGCCTGCGCGCCGCGTTCCATTGACGGCCGGGACCCACTCGTCGGTGTCTTGCGCGGCGCGTTCTTCTTCCTCGCGGGAGAAGCGGAGTCGGAGCTCAACCACCGCCGTCGTTTTCGCCGCTAGCCGGTGCGAGCACCTTAGTATAAGTAACGCGGGCCCCGCGCCGACTCGCCCCATGATCCCTTGCCCTCTCTACTCCACGGCTTCCCTTGGTCCCCCGTCGCCGTTCTCTAGCTTGTCTAAACTCGCGCGCGCAGAAGACCGAGAGATCTCGCCCAAGCACGAATCGGCCGCCTCTATCCCAGCCCACTGCTTCTCATCGACCAGCGGGGGCCTCGTCGGAGCTCGGGCGAGCTTCGGCCAACACCAATTTCGCATATTGAGTCCCGGCGCCGTGCGAACTCCTAGCCGCGTCGCCACGCATCGCCTCGCTCCGTGGACGAAGCTTCTGGCCGCGCCAATCAAAGTGAGGATCGTCATCGAGTCCTTGTTTTTCCTCTGTATATTGCGTAGCACCTCAAGCGACAACGAATTGCGGACCCATGGGTCGGTAATTTCTCACTGGAAACGCTGAGCCTGCCGCGGACCGCGGTTCCCCGTGGTCGGACCCCTCTGCCTCACCATTACCGGTGCAGAATCCTTCCTTGTGTCCGCCGCACCTTCAATTTTGATTAGCACCGTCCATTGACGCATTGATTCGTGATGGCACCGGATTGGGGGGATCTCGCCGTCGTGCTCCGCCGTGTGGCAAAGGGCGCCGCCGCTCGGTGGCTGTTGCGAGATGGGAGAAGCCCTCCTAGCCGTCCATCTCTGATCAAGGGTTAGGATTAGATCTGGGATTGGGCATCTCTGGGCCGTTGGATCTAAATCCAAAGATCCATGTAGCGTACCGGTTCGATGTATTAGGGAGTCAATCTCAGCCCTTCGAATCTAATCGGACGGTCCCGATTGGTCCATACCCCTTCGGCTGGCGCAGTTCGCAAAAGAGCCCCTCTACTTTACTGAAATAAACCCGCCGTCCAGAGTGTGTTATTCCCTGTGTCTTAGGAAACTTACCCCGAGCCCCCTGCGGTTTTCTGTTATTGAGGCCCAGTCCAGAGGCGTTTAAAAACAGAGAAATAATATTAGAAATTCATTTTTAATACAAAAACAATTCCAGAAACTTGTAAAATGCATAGAAAATTTATTTTTACTCCAAATTGAACTATTCCAATTTCTAAAATTTTGTAATAATATTTTCTATCATTTAGTATCTCTGTTTTGACATGAACACAGTAAGAAAATTAATTTATCATTTAATCCTATTTCAAGCACATTAAATTTTAGGAAATCCACAACTTGAATTCTATAACTCCAAAATTAATAATTCCAGTTCCTGTGATCTTATTTTAATGTCTAGTTTATTACTGTATATTCTATTTACATGGTTGGTGTGATGTTAATTTTGTATATACCATGTTTGCTTGTATTGCTACGTCTAGTGCGAGGACACGTGTCATCTGAAAAGCAAGTTGGTACCTGGAATCTCAAGTGCCAGGCAAGTTGTGCCCTTGATCACTTCTTTTACCCAGTCATGTTCTTATTATTCATAATGATCTGCATAGGATAATTTTGCTGGGACCCAATAGGATACCCTAGATTTTGACTATCTTTATACCTTGCTTCACCACTGGTTTTACTACTAAAGTTTTGGGTAGTACATGCTATTGCTTTATGTGGATTTGGGTATAAAGATATTCATCACTCATTGTTATACTATTTATTGTTATCTGTTTTATTATTCCTTGTTCATGTTAAGATCATTATGTTAATGGGAACATGGAGCGACCACCCGGGAAAACAGTGCTACCACAAGGGTTTAATGGGACGCCCTTGGCTGATTAACTAGGAAAGCTAGGGGAGGGCTACCTTACCCGAAAGGGGCAAGGGCAGTAGGGGAGAGGTCAGTGCAGGGAGGTCCCTGGTTGATTTTGCTGCGATGGCGGTCAGCCAGGAACCCTGTACTGGATCTTCCTATAAACTGTAGCGGGTAGTCTGAAGCTAGTGGAACTTTGTAAAGGCCTCGTAGTGTTACCCTGCCTCGCCTCCTCGGTAGAGGTGTATGGGATTGGCCGTCTCTTGGCAGATGGGTAACATGACTTGTGGGTAAAGATGCGCAACCTCTGCAGAGTGTAAAACTAGTATACTAGTCGTGCTCACGGTCAAGAGCGGCTCGGACCCTCACATGATTAATTATGGAACTTAAACTTAACCTGTCATTTCATTGCATTTGGGATTATTTTACTATTACTGTTCTTTACTATTATTAAGGTTTGGTATTTACTTACACTTAGTAACTGCTAATAAAATTTTGACCAACTTATAAAAGCAATGCTCAGCTTTAACCTTTATTCCATTGATCAGACTTACACTTCATGAACTCCCACCTTTGGTGAGTTCATGCCACATTATTCCCCACGACTTGTTGAGCTATGATCGTATGTGAGCTCACTCTTGCTGTCTCACCCCCCCCCCCCACAGGAGAAGAACAGGTGGTTTCAAGTGGAGTCCAGTATCGAGGAGTTTGATCTGATCTAGGTGGCATTTCTCAGTCGACATTGGCGCCATCGATCCTTAGTTCGTTTTATCTTTATTATTTTATTTTGTAATAAGACTTCCGCTATGTAATAAGTACTCTGATGTTTTATGACATTTATCTCTATACACTCTGTTATTATATATGTTGTCTTCTTGGCGCATGTATGAGATGCACCCGGCTTTGTTCTTTAAAACCGGGTGTTACACAACCCTCGTCCGTTGGGACGCCACAACTTGGAGTAGGCAAGCGTTGGTCTTGGCCGAACCACGGGATAACCACCGTGCCATCTCTGTGATTGATCTTTGTTGGTTATTGTGTTTTGCTGAAGATTCCTCTCTAGCCACTTGGCGGTTATTGCGCTAACACTTAACCAAGTTTTTGTGGCCTAAGTTTTAAGTGTTACAGGATCACCTATTCACCCCCCCTCTAGGTGCTCTCAACCCCCCTCTAGGCGACTTTCACCATGTCCGCGCACTCACCGTGGAGACTGTACCATGTCGCTGGCCCACGCGCCCCAACTCTTTATGAGCCCCACCCGCACCCGCTCTCTCTCCCCTGCCTCATTTCACACACTCTCACCCTCTCTCGCGCGCTGCCATCGCCACCCGTGCTCGTTGGAGATCCACGCTGCCGGTCATCCAGCCCACCAGAAGTCGTCCAAGCCATCTGAGTTCCGTCCTGAAGTGAGGAGCTCGCTCCTGTGCTCGGGCCTCGCCGGAGTTCGGCCATGCCGGTTAGCCACGCCCGCGCGGTGACTGGCCGATTTAGCCTCGTTTTGTGCCCCTGTGTTGGTCCGTAGTGTTTCCCTTACCATGCCAAAGCCAGTCGAAGCCTTAGCGCGCTCGAAACCCCCTCCCTGTGGCCGAGATTCCTCGCCGGAGTTGCCCGACCCGCCCGGAGCACCTTCCATTCGCCGTTCTCTTGTCTCCGGTCCTGTTCTTGCGGCCGGAGCCCTGCTAGTGAATTCGCTAGAACCTTCTTCACTCGTTCTAGCCCTCAATGGTGACCCTAGACCCCCGACGACCGCGTCTGCCCTGTCTCCGATGACATCGCTGTCATGGAGGGAGCAACGCCGGTCACCAAGCTGTAAAACCCTGTGCACCCCATCCCAACCGTTCGTCCCTGGTCCAATGGTTTAGATCTACGGATATTGGTTTCGTCTATGCGCTCTGCCCTTGGGCCCCGCCTGCTAGTGCCTATGCCCCCTAGCACTAGGCCCGGCTGGTCAGCCTATTCCCCCTCCCAGTCGCTGACACCCCTGGCCCACTTGTCAGTGCTCGCCCGCTTGTGTTTTTATTAAGATATTTTTTGTGTCTCATTAAGATAAATGAAGTTAAGTTATGTAATCTATTGAGATAAGCAGTACTTAGAGAACCACAAACCTCTAGGAGTAATTGCCTAGCCTAGAACCTAGATTTTCCCCTCTTGTGTTTTTACTGTTCCGTCGAGCTTGTGTTCACTTGATTGTACATGTTTGGTGTACTGTTTCTTTGTCATTATCCAAATGTGTTTAATGCATGATCGCTTTGTGTAGACAACAAGCAGCCCGTGGTTCCTGAGTGTGTTGTCGAAGACCTTCTTAAGTAGCAACCTGGTGAAGGCAAGTGTCCTCTGACCCATTATGTCCTACTTATTTTATAATTCACTGCCTCGCATTACTTAATTGGAACCTAAGGGTTGACTAGTCTGTATTTATCTTGTCCTTGATTACCTTTTGGGTTATTATGGTTAGCTTCATGCTATTGCTCCACTTTAATCAACGAACATGATGCGAATATTTATGATACGATGTTGTTATATATGATTATGATGATGTTCTTATGGCACTTTAGGGGACTCAGGTTGTTTTCCTAAGTACCTCTCCATAAGGACCTGTTTGTTGAGTGACCACCCGAGATAATAGTAAAACCATGAGGGTGGAATGGGGCGCCCTTAGCTGATTAATTAGATGAACCTGGGCATGTAGTTGGCTTTGTCGGAGGGCCGTCATGGGCACCGGGGCATAGTGCTCGCTCTGCTAAGGGTGGGTGTCGAGGTTCATTCGATTTGATTTTGTTAGTCACCCACCTTAGGGAGGAGTACTGCGTTTCTACGACTGGCGAAACCTAACGAGCAACTATGCACCAGGGGAGTCTTTGTGAAGGCTACGTAGTGAATCCCTTGGTAGTGAAGATTGGGTCTGGACAACCCAGGCTGGAAAGGGAATCACAACTCGTGGGTAAAGTGTGCAACCTCTGTAGAGTGTTAGAAACTAGTATATTAGCTGTGCTCACGGTTTAGAGCAGCCTAGGGATCCTCTTTGATTAGAAGAACTCTAGATACTTTATGATGATGATTAATGGTGATGTTTATAACTATGACCTCTGGTATTTCCTCTTGGAGGGAGTACTTTTGGGTAATAACTGGGTTTATTACTAAAACTTGGCATACTATTAGTAATAAATACCTGACCAACTAAAATCAATTGCTTTAACCTTAAACTCCACATATAGCTAGTCCACTTTAGCCAAATGGGACATTTGCTGAGTACATTGATGTGTACTCACCCTTGCTTCAAAAACCTCCCCACCTCAGGTTGTCTCCATGGCAATGAGTGCTAAGGAGGAGATGCAGGCAACATGGAGGACTTTGAAGAGTTTCAGGACTACGATGAGTTCTAGTTGTGTTAGTGGAAAACCCCCAGTCAGCTACCTGTGAAGGCCTTATCTCTATGTTTTGTATTCCACACTTTGATTACGTTTATGACTATGTTAAGTTAACGACTATGTGGATGTCTTGGACACCTTGATGTAATAAAGTACCTTTTCTGCTATTTATTTTGAGCAATGTGT
Organism: Zea luxurians; assembly: GCA_029449295.1. NCBI lineage: Eukaryota > Viridiplantae > Streptophyta > Magnoliopsida > Poales > Poaceae > Zea > Zea luxurians. Next base: position 373,242 of record JAOPSE010000239.1, on the reverse strand, counting down.
GATGATGTCCAACTATGTAATCACTGTCTACGTGAGTTTCTGATCCTAGCACGTACATGGTTCACATTCGGTTTACCTTCCAAAACCGAGTGTGACATAAGTGGTATCAGAGCCTTGCTTATTGTAGGACCATGAACCTAGACTAGAATGGACGCTTTAAGGACTATAGACCCTTACCCTCACCTTCACCCTTGGTGTTACTTCAAAAGTTAGTCAGCTTCTATGTTATATTACTATCTATATACTCACCTTACAATTTTTTATCTCACTTTGCTTTTGGTTTACTTGCTGGTCATATAGTTCTATTCTCACTCTTGTGCTTATGATGTCTTTTGTAGATGGCCCGTCTTAGATGCACTACACATAAGCCGGTGATCCCGTTCTTGCCCTCTCACCTTGCAGGGCATCCACTACGCTGCACAGTGATAGGACAGTCGAGTCACCTGGAGAGACTGCATCGCCGCCTACACGAGGAGCAGGAGCGCTGACACCAGGAGCTGGAGCAGCAGGACTCTTCCCCCTCGCCTCAGCAGGAGGTTGAGTCTAGGAGGCAGCCCTCCCCTGTGCCTCAGCTAGAGGTGCCCCCTGCACCACCACAGGGCACCCTGGCTACTGGAGGAGATCCCAACGGAGACGACGATGGCAGTGGTAGTTTGAGCCACAACACGGAGCTTTTGGAAGAGCAGGAGTCGGAAGGATGGATCGCCCGACCCATCACTCGTGACGCCGCTCGCGGTTGTCATTTCCACGACGCTCTCGACACCTTGTTATGTCAGGCCTTCGACTGACAGACTTGGTCTATCGAGTATCGTTGTGTGGTCTACCAGCACCGTCGCGGGTTATACCCGAACCACTGGGAGGCTACCTGCCTGGTGCTTCGTCTGGACGATGATCTCCAAGGTGCAGAGGCCTTCTCAGAGCATTATTCTATCACTGAGTGGAACATTGTCGAGGTAGTCATGCAGGATGCTGCACAACATACGCTTTTGCAGTACTGTTCGTTGTTCAGCGGGGTGGTAGACAACCTCGACCTAAAGTATTACCCCCGTCGTTCGACCGACAATACCGGGGGTGTGATTGTCTCACCAGTTGGTGAGGGCAATCCTAGATTGAGCAGCATGGTCAACCTGGTCATCGTGCTCAACACCAAGATGGACCATGCCCTTGACGAGTTGGGCAAGGCTCGGGCGGAGATTGCAGAACTGCATGCTGAGCGCGCGGAGCACCGCCATCAGGAGAATGGTTCCCTCGCTCCTGTCAGGACTCAGCACCCTTACTGCTCACCACCCCATGGTCATCATGCTTATGGCACCTTTGACTGCAGGACCAAGATAGACTTGGAGCTATAGATCGATAGAGTCGGAGTCTGTAATAATGCTTAATTCAGTGTCTTAGTCTAAGTTAGTCTTACTTAGTGTTAGTTTGCTTATCATATGTTTTGATGCTTGTCGTGATGAACTCGTTATGAAGTTGGATCTTTGTAATGATTGTCATCAAGGTGTGGGCATCTCCTGCAACTTGGTGTAGTTATTAATAAAGTTAGTCATTTAGCTGGACAACCTTTTATTCCCACTTTCCTCTTTATCTGAGAAGTTGTACTTGGCTATGTTGAGAGTCAGTGAAGATGCTCATTTGTTCAGTGTTATGAAGACTTCTATATATCTTTTCTTATGCTAAAAGACTACAAGGTTAGATCTAATGTGTGTATGCTTTCTACAAATGTCTGACAATAGGCACAGAGGTGGAAGGTGTGCCCAGCAGTAGTAGCAGGCACCCCAGGATGAGGCACCTCACCAACAGTTGCCACTACCACCCCCAATGACTATCGAGCAGATGTTTCTGATGCAAACCCAGGCCATCCAAGCAATTGGTCAAACACTAGCAGCTATGCAATAGGTGCAACAGCAGCAACACCCACCTCAACCTTAGATGCAAGTGTAGATGCCGCAAATGCTGAGAGACAAGCATGTGGAGTTCATGAGGGGTCATCCCCCTGTCTTTGCCCATTCTACAGACCCCATGGAGGCCGAAGACTGGTTGCGCATAGTGGAGCGGGAGCTGCATACCGCTCAGTGCAACGATCGTGAGAAGGCTCTATATGGTCCTCACCTGCTAAGGGGAGCCGAACAGTCCTTGTGGGAGTCCTACCTCGCCACCCACGCCAACCCTGAAGCTATCACATGGGAGGAGTTCAAAGACAACTTCCGCCGGTACCACGTGCCTGAAGGATTGATGATAGTAAGAAAGGAGGAATTCCTGCCACTGAAGCAAGGTCCCTGTTTGTTAGTGAGTACAGGGACAAATTTCTGCAGCTATCTGAAAGGGAAATGTGCCCTTGGGCCATTTCTAAGTATTTTGGTGATTTAGTGTCCAACACAAGTGCCTAAGTGTAAAAAGGTGGACAAGGTACAAATCAAGAATAAAGGTATGTGTCTAAGCCTTAGTACATTGGTTTTGTGTACTAATATACTTGTCTAAGTGTTAGAAACAGAAAGAAGAAGAAAAGAAAAGAGGTGAAAAAGACTTGGCTGTGTGCAGCCAAGACTCAGCTCAGTCTGGCACACCGGACTGTCCGGTGGTGCACCGGACAGTGTCCGGTGCGCCAGGCTGGCTCGGCGTGAAGTGGCCGCTCTCGGGAATTCGCCGATGGCGTACGGCTAAAATTCACCGGACTGTCCGGTGTGCACCTGTAACACCCTGAATTTGGGGGTATAAAATTTCTTTGCTCATATTCACAAATTCAGGTGTTACTTCCCTTTTCTCATCCTTCCCCAATCTCCTCTCTCTCATTTCTATAGGAGAAAAGTGGTTATTTTATTTATAACTATAGTCTATTAGCTCAAACTCCAAGGGAGTATGAATTGTTGCATCATGTTGAACCCTGGATTTCACTTTTGTTTGGTGCATAATTCTCAAAAGTCTAATTTGAATTTGTGGCTTATTTGAATTTGAATCAAATAGAGAAAATAAAAAAGAAAAGAGAAAACAAAAACCAGAATAAAAGAAAAAGGAGAAGAAGCCCACTCCCCCGCTCTCCTCGGCCTTTCGGCCCAGCTAGGCCCATCCCGCGCGCGCGCCCTCCCGCCCCCCTCTCTCTCTGCGCCGCGGGCCCGGCCTGTCAGCGCGGCCACCGTCTCCGCGCCCGCCTCCCTCTCTCTCTGCCCGCGGGCCCCGCCCGTCAGCGCAACCGTTCCCCGCGCCCGCGCCCGCTTTCCTCTCTCTCTCTGCTCGCGGGCCCGGGCTGTCAGCCCCGTCGTCCCCGCGTAACCGCCGCAGCGCGTGCCGCGGACTCCGCGCCCACGTCGCGCGTGGAGCTCGCCCCCACCCCGCCTCGGCCACTTGAGCCCGGAGCCCCACTCGCCCTCTCCCCCTCCCTCATTTGCGCACCTGCAGGCCCCTCTCTCACCTCCCCCTCGCTGCGCGCACGCCAGAGCGCCATCGCCGCGAACCGCCGCCGTCCCGAGCTCGTTTCCCGGCCGCCGTTGGAGCTCCGCCGTGTCCATTGCCACGGTGAGCTTCGCCCCGGCGTCCGCAATCCGGAACGCGCTCCAATTTCCCCTTCCCCTCCCTATTTCTCTCTGCCCGCGCTCACCCGCCGTCCGCCGTGCAGCCGCCGAGGTCCGCCACCGTCGACTCGGGCTGTCGCCGCGTCTCCGTCGCCACCGAGGAGTCCCCGGAGTTCGCCTTGAGGTAAGGAACCTCCCATGCCCCCTCCCTTCCCCTCTATTGCACTCTGTCGCGCTTAATTCCTCGTCGGAGTTGCTTAACGCCGCCGCCGAGCCGCTTCGCCGTGAACCGCCCCCCTCCGGTGCCCCTGCCCCGACCCAGACCCCACCAAAGAATTCCCCGTGCCCTCCCCAACCTCCCCGGCCATTCAGGTCGCCCCAGGGACCCGCAGGGCCCCCGCGCCCCTCGTCTCCGGCGAGCTCCTCCGCCGCGGGGACGGGCGCCGCCGCCTCAGCTGGCTGGGGAAGGAGACAGAAGCCAGCCGCCCCATCCCCGCCGTCCATCTCAGATCGGGCGGCCCCGTTTTAAATAGGCCGAGTCCAATCCTAGCCGTCCGCCCAAGATCCAACGGCCCAGAGCCGTTTCCCCCTCGCCCCGCCTCCCTGCCAACTGGGCCCCGCCTGTCAGCCCGCCCGCGCCCCGCTATGCCGCCCGGCCCCGTCTGTCAGCCCCGCGCCCGCGCTGCCCGCCCGGCCCCGCCTGTCAGCCGCTCACGCCGCCGCGCGCTCGCGCGCCCGCCCGCGATCTAATCTCGGGCGTTGATCTGGGATCCAACGGCCGTAGGAGTCCGATACCCCTTCGCCCGCGCGTTTTCTTAAAGAGACCCCCCGTTTTCTGGAATTTGAACCCGCCGTCCCTGGTTTCTTACAGTTAGGTCCTCAGACCTTTTATTTAATTCAAAATAGGTCCTTAGGGTATATTTTTAACCCCTAAACTTGTAAAATTCATAACTTTGCCATATGAACTCCAAATTAGGTGCTTCAAATTGCAAAATGTTCATAATATTATTATCTATCTGTTTATGCAATGTTTCCCTGCTGTTTCTATGTCCCAATTAATAGTTGATCATTAGGGTAAAATTAATGTTATGGGAACCCTATTTGAGATAAATAAAAGATAGTAGACTTTAATAAAAGTTGGAGCACTTAAGTTTATGGACTTAACACTATGTAATGATTTAACCCCCACCACTGTCTTAAACCTGATTAGTGGATAATGAATCATTTTGTATAGTCCTCTACCCTAGACCAAGGGAATACTAGAGTACCAATCCTTCTCTATTGTGAACTTGTGATCTCTCTGCTGCATATGTTTGGTATATTGCTTTTGTTTGTTACTTCCCAAGTGCATAGTGTGAATGATTACTTTACGTAGACAACGAGCAGTCTGTGTTTCCCGAGGAAGTTGCAGAGGAAGCTCCTGATCAACAGTTTGGTGAAGGCAAGTGTCCTCTGACCCATTATGTCCTATTCACTTATAATTCACTTTCCCGCATTACTTAATTGAAACCTAAGGATTGACTAGCTTTATACTTTACCTTATCCTTGATGACCTTTTGGGTTATTATTATGGTTAGCATTTTGCTATTGCCTTAACCTAATCAATGAACATGATGTGACTATTTATGATACGATACTGTTATCCTGATGATGTTGATGATCTTGTGATACTCTAGGGGGCTCAGGCTGTTTCCTGAGTACCTCTCCGTAAGGACCTGTTCGTTGAGAGACCACCCGGGATAACAGTGCAACCATGAGGGTGAAATGGGGTGCCCTTAGCTAATTAATTAGAGGAACTAGAGGTGTAGTTGCTTCGTCGTCGTGCCGTCAATGGGGTCCAGGCACAGTGCTTGCTCTGCCGAGGCTGAGTGCCGAGGTTCTTTCGTTTTGCTTTTGTTAGTCACTCTCCTGCGGGGAGGAGTACTGTGTTTATCAAACTGGAGAAACCTAACGGGCAGCTATGATCTCTAGGGAATCTTTGTAAAAGCTACGTAGTGATACCCTGCCGGACCACCTAGGTAGTGGTCAATGGGGATTAGCTCTCCCCGGGCAGAAAGGGAATCATGACTCATGGGTAAAGTGTGCGACCTCTGCAGAGGGTAGTGAAACTGATATATCAGCCGTGCTCACGGTTAAGAGCAGCCTTGGGATCCTCTTTGATTAGAGATACAGATGGTTCGAGATACAAGGATTATGTTATGGTTTTGGTTCGAATATGATGATGTTGTTCCTCGATGAGGAAATGGTTCATGGGTTGGTTAATGCTAAAATCTGGCTTCTACTAATGATAAATACCTGACCAACTAAAAGCAACTGCTTGAGCCTAACCCCACATAAAGCTAGTCCACTTCAGCCAAACGGGACATTTGCTGAGTACGTTGATGTGTACTCATCCTTGCTTTACCACCAAACACCAGGTTGTCCGCATTGTAACCACTGCTCAGGAGAAGGCGAAGCCGTGGAAGGAGACTTCTAGGAGTTCCAAGACTACGACGAATTCTAGGCGTGGGTTGGCGGCAACCCCCAGTCAGCTGCCTGTGAAGGCCCTATCTTTACTGCGTTTTGCTAGCACTTTGATTTAACTGTTAACTTGATGACTATGTGGATGTCTATGACTCTGTGATGTAATAAGTTAATACTCTTTTAAGTTATTATTCGAGCAATGTGCATTGATGTTCATTTATGTAATCGCTGTGTACGTGAGTTCTGATCCTGGCACGTACATGGTTCGCATTCGGTTTGCCTTCCAAAACCGGGTGTGACATAAGTGGTATCAAAGCCGTGCTGACTGTAGGACCGTTGACCTAGAGTAGCACTGATCGTACTAAGGACTATTGACCTTCCCTCTCACCTTGACCTCTGATGTTACTTCAAAAGTCGGTCACCTCGACCAACCCTATGTTTTACTACATATATATATATACTATATTATACCTTGTTAAAATTTTTATCTTATTCTGTCTATGGTTTATTCACTTGTTATATTAGTTCTGCTCTTACTCTTATGCTTACGGTGTCTTTTGTAGATGGCTCGTCTTAGACACACTGCACGTAAGTCGGTGATTCCTTTCCTGCCGTCTCGACTTGCGGAGCGTCCTCTGCACCGCACCGTGTCCGGTCAGTCGAGTCACCTGGAGAGACTGCACCACCGTCTGCGTGAGGAGCAGGAACGCCGGCGCCAGCACAGAGAGCAGCAGGGCTCTTCCTCCCCATCCCAGCAAGAGGTGGAGTCCGTGAGGCCCCGTTCCTCTGTTGCCCAGCTGGAGGCGCCCCAGCACCACCGCGGGACGCCCCGGCTGTTGGAGGAAGTCCTGGAGGAGACCCCAACGACGACGACTCAGACCACAGCACGGAGTCTTCTGAGCCGCAGGAGGCGGAAGGATGGGTCGCCCGACCCATCACCCGTGACGCCGCTCGCGGTTGTCACTTCCACGACGCGCTCGACACCTTGCTGCGCCAGGCTTTTGACTGGCACACCTGGTCGATCGAGTATCGTTGTGTAGTCTACCAGCACAGTCGCGGGAGGTACCCGGACCGCTGGGAGGCTACCTGCCTAGTTCGCCGTCCGGAGGATGACCTCCGGGGTGCGGAGGCCGTTTCGGAGCACTATTCCATCTCCGAGAGGGACACTGCAGAGGCGGCTATGCAGGATGCAGCACGACGTGCACTCTCCCAGTACTGTTCTTTGTTCGGTGGGGTGGCCGACGGTCTTAACCTTCGGTACTACCCCCGCCGCCCTACTGGCAGCACAGAGAGTGTGGATTGTCTCACCTGTTGGTGAGGCTAACCCTAGGTTGAGCAGCACAGTCAACCTAGTCGCAGTGCTTAACACTGAGCTGGATCACTCTCTGGACGAGCTGAGCAGGGCTCGAACGGAGATTGCGGAGTTGCGTGCTGAGCTGGCAGAGCGCCATCACCAGGAGGGTGGTTCTCCCGCTCCTGTTGGGACTCAGCACCCTTACCGCTCGCCGCCACGAGGTCACCACACTTATGGTTCCCCTGCCTGTAAGACCAGGATAGATCTGGATCCTTAGATCGTTAGCGTCGAAGTTTGTAATAATTCCTAAGTCAGATGTCTCAGTCTCAAATAGTTAGTTTAGTTTGCTTATCAGTTGCTTCCAATTAGCTTAGTTTGCTTATCAGTTGCTTGCATGCTTGTTATGATGAACTTGTGATGGATTTGAATCTTTGTAATGACTGTTGCCAACCTATGGGTTTCTCCTGCAGTTTGGCCTAGCTATAATGTTAATAAAGTCAGTTATTTAGTTGGGAAGCCATTTACTTCTACTTTCCTTCTTATCTGAGAAGCTGTGTTGAATCGTAATGAGGATCAGTGAAGCTCTTTGTTCACTCAGTGTCATGAAGAATTCTGTATTCTCTTTTCTTATGCTGGAGGGTTGTAAGATCAACGCTGATGTATGAATGTCTTCCACAGATGTCTGACAACAGGCGCCGATGCAACAGGCGTGCTCAGCAAGAGCAGCAGGACCAGCAGGAGGAACAACAGAGGCAGCCTCCCCCGCCACCCCCGATGACAGTGGAGCAGATGTTCTTGATGCAGACTCAGGCAGTGCAGGCCATTGGGCAGACTCTGGCAGCCATGCAGCAGGCTCAACAGCAACCCCAACCCCAATTGCAAGTGCAGATGCCCCAGATGCCACGGGATAAGCGTGGTGAGTTCATGAGAGGGCACCCTCCTACCTTCGCCCATTCTGCCGACCCCATGGATGCAGAAGACTGGCTGCGTGCAGTGGAAAGGGAACTGCGCACCGCTCAATGTAATGACAGGGAGAAGGTTCTGTATGGTCCCCGTCAGCTTAGGGGAGCAGCCCAGTCCTGGTGGGAGTCCTACCTCGCCACCCATGCTGACCCCGAAGCCATCACCTGGGAAGAATTCAGCGAGAGTTTCCGCAGGTACCATGTGCCAGAGGGACTGATGATCGTGAAGAAGGAGGAGTTTCTGGCTCTGAAGCAGGGACCCCTGTCTGTTAGTGAATACAGAGACAAGTTTCTGCAGCTATCTCGTTATGCACCTGAGGATGTCAACACTGATGCTAAAAGGCAGTACAGGTTCATGAGGGGTTTGGTGGATCCCCTGCATTACCAGCTGATGAATCACACCTTCCCCACCTTCCAGCACCTGATCGATAGGGCAGTTATGACTGAGAAGAAGCGTAAGGATATGGAAGATCGGAAGCGCAAGATGAGTGGACCCCAGACCGGAGGCATCAGTCGTCCACGTTTCTCAGGCAGTTCATCTCAGCAAGGCAGGCCCGGTCACCCACAAGGATATCAGAATCAGAATCAGCGTCCGCATCAGCAGCAGTTTCAGAGACAGTACCCACAGCAGCAGCAGCAGTATCGTCAGAACAGCCAGCAGGGAGGTAATCAGTATCAGAAGCAGAACAACCAGGCACCTCGCCTTCCTGCCCCAGCAGCAAACCAGAGCAACCAAGCAGCCCCAGCACAAGGAGGAGGCAGAGGATGTTTCCACTGTGGAGAACAAGGCCACTGGGCGATGCAGTGCCCGAAGAAGGCGGCGCAGCAGCAGACCAACCCCAATGCTCCAACAAGGCAAGGTGTACTGCAGCCGACAGCAGGCAATCGTAACCAAGCGTACAACCGTGGAAAGGTGAACCACTTGGAGGCCGAAGCGATCCAGGATGCACCAGATGTGGCAGTAGGTATGTTCTCAGTCGAATCTCATCCCACGAAAGTGCTATTTGATACTGGTGCAACTCATTCATTTGTCACTGCAACCTGGGTAGAATTGCATAACATCTCAGTAGAGGCAATGATGCCGCCCATGAGGATTAATTCGGTTGGTGGCAAGGTGCAAACAGATAAAATATGCTCAAATATAAGGGTGGAAATAAGGGGGATAGGATTCCCCAGTGACTTAATAGTAATAGACACCCCTGGGATAGATGTCATTCTAGGGATGAATTGGTTAATGAGGTATGAAGCGAATGTTAGCTGCGACAAGAGGACCGTAACATTGAAGTCCCCGTCAGGAGAAGAGGTAGTGGCCGAGCTAAGGATGCCTAAATCAGCGGAGGGTGTCTGTCACCAGATTTCAGTTGATAGAAAGGAGCCCAACCCGCTCGAGGCTATCAAGGTTGTGTCGGACTTTCCGGACGTATTTCCCGAGGAGCTAACGGGCATGCCACCCGAGAGAAAAGTCGAATTTGCCATAGAGCTTATCCCTGGTACCGCCCCATTTCCAAAAGAGCCTACCGAGTGTCTGGACCAGAATTGGTGGAACTCAAGGAGCAGATAGATGAGATGTTGGAGAAGGGTTACATCAGACCAAGTACCTCGCCTTGGGCCACTCCGGTGTTGTTTGTAGAGAAGAAAGATGGTACCAAAAGGATGTGCATAGACTACAGGGCCTTGAATGAAGTCACTGTCAAGAACAAGTACCCCCTGCCAAGGATAGAAGATTTGTTCGACCAGCTCAGAGGTGCCAGCGTATTCTCGAAGATAGATCTGAGGTCAGGCTACCATCAACTCAGAATCCGACCCTCGGACATACCGAAGACAACATTCATCACCAAGTACGGGTTATATGAATTCACAGTTATGTCCTTTGGTTTAACAAATGCGCCAGCCTTCTTTATGTACCTGATGAACAGTGTGTTCATGGATTATCTGGACAAGTTTGTGGTAGTGTTTATCGATGATATTCTCATATACTCTCAAAGTGAGGAAGATCATGTAGAGCATTTGAAGATGGTATTGCAAAGACTTCGAGAGCATCAGCTGTATGCCAAGCTGAGCAAATGCGAGTTCTGGATTCATGAAGTCTTGTTTCTGGGTCACATCATAAATCAAGATGGGTTGGCAGTGGATCCAAAGAAAGTGGCAGATATCCTAAACTGGAAAGCACCAAAGGATGTTCGTGGGATCAAGAGCTTCATTGGAATGGCTGGGTATTACAGGCGTTTCATCGAAGGCTTCTCAAAGATTGCTAGACCAATGACAGCGTTACTAGCGAAGAAAGTTGAGTTCAAGTGGACCCAAAAGTGTGAGGAAGCATTTGAAGAACTGAAAAATAGATTGACTACAGCTCCGGTGTTAGTCCTGCCTGATGTTCACAAGCCATTCTCAGTGTACTGCGATGCTTCTTACACTGGATTGGGATGTGTGCTAATGCAAGAAGGAAGAGTTGTAGCATATTCATCTCGGCAGCTAAAGATCCATGAGAAAAATTATCCCACACATGACCTGGAGTTGGCAGCAGTAGTTCATGCTTTGAAGACCTGGAGACATTACCTGTATGGGTAGAAGTGCGACATTTACACAGATCATAAAAGTCTGAAGTACATATTCACCCAGTCAGAGTTAAACATGAGGCAGCGAAGATGGTTGGAATTGATCAAAGACTATGAGTTGGAGATACATTACCATCCAGGCAAAGCCAATGTGGTTGCAGATGCTCTGAGCAGGAAGAGTCAAGTCAATATGATGGCCACGTACCCAATGCCATATGAGTTAGCCAAGGAGTTCGACAGACTGAGTTTCGGTTTCCTAAACAGTACGCAAGGAGTAACAGTGGAATTAGAGCCCACCCTAGAGCGGGAGATCAAAGAAGGGCAGAAGGATGACGAAAGCATCAACAAGATCCGGCAGCTAATCTTAGAAGGAAGAGGCAAAGACTTTCGAGAGGATGAAGAGGGAGTAATATGGTTCAAGGACCGATTGTGTGTCCCCGACCTCAAACCTATTCGGGAGCTGATCCTAAAGGAAGCTCATGAGACAGCCTACTCCATATACCCGGGAAGTGAAAAGATGTACCAGGATTTAAAAAGGAGGTTTTGGTGGTATGGCATGAAAAGAGAAATCGCAGAATATGTCGCCATCTGTGATAGCTGTCAAAGAACCAAAGCAGAGCATCAAAGGCCCGCCGGATTGTTGCAGCCATTGCGGATTCCTCAGTGGAAGTGGGATGAGATCGGGATGGATTTTATAGTTGGCCTACCTCGTACCCGGGCCGGTTATGATTCCATCTGGGTGGTTGTGGACCGCTTAACAAAGGTGGCCCATTTCATACCTGTGAAGACCACATACACCGGAGCAACGTTAGCTGAGTTATACATGTCATGGATAGTCTGCCTTCATGGTGTGCCGAAGAAGATAGTGTCAGATCGAGGAACGCAGTTCACCTCTCATTTTTGGCAGCAGCTACAAGAAGCTTTGGGCACACATTTGAACTTCAGCTCGGCTTATCATCCACAGACAGACGATCAGACTGAAAGAACTAATCAGATCCTAGAAGATATGTTGAGAGCCTGCGCGTTGCAAGACAAGTCAGGATGGAACAAAAGGTTACCTTATGCAGAATTCTCCTATAACAATAGTTATCAGGCCAGCTTGAAGATGTCACCGTTTCAGGCACTCTATGGACGGAGTTGTAGGACTCCGCTGCATTGGGACTAGCCTGGAGAGAGACAGGTGTTTGGCCCCGACATTTTGCTTGAAGCCGAAGAGAATATCAAAATGGTTCGGGAGAACCTGAAGATAGCCCAGTCAAGACAGCGAAGCTATGCGGACAGAAGGAGAAGAGAACTGAGTTTTGAAGTGGGAGATTACGTCTATCTGAAGGTGTCACCTATCAGGGGAGTCAGAAGGTTCGGAGTCAAAGGCAAGTTAGCACCCCGGTACGTTGGACCATATCAGATTCAAGCCAAGCGTGGAGAAGTGGCCTACCAGCTCAACCTACCAGAAAGTTTGTCGGCAGTGCACAATGTGTTCCACGTGTCACAATTGAAGAAGTGTCTGCGAGTACCAGAAGAACAGTTGCCAGTGGAGGGTTTGGAAGTCCAGGAGGATCTGACATACATAGAGAAGCCAACGCAGATTCTGGAGTTTGCAGACAGAGTCACCCGGAGGAATACCATCAGAATGTGCAAAGTCAGATGGGGTCACCACTCCGAGGAAGAAGCAACCTGGGAACGAGAAGATGATCTGAAGGCCAAATACCCTGAACTCTTTGCTGACCAACCCTGAATCTCGGGGCGAGATTCTTTTAAGGGGGATAGGTTTGTAACACCCTGAATTTGGGGGTATAAAATTTCTTTGCTCATATTCACAAATTCAGGTGTTACTTCCCTTTTCTCATCCTTCCCCAATCTCCTCTCTCTCATTTCTATAGGAGAAAAGTGGTTATTTTATTTATAACTATAGTCTATTAGCTCAAACTCCAAGGGAGTATGAATTGTTGCATCATGTTGAACCCTGGATTTCACTTTTGTTTGGTGCATAATTCTCAAAAGTCTAATTTGAATTTGTGGCTTATTTGAATTTGAATCAAATAGAGAAAATAAAAAGAAAAGAGAAAACAAAAACCAGAATAAAAGAAAAAGGAGAAGAAGCCCACTCCCCCGCTCTCCTCGGCCTTTCGGCCCAGCTAGGCCCATCCCGCGCGCGCGCCCTCCCGCCCCCCTCTCTCTCTGCGCCGCGGGCCCGGCCTGTCAGCGCGGCCGCCGTCTCCGCGCCCGCCTCCCTCTCTCTCTGCCCGCGGGCCCCGCCCGTCAGCGCAACCGTTCCCCGCGCCCGCGCCCGCTTTCCTCTCTCTCTCTGCTCGCGGGCCCGGGCTGTCAGCCCCGTCGACCCCGCGTAACCGCCGCCGCGCGTGCCGCGGACTCCGCGCCCACGTCGCGCGTGGAGCTCGCCCCCACCCCGCCTCGGCCACTTGAGCCTGGAGCCCCACTCGCCCTCTCCCCCTCCCTCATTTGCGCACCTGCAGGCCCCTCTCTCACCTCCCCCTCGCTGCGCGCACGCCAGAGCGCCATCGCCGCGAACCGCCGCCGTCCCGAGCTCGTTTCCCGGCCGCCGTTGGAGCTCCGCCGTGTCCATTGCCACGGTGAGCTTCGCCCCGGCGTCCGCAATCCGGAACGCGCTCCAATTTCCCCTTCCCCTCCCTATTTCTCTCTGCCCGCGCTCACCCGCCGTCCGCCGTGCAGCCGCCGAGGTCCGCCACCGTCGACTCGGGCTGTCGCCGCGTCTCCGTCGCCACCGAGGAGTCCCCGGAGTTCGCCTTGAGGTAAGGAACCTCCCATGCCCCCTCCCTTCCCCTCTATTGCACTCTGTCGCGCTTAATTCCTCGTCGGAGTTGCTTAACGCCGCCGCCGAGCCGCTTCGCCGTGAACCGCCCCCCTCCGGTGCCCCTGCCCCGACCCAGACCCCACCAAAGAATTCCCCGTGCCCTCCCCAACCTCCCCGGCCATTCAGGTCGCCCCAGGGACCCGCAGGGCCCCCGCGCCCCTCGTCTCCGGCGAGCTCCTCCGCCGCGGGGACGGGCGCCGCCGCCTCAGCTGGCTGGGGAAGGAGACAGAAGCCAGCCGCCCCATCCCCGCCGTCCATCTCAGATCGGGCGGCCCCGTTTTAAATAGGCCGAGTCCAATCCTAGCCGTCCGCCCAAGATCCAATGGCCCAGAGCCGTTTCCCCCGCGCCCCGCCTCCCTGCCAACTGGGCCCCGCCTGTCAGCCCGCCCGCGCCCCGCTCTGCCGCCCGGCCCCGTCTGTCAGCCCCGCGCCCGCGCTGCCCGCCCGGCCCCGCCTGTCAGCCGCTCACGCCGCCGCGCGCTCGCGCGCCCGCCCGCGATCTAATCTCGGGCGTTGATCTGGGATCCAACGGCCGTAGGAGTCCGATACCCCTTTGCCCGCGCGTTTTCTTAAAGAGACCCCCCGTTTTCTGGAATTTGAACCCGCCGTCCCTGGTTTCTTACAGTTAGGTCCTCAGACCTTTTATTTAATTCAAAATAGGTCCTTAGGGTATATTTTTAACCCCTAAACTTGTAAAATTCATAACTTTGCCATATGAACTCCAAATTAGGTGCTTCAAATTGCAAAATGTTCATAATATTATTATCTATCTGTTTATGCAATGTTTCCCTGCTGTTTCTATGTCCCAATTAATAGTTGATCATTAGGGTAAAATTAATGTTATGGGAACCCTATTTGAGATAAATAAAAGATAGTAGACTTAACACTATGTAACACTATGTAATGATTTAACCCCCACCACTGTCTTAAACCTGATTAGTGGATAATGAATCATTTTGTATAGTCCTCTACCCTAGACCTAGGGAATACTAGAGTACCAATCCTTCTCTATTGTGAACTTGTGATCTCTCTGCTGCATATGTTTGGTATATTGCTTTTGTTTGTTACTTCCCAAGTGCATAGTGTGAATGATTACTTTACGTAGACAACGAGCAGTCTGTGTTTCCCGAGGAAGTTGCAGAGGAAGCTCCTGATCAACAGTTTGGTGAAGGCAAGTGTCCTCTGACCCATTATGTCCTATTCACTTATAATTCACTTTCCCGCATTACTTAATTGAAACCTAAGGATCGACTAGCTTTATACTTTACCTTATCCTTGATGACCTTTTGGGTTATTATTATGGTTAGCATTTTGCTATTGCCTTAACCTAATCAATGAACATGATGTGACTATTTATGATACGATACTGTTATCCTGATGATGTTGATGATCTTGTGATACTCTAGGGGGCTCAGGCTGTTTCCTGAGTACCTCTCTGTAAGGACCTGTTCGTTGAGAGACCACCCGGGATAACAGTGCAACCATGAGGGTGAAATGGGGTGCCCTTAGCTAATTAATTAGAGGAACTAGAGGTGTAGTTGCTTCGTCGTCGTGCCGTCAATGGGGTCCAGGCACAGTGCTTGCTCTGCCGAGGCTGAGTGCCGAGGTTCTTTCGTTTTGCTTTTGTTAGTCACTCTCCTGTGGGGAGGAGTACTGTGTTTATCAAACTGGAGAAACCTAACGGGCAGCTATGATCTCTAGGGAATCTTTGTAAAAGCTACGTAGTGATACCCTGCCGGACCACCTAGGTAGTGGTCAATGGGGATTAGCTCTCCCCGGGCAGAAAGGGAATCATGACTCATGGGTAAAGTGTGCGACCTCTGCAGAGGGTAGTGAAACTGATATATCAGCCGTGCTCACGGTTAAGAGCAGCCTTGGGATCCTCTTTGATTAGAGATACAGATGGTTCGAGATACAAGGATTATGTTATGGTTTTGGTTCGAATATGATGATGTTGTTCCTCGATGAGGAAATGGTTCATGGGTTGGTTAATGCTAAAATCTGGCTTCTACTAATGATAAATACCTGACCAACTAAAAGCAACTGCTTGAGCCTAACCCCACATAAAGCTAGTCCACTTCAGCCAAACGGGACATTTGCTGAGTACGTTGATGTGTACTCATCCTTGCTTTACCACCAAACACCAGGTTGTCCGCATTGTAACCACTGCTCAGGAGAAGGCGAAGCCGTGGAAGGAGACTTCCAGGAGTTCCAAGACTACGACGAATTCTAGGCGTGGGTTGGCGGCAACCCCCAGTCAGCTGCCTGTGAAGGCCCTATCTTTACTGCATTTCGCTAGCACTTTGATTTAACTATTAACTTGATGACTATGTGGATGTCTATGACTCTGTGATGTAATAAGTTAATACTCTTTTAAGTTATTATTCGAGCAATGTGCATTGATGTTCATTTATGTAATCGCTGTGTACGTGAGTTCTGATCCTGGCACGTACATGGTTCGCATTCGGTTTGCCTTCCAAAACTGGGTGTGACAGCACCGGACTGTCCGGTGAGCCAACGGTCGGCCGGGCCAACGGTCGGCCGCGGAATCTGCGCGCGACACGTGGCCGGGCCAACGGTCGGAAGGGGGCACCGGACTGTCCGGTGTGCACCGGACATGTCCGGTGCGCCAACGGCTCCCAGATCTACAACGGTCGGCAGCGCCATTTTAGGAAGGAAATCGGGCACCGGACAGTGTCCGGTGTGCACCGGACTGTCCGGTGCAACCGACGACAGAAGGCAAGATTGGCCTTCCTGATTTGCTCTCAACGGCTCCTAGCTGCCTTGGGGCTATAAAAGGGACCCCTAGGCGCATGGAGGAGCACACCAAGCAACCTTAGAGCATTCTTGATCATCCACACTCAGTCTTTGCGCATTCGTTTGTCATTCTCAGTGATTCGAGCTCCGTTCTAGTGAGAACTTTGAGATAGTCTTTTGAGCTCGATTCTTGGCCGTGTGTGTGCGCATTTTGCTGTGGATTTGTGTGTGTTGCTTTCCTCCCTTACTCCATATTTCTTGTGAATCTCAAGTGTAAGGGCGAGAGACTCCAAGTTGTGGAGAATCCTCGCAAACGGGATATTGAAAGGCAAAGAAAAACACCGTGGTATTCAAGTTGGTCTTTGGACCACTTGAGAGGGGTTGATTGCAACCCTCGTCCGTTGGGACGCGACAACGTGGAGTAGGCAAGCGTTGGTCTTGGCCGAACCACGGGATAAACCACTGTGTCATCTCTGTGTTTGATCTCTTGTGGTATTGTGTTTTGTTGAGACTCCTCTCTAGCCACTTGGCGATTATTGTGCTAACACTTAACAAGTTTTTGTGGCTATAAGTTTAAGTTTCACAGGATCACCTATTCACCCCCCCCCCTCTAGGTGCTCTCAATTGGTATCGGAGCCGTTCTCTTCAAGAGGGGACTAATCGCCCGAAGAGATGGATCCTAAGGGAAAGGGGATGGTGGTCAACAACAACGAGAAGGAGTCTATCTTCAACGAGCCGAGGGAAGACAAGCCTACCGACTCGGGCTCGGGCCACAAGCGCAGAGATGGGAAGAAGAAGAAGACAAGGCGCATCAAGGAGATCATCTACTACGACGATAGTGATGAGTCTACTTCTTCCCAAAAGGACGACGACAACGACTACAAAAAGACGGTCAATTCGAACTTTTCATTTGATTATTCTCGTATTCAACATAGTTCGAATTCGCATTTGCTTTCCATTCCTCTTGGCAAACCTCCACACTTCGATGGGGAGGACTACGGATTTTGGAGTCACAAAATGCGTAGTCACTTATTCTCTCTTCATCCAAGCATATGGGAGATTGTAGAGAATGGAATGAAGTTTGATAGCTCGGATAATTCCATGCATATAAATGAACAAATTCATAGAAATGCACAAGCTACTACTGTTCTCTTAGCATCTTTGTGCAGGGAAGAGTATAACAAGGTGAGCGGCTTGGACAATGCCAAGCAAATATGGGACACCCTCAAGATCTCACACGAGGGGAATGACATCACCATGCTCACCAAAATGGAGTTGGTGGAGGGCGAGCTTGGACGATTCGCCATGATAAGGGGAGAGGAGCCAACTCAAACGTACAACCGGCTCAAGACCCTTATCAACAAAATAAGGAGCTACGGAAGCACGCGATGGACGGACCACGACGTCGTCCGCCTAATGCTAAGGTCCTTTACCGTTCTTGATCCTCATCTCGTAAACAATATTCGTGAGAATCCCAGGTACACGATGATGACGCCCGAGGAAGTACTTGGAAAATTCGTAAGCGGGCGGATGATGATCAAGGAGGCAAGATACGTCGACGACGCGTTGAACGGTCCAATCCACGAGCCTCAACCCATTGCTCTCAAGGCAACAAGGAGCAAGAAGTCGCTACCTAGCAAGGTGGCGCAAGTTGAGGCGGCCGGGCTCAATGATGAAGAGATGGCTCTCATCATCAAGAGATTCAAGACGGCGCTAAATGGTCGCAAGGGGCAAGCAAGCAAGACCAAGACAAAGGGGAAGCGCTCATGCTTCAAATGCGGTAAGGTTGGTCATTTTATTGCTAACTGTCCCGAAAATGATAGTGACCAGGAGCAAGGGAAAAATGGGAAGAGAGAGAACAAGAAGGTTTACAAGAAGGCCAAAGGCGAAGCACACCTTGGAAAGGAGTGGGATTCGGATTGCTCTTCGTCCGACTCCGACGACGAAGGACTCGCCGCCACTGCCTTCAACAAATCGGCTCTTTTCCCCAACGAGCATCACACTTGCCTCATGGCAAGGGAGAAGAAGGTAATCACTCATAATGCCAATACTTATGATTCTTCTAGTGATGATGAGTCTAGTGAGGATGAAATAGATTATTCTAGTTTATTCAAGGGACTGGATAGAACTAAGATAGCTAAGATTAATGAATTGATTGATACCTTGAATGAAAAGGATAGAATCTTAGAGAAACAAGAAGATCTTTTATACGAAGAGCATGATAAATTTGTTAGTGCACAAAATTCACTTGCTCTAGAAGTTAAAAGAAATGGAATGCTTTCTTGTGAACTTTCCACTTGTAATGAAACCATTTCTTCTTTAAAAGGTAAAATTAATGATTTAACTGCTAAACTAGAAGTAGCAAGTAAATCTAACTCTTGTGTTGAACATGTTGAAATTTGCACTAGATGTAAAGTTTTTGACATTGATGCTTGTAGTGAACACCAAGTTTCAATTTCCAAACTTAACGATGAATTGGCTAGTCTTAATGCTCAACTTAAGACTAGCAAGAGTAATTTTGATAAGCTAAAATTTGCAAGGGATGCCTACACAATTAGTAGACACCCCTCAATTAAGGATGGACTTGGCTACAAGAGGGAAGCCAAGAACTTGACAAGCCATAAGGCTCCCATCTCCGCCAAGGAGAAAGGGAAGGCCCCTATGGCTAGTAGTGTGCAAAAGAACCATGCCTTTATGTATCATAATAGGAGACATGTTAGAAATGCTTATAATGCTTTTGATTCACATGTTTATTATTCTCATGCCATGTTTGCTTCGAGTTCTTCCTATGAGCATGGTAGAGATATGCCTAGGAAAAATATTCATCATGTGCCTAGGAAGAATATTGTTCATGTTCCTAGAAAAGTTATGAATGGTCCCTCTACCATTTATTATACTTGCAATGCTCCCTTTGCTATTTGTAGAAAGGGTAAGAAGGTAATTGCTAGGAAGTTAGGGGCAAGATGCAAGGGAGACAAATCTTGCATTTGGGTCCCTAAGGATATATGTGCTAACCTTGTAGGACCCAACATGAGTTGGGTACCTAAGACCCAAGTCTAAATTTGCCTTGCAGGTTTATGCATCCGGGGGTTCAAGCTGGATAATCGACAGCGGATGCACAAACCATATGACGGGGGAGAAGAAAATGTTCACCTCCTACGTCAAAAACAAGGATCCCCAAGATTCAATTATATTCGGTGATGGGAATCAAGGCAAGGTAAAAGGATTAGGTAAAACTGCAATATCAAATGAGCACTCTATCTCTAATGTATTTTTAGTAGAGTCTCTAGGATACAATTTGTTATCTGTTAGTCAATTATGTAATATGGGATATAATTGTCTATTTACAAATGTAGATGTGTCTGTCTTTAGAAGAAGTGATGGTTCACTAGCATTTAAGGGTGTACTAGACGACAAACTTTATTTAGTTGATTTTGCAAAAGAAGAGGCCGGTCTAGATGCATGCTTAATGGCTAAGACTTGCATGGGCTGGCTGTGGCATCGCCGCTTAGCACATGTGGGGATGAAGAACCTCCACAAGCTTCTAAAGGGAGAACACGTGATAGGTCTAACCAATGTTCATTTCGAAAAAGATAGACCTTGTGCAGCTTGTCAAGCAGGGAAACAGGTGGGAGGCTCTCATCACACCAAGAATGTGATGACAACATCAAGACCCCTGGAGCTGCTACATATGGACCTCTTCGGACCCGTCGCCTATCTGAGCATAGGAGGAAGTAAGTATGGTCTAGTTATTGTTGATGACTTTTCCCGCTTCACTTGGGTGTTCTTTTTGCAGGATAAGTCTGAAACCCAAGGGACCCTCAAGCGCTTCCTAAGGAGAGCTCAAAATGAGTTTGAGCTCAAGGTGAAGAAGATAAGGAGCGACAACGGGTCCGAATTCAAGAACCTTCAAGTGGAGGAGTTTCTTGAGGAGGAAGGGATCAAGCACGAGTTCTCCGCTCCCTACACACCTCAGCAAAATGGTGTGGTAGAGAGAAAGAACAGGACGCTCATAGATATGGCGAGGACTATGCTTGGAGAATTCAAGACCCCCGAGTGCTTTTGGTCGGAAGCCGTGAACACGGCTTGCCACGCCATCAACAGGGTCTACCTTCACCGCCTCCTCAAGAAGACGTCGTATGAGCTACTAACCGGTAACAAACCCAATGTATCTTACTTTCGTGTATTTGGGAGCAGGTGCTACATCCTAGTGAAGAAGGGTAGAAATTCTAAATTTGCTCCCAAAGCTGTAGAAGGGTTTTTGTTAGGTTATGACTCGAATACAAAGGCGTATAGAGTCTTCAACAAATCATCGGGTTTGGTTGAAGTCTCTAGCGACGTTGTATTTGATGAGACTAATGGCTCTCCAAGAGAGCAAGTTGTTGATTGTGATGATGTAGATGAAGAAGATGTTCCGACGGCCGCTATACGAACCATGGCGATTGGAGAAGTGCGGCCACAGGAACAAGATGAACGAGATCAACCTTCTTCCTCAACAACGATGCATCCCCCAACTCAAGACGATGAACAGGTTCATCAAAAGAAGGCGTGTGATCAAGGGGGAGCACAAGATGATCACGTGATGGAGGAAGAAGCGCAACCGGCACCTCCAACCCAAGTTCGAGCGGTGATTCAAAGGGATCATCCCGTCGACCAAATTTTGGGTGACATTAGCAAGGGAGTAACTACTCGATCTCGATTAGTTAATTTTTGTGAGCATTACTCTTTTGTCTCTTCTATTGAGCCTTTCAGGGTAGAGGAGGCCTTGCTAGATCCGGATTGGGTATTGGCCATGCAGGAGGAACTCAACAACTTCAAGCGCAATGAAGTTTGGACACTGGTGCCTCGTCCCAAGCAAAATGTTGTGGGAACCAAGTGGGTGTTCCGCAACAAACAGGACGAGCACGGGGTGGTGACGAGGAACAAGGCTCGACTTGTGGCAAAAGGTTATGCCCAAGTCGCAGGTTTGGACTTTGAGGAGACGTTTGCTCCTGTGGCTAGGCTAGAATCAATTCGTATCTTGCTAGCATATGCCGCTCACCATTCTTTCAGGTTGTACCAAATGGATGTGAAGAGCGCTTTCCTCAATGGGCCAATCAAGGAGGAGGTGTACGTGGAGCAACCCCCTGGCTTCGAGGATGAACGGTACCCCGACCACGTGTGTAAGCTCTCTAAGGCGCTCTATGGACTTAAGCAAGCCCCAAGAGCATGGTATGAATGCCTTAGAGACTTCTTAATTGCTAATGCTTTCAAGGTTGGGAAAGCCGATCCAACTCTTTTTACTAAGACTTGCGACGGTGATCTTTTTGTGTGCCAAATTTATGTCGATGACATAATATTTGGTTCTACTAACCAAAAGTCTTGTGAAGAGTTTAGCAGGGTTATGATGCAGAAATTCGAGATGTCGATGATGGGCGAGTTGAACTACTTCCTAGGGTTTCAAGTGAAGCAACTCAAGGACGGCACTTTCATCTCCCAAACAAAGTACACGCAAGATTTGCTGAAGCGGTTTGGGATGAAGGACGCCAAGTCCGCAAAGACTCCGATGGGGACCGACGGACACACCGACCTCAACAAAGGAGGTAAGTCCGTTGATCAAAAAGCATACCGGTCAATGATAGGGTCTTTACTTTATTTATGTGCTAGTAGACCGGATATTATGCTTAGCGTATGCATGTGTGCTAGATTTCAATCCGATCCGAAGGAGTGTCACTTAGTGGCTGTGAAGCGAATTCTTCGATATTTAGTCGCTACACCTTGCTTCGGGATCTGGTATCCAAAGGGGTCTAACTTTGACTTGATTGGGTACTCAGATTCCGACTATGCTGGATGTAAGGTCGATAGGAAGAGTACATCGGGGACGTGCCAATTCTTAGGAAGGTCCCTGGTGTCATGGAACTCTAAGAAACAAACCTCCGTTGCCCTATCCACCGCTGAGGCCGAGTACGTTGCCGCAGGACAGTGTTGTGCGCAACTACTTTGGATGAGGCAAACCCTCAGGGACTTTGGCTACAATCTGAGCAAAGTCCCACTCCTATGTGACAATGAGAGTGCTATCCGAATAGCGGAAAATCCTGTTGAGCACAGCCGCACAAAGCACATTGACATCCGGCATCACTTTTTGAGAGACCACCAGCAAAAGGGGGATATCAAAGTGTTTCATGTTAGCACCGAGAACCAGCTAGCCGATATCTTTACCAAGCCTCTAGATGAGAAGACCTTTTGCAGGTTGCGTAGTGAGCTCAATATCTTAGATTCGCGGAACTTGGATTGAACTGTAGCATACATGTATTTATGCTTTTGATCATGTTCCTTTTTGCATTTTGTTGTTAAGTATGGTGCTCAAGTTGTACAAACACTCCCTGGACCTCACAAGTCCGTTGCAAAGTGATGCACAGTTTTAGGGGGAGATGTGTTACAACTTGACCCTTTGAGACTAACCATATGCTTGAGTTTGCTTGTTTTAGTCTCAAAGGAGAATTGAAAGGGAAAGGTGGACTTGGACCATGAAAGACTTCCACTGCACTCCGATAAGAGGGTAACCTATTCCAAGTTCATCTAATGAACTCTTATTGCCATTTGCTCTTAATTGAAGATTTTGGTGAGGCAATGGGGTTATTGGGCCAAGATTGATCCCGTTTTGGTGCTTAATGCCAAAGGGGGAGAAAATAAAGGCCAAAGCGATAAATGGATCAGCTACCACTTGAGAGATTTTGAAAATCGTAGTAGAATAGAGCTTTTGGTTTGTCAAAACTCTTTTGTTGTCTCTCTTGTCAAAAGTTGGCTTCTTGTGGGGAGAAGTATTGATTATGGGAAAAAGGGGGAGTTTTTGAAATCTTAAATCAATTTCTCTTAGAATGACTCTCTTTATGTCTTAACATGTGTGTTTGACTTAGAGATAGAAATTTGAGTTTGATTTGCAAAAACAAACCAAGTGGTGGCATAGAGTGATCCATATATGTCAAAATTGAATCAAAACAATTTTGAGTTCTTATTTGATTTGATTTTGTACTTGTTCTACTTGCTTTATGTTGTGTTGGCATAAATCACCAAAAAGGGGGAGATTGAAAGGGAAATGTGCCCTTGGGCCATTTCTAAGTATTTTGGTGATTTAGTGTCCAACACAAGTGCCTAAGTGTAAAAAGGTGGACAAGGTACAAATCAAGAATAAAGGTATGTGTCTAAGCCTTAGTACATTGGTTTTGTGTACTAATATACTTGTCTAAGTGTTAGAAACAGAAAGAAGAAGAAAAGAAAAGAGGTGAAAAAGACTTGGCTGTGTGCAGCCAAGACTCAGCTCAGTCTGGCACACCGGACTGTCCGGTGGTGCACCGGACAGTGTCCGGTGCGCCAGGCTGGCTCGGTGTGAAGTGGCCGCTCTCGGGAATTCGCCGACGGCGTACGGCTAAAATTCACCGGACTGTCCGGTGTGAACCGGACTGTCCGGTGAGCCAACGGTCGGCCGGGCCAACGGTCGGCCGCGGAATCTGCGCGCGACACGTGGCCGGGCCAACGGTCGGAAGGGGGCACCGGACTGTCCGGTGTGCACCGGACTGTCCGGTGTGCACCGGACATGTCCGGTGCGCCAACGGCTCCCAGATCTACAACGGTCGGCAGCGCCATTTTAGGAAGGAAATCGGGCACCGGACAGTGTCCGGTGTGCACCGGACTGTCCGGTGCAACCGACGACAGAAGGCAAGATTGGCCTTCCTGATTTGCTCTCAACGGCTCCTAGCTGCCTTGGGGCTATAAAAGGGACCCCTAGGCGCATGGAGGAGCACACCAAGCAACCTTAGAGCATTCTTGATCATCCACACTCAGTCTTTGCGCATTCGTTTGTCATTCTCAGTGATTCGAGCTCCGTTCTAGTGAGAACTTTGAGATAGTCTTTTGAGCTCGATTCTTGGCCGTGTGTGTGCGCATTTTGCTGTGGATTTGTGTGTGTTGCTTTCCTCCCTTACTCCGTATTTCTTGTGAATCTCAAGTGTAAGGGCGAGAGACTCCAAGTTGTGGAGAATCCTCGCAAACGGGATATTGAAAGGCAAAGAAAAACACCGTGGTATTCAAGTTGGTCTTTGGACCACTTGAGAGGGGTTGATTGCAACCCTCGTCCGTTGGGACGCGACAACGTGGAGTAGGCAAGCGTTGGTCTTGGCCGAACCACGGGATAAACCACTGTGTCATCTCTGTGTTTGATCTCTTGTGGTATTGTGTTTTGTTGAGACTCCTCTCTAGCCACTTGGCGATTATTGTGCTAACACTTAACAAGTTTTTGTGGCTATAAGTTTAAGTTTCACAGGATCACCTATTCACCCCCCCTCTAGGTGCTCTCACTATCTCGTTATGCACCTAAGGATGTCAATACTGATGCCAAGAGGCAGTACAGGTTCTTGAGAGGTTTGGTTGATCCCCTTCACTACCAGCTGATGAACCATACCTTCCCTACCTTCTAGCATCTGATTGATAGAGCCATAATGATCGAGAGGAAGCACCAGGAGATGGAAGACAGGAAAGGCAAGATCGGTGGATCTCAGGCCGAGAGCAGCACCCATCCCTGTTTCTTAGGCAACCCACCCTAGCAGTTCAAGCAAAGTCACCCTCAAGGGCACTAGCACTAGCATCAACATCAGCGTCAGCACCGGCAGCAGCATCAGAGGCAGTTCCTTCAGCAGCAGTACCGCTAGAGCAACCAATAGGAAGGATGAAAGTCGCCTAGAGGAGGGTGAATAGGCGAAACCTGTAAATTATAAACTTCGAACACGCACTTTACCCAGGGTTAGGATTAGAAACAAATAATAATGAATATGGAGTGTGGAAGAGAGTTCTTGCTATGAGTTACTCAATCAATGCGGATAACTTTGGGAGCTAACTCAAAAGGATTGTGAGCAATATAACATTTAGAGAGAGGGGAGAGGGAAGAAACAAATCAAATGGTGAAGATCAACACAAATGAACACGGTGATTTGTTTCCCGAAGTTCGGTTCCAATGAACCTACTCCCCGTTGAGGAGGCCACAAACGCCGGGTCTTTCTCAACCCTTTCCCTCTCTTAATCGGTCACCTAGACCGGTTGAGTGCTTCTTCTTAATCTCAAGGGTCACAAAGACCTCGCAAGGATCACACACACTTAAGTGTCTCTTGCTAGCTTTACAAATCACTTAGAGAGTTTAGAATACAATGAATAAAGCACAACCAAGCAACAAGAGCAACAAATGAAACACAATTCTCACTCTCTCAAGGCACTAATCACTGCTGATCACTTTTCTTCATTGTGGGACTTGGAGAGGATTGAAAGCTTTGAATGTGTCTTTGGAATGTATTCTTTGCTCTTGTATTGAGTGTGGAGAGTGGAAAGCTTGGATTCATTGAATGGTGCTGGTTGGGGGTATTTATTGCCCCAACCACTATTCTAGTCGTTGGTTGGGCTTTCTGTCGACGGGCGCACCGGACATGACACTATTTAGTGTCCGGTGTCTACCACTTCAGTCGCCCGTTGGAGTCGAACGTTGGATTCGTCTGCCCTTGTGGTGCACCGGACAGTCCGGTGTGACCTAACGTCGCTGACTGCTTCTGAAGTTCTAACTGTTTATGACGCGGTGTAGTCGTGTGGCAGTCGATCATTGGCGTAGATGACCGTTGGCCCTGGGCTCACCGGACAGTCCGGTGCACACTGGATAGTCTGGTGATTATTAGCCGAGGGGCGCTACGTTTTCCCGAGAGCAGCCAGTTCGTCGGGCATGCCAGCCTGGGCATCAGACACTGTCTGGTGCACACCAGACAGTCCGGTGTGCCGCAGGCTGGTGCAAGTCTGACTTGCCCCATATTTAGAGAAGTGGCCCAATGGTCTATTTTCTTTATTGATGTATGTGAACTTTATGCACCTGAGTAAAGATCAACTAGGCAAACTAGTTAGTCCATAAGTTTTGTGATGGTCTTCAAACACCAAAATTGATTATAGGAAATGGCTGAGGCCATTTCCCTTTCAATCTCCCCCTTTTTGGTGATTGATGCCAACACAAAACCAAAGCAAATACAAAGTATAGAAATGTAGCTAGTTTGCATTTTGACAGATGTGCATAAGTTACTTTGAAATGAAAGTAGTTCTAAGCATATATGATTGTTTTGATATAGTTAACATTTTGGACCACATTTGCACCACTTAGCTTGTTTTTGCAAATCTTTTTGAAAATTCTTTTCAAATTCTTTTACAATTATCCAATGGTATAAGAATATGATTTCTAAAACATTTTCAAGTTTTGAAAGATTCTCCCCCTTTTTAAATGCTTTTCCTTTGGCTAAATAAAAGCTCCCCTGAAAAAGTTCTCCGCTTAGCTGTGAAAGGGAAATGTGCCCTTGGGCCATTTCTAAGTATTTTGGTGACTTAGTGTCCAACACAAGTGCCTAATTGTAAAAAGGTGGACAAAGTACAAATCAAGGATAAAGGTATGTTTCTCAGACTTAGTACATTGTTTTATGGACTAATGTATTGTGTCTAAGTGCTGGAAACAGAAATAATCGAGTTGGAGAAGAGATAGCTCGAGCAGCCAAAGTATGCTCAGTCTGGGAGCACCGGACTGTCCGGTGGTGCATCGGACAGTGTCCGGTGCGCCAGGCTGGCTTGGGTAAAGTGGCTGCTCTCGGGACTTCGACGGCGGTGTACGGCTAAAATTCACCGGACTGTCCGGTGTGCACCGGACTGTCCGGTGGGCCGCTCACAGGCGAACTCGTCGCTCTCGGGAAACCATCATCGGCGTACGGCTAAAATTCACCGGACTGTCCGGTGAGCCAACGGTCGGCCGGGCCAACGGTCGGCCGCACAATCTGCGCGGGACACGTGGCCGAGCCAACGGCTAGAAGAAGGCACCGGACTGTCCGGTGTGCACCGGACATGTCAAGTGCACCAACGGCTCCCAGGCTGCCAACGGTCGACTGCGTTGTTTATGGAAAGAAATCGGGCACCGGACATGTCCGGTGTGCACCGGACTGTCCGGTGCCCCAGTCGACAGAAGGCAAGATCAGCCTTCCAAGATTGCTCTCAACGGCTCCTAGCTGCCTTGGGGCTATAAAAGGGACCCCTAGGCGCATGGAGGAGTACACCAAGCATCTCCTAAGCATTCCTAAGCACCAAGACATTGATTCCGCGCCTTTGATTCCTTGCGATAGCAATTAGAGCTCTAGTTGAGTGGTGAACTCATTGAGTTGTGTTGTGAGCTCTCGTTATGACTTGTGTGCGTGGTGTCACTGTGATTTCTTGTCTTGAGTGCGTTGCTAATCCCTCCCTTGCTCCGTGTTCTTTGTAAATTTCAAGTGTAAGGGCGAGAGACTCCAAATTTGTGGAGATTCCTCGCAAACGGGATTGAGTAAAGCAAACAAAACACAGTGGTATTCAAGTGGGTCTTTGGACCGCTTGAGAGGGGTTGATTGCAACCCTCATCCGTTGGGACGCCACAACGTGGAGTAGGCAAGCGTTGGTCTTGGCCGAACCACGGGATAACCATCGTGCCATCTCTGTGATTGATCTTTGTTGGTTATTGTGTTTTGTTGAGGATTCCTCTTTAGCCACTTGGCAATTATTGTGCTAACAAGTAACCAAGTTTTGTGGCTTAAGTTTTGAAGTGTTACAGGATCACCTATTCACCCCCCCTCTAGGTGCTCTCAATTGGTATCAGAGCCGTTCTCTTCACAAAGGGACTAACCGCCCGAAGAGATGGATCCTAAGGGGAAGGGAATCGTGATCAACGACAAAGAGAAGGAATCCTTCGTCAACGAGCCGAAGGACGATAAGCCTACCGACTCCGGCTCGGGCCATAGACGGAAGGAAGGGAAGAAGAAGAAGACGAGGCGCATCAAGGAGATCGTATATTACGACGACAGCGATGAGTCTACTTCTTCCCAAAAGGATGACGACCACAACGACTACGAGAGAAGGAAACCGGTTAATTCGAACTTTTCTTTTGACTACTCTCGTATTCCGCAAAGTTCAAATTCACATTTGCTCTCCATCCCACTCGGCAAGCCCCCACACTTCGATGGGGAGGACTACGGATTTTGGAGCCACAAAATGCGTAGTCACCTATTCTCTCTCCATCCTAGTATATGGGAGATTGTAGAGAGTGGAATGCACTTTGATAGTTCGGATAGTCCCATGTTCATTAATGAACAAATTCATAAGAATGCACAAGCTACTACTGTTCTTCTAGCTTCATTGTGCAGGGATGAATACCACAAAGTGAGCGGCTTGGATAACACCAAGCAAATATGGGACACCCTCAAGATTTCTCACGAGGGGAACGACGTCACCTTGCTCACCAAAATGGAGTTGGTGGAGGGCGAGCTTGGACGGTTCACGATGATAAGGGGCGAGGAGCCAACTCAAACATACAACCGGCTCAAGACCCTTATCAATAAAATAAGGAGCTACGGAAGCACGCGATGGACGGACCACGACGTCGTTCGACTGATGCTAAGGTCCTTTACCGTTCTTGATCCTCATTTGGTGAATAATATTCGTGAGAATCCCAGGTACACCAAAATGTCGCCCAAAGAAGTCCTTGGAAAATTCGTCAGCGGGCGAATGGTGATCAAGGAGGCGAGGTACGTGGACGACGCCTTGAATGGTCCGATCAACGAGCCGCAAACCCTTGCTCTCAAGGCAACAAGAAGCAAGGAGGCGCTACCTAGCAAGGTGGCACAAATTGAGGCAGCCGGACTTAATGATGAAGAGATGGCCCTCATCATCAAAAGATTCAAGACGGCGCTTAAGGGTCGCAAGGGACAGCCAAGCAAGACCAAAGCCAAGGGGAAGCGCTCATGCTTCAAATGCGGTAAGCTTGGTCATTTTATTGCTAACTGTCCCAACAATGATAGTGATCAGGATCAAGGGAACAAGAGGGAGAAGAAGAAAAACTATAAGAAGGCAAAGGGCGAGGCACATCTTGGCAAGGAGTGGGATTCGGATTGCTCCTTGTCCGACTCCGACAATGGAGGACTCGCCGCCACCGCCTTCAACAAGTCATCCCTCTTCCCCAACGAGCGTCACACATGCCTCATGGCAAGGGAGAAGAAGGTATGTACTCGAGACTCTATTTATGCTTCTTCAAGTGAAGACGAATCTAGTGATGAGGAAATAGATTACTCTAGCTTGTTTAAGGGATTGGATAGAAATAAAATTGATAAAATCAATGAATTGATTGATGCCTTGAATGAAAAGGATAGGCTTTTAGAAAAGCAAGAGGATTTGTTGTATGATGAACATGACAAATTTGTTGAGGCACAAAAATCCTATGCTTTAGAAGTTAAAAGAAATGAAATGCTCTCTTATGAACTATCTACGTGTCATGAAACCATTTCTACTTTACAAAGTGTTAACAATGATTTAAATGCTAAATTAGAAGTAGCAAATAAATCTAATTCTTGTATAGAACATGTTATGATTTGCACTAGGTGTAAGGACTTTGATATTGATGCCTGTAATGGACACCTAGTTTCAATTTCGAGATTAAATGATGAAGTAGCTAGTCTTAATGCCCAACTTAAGACTAGCAAAAGTGATTTCGATAAGCTAAAATTTGCAAGGGATGCCTACAGGATTGGTAGACACCCCTCAATTAAGGATGGACTTGGCTTCAAGAGGGAAGCCAAGAACTTAACAAGCCATAAGGCTCCCATCTCCGCCAAGGAGAAAGGGAAGGTCCCTATGGCGAGTAGTACTAAAAAGAACCATGCTTTTATGTACAATGATAGAAGACAGTCTCATAGGAATTGTAATGCTTTTGACTCGCATGCCTATGATTCTTATGCTATGTATGCTTCTAGTTCTTCCTATATGCACTGTAGAGATATGCCTAGGAAAAATATTCATCATGTGCCTAGAAAGAATTTTGCTCATGCTCCTAGGAAAGTTATGAATGGTCCCTCTACAATTTATCATGCTTTGAATGCTTCCTTTGCTATTTGTAGAAAGGATAGGAAGATAGTTGCTAGGAAATTAGGGGCAAAATGCAAGGGCGATAAAACTTGCATTTGGGTCCCTAAGGAAATTGTGACTAACCTTGTAGGACCCAACAAGAGTTGGGTACCTAAGACCCAAGCCTAAATTTGCCTTGCAGGTTTATGCATCCGGGGGTTCAAGCTGGATTATCGACAGCGGATGCACAAACCATATGACGGGGGAGAAGAAGATGTTCACCTCCTACGTCAAGAATAAGGATTCCCAAGATTCAATCATTTTCGGTGATGGGAACCAAGGCAAGGTGAAAGGTTTAGGCAAGATTGCAATATCAAATGAGCATTCTATCTCTAATGTGTTTTTAGTGGAGAGTCTTGGATATAATTTACTATCTGTTAGTCAATTATGTAATATGGGATATAACTGTTTATTTACAAATGTAGATGTGTCTGTCTTTAGAAGATGTGATGGTTCACTAGCTTTTAAGGGTGTACTAGACGGCAAACTTTACTTAATTGATTTTGCAAAAGAAGAGGCCGGTCTAGATGCATGCTTAATGGCTAAGACTTGCATGGGCTGGTTGTGGCATCGCCGCTTAGTACATGTGGGGATGAAGAACCTCCACAAGCTTCTAAAGGGAGAACACGTAATAGGTCTAACCAATGTTCATTTCGAAAAAGATAGACCTTGTGCAGCTTGTCAAGCAGGTAAACAAGTGGGGGGAGCTCATCACAGCAAGAATGTGATGACCACATCAAGACCTCTGGAGCTGCTGCATATGGACCTCTTCGGACCCGTCGCCTATCTGAGCATAGGAGGAAGTAAGTATGGTCTAGTTATTGTTGATGACTTTTCCCGCTTCACTTGGGTGTTCTTTTTGCAGGATAAGTCTAAAACCCAAGGGACCCTCAAGCGCTTCCTAAGCAGAGCTCAAAATGAGTTTGAGCTCAAGGTGAAGAAGATAAGGAGCGACAACGGGTCCGAATTCAAGAATCTTCAAGTGGAGGAGTTCCTTGAGGAGGAGGGGATCAAGCACGAGTTCTCCGCCCCCTACACACCTCAGCAAAATGGTGTGGTAGAGAGGAAGAACAGGACACTCATAGATATGGCGAGGACTATGCTTGGAGAGTCCAAGACCCCCGAGTGCTTTTGGTCGGAAGCCGTGAACACAGCTTGCCACGCCATCAACAGGGTCTACCTTCACCGCCTCCTCAAGAAGACTTCATATGAGCTGCTAACTGGTAACAAACCCAATGTATCGCACTTTCGTGTATTTGGGAGTAAATGCTACATTCTAGTGAAGAAGGGTAGGAATTCCAAATTTGCTCCCAAAGCCGTAGAAGGGTTTTTATTAGGTTATGATTCAAATACAAAGGCGTATAGGGTCTTCAACAAATCATCGGGTTTGGTTGAAGTCTCTAGCGATGTTGTATTTGATGAGACTAATGGCTCTCCAAGAGAGCAAGTTGTTGATCTTGATGATGTAGATGAAGAAGACGTTCCAACGGCCGCGATACGCACCATGGCAATTGGAGATGTACGACCTCAGGAACATTTGGAGCAAGATCAACCGTCTTCCTCAACCATGGTGCATCCCCCAACCCAAGATGACGAACAGGTACCTCAAGTGGAGGCGCATGATCAAGGGGGAGCACAGGATGTTCAAGTTGAAGAGGAAGAAGCACCTCAGGCACCTCCAACCCAAGTTCGAGCGACGATTCAAAGGGATCATCCCGTCGACTAGATATTGGGTGATATTAGCAAGGGAGTAACTACTCGTTCAAGATTAGTAAATTTTTGTGAGCATTACTCTTTTGTCTCTTCTATTGAGCCTTTCAGGGTACAAGAGGCCTTGCTAGATCCGGACTGGGTGTTGGCCATGTAGGAGGAACTCAACAATTTCAAGCGCAATGAAGTTTGGACACTGGTGCCTCGCCCCAAGCAAAATGTTGTGGGAACCAAGTGGGTGTTCCGCAACAAACAGGACGAGCACGGGGTGGTGACAAGGAACAAGGCTCGGCTTGTGGCAAAAGGTTATGCCCAAGTCACAGGTTTGGACTTTGAGGAGACATTCGCTCCTGTGGCTAGGCTAGAATCAATTCGTATCTTGCTAGCATATGCCGCTCACCATTCTTTCAGGTTGTACCAAATGGATGTGAAGAGCGCTTTCCTCAATGGGCCGATCAAAGAGGAGGTGTACGTGGAGCAACCCCCTGGCTTCGAGGATGAACGGTACCCCGGCCACGTGTGTAAGCTCTCTAAGGCGCTCTATGGACTTAAGCTAGCCCCAAGAGCATGGTATGAATGCCTTAGAGACTTTTTAATTGCTAATGCTTTCAAGGTTGGGAAAGCCGATCCAACTCTTTTTACTAAGACTTGCGATGGTGATCTTTTTGTATGCCAAATTTATGTCGATGACATAATAATTGGTTCTACTAATCAAAAGTCTTGTGAAGAGTTTAGCAGGGTGATGACGCAGAAATTCGAGATGTCGATGATGGGCGAGTTGAACTACTTCCTTGGGTTCCAAGTGAAGCAACTCAAGGACGGCACTTTCATCTCCCAAACGAAGTACACGCAAGACTTGCTAAAGCAGTTTGGGATGAAGGATGCCAAGCCCGCAAAGACGCCGATGGGAACTGACGGACACACCGACCTCAACAAAGGAGGTAAGTCCGTTGATCAAAAAGCATACCGGTCCATGATAGGTTCTTTGCTTTATTTATGTGCTAGTAGACCGGATATTATGCTTAGCGTATGCATGTGTGCTAGATTTCAATCCGATCCTAAGGAGTGTCACTTAGTGGCTGTGAAGCGAATTCTTCGATATTTAGTCGCTACGCCTTGCTTCGGGATCTGGTATCCAAAGGGGTCTAACTTTGACTTGATTGGGTACTCAGATTCCGACTATGCTGGATGTAAGGTCGATAGGAAGAGTACATCGGGGACGTGCCAATTCTTAGGAAGGTCCCTAGTGTCATGGAATTCTAAGAAACAAACTTCCGTTGCCCTATCCACCGCTGAGGCCGAGTACGTTGCCGCAGGACAGTGTTGCGCGCAACTACTTTGGATGAGGCAAACCCTCCGGGACTTTGGCTACAATCTGAGCAAAGTCCCACTCCTATGTGATAATGAGAGTGCCATCCGACTAGCGGAAAATCCTGTTGAGCACAGCCGCACAAAGCACATTGACATCCGGCATCACTTTTTGAGAGACCACCGGCAAAAGGGGGATATCGAAGTGTTTCATGTTAGCACCGAGAACCAGCTAGCCGATATATTTACCAAGCCTCTAGATGAGAAGACCTTTTGCAGGCTGCGTAGTGAGCTCAATATCTTAGATTCGCGGAACTTGGATTGAATTATAGCATACATGTATTTATGTCTTTGATCATGTTCATTCTGCATTTTGTTGCTTATTGTGGTGCTCAAGTTGTACAAACACTCCCTAGACCTCACAAGTCCTTTTTGCAAGTGATGCACATATTTAGGGGGAGCTGTGCTACAACTTGACCCTTTGAGACTAACCATGTACTTGAGTTTGGTTGTTTTAGTCTTCAAGGAGGATTGAAAGGGAAAAGGTGGGCTTGGACCATGCAAGACTTCCACTGCACTCCGATGCAAAGAGTAACTTTCCAAGTTCATCTTCATACTCTTATTGCCTTTGTGTTCTCTTTTGATGATTTTGGTGAGGCAATGGGGTTAAAGGGCCAAGATTGATCCCGTTTTGGTGCTTGATGCCAAAGGGGGAGAAAATAAAGGCCAAAGCAATAGATGGATCAGCTACCACTTGAGAAATTTTGAAAATAATAGATTAGAGCTTGTGGTGTAGCTTGTGGTGTGTCAAAACTCTTTTGTTGTCTCTTATGTCAAATGTTGGCCTCTTGTGGGGAGAAGTGTTGATTATGGGAAAAAGGGGGAGTTTTTGAAATCCTTGATCAAATTTCTTTGGAAAACCTCTCTTTATGTCTCTACAAGTGGTTTTGACTTAGAGATAGGAATTTGAGTTTGATTTGCAAAAACAAACCAAGTGGTGGCATAGAGTGATCCATATATGTCAAATTTGAATCAAAACAATTTGAGTTCTTTTTTTGAAGTGATTTTGTACTTGTCCTACTTGCCTTATGTTGTGTTGGCATAAATCACCAAAAAGGGGGAGATTGAAAGGGAAATGTGCCCTTGGGCCATTTCTAAGTATTTTGGTGACTTAGTGTCCAACACAAGTGCCTAATTGTAAAAAGGTGGACAAAGTACAAATCAAGGATAAAGGTATGTTTCTCAGACTTAGTACATTGTTTTATGGACTAATGTATTGTGTCTAAGTGCTGGAAACAGAAAGAATCGAGTTGGAGAAGAGATAGCTCGAGCAGCAGAAGTATGCTCAGTCTGGGAGCACCGGACTGTCCGGTGGTGCACCGGACAGTGTCCGGTGCGCCAGGCTGGCTTGGGTAAAGTGGCTGCTCTCGGGACTTCGACGGTGGTGTACGGCTAAAATTCACCGGACTGTCCGGTGTGCACCGGACTGTCCGGTGGGCTGCTCACAGGCGAACTCGTCGCTCTCGGGAAACCATCATCGGCGTACGGCTAAAATTCACCGGACTGTCCGGTGAGCCAACGGTCGGCTGGGCCAACGGTCGGCCGCGCAATCTGCGCGGGACACGTGGCCGAGCCAACGGCTAGAAGAAGGCACCGGACTGTCCGGTGTGCACCGGACATGTCAAGTGCACCAACGGCTCCCAGGCTGCCAACGGTTGACTGCGCTGTTTATGGAAAGAAATCGGGCACCGGACATGTCCGGTGTGCACCGGACTGTCCGGTGCGCCAGTCGACAGAAGGCAAGATCAGCCTTCCAAGATTGCTCTCAACGGCTCCTAGCTGCCTTGGGGCTATAAAAGGGACCCCTAGGCGCATGGAGGAGTACACCAAGCATCTCCTAAGCATTCCTAAGCACCAAGACATCGATTCCGCGCCTTTGATTCCTTGCGATAGCAATTAGAGCTCTAGTTGAGTGGTGAACTCATTGAGTTGTGTTGTGAGCTCTCGTTGTGACTTGTGTGCGTGGTGTCACTGTGATTTCTTGTCTTGAGTGCGTTGCTAATCCCTCCCTTGCTCCGTGTTCTTTGTGAATTTCAAGTGTAAGGGCGAGAGGCTCCAAATTTGTGGAGATTCCTCGCAAACGGGATTGAGTAAAGCAAACAAAACACCGTGGTATTCAAGTGGGTCTTTGGACCGCTTGAGAGGGGTTGATTGCAACCCTCGTCCGTTGGGACGCCACAACGTGGAGTAGGCAAGCGTTGGTCTTGGCCGAACCACGGGATAACCACCGTGCCATCTCTGTGATTGATCTTTGTTGGTTATTGTGTTTTGTTGAGGATTCCTCTTTAGCCACTTGGCAATTATTGTGCTAACAAGTAACCAAGTTTTGTGGCTTAAGTTTTGAAGTGTTACAGGATCACCTATTCACCCCCCCTCTAGGTGCTCTCAAGCTGTCAAGAGGGTTTTTGCAAATGCATTTTTTTGTAAAAAGTTTTTAGAAAATAGGGTGGTGGTGTGTGTGGTCCTTTTGCTTTGGTGGTGGTGCGGTCCTTTTGCTTTGGCCTATTAACTTCTCTCCCTTTGGCATTAAGCGCCAAAAATAGAGAAATTGAGAGGTCTTTAACAATAAAGATATGAAAGTAAATACATAAGTAGGGCAAAGGATACTGACAAATATGGAGTGGAAGCCTTGTCTTTGCCTACAACTTGATTTCCCTTTCAACTCAAGACTAAGCAGAGAAATATTCTTGGAAGCACATTAGTCTTAGCTTTGGCACAAGAAGAATAAGAAATATGCATTTGTACCAAATGAAAGAGATACGACATGATCAAAGTTCCGAGAATCTAAGACATTTAGTTCATTCCTAAGCTTGCTGAAGGTCTTTTCAACTAGTGGCTTGGTGAAGATATTGGATAACTGGTTGTGAGTGCTAACATAAACAATTTCGATATCCCCCTTTGTTGATGATCTCCCAGAAAGTGATACCGGATGTCTATGTGCTTTGTGTGGCTGTGTTCAACAGGATTATCCACCATGCGGATTGCACTCTCATTGTCACATAGGAGAGGGACTTTTCTCAACTTGTAGCCATATTCCCTAAGGGTTTGCCTCATCTAGAGTAATTGTGCACAACAATGTCCTGCAGCAATATACTCGGCTTTGGCGGTAGATAGAGCTACTGAATTTTGTTTCTTTGAAGCTCAACACACCAGGGATCTCCCTAGAAACTGACAAGTCCCTGATGTACTCTTTCTATCAATCTTACATCAAGCATAATCGGCATCAGAATACCCGATTAGATCAAAGGTAGATCCCATGGGGTACCATAGCCCAAACTTAGGAGTGTAAACTAAATATCTCATGATTCTTTTCACGACCCTGAGTTGAATTTCCTTAGGGTTGGCCTAGAACCTTGCACACATACATACTGAAAGCATACTATTCGGTCATGAAGCACATAAATAGAGTAGAGATCCTACCATGGATCGGTATACCTTTTGATCTACAGACTTACCTCCTCTGTCGAGGTCGAGATGCCCATTTATTCCCATGGGATTCTTGATAGGTTTGGCATTCTTCATTCCAAACTTCTTGAGAATATCATGAATGTACTTTGTTTGTCAGATGAAGGTGCCCTCTTAGAGTTGCTTGATTTGGAATCCAAGGAAATACTTTAACTCCCCCATCATGGACATCTCAAATTTTTGTATCATAATTCTGCTAAACTCTTCACAAGATGACTTGTTAGTAGACCCAAAGATAATATCATCAACATAAATTTGGCACATAAACAAGTCTTTGGAAATTGTTTTAGTGAAGAGAGTAGGGTCAACTTTTCCAACTTTAAAACCATTAGTGATAAGAAAGTCTCTTAGGGATTTGGTGCCCTCTTGGAGTTGCTTTTTACCAGTTAGGAGTTCATACGATGTCTTCATGAGGATTCAGTGAAGGTAGAGTCGGTTAATGGAGTAGCAAGCGGTGTTAATCGCCTCTGCCCAAAACTGATCCGATGCCTTGTATTCATCAAACATGGTCCTTGACATATCCAAAAGAGTTCTTTTCTTTCTCTGCACAACACCGTTTTGTTGAGGTGTGTAGGGAGAAAAGAACTCATGCTTGATGCCCTCCTCCTCAAGAAATCCTTCTATTTGAGAGTTCTTGAACTTTGTTCCATTGTCGCTTCTAATCTGCTTGATTCTTAATCCGAACTCATTTTGAGCCCGTCTCAAGAATTTCTTTAAGGTCTCTTGGGTTTGTGATTTTTCCTGCAAAAAGAATACCCAAGTGAAGCGAGAATAATCATCCACAATTACAAGATAATACTTACTCCCACCGATGCTTATGTAAGCAATCAGGCCGAATAGATCCATGTGGAGTAGTTCAAGCGGCCTCTCGGTCGTCATGATGTTCTTGTGTGGATGATGAACTCCAACCTGCTTCCCTGCTTGACATGCACTACAGATCCTATCTTTCTCAAAATGAATATTGGTTAAGCCTAAAATGTGTTCCCCCTTTAGAAGCTTGTGAAGATTCTTTATCCCAACGTGAGCAAGTCGGCGATACCAGAGCCAGCCCATGTTAGTCTTAGCAATTAAGCAAGTGTCTAGTTCAGCATTGTTATCATTGAAATCAACTAAGTATAGCTGACCATCTAACACTCTCTTAAAAGCTATTGAATCATCAATTCTTCTAAAGATGGTAACACCAACATCAATAAATAAACAGTTGTAGCCCATTTTCCATAATTGAGAGACAGGAAGCAAGTTGTAATCAAGAGAATCTACAAGAAAAACATTAGAAATGGAATGGTCAGAATATA
Organism: Zea luxurians; assembly: GCA_029449295.1. NCBI lineage: Eukaryota > Viridiplantae > Streptophyta > Magnoliopsida > Poales > Poaceae > Zea > Zea luxurians. The sequence goes on along the minus strand of JAOPSE010000239.1, from coordinate 335,069 downwards.
TAGCAATTTTATGCAATCCTTTAACCAAACCTTGATTTTCATCCTCGAATGAGATTGCTCTTTCGGGATCATCATTTTTCTCATATGGGGAGAAATTTCTTTTCTCCCCTGTCATGTGGTTTGTGCACCCGCTGTCGATTATCCAACTTGTTCCGTGTAACACCCACTTTGTAATTTGCTAGAAAGAATACCAATAGAGAAAACAATTTCTCCTTATGTGGGTTTAACCTGTGTGCATCATCCCATGTGAACACCATATTCAAAAGCAAATAATTAATAAAAGAATATATGCCATTGAAAGTATGCATCATGCTGGATATTTTTTTGTGGAGTGCATTTTGTGGCTATACAAAAAAAAATAAAATAAAATAAAGAGAATATTAGTACCTAGATGAGAATTTAAGATTTAAAGGGGATTCTAGAATTTAGAAAAGAGAAGAAATGAATATTATGAGGAGAAAAATAAGTAAGTAAAAATATATTGTACCTTAACTAGAGTACAGGTTCACAACACTGTTTGGATTCAAAATTTGAATGGAAATTTAAATCATGAATTTGGAGGACAAAATAAGAAAAAGGGAAATAAAATAAAAAGGGAAAAACCTGCAGCTGGGCCGACTTCATGCCATTCGGCCCACCTACCAATCACCCACGCGCGGCCCGTGATCCCCTTCCCTCCTGCGCGAGCTCCGCGACTGACCCGTGGGTCCCGCTTACAGTCTCACCAGTTCGCGCGCACGCCACTGGCACTCGCTTACGCGTTGGGCCCGCCTGTCATTCCCTCGTGCGCGCTACTGCACGTTCTTCTTCCTCGCGTGAATCGCGGACCGGCTTCAACCACCGCGCCGAGCTTGGCGGGAGGAGTCGTTGACCCTGGCACCATCGACCGCAAAAACCTGGGGATCGGTACTGTGCTCGCCTATATGACCGCTCGGGAGGGCTAGTCTTTCCCCTACCCACCTTGTTGACCCGCCACAACCGGTTGAAGCCATTGCCGCCGCCGAGGCCACCTCACCGCGATTACTCAGCTCCCCGCGCCGGTGAACGTTGGTATGAGTTCCTTGGCTCTTTCCGTTACTCTGGTTCAATGTAGGCCCACCGATTTGGAACATGTTGTTGCGTCGCGGTGCAATTTGCTCGTCGGCGCTTGTACCACCGCCGTGTGCTGTCCTCTCCGGTGGACTGTAGATTTCGTTGAACACACACTGAAATTAGTTAGCGAGATAGATTCGCCGTGTCGTGGGCTCGGTGGGGAAGATTTTAATTGGGTTTTGGCGCACCGAATGCCCTAGACGTCATCGCCTGCAGCATCCGCCGCCGCGGGCTCGAGCGCGCCGCTGCGCTCTCTGGTCGTGGTTGGGGCGAAGTGCTCTGCACCGTCGGATTCGTGGATGACGGTTCAGATTAGAGCTTGGCGTACCCTTTCGCGTGAATGATCTGAGCCGCTGATCTGTTAACGGACGGATCCTGTTGGATCTCATCTCATAAAACCACGACCGTCGGATTTAGATCCGAGGGCTACAGCTGCATACCGGTTCAGTAGTAGGCGGTCTAATCCGGGCCGTTCATTTGAGATCTAACGGCTCAAATTCACCGATACCCCTTCGCGGGTCAGATTTATTAAAGAACCCCTCACCTTTTAGCGAATCAACCCGCCATCCATACGCAACTGTTCACTGTGTCTTGGACATCTTACCCCGAGACCCCTATGTTCCTGTTTAAATGAGCCCCAGTCCAGTGCTGTTTTAAAGTGATTAAATGAATTAGAAATTAGATTTTTAATATGAAAATAAACCCTAAAACTTGTATAATTCATAGAATATTCATATGGGCTCCAAAATAATCCATTCCACTTTCTAAATTTTTGTAATTTTATTCTTTATCACTTAGAGCCTCTGTTTGGTCATGAAAACAGTAAGAAAAGTCATTTCCCACTTAATCCCATTTTAAACACATAAAACCTTTGAAAATCCATAACTTAAAATCTATAACTCAGAAAATTATGATTCCTGTTCCTAGGATTTTATTTTAATGTGTAGAATATTTCTGTGTATTTTATTTATATGTTTGGTGTAATGTTAATTTCTCTATATGCACTGTGCTTGTTTGTATTGTGGCGAGTAGAAGAGCCCGTTGCTGAGGATCCTGGTGAGCAGCAGGTTGAAGTAGCTGAGCAGGAGCTCATTGAAGGCAAGTTGTGCCCTTGACCACTTTTTACCTAATAATGTTCTTTAATATCACTTATCCATGCATAGGTTAATTTTGATGGGACCCAATAGGTCACCCTAGATTGTTTATCTCATTACCTTGTTTACCCCTGAATCACTTGGGTAGTTTGCTATTGCTTTATATGGTTTTGGGATAATCATTTATTACCTCTATGTTCCAATTCTTTTTGTTACTCTATTTATGTTCATGTTGAGATCATTAATGTTAATTGGAACATAGAGCTTAACTTGAGTAACACGTGCCACCACAAGGGTTTAATGGGACGCCCTTGGCTGATTAACTAGGAAAGCTAGTGGAGGTCTACCTTACCCGAAAGGGGCAAGGGCAGTAGGGGAGTGGTCAGTGTAGGGAGGTCCTTGGTTGATTTTGCTGTGATGGCAGTCAGTCAAAAACCCTGCATTGGAACTTTCTATAAACTGTAGCAGGTTTTCTGAAGCTAGTGGAACTTTGTAAAGGCCTCGTAGTGTTACCCTGCCTCGCCTCCTCGGTAGAGGTGTATGGGAAGTCGCGATCCCTTGGTAGATGGGTAACATGACTTGTGGGTAAAGGGTACAACCTCTGCAGAGTGTAAAACTGGTATACTAGCCGTGCTCACGGTCATGAGCAGCTCAGGACTCTCTAATGTTTAAATTATGGAACTTAAATTCAATTTTGTCATTTACATTGCATGGGTTGTTATTAATTTTGTTCTATTACTTTACTTATGGTTTGGTATTTACTTATGCTTAGTATCTGCTAATAAAAGTTTGACAACTACTTAAAAGCAATGCTCAGCTTTAACCCCTGTCATTGATTAGCCTTACACACCACATGAGCTCACACCTTTGTGAGTTTATGTCCACCGGTTCCCCACAACTTGTTGAGCTATGATCATGTGTGAGCTCACCCTTGCTGTCTCACACCCCCACAGGAGAAGAGCAGGTGGTTCAGGAGGAGCCACAAGGGGAGGAGTATGATCTGATCTAGGTGGCGTATCTCAGTTGACATTGGCGCCGATGATCCTTAGTTCGTTTTATCTTTATTATTTTATTTTGTAATAAGACTTCCGCTATGTAATAAGTACTCTGATGTTTTATGACATTTATCTCTATACACTCTGTTATTATATATGTTGTCTTCTTGGCGCATGTATGAGATGCACCTGGATTTGTTCCTTAAAGCCGGGTGTGACAAAAGTGGTATCAGAGGAAATGTTGACTGTAGGACGAAACCTAGATAGAAATGGACAAACCCTCTCCTACTTACCTTACTCTGACTCATTCTATACTTATCTCATCTTGATCTTGTCTCACCTTTTGCTATTCTACTCTGATCATTCTTACCTTTTCTACTCCAAGACAAGAAGGATTTCACACCTTGGAATCCTACCACTATGATCTTTTTAAGATATAAGGAACCTAAGACAAAATTCAAAACTACTTTCTTTAAAAATGTTGTTTGATTGTTCTGATGTTAAATGTCTGATTTGCTTCTTCGATTGATTGATATATTATATATGGACATCTTAGCATGTACCACCATAAGGTATTGAATTAGCTATGATAGGTAAAATATTAATCTGCTTAGCCAATAAAATTCCCCAAAGTAACATGATTTGTAATTACCTGCCTTGTCTACTATTTTCTTACCATATGTATCTAACTCAGGTGGTCAATACCAGGCGGGGTGGTGGAATTGATTTGCCTCCTAATCGACACACTCAAAGAATATACAGACAACCCCAGCCACAACCTGCAGAGATGAATCCTCCACCAGGCGGAGTTGACCCACTGGTTGCTGCTCAGATGGCGGTGATGCAGCAAATGGCGGACACTATGGCTGATATGCGTGCCCAGATGCAGCAAGAACGCCAGGAGATGCATCAGGAAAGAGAAGATATACGACAGGAGTTGCGCCAGGAGCGAGAAGAGATACGCCAGGAAAGGAGGGCGCAACAACAACAGCTGCAACAACAAATGCAACAACAACAACAACAACAACAACAGCAGCAAGTACCACTACCTCCCCCACCACCACCAGTTCCACCTCGTGATAAGCACCGGGAGTTCATGAGTCATAAGCCACCTACATTCGCTAGCTCACCTGATCCACTAGACGCGGATGATTGGCTGAAGTCCGTTGAGAAGATGCTGAATATTGCACAATGTACTGACCGGGAGAAGGTTTTATATGCTTCTGGATGTCTGACAGGTCCTGCTGCTGACTGGTGGGATTTATATACTGCTGCCCACGATGCTGCTGATACTATTACCTGGGCGGAGTTCAGTACATAGTTCAGGAATTATCATATACCAGCTGGATTGATGAAGATTAAGAAGAAGGAATTTCTATCGCTGAAGCAAGGAAGTATGTCAGTCAGCGAGTACCGCGACAAGTTCATCCAGTTATCCAGATATGCCCCTGATGAAGTTGCTGAAGTTGAGAGGAAGCAGGAGCATTTTATTGAAGGACTTAATGGACCACTGCAGTATGCTCTAGTGGCACACACATTTCCATCATTTAAGAGGCTGCTTGATAAGGCCCTGGCTATTGAGCATAAGCGTGTTCAGCTGGGTGATTTGAAGAGAAAGGCTATATCTCAAGGACAAGGAAGCAGCAGTGTTCGTCCTCGCTACAGTTCACCTCAGGGTACCCCAGTTCGCACTGGCGGAGGCCAGCGCCCAGTTCAGCAATCACCACTGAGGACTCCACCTCCTCGACAGGCTACCCCTACTAGCACCCCGACGAAGTTTTCAGGACAGAGTCCAGGCACTACTTGTTTCAAGTGTGGGAAGACTGGTCATTATGCAAATGTCTTTCCACAGAGGATTGCTGCTACTCCAGTTCAGAACAGGCAGCAAACTCCAGGATCTGGCAAGGGATATTCTATTGCCAAGGTTAATCAAGTCAGCGTTGATGCTACTCCGGATGGTGGGGACATCGTACTTGGTATGTTTTATGTTAATGCAATTCCTGCAACCATATTATTTGATTCTGGTGCTACACATTCATTCATGTCTGCTAGATATGCCAACACAAATGAAATACCACTGCTAAATATGAGAAAACCCATGATAGTAATTACACCTAAAGGGCCTGTTGAGGCGAATCAAATGACACGTAGATTGACATTGACCATTATGGGTAGAGAATTTGGAGCTACTGCTATAATATTAGAGTCAAGCAGTATAGATATGATCCTTGGTATGTCATGGCTAAGAAAGGCAAAGGCCGTTATAGCATGTGGTAGAGGTACTGTAGAACTCACTACCACTAAAGGAGAAAGATTTCAAGTTAAGATTGCAGTAACCTCCTCACCCATGCGTGCAATGTTCTTTATACCTGAGGAGTTTGTTGGTGACAACATCCGGGTGGTTAGAGATTTTCCGGACGTCTTTCCAGAGGAGTTACCAGGGATGCCACCTGATAGAGAAGTTGAGTTTGTTATTGATCTCTTACCTGGAACCGCCCCTATTTCTAAACGGCCATATAGGATGTCAGTAGAGGAGTTGAAGGAACTTAAGAAGCAGTTAACTGAGTTACAAGATGCTGGGTACATTCGTCTGAGTTCCTCACCTTGGGGAGCACCGGTCTTGTTTGTACAGAAGAAGGATGGATCGCAGCGGATGTGTGTGGATTATAGATCTCTTAATGATGTTACGGTGAAGAACAAGTATCCGTTGCCCCGTATTGAGGATCTATTTGATCAGATGAGAGGTGCTAGAGTATTCTCGAAGATTGACCTCCGATCGGGTTACCATCAGATGAGGATTAGACCATCGGATATTCCTAAGACAGCATTCTCGACTCGATATGGATTATATGAGTTCACTGTTATGTTGTTTGGATTAACCAATGCACCAGCTTATTTTATGAACTTGATGAACAAGGTGTTTATGGAGTATTTGGACAGATTCGTCGTGGTATTCATCGACGATATTCTTATTTATTCTCTGAGTGATAGCGATCATGAGGAACATCTGAGATTGGTGCTACAGAAGCTACGAGATAACCAGCTATATGCCAAATTCAGCAAGTGCGAGTCTTGGATTGGCGAGGTGCCATTTCTTGGTCATATTATTTCTAATGGAGGAATATCAGTGGATCCTGCTAAGGTTAAGGAGATAATGGAGTGGAGAGTACCCACTAAAGTTACTGAGATTCGAAGTTTCTTGGGATTAGCAGGATATTATTGGAGATTTATTGAAGGATTTTCTAAGATTGTTGAACCTATGACTTCACTTTTGGAGAAAGGAAGAGAATTTAAGTGGGACGAGAAGTGCCAAGGCAGCTTTGAGCAATTGAAGAAAAGATTAATGTCGCCACCAGTATTGGTTATGCCAGACCTACAGAAAGGATTTGATATCTATTGTGATGCATGTGGCCAAGGCTTAGGATGTGTGCTTGAAAGTCGCCTAGAGGGGGGTGAATAGGGCGAAACTGAAATTCTCAAAAATAATCACAACTACAAGCCGGGTTAGCGTTAGAAATATAATAGAGTCCGCGAGAGAGGGTGCAAAACAAATCGCAAGCAAATAATGAAGTGAGACACGTGGATTTGTTTTACCGAGGTTCGGTTCTCTCAAACCTACTCCCCGTTGAGGAGGCCACAAAGGCCGGGTCTCTTTCAACCCTTACCCTCTCTCAAACGGTCCCTCGGACCGAGTGAGCTTTCTCTTCTCAATCACTTGGAACACAAAGTTCCCGCAAGGACCACCACACGATTGGTGTCTCTTGCCTCAATTACAAGTGAGTGTTTGATCACAAGAAAGAATGCCAAAGAAAAAAAAGCGATCCAAGCGCAAGAGCTCAAATGAACACTACAAATCACTCTCTCTAGTCACTAGGGCTTTGTGTGGAGTTGGGAGAGGATTTGATCTCTTTTTGGTGTGCTTTGTAATGAATGCTAGCTCTTGTATAGTGGTTGGAAGCTAGAAAACTTGGATGCCATGGATGGTGGGTGGTTGGGGGTATTTATAGCCCCAACCACCAAACTAGCCGTTTGGTGAGGCTGTCTGTTCGATGGCGCACCGGACAGTCCGGTGCACACCGGACATGTCCGGTGCGACAGCCACGTCACCAAAGCCGTTGGGATTCGACCGTTGGAGCTCTGTCTCTGGGCCCGCCTTGATGTCCAGTGGCGCACCGGACATGAACTGTAGATTGTCCGGTGCGCCTGCTCTCGCGTGCCTGACGACTGCGCGCTTTTGGCGCACATTAAATGCGTCGCAGGTAGCCGTTTGCGCCGAAATAGCCGTTGCCCCGCTGTTACACCGGATAGTCCGGTGTACACCGGACAGTCCGGTGAATTATAGCGGAGGGCCGAAGTGAATTCCCGAGGCTGGCGAGTTCTGGAGGCCGCTCTTCCTTGGAGCACCAGACATGTCCGGTGTACATCGGACAGTCCGGTGAATTATAGCGGAGTCGCCTCCGGAAATTCCCGAAGGTGAGCAGTTCGGAGTGGGAGTCCTCTGGTGCACCGGACATGTCCGGTGGCACACCGGACAGTCCGGTGCGCCAGACCAGAGGTGCCTTCGGTTGACCCTTGCTCCTTTATTTGAACCCAATACTTGGTCTTTTTATTGGCTAAGTGTGAACCTTTTGCACGTGTATAACTTATACACTAGAGCAAACTAGTTAGTCCAATATTTGTGTTGGGCAATTCAACCACCAAAATTATTTAGGAACTAGGTGTAAGCCTAATTCCCTTTCAATCTCCCCCTTTTTGGTGATTGATGCCAACACAAACCAAAGCAAATGTAAAAGTGCATAATTTGAACTAGTTTGCATAATGTAAGTGCAAAGGTTGCTTGGAATTGAGCCAATATAAATACTTACATGATGTGCATGGATTGTTTTTAACATATTGGACCACATTTGCACCACATGTTTTGTTTTTGCAAATTCCTTTTGTGAATCCTTTTCAAAGTCCTTTTGCAACATAGTCAAAGGTAAATGAATAAGATTTTTGCAAAGCATTTTCAAGTTTTTTTAAAAATTTTCTCCCCTTGTTTCAAATGCTTTTTCTTTGACTAAACAAAACTCCCCCTTAATGAGATCCTCCTCTTAGTGTTCAAGAGGGTTTTGATATATCATTTTTGAAATACTACTCCCTCCCCCTTTAGAACATAATAAGATACCAATTTGAAATTGACCAATTGAAGATCTCCAAATTTTTAAAATTAGGTGGTGGTGCGGTCCTTTTGCTTTGGGCTCATATTTTCTCCCCCTTTGGCATGAATCGCCAAAAACGGAATCATTAGAGCCCAATGAAGTACTTTCTCCTCCTTTGGTCATAAAATAAATGAGTGAAGATTATACCAAAGTTGGAGAAATGCTCGGAGTGACGGCGAAGGATGAGTAGTAGAATGGAGTGGAAGCCTTTGTCTTCGCCGAAGACTCCAATTCCCTTTCAATATACCTATGACTTGGTTTGAAATACACTTGAAAACACATTAGTCATAGCATATATAAAAGAGATATGATCAAAGGTATACTTGTGTGCTATGTGTGCAGATTAGCAAAAGAAATTCCTAGAATCAAGAATATTGAGCTCATGCCTAAGTCTGGTAAAAGATTGTTCATCAAGTGGCTTGGTAAAAATATCGGCTAATTGATCTTTAGTGTTAATGTATGAAATCTCGATATCCCCCTTTTGTTGGTGATCCCGAAGAAAATGATACCGAATGGCTATGTGTTTAGTGCGGCTATGCTCAACGGGATTATCCGCCATGCGGATTGCACTCTCATTATCACATAGAAGAGGAACTTTGGTTAGTTTGTAACCGTAGTCCCGCAGGGTTTGCCTCATCCAAAGCAATTGCGTGCAACAATGGCCTGCGGCAATATACTCGGCTTCGGCGGTAGAAAGAGCGACCGAATTTTGCTTCTTTGAAGCCCAAGACACCAAGGATCTTCCCAAGAACTGGCAAGTCCCCGATGTGCTCTTTCTATTAATCTTACACCCCGCCCAATCGGCATCCGAATAACCAATCAAATCAAATGTGGATCCCCGAGGGTACCAAAGCCCAAACTTAGGTGTATAAGCCAAATATCTCAAGATTCGTTTTACGGCCGTAAGGTGTGATTCCTTAGGGTCGGCTTGGAATCTTGCACACATGCAAACGGAAAGCATAATGTCCGGTCGAGATGCACATAAATAAAGCAATGAACCAATCATCGACCGGTATACCTTTTCATCCACGGACTTACCTCCCATGTCGAGGTCGAGATGCCCATTTGTTCCCATGGGAGTCTTGATGGGCTTGGCATCCTTCATTCCAAACTTGCTTAGAATGTCTTGAGTATACTTCGTTTGGCTAATGAAAGTGCCCTCTTGGAGTTGCTTGACTTGGAATCCTAGAAAATATTTCAACTCCCCCATCATAGACATCTCGAATTTTTGTGTCATGATCCTACTAAATTCTTCACATGTAGATTCTTTAGTAGACCCAAATATGATATCATCAGCATAAATTTGGCATACAAACAAATCATTGTCAAGAGTTTTAGTGAATAAAGTAGGATCGGCCTTGCCGACTTTGAAGCCATTTGCAATAAGGAAATCTCTAAGGCATTCATACCACACTCTTGGGGCTTGCTTGAGCCCATAAAGCGCCTTAGAGAGCCTATAAACATGGTTAGGGTACTCACTATCTTCAAAGCCGGGAGGTTGCTCAACATAGACCTCCTCCTTGATTGGTCCATTGAGGAAGGCACTCTTCACGTCCATTTGATAAAGCTTGAAGCCATGGTAAGTAGCATAGGCTAATAATATGCGAATTGACTCAACCTAGCTACGGGTGCATAGGTTTCACCGAAATCCAAACCTTCGACTTGTGAATACCCCTTGGCCACGAGTCGAGCTTTGTTCCTTGTCACCACACCATACTCGTCTTGTTTGTTGCGGAAGACCCACTTGGTTCCTACAACATTTTGGTTAGGACGTGGAACTAAATGCCATACCTCGTTCCTTGTGAAATTGTTGAGCTCCTCTTGCATCGCCATCACCCAATCCGCATCTTGGAGTGCTTCCTCTACCCTGTGTGGCTCAATAGAGGAAACAAAAGAGTAATGCTCACAAAAATGTGCAACACGAGATCGAGTGGTTACCCCCTTATGAATGTCACCGAGGATGGTGTCGACGGGGTGATCTCGTTGGATTGCTTGGTGGACTCTTGGGTGTGGCGGCCTTGGTTGTTCATCCTCCTTGTCTTGATCATTTGCATCTCCCCCTTGATCGTTGCCGTCATCCTGAGGTGGCTCATCAATTTGATCTTCTCCTTCATCAACTTGAGCCTCGTCCTCATTTTGGGTTGGTGGAGATGCTTGCGTGGAGGAGAATGGTTGATCTTGTGCAAGTGGAGGCTCTTCGGATTCCTTAGGACACACATCCCCAATGGACATGTTCCTTAACGCGATGCACGAAGCCTGTTCTTCACCTATCTCATCAAGATCAACTTGCTCTACTTGAGAGCCGTTAGTCTCATCAAACACAACGTCACAAGAAACTTCAACAAGTCCTGAGGACTTGTTAAAGACTCTATATGCCCTTGTGTTTGAGTCATATCCTAGTAAAAAGCCTTCTACAATTTTAGGAGCAAATTTAGATTTTCTACCTCTCTTAACAAGAATAAAGCATTTGCTACCAAAAACTCTAAAATATGAAATATTGGGCTTTTTACCGGTTAGGAGTTCATATGATGTCTTCTTGAGGATTCGGTGTAGATATAACCGGTTGATGGCGTAGCAGGCGGTGTTGACCGCCTCGGCCCAAAACCGATCCGGTGTCTTGTACTCATCAAGCATGGTTCTTGCCATGTCCAATAGAGTTTGATTCTTCCTCTCCACTACACCATTTTGTTGTGGGGTGTAGGGAGAAGAGAACTCATGCTTGATGCCCTCCTCCTCAAGGAAGCCTTCAATTTGAGAGTTCTTGAACTCCGTCCCGTTGTCGCTTCTAATTTTCTTGATCCTTAAGCCGAACTCATTTTGAGCTCGTCTCAAGAATCCCTTTAAGGTCTCTTGGGTATGAGATTTTTCCTGCAAAAAGAACACCCAAGTGAAGCGAGAATAATCATCCACAATAACTAGACAGTACTTACTCCCGCCGATGCTTATGTAAGCGATCGGGCCGAATAGGTCCATGTGTAGGAGCTCCAGTGGCCTGTCACTAGTCATGATGTTCTTGTGTGGATGATGAGTGCCAACTTGCTTCCCGGCTTGGCATGCGCTACAAATCCTGTCTTTCTTAAAATGAACATTGGTTAGTCCTAAAATGTGTTCTCCCTTTAGAAGCTTATGAAGATTCTTCATTCCAACATGGGCTAGTCGGCGGTGCCAGAGCCAACCCAAGTTAGTCTTAGCAACCAAGCAAGTGTCGAGTTCAGCTCTATCAAAATCTACCAAGTATAGCTGACCCTCTAACACTCCCTTAAATGCTATTGAATCATCACTTCTTCTAAAGACAGTAACACCTACATCAGTAAATAGACAGTTGTAGCCCATTTGACATAATTGGGATACGGAAAGCAAATTGTAATCTAAAGAGTCTACAAGAAAAACATTGGAAACAGTATGGTCAGGTGATATAGCAATTTTACCCAACCCTTTGACCAAACCTTGATTTCCATCCCCGAATGTGATAGCTCGTTGGGGATCTTGGTTTTTCTCATATGAGGAGAACATCTTCTTCTCCCCTGTCATGTGGTTTGTGCACCCGCTGTCGAGTATCCAACTTGAGCCCCCGGATGCATAAACCTACAAAACAATTTTAGTTCTTGACTTTAGGTACCCAAACGGTTTTGGGTCCTTTGGCATTAGAAACAAGAACTTTGGGTACCCAAACACAAGTCTTGGAGCCCTTGTGTTTGCCCCCAACAAACTTGGCAACTACTTTGCCGGATTTGTTAGTTAAAACATAAGATGCATCAAAAGTCTTAAATGAAATGTCATGCTCATTTGATGCATTAGGAATTTTCTTTCTAGGCAACTTGGCACAGGTTGGTTGCCTAGAGCTAGATGTCTCACCCTTATACATAAAAGCATGGTTAGGGCCAGGGTGAGACTTCCTAGAATGAGTTTTCTTAATTTTGCTCTCAGGATAACCGGCAGGGTACAAAATGTATTCCTCGTTATCCTGAGGCATGGGAGCCTTGCCCTTAACAAAGTTAGATAAATTCTTTGGAGGGGCATTAAGTTTGACATTGTCTCCCCTTTGGAAGCCAATGCCATCCTTGATGCCAGGGCGTCTCCCATTGTAGAGCATACTTCTAGCAAATTTAAACTTTTCATTGTCTAAGTTATGCTCGGCAATTTTGGCATCTAATAATGCTATATGATCATTTTGTTGTTTAATTAAAGCCATGTGATCATGAATAGCATTGATATCAACATCTCTACATCTAGTACAAATAGAAGTGTGCTCAACGGTAGATGTAGAGGGTTTGCAAGATTTTAATTCTACAACCTTAGCATGCAACATATCATTCTTAGTTCTAAGGTCGGAAATAATAGTATTGCAAACATCAAAATCTTTAGCCTTAGCAATCAAATTTTCATTTTCTACTCTAAGGCTAGCAAGAGAATCATTCAATTCCTTAATCTTAGCAAGCAAATCATCATTATCATTTCTAAGATTGGGAATTGAAGCATCACAAACATGAGAATCAACCTTAGCAATTAATCTAGCATTTTCATTTCTAAGGTTGTCAATAGTCTCATGGCAAGTGCTTAGCTCACTAGACAAATTTTCACATTTTTCAACTTGTAGAGCATAAGCATTTTTTACCTTAACATGCTTTTTGTTTTCCTTAATAAGGAAGTCCTCTTGAGAGTCCAAGAGATCATCCTTCTCATGAATAGCACTAATCAATTCATTTAATTTTTCCTTTTGTTGCATGTTTAGGTCGGCAAAAAGGGTACGCAAATTATTTTCCTCATCACTAGCATTATCATCACTAGAGGATTCATATTTAGTGGAGGATTTAGATTTAACCTTCTTCCTTTTGCCGTCCTTTGCCATGAGGCACTTGTGGCCGACGTTGGGGAAGAGGAGTCCCTTGGTGACGGCGATGTTGGCGGCGTCCTCGTCGGAAGAGGACTCGCTGGAGCTCTCATCGGAGTCCCACTCCCGGCAAACATGGGCATCGCCGCCCTTCTTCTTGTAATACTTCTTCTTTTCTCTCCTCTTTCCCTTCTTGTCGTTGCCCCTGTCACTGTCACTAGATATAGGACATTTTTCAATGAAATGACCGTGCTTACCACATTTGTAGCACACTTTCTTGGAGCGGGGTTTGTAGTCCTTCCCCCTCCGTTGCTTGAGGATTTGGCGAAAGCTTTTGATGATTAAAGCCATCTCCTCATTGTCGAGCTTGGAGGCGTCAATTGGTTGTCTACTTGGTGTAGACTCCTCCTTCTTCTCCTCCGTCGCCTTAAAAGCCACCGGTTGTGCTTCGGACGTGGAGGGTTCGTCAAGCTCGTTGATCTTCTTTGATCCTTTAATCTTGCATTCAAAGCTCACAAAATTCCCGATTACTTCCTCGGGAGTCATTAGTGTGTATCTAGGATTACCACGAATTAATTGAACTTGAGTGGGGTTAAGGAAAATAAGTGATCTCAAAATAACCTTAACCACCTCGTGGTCATCCCACTTCTTGCTCCCGAGGTTGCGCACTTGGTTCACCAAGGTTTTGAGCCGGTTGTACATATCTTGTGGCTCCTCCCCTTGGCGAAGACGGAAGCGACCGAGCTCCCCCTCGATCGTTTCCCGCTTGGTGATTTTGGTGAGTTCATCACCCTCGTGCACGGTCTTGAGAAGGTCCCAAATTTCCTTTGCATTCTTCAACCCTTGCACCTTGTTGTATTCCTCCTTGCTTAGAGAGGCGAGGAGAATGGTTGTAGCTTGGGAGTTGAAATGCTCGATTTGGGCCACTTCGTCCGTATCATAATCCTCATCTCCTATGGATGGTACCTGTGCTCCAAACTCAACAACATTCCATATACTTTTGTGGAGTGAGGTTAGATGAAATTTCATTAAATCACTCCACCTAGCATAATCTTCGCCATCAAAAGTTGGCAGTTTCCCTAATGGAACGGAAAGTAATGGAGTATGTCTAGATGTACGAGGATAGTGTAAGGGGATCTTACTAAACTTCTTGCGCTCTTGGCGCTTAGAAGTTACGGACGGCGCATCGGAGTCGGAGGTTGATGTTGATGAAGTGTTGGTCTCGTAGTAGACCACCTTCCTCATTCTTTTGTGCTTGTCACCTTTCCGATGCGACTTGTGGGAAGAAGATTTTTCCTTCTTCTCTTTGTGGTGAGAAGAGGAAGATCTTTTCTCCTTCCGTTTGGAGGAGTCCTTCTTCTTCTCCTTCCTCTTGGTGCGGGACTCTTCCGATGAAGTACTCCCATGGCTCATAGTGGGCTTGTCGCCGGTCTCCATCTCCCTCTTGGTGTGATCTCCCGACATCACTTCGAGCGGTTAGGCTCTAATGAAGCACCGGGCTCCGATACCAATTGAAAGTCGCCTAGAGGGGGGGTGAATAGGGCGAAACTGAAATTCTCAAAAATAATCACAACTACAAGCCGGGTTAGCGTTAGAAATATAATAGAGTCCGCGAGAGAGGGTGCAAAACAAATCGCAAGCAAATAATGAAGTGAGACACGCGGATTTGTTTTACCGAGGTTCGGTTCTCTCAAACCTACTCCCCGTTGAGGAGGCCACAAAGGCCGGGTCTCTTTCAACCCTTACCCTCTCTCAAACGGTCCCTCGGACCGAGTGAGCTTTCTCTTCTCAATCACTTGGAACACAAAGTTCCCGCAAGGACCACCACACGATTGGTGTCTCTTGCCTCAATTACAAGTGAGTGTTTGATCACAAGAAAGAATGCCAAAGAAAAAAAAAAGCGATCCAAGCGCAAGAGCTCAAATGAACACTACAAATCACTCTCTCTAGTCACTAGGGCTTTGTGTGGAGTTGGGAGAGGATTTGATCTCTTTTTGGTGTGCTTTGTAATGAATGCTAGCTCTTGTATAGTGGTTGGAAGCTGGAAAACTTGGATGCCATGGATGGTGAGTGGTTGGGGGTATTTATAGCCCCAACCACCAAACTAGCCGTTTGGTGAGGTTGTCTGTTCGATGGCGCACCGGACAGTCCGGTGCACACCGGACATGTCCGGTGCGACAGCCACGTCACCAAAGCCGTTGGGATTCGACCGTTGGAGCTCTGTCTCTGGGCCCGCCTTGATGTCCGGTGGCGCACCGGACATGAACTGTAGATTGTCCGGTGCGCCTGCTCCCACGTGCCTGACGACTGCGCGCTTCTGGCGCGCATTAAATGCGTCGCAGGTAGCCGTTGGCGCCGAAATAGCCGTTGCCCCGCTGTTACACCGGACAGTCCAGTGAATTATAGCGGAGGGCCGAAGTGAATTCCCGAGGCTGGCGAGTTCCGGAGGCCGCTCTTCCTTGGAGCACCGGACATGTCCGGTGAATTATAGCGGAGTCGCCTCTGGAAATTCCCGAAGGTGAGCAGTTCGGAGTGGGAGTCCTCTGGTGCACCGGACATGTCCGGTGGCACACCGGACAATCCGGTGCGCCAGACCAGAGGTGCCTTCGGTTGACCCTTGCTCCTTTATTTGAACCCAATACTTGGTCTTTTTATTGGCTAAGTGTGAACCTTTTGCACCTGTATAACTTATACACTAGAGCAAACTAGTTAGTCCAATATTTGTGTTGGGCAATTCAACCACCAAAATTATTTTGGAACTAGGTGTAAGCCTAATTCCCTTTCAGTGCTCATGCAAGAAGGACATGTGATTGCCTATGCTTCTCGTCAGTTACGGAAACATGAATTGAACTACCCCACTCATGACTTGGAATTGGCAGCCGTTGTGCATGCACTTAAGATTTGGAGACATTACATTATGGGAACCAAGTGCCAAGTTTATATGGATCATAAGAGTTTGAAGTACATATTCACTCAAAAGGATCTCAACCTTAGGCAACGCCGTTGGTTGGAGCTTATTAAAGATTATGATTTGGAGATTCACTATCACCCGGGCAAGGCAAATTTGGTTGCAGATGCCTTGAGTCGAAAGGAGCATGTTCATTCAGCTATGGTTGCCCGGCTACCCGACGAGATGGTTGAGGATTTTAGGAGACTTAACCTGGGGATAGTTGCTCATACTGAAGGAGTTACTATTTATGTGGAACCTACTTTGGAGCAAGATATCCGCAGAGGTCAACTTGATGATGCTAAAATAAAAGAGATCAAGGATCTGATTACTGAAGGTCGAGGTCCGAAATTCACGGAAGATGAGCAAGGCACTGTATGGTTCAAGGACAGGATGTGTGTTGCTGATATTAAAAGCCTTCGAGAGACTATTTTAAAGGAGGCACATGACTCGGATTATTCTATTCATCCTGGTAGTACGAAGATGTATCAGGATTTGAAGCGGAAGTATTGGTGGTATGGATTGAAAAGAGATGTGGCTGCACATGTGGCTATGTGCGCTGTATGTCAAAGAGTTAAGGCTGAACACCAGAGGCCAGCTAGACTACTGCACCCACTAAAGATACCCGAGTGGAAATGGGAAGAGATTGGTATGGATTTCATTACTGGATTGCCTCGCACCCAGAAAGGATATGATGCTATATGGGTGATTGTGGATAGATTGACTAAAGTGGCTCACTTTATTCCTGTCAAGACTACTTATAAAGGTTCTCAGCTAGCAGAGTTATATATGGCTCGGATTGTGTGTTTACATGGAGTACCAAAGAAGATCGCGTCTGATCGAGGTTCACAGTTTACCTCAAGATTTTGGAGAAGCTTTCATGAGAATATGAGTACGAAGTTGAATTTTAGTACAGCTTATCACCCTCAGACTGATGGACAGACTGAAAGGACTAATCAAGTATTGGAAGATATGTTGAGAGCATGTGCCCTTCAGCATGGAGGAAGTTGGGATAAAAGTCTACCTTATGCTGAATTCTCATATAACAATAGCTATCAGGCCAGTCTGAAGATGTCACCTTTTGAAGCTTTATATGGGAGGAAGTGCAGGACTCCTCTATATTGGGATCAGACTGGAGAAAGACAATTCTTTGGGCCTGAATTGATTCAAGAAGCAGAAGAACAAGTCCGTATAATTCGAGAGAATTTGAGAGTGGCTCAAACCAGGCAAAAGAGTTATGCTGATAATAGAAGGAGGCCACTGGAATTTGAAGAAGGAGATTATGTGTATCTCAAGGTGTCACCACTTCGTGGAATGAGGAGATTCAAAGTTAAGGGCAAATTGTCCCCTCGCTATATTGGACCATTCCTGATCTTTAGGCGAGTTGGGGAGATGGCATACCAACTCGAGTTACCTGCTACCCTATCGGATGTGCATAATGTGTTCCACGTATCTCAACTTAAGAAGTGTCTCTGTGTCCCTGAGGAACAGTTACCCATGGAAGAGCTCAGTGTTCAGGGTGATTTGACTTACACGGAGTACCCTATCAAGATTTTGGATACTTTGACTCGGGTTACAAGAAATAAGGTGATAAAGATGTGCAAAGTGCAATGGAGTCACCACGGTGAAGATGAAGCAACTTGGGAAAGAGAAGAAGAGCTTCGCATAGATTTTCCCCATCTTTTCCCTAGATCTTCTTAAATCTCGAGGACGAGATTATTTTTAAGGGGGGTAGAATTTGTAACACCCACTTTGTAATTTGCTAGAAAGAATACCAATAGAGAAAACAATTTCTCCTTATGTGGGTTTAACCTGTGTGCATCATCCCATGTGAACACCATATTCAAAAGCAAATAATTAATAAAAGAATATATGCCATTGAAAGTATGCATCATGTTGGATATTTTTTGTGGAGTGCATTTTGTGGCTATACAAAAAAAATAAAATAAAATAAAGAGAATATCAGTACCTAGATGAGAATTTAAGATTTAAAGGGGATTCTAGAATTTAGAAAAGAGAAGAAATGAATATTATGAGGAGAAAAATAAGTAAGTAAAAATATATTGTACCTTATCTAGAGTACAGGTTCACAACACTGTTTGGATTCAAAATTTGAATGGAAATTTAAATCATGAATTTGGAGGACAAAATAAGAAAAAGGGAAATAAAATAAAAAGGGAAAAACCTGCAGTTGGGCCGACTTCATGCCATTCGGCCCACCTACCAATCACCCACGCGCGGCCCGTGATCCCCTTCCCTCCTGCGCGAGCTCCACGACTGACCCGTGGGTCCCGCTTACAATCTCACCAGTTCGCGCGCACGCCACTGGCACTCGCTTATGCGTTGGGCCCGCCTGTCATTCCCTCGTGCGCGCTACTGCATGTTCTTCTTCCTCGTGTGAATCGCGGACCGGCTTCAACCACCGCGCCGAGCTTGGCAGGAGGAGCCGTTGACCCTGGCACCGTCGACCGCAAAAACCTGGGGATCGGTACTGTGCTCGCCTATATGACCGCTCGAGAGGGCTAGTCTTTCCCCTACCCACCTTGTTGGCCCGCCACAACCGGTTGAAGCCATTGCCGCCGCCGAGGCCACCTCACCGCGATTACTCGGCTCCCCGCGCCGGTGAACGTTGGTATGAGTTCCTTGGCTCTTTCCGTTACTCTGGTTCAATGTAGGCCCACCAATTTGGAACATGTTGTTGCGTCGCGGTGCATTTGCTCGTCGGCGCTTGTAGCACCGCCGTGTGCTGTCCTCTCCGGTGGACCGTAGATTTCGTTGAACACACACTGAAATTAGTTGGCGAGATAGATTCGTCGTGTTGTGGGCTCGGTGGGGAAGATTTTAATTGGGTTTTGGCGCACTGAATGCCCCAGACGTCATCGCCGGCAGCATCCGCCGCCGCGGGCTCGAGCGCGCCGCTGCGCTCTCCGGTCGTGGTTGGGGCGAAGTGCTCTGCACCGTCGGATCCGTGGATGACGGTTCAGATTAGAGCTTGGCGTACCATTTCGCGTGAACGATCTGAGCCGCTGATCTGTTAACGGACGGATCCTGTTGGATCTCATCTCATAAAACCACGACCATCGGATTTAGATCCGAGGGCTACAGCTGCATACCGGTTCAGTAGTAGGCGGTCTAATCCGGGCCGTTCATTTGAGATCTAACGGCTCAGATTCACCGATACCCCTTCGCGGGTCAGATTTATTAAAGAACCCCTCACCTTTTAGCGAATCAACCCGCCATCCATACGCAACTGTTCACTGTGTCTTGGACATCTTACCCCGATACCCCTATGTTCCTGTTTAAATGAGCCCCAGTCCAGTGCTGTTTTAAAGTGATTAAATGAATTAGAAATTAGATTTTTAATATGAAAATAAACCCTAAAACTTGTATAATTCATAGAATATTCATATGGGCTCCAAAATAATCCATTCCACTTTCTAAATTTTTGTAATTTTATTCTTTATCACTTAGAGCCTCTGTTTGGTCATGAAAACAGTAAGAAAAGTCATTTCCCACTTAATCCCATTTTAAACACATAAAACCTTTGAAAATCCATAACTTAAAATCTATAACTCAGAAAATTATGATTCCTGTTCCTAGGATTTTATTTTAATGTGTAGAATATTTCTATGTATTTTATTTATATGTTTGGTATAATGTTAATTTCTCTATATGCACTGTGCTTGTTTGTATTGTGGCGAGTAGAAGAGCCCGTTGCTGAGGATCCTGGTGAGCAGCAGGTTGAAGTAGCTGAGCAGGAGCTCATTGAAGGCAAGTTGTGCCCTTGACCACTTTTTACCTAATAATGTTCTTTAATATCACTTATCCATGCATAGGTTAATTTTGATGGGACCCAATAGGTCACCCTAGATTGTTTATCTCATTACCTTGTTTACCCCTGAATCACTTGGGTAGTTTGCTATTGCTTTATATGGTTTTGGGATAATCATTTATTACCTCTATGTTCCAATTCTTTTTGTTACTCTATTTATGTTCATGTTGAGATCATTAATGTTAATTGGAACATAGAGCTTAACTTGAGTAACACGTGCCACCACAAGGGTTTAATGGGACGCCCTTGGCTGATTAACTAGGAAAGCTAGTGGAGGTCTACCTTACCCGAAAGGGGCAAGGGCAGTAGGGGAGTGGTCAGTGTAGGGAGGTCCTTGGTTGATTTTGCTGCGATGGCAGTCAGTCAAGAA
Organism: Zea luxurians; assembly: GCA_029449295.1. Lineage (NCBI taxonomy): Eukaryota > Viridiplantae > Streptophyta > Magnoliopsida > Poales > Poaceae > Zea > Zea luxurians. The sequence continues at coordinate 314,707 of JAOPSE010000239.1, read as the reverse complement.
CCCTGCATTGGAACTTCCTATAAACTGTAGCGGGTTTTCTGAAGCTAGTGGAACTTTGTAAAGGCCTCGTAGTGTTACCCTGCCTCGCCTCCTCGGTAGAGGTGTATGGGAAGTCGCGATCCCTTGGCAGATGGGTAACATGACTTGTGGGTGAAGGGTACAACCTCTGCAGAGTGTAAAACTGGTATACTAGCCGTGCTCACGGTCATGAGCAGCTCAGGACTCTCTGATGTTTAAATTATGGAACTTAAATTCAATTTTGTCATTTACATTGCATGGGTTGTTATTAATTTTGTTCTATTACTTTACTTATGGTTTGGTATTTACTTACGCTTAGTATCTGCTAATAAAAGTTTGACCAACTACTTAAAAGCAATGCTCAGATTTAACCCCTGTCATTGATTAGCCTTACACACCACATGAGCTCACACCTTTGTGAGTTTATGTCCACCGGTTCCCCAAAACTTGTTGAGCTATGATCATGTGTGAGCTCACCCTTGCTGTCTCACACCCCCCCCCCCCACAGGAGAAGAGCAGGTGGTTCAGGAGGAGCCACAAGGCGAGGAGTATGATCTGATCTAGGTGGCGTATCTCAGTTGACATTGGCGCCGACGATCCTTAGTTCGTTTTATCTTTATTATTTTATTTTGTAATAAGACTTCCGCTATGTAATAAGTACTCTGATGTTTTATGACATTTATCTCTATACACTCTGTTATTATATATGTTGTCTTCTTGGCGCATGTATGAGATGCACCTGGCTTTGTTCCTTAAAGCCGGGTGTGACATTCCGCGGGATGCATAAACCTACATCACAAATTTAGGCCTTGTCCTTAGGTACCCAAATGGTCTTGGGTCCTTTCACATTAGAAACATGCACCTACATCACAAATTTGGACTCTTGTGTTTGCTCCCAACATATTTGGCAACTACCTTGCCTTATTTGTTAGTAAGAACAAATGATGCATCAAAGGTCTTAAATGAGATGCTATGTTCATTTGATGCATCAACAATCTTTTTCTTAGGCATTTTAATATGAGTTGTTTGCCTAGAGCTAGAAGCCTCATTACTGTAAATATAAGCATGATGAGAAGCAGAATGAGATTTCTTAGCATGGATTTTTCTAATCTTATGCTCATGATAGTTTTCAGGATATAAAATGTAACCTTCTCTATCTAGAACCATGGGAGCCTTGCCCTTAACAAAGTTAGAAATCTTGTTTCTAGGGGCATTAAGTTTGATATTGCTTTGGCTCCCAGGTTGGTAGCCAATCCCATCCTTAATGCTAGGGTGTCTCCCATTATAAATCATACTATGAGCAAATTTAAAATTTCATTGTCAAGCTCATGCTCGACAATTTTAGCATTTAACTTAGCTATGTGATCATTTTGTTCTTTAATTATAGCAAGGTGATCATTCATAGCATCAACATTAATATCTCTACATCTAGTGCAAATAGTAACATGCTCAATGGTAGATGTAGAAACTTTGCAAGCATTCAATTCCTCAATCTTAGCAATTAAACTAAGGGCCAATTCCGTGTACGCCATTAGAAAATATACTCGTTCCTTGTATGCCACTGGCCCCACATGTCATACACACAAAAAATATGTACCTATATGCCACTCAGTGGCACACAAGGAATGAGTATAAAATCTGATGTCATACCAGGAATTTTTCCTTAAACTAACATTTTCAGTTCTAAAACAAGAAATCGAATCATTGCATGTGTTTAGCTCTTTAGTCAAGTTTTCGCATTTTTCAACTTTAAGAGCAAAAGCATATTTTAGCTTAACAAATTTTTTGTTTTCCTTAACGAGCAAGTCTTCTTGGCATCCAAGATTTCATCCTTCTAGTTTATGTTTTTTATCAATTCATTAACTTTCTTCTTTTGTTCCATGGTAAGGTTTGCAAAAAGAGAAGACAAATCATCATCCTTTTCACTAGAGCTACCCTCATCATCGGAAGTAGTATATTTGGGGGTATCTCTAGAATGTACCTTCTTCTTTTTGCTATCCTTGGCCATGAGACATTTATGGCCGATGTTGGGGAAGAGAAGACCTTTGTTAATGTCGATGTTGGCGGCGTCCTTGTTGGAGGAGTCGGTGGAGCTCTCGTCGGAGTCTTATTCCTGTCCTATGTGCGCCTCGCCATCATTCTTCTTCTTGTAGTATTTCTTCTTTTCCATCTTCTTCTTCCCTTTCTTGTCGTCATCCCTGTCACTATCACTTGTACATGGACATTTTGCAATATAGTGACCAGACTTACCACATCGGCAACAAACCCTATTGGAGCGGGGTCTGTAGTCCTTCCCCTTCCGTTGCTTGAGGATTTGCTAGAAGCTCTTAATAATAAGAGACATCTCCTCATTGTCAAGCTTGGAGGCATCAATTGGGAGCCTATTTGTTATTGTAGGCTCTTCCTTCTTTTCTTCCGTTGCCTTGAGTGCAACGGGTTGCACCTCGAGTGTCGAGGTGGCGCCTTGCTCCAAGTTGACAATGTGTTTGGAGCCTTTGATCATAAGTTCAAAGCTCACAAACTTGCCAATCACCTCCTCGGGAGACATTGGCTTGTACCTAGGATCTCCACGAATTAATTGCACTTATGTGGGGTTACGAAAACAAGAGACCTTAGAATAACCTTGACCATTTCATGGTCATCCCACTTGGTGCTCTCGAGGTTGCGGACTTGGTTCACCATCATCTGGAGCCGATTGTACATTGCTTGTGGCTCTTGTCCTTTGTTGAGGATGAACCGACCGAGTTCTCCCTCGATCATTTCCTGCTTGGTGATCTTTGTCACTTCATCCCCTTCATGTGCCGTCTTGTGGACGTCCCAAATTTCTTTAGCACTCTTCAACCCTTGCACCTTGTTGTACTCCTCTCTACACAAGGAATCGAGGAGTGCGGAGGTGGCTTGGGAGTTGAATTGCCTCACTTCGGTAGCCTGTGCTCCATACTCAACAATATACAAAATACTTTTGTGGAGTGAGGTTAGATGGTGCCTCGTTTTACTACTCCACAATAATCTTCACCATCAAAGTATGGTGGTTTGTGTAACACCCCTGGTGTTACTGTCACTAAAACTTGAGCATAACATCATGAGCATTAGCATATCATGTGTTTGTTACACTTAGAGTGCATTCACTAGGCAAAAATTTCAAACAAGTTGTATGGGTGTGACTTGGTATGTGTGTAACCCTAGGGTAGGGTATTTAACCCTAAACTAGGCTTAGGAGTGACAATGAGGACCAAGCATGAGAAAACTTCAAAACTCATTAGAAATGATCATAAGATATCACATTTAATGGACTTGAGTGGCATCCAAACCCTAAAAGTGCCAAAAACCCTGAAAAGACCCCTAGAAAACTTAAATTAAAACCCTAGGGGCTAAGTGTAAAATTTTGTGCACTTTTGGACCCAAGTTCAAAAACCAAGGTATTAGGGCACCTCAAATCATATGGTTCACACATTTGAGGATTTGCAAATCATACCATGAGATTTGGGCTTATTTGCAAAAAGCCACTCTATACCTCTCATATGCCTAAGTCCAAAACCAGTGAACAGGGCTGACTTTGGAGCTCTATATTTCTAAAAATACAAGGAATTTGCCTAGGGTCAACACATCAAACATGTAGAGCTAGGAAAGGAGAACAACTTTGCTTAAGTGCTTAAGCCTTGGTATTGTACAAAATTAGGAGTTAAATTGGTTTGAAGTCTGGCTGTCAAGCTAAGACTCTGTGATATTCAGAGAAAGCAGTGTGTTGGATCAAGCCATGTGGAGCTCGATTTAATGGATGTTTAACTAAAACCTTTGTGACAAAGTTAAAGCTGGTTTGTTAAACTACAACTTTGATGCAGAATGTTGATCTGGTCACCACACGAAATTGGGAGCAAATTGCCCCCAAATAGGCTCTGTCAGACTGACTGAATGGCAGCGCGATGGTACAGTGTTCGGATCAAATCGCCAAGTTCAGGTACCTCACCGCCGGCAACCTTGCACGTGGATTCGTGCCATCACCACGATTCACACCCGAATTAAACACGGATAACGATCCCTGGGTGAAAAATCTGGCGCTGGGGATGAGCTTGGAGCACGGATGCGCTCGGTCACTCAACCACTCGCACCGGCGACATGGCCAACCGGCCGTCGTTGAGGTAAACGTCGTCGCCGTGATCGTGCCATGACCATGACCCTTTAACCACGTCGCTACTAGCCGCAACAGCTTGCCAATGACCACCGTAGCCCCTCAGCCAGTGAGTGCCACGGTAAACCGCACCGATGACTCATCTCTTCTTCCCAGCCTCCAGCGCAATCTCTTTGAATTGGACACCACCGCTCACAGACTCTATAAATTGAGCATGCCATGAGCTCCGTAGGGTAACTACACATCCAAAGCACCAACTCTCGTCTCCAATCGTCCACCAGAGCCTCCAAATTGCCCACTTCCCCCAAATCGGTTTTTCTGCCACCGTGAAAAGGCTCTCGCCGTGGCCAGTGCGCTTCAGGTCCGTTCATGCCCTCTATTCACTCGTTTCAGTACTCTGATGTGCTCTTGATACTCCCTGACCCGACTGATTAAGCTAGAACCCATCAGATCACTGGGAACACTTTGAATTGTCCCCGGATTGCGTGGTCACCATGAGCAGAGAGGTTGGGAGCTCGAACCGTGCAATTGATCAAGGGGAAACGTTTGTTAGATGTTGAATTATGTATGAGCCAAGTTAGAGCACTGGCCATTGCGTGTCTTGGCCAATACAGGCTTGCCGGAGTTCGGTCTGCCGCCGTGCTACGTCGTGGACCAAGAGCTGTGAAGAAATAGAAATATAGGGGGGTTTTGTGAGTTGTCAGTGACTTAGGGAATAGTACGTTAGACTCTTTTCAAGTTGTTTAAAACGCTAGCGGCCTTTGCGCAAAGTTATCAGCGTGGGCGCGCGCAGGGCATTTTGCCTATCGTGGGTTGTCTCGGGCTAGAATGAGCCCAATACTGTTGATCCTTTCTCTTTTTCTTTTTCGGCAAGGATTAGAGAATTCCTAGAAAATTGTAGAAAAATGCTAAAAATACAAGACCAAGACCCCTAAATTTCTATAGTATTTAATAAAAATAGTTTAAAGATTTTTAGTCCAAACCAGGAATTATGAAGTATTTAAAATAGCTAAAACCTAAACTCCTAGAATTTTAGAAATTAATTAGTAACTCCAAAAATCACCAAACTTTTTGGATAAGCTTAAAATGATATTTAGAAACCTTGAGTGAAGTTTGACATGATTTGGACAATATTTGATACCTAAACCCCAAAACTCTAATCTTCTAAGTAGTGCGTGCCCTATGAAATAAAACCCTAGTTTCCTAGAAAAATTTTAGAAATTAACCGTGAAGAAAAATTGTATTCAAGGTACAACATGATAAACCTTTTCTATTACTGCATTTTCATAAGCATTACATGAGCATTCAAGGTTATATATGATTAATATATAGAAAATGAAGAAGTAGAGGTAGAAGAAGGATGAGCTACACCACCACCTGAAGACCCACCTGCTGGGAACTGCTTTTATTTTGATATTTGTGTAGCAGAGCCCGACTCTCCTATAACACAAGGAAAGCCCCGGTGGATTTGCCACCTTCTTGCTATTTTAAAATCTTTCTCACTTGCTTGATGCATTAGGTGATAGGAGTTGTGTGCTAAACAATTGATGCATTTCCTTCTTTGGAAGATTGATTACCTTTCCTTGATCACCTATTTTATGAAAAGGTTTTTCTGATGCTTAGTCTTGCTCTAGAAAAACAAATGTTTTGTTTTGACAAAATATGCTGCTTCAAGTGGGATGGGATGTTTTCAAAAATAAAACTTGATGGTGGATCCATCATGGCCGTGATGGGTTCAACATCGGAAAAGATGTACCTCTGCCAGGTACCAAACTTTGGGATTGGAATGATAAAGTTGAGACCGGGCGGGTGACTTGCACGAGAAGAGAGTCTCGGTGCAGTGTCTTCGTCTGAGTCGATTAAGGATCGTCTCGATGTACGCTTGATGATCGAGGACCTTTTAACTGGTCACATGCCTCATCATGGGTAAGCTTTGCCTCGGGCAGACTAATACCAGAATAAGATAACACGCAATGGGAGTGGAGAGATGGCGAGAGTAGCGTGTACCCTAAGTGGCAAGAGGCTGGACGGTGGTGTATCTGTGCTCGGTTGGCGTGAACCTGATCTGGTCTTAAGAACCCCGGTGGCGAGTTGACATATGCAAGGGTTAAGTGCTACATATGTCATGTGATTGGAGATCCCCAGCTGGGTTTTAATCGATTTGGATCGCCGTTACTTCTCAGACATAAAGACTTGGTCACTGCCCTACACGTAGCATTCCAGTGAACAAGGAGGGTTGATAAAAAGATGGCTAGTATAGGCCAAGTGCTTGAACTAGGGTAGAAAGAACTCAAGATTCAGGTAATGACTTAACTTGCTAATAAAACTGGATTTTTAAGGATCCACTGTTAGTAAGCATTTTTGCAAACAGAGTCTTGATCCTTGCTTAAGCCTTACCTTGACTCCCTCAAGCCAGCATATCCTTGATAGTCTTTTATTTTGTCGGGTAAGACTTGCGAAAGTACACTTCGTACTCAGGGTTTTTGAATCCATGTTGTTGTAGTTGAGGAAGCAGCAAACTTTTGTTGCTTTTGCTCCAAGGTGGTGCCAAAGGAAGAATCTCAAGAGTGAAGCCTCAGGAGGAAGTGTCCTCCTTTAAAAACTTTACACCTATGTACGGGAGGGGTTTTTGCCTCCCGAGTTTGTAATAATAATACTTCTGCACTCTTATACTACTGGTCTGTAATATTAACACTCTTCTATATTTTAATGTAAAATTAAGTTATTGTAATTGCTTCCGCTTATTCGTTTCTCCTATGTGTTGTAATATCTGCGTGACGGGTGAAACGCTCTTGGGAAAGGTAAAGGATACAGATACCGAACTTGTCAAGTGGTCAGGTGCATCTACAGGATTGTCCGAAGTCCATTGGACAAGGACAACTGTAGGTGGGCCTAATAACTTGGGAGTTTCCATCACAGCTTGTATCGGAGCGAAGCCCATCTCTTCATATATTATGAGGCATTTCAAAAAGAATTTTCAAATACTTATCTAAGAAAATTTCTTTCGTTCTCACCTTGCCACTTTCTGAAGTATTCATCCTATAAGACCAGGTAACATTGTGCAATTTATAGGAAGTTGTGAATCAACAAAAGTTGATTCTGTAATTATGCATGCATCATGTTTAAAAACTATACTAATAAAGTTTCCCCCCTTATGGAGATATGCTGCCGTGCACGAGGAAAACTGCGTGTAAGTCCACTAGACCTATTGGCGTACCTCGGCATCAGTTGGCTCCAAGACATGAAGAGAGCAGCAGCGGCAGTAACGACCCCATTGGAGACATAGAAGCCCAAGTGGAGCAGCTTCGGACAGAGCTACATCACTGAAACAGGGTGTGGGTAGAAGATGGTCAGCGTATAAATGAGTTAAGAGCTAACGTCAGACATCTGCAAGACGAGCTTGCTAAACGGGATTTGGCAATCGATTGGGCTGTCAATTCACGTTCAATTGCTTGGGACCGGGAAGCCAAAGCTCGAGCCCTTGTGGATGAGCTCAGCACGGCCCTTGACAGCTTGCAGGTGTATTGCAATACTTTACATGAGGAAGTCCATGTACTGTATTCGCGACTGCACCCAGACGTACCTGCCAACCCTGTTGCAATGGGAGCCGGACCCTCTGGAACAGTAGGTGAAGCACTTAGTGGGGAATTGGACCTTTTTAAGCCCCCTCCTTCTATGAACCTAGCTGACAAACGGTCCCCTACAACAGACAGTGAAGCAACCAAAGACGATAAATACTAGAGTAGTATAGTTTAGCTATAATATTAATGTAAAATAGGTAATGAAGTCATGTTGTACATTTGAGTCTGTATCATTACATCTTGGTAATGTAAAATGATGGTATATATCAGCATGTTATATTTTTTCCAAATATTTCTTTGCTTCAGATGCCATCGAGGATTCGTGCACATAATAGTGCGGGTACATCCCGTGGTCGGGAAGACACGCCCAATCCACCGCCGGTACCGCCCACGTTGGCCGAGGCTATCGCTGCCTTGGTCAACGCGACCGCCGATAACACCCGCTTTTTATGTGAAATGGCGGGAAATCAATTTCAGCAACAAGGTGGAAGGGCTTATTCGTAGGGACCCGTGAAACTTCGTAGCTAGATTTCTCGGAAACCCGTCCCCCACTCTTCGTTAAAGCCGTAGACCCTCTGGAAGCGAATGAATGGGTACAGGTTATTGAGCAGAAATTTGGACTCATCCGCTGCACTAAGACCTAGAAGTCGTTGTTCGCGGCTCAATAGCTAAGAGGCCCTGCCAGTACGTGGTGGGGAAATTATGTGGCCATTCAACCTGCCGGACATTAGGTCATGTGGGATGAATTTAAATTAGCGTTTCGTGAGCACTATATTCCAGAAGGAGTGCTGCACATGAAACAGGAGGAATTCATGCTACTCAAGCAAGGAGGAGATACTGTCATGCAGTATCTCAACAAATTCAATCATTTGTCCCAGTATGCAATTGATCAGGTAAATACTGACCTGAAAAAGAAGAATTGCTTCATGAGAGGCCTCAATGACCGGCTTCAAAGAAAAATGGACACCTACCTTGATCTCACATACAGCAGGGTTGTCAGCACAGCGCTGGCAGTAGAAGCTAAAAATACAGGCCCAGGAAAATCAAAGGGATTCGGAGGTGACAGGTCCAATCAGGGGCCTGAAAAGCGACCAAGGTTGGTAATCCGACCTTTCAATCAAAATCGTTCTTCACCTCGTCCACCCTCCTACCCCTTTAAACAGCCTGTCTTCATCCGCCCTGCCATTGCCCCCACTTCAACAAGTCAGCCGAGTGCCCCTGGTGCTCATTTCCCCACCCTCCCTAGTTCCTCAACTGGTTGCTTCAATTGTGGGAAGTCTGGACATTTTATCAAAGACTGCCCATATTCAAGGCAGAACAAATCTAACAGCAGAACTCAGGGAGCTCAAATCAAGGCAAGGGAAACACGGCGAATAATTCAGCGGGCAAGAATACTAAGAAGAATGGGCGAATATATTACACTCAAGTGGCCACTACACCGGAGGGAGAGCCGATTATGATAGGTACGTTTCTTGTGGCCAATCACCATGCAGTCATTCTCTTTGATTCTGGTGCTTCGCATACATTCATAAGCAAGAAATTTGTGGAGAAGTATTGCATTCCTTGCATTGAATCAAGGGAAGGGTTTATTATTCATTTGCCTGGGGGACAAATATTCACTAAAGAAGTGGCTTTCCATGTGCCCGTAACATTGGCTAAATGGGACTTTCCCACCAATATGATTGTTCTGAAAGGCCAATATATAGATGTAATTCTGGGCATGAATTGGTTAGCCCAGCATAAAGCTATGCTCAACACTGATTTAAGAACCATCAGGTTGAGCTATGGCCATGGAGAGGTTCTTTTGTCCATCCCTGTAGCTATTCCAGCTAAATCATTTGGCAGAATCTATGAAGCTATCATCCCAGAAATTCAAGATATTCCGGTAGTATGTGAGTTTCCAGACGTATTTCCTGAAGATTTGCCTGGATTACCTCCAGAAAGAGATGTAGAGTTTGTGATTGAACTAAAGCCCGGTACAGCTCCTATTTCTAGAAGGTCATACCGAATGCCTCCAAATGAGTTGGCCAAACTCAAGACTCAATTACAAGATCTACTAGAGAAGGGATTCATCCGGCCCAGTTCATCACCTTGGGGATGTCCCACAATCTTTATCAAGAAGAAGGATCAAACGCTTCGAATGTGCGTGGACTACAGACCCCTTAATGAGATCACAATCAAGAATAAGTACCCTCTTCCCAGGATTGGTATTTTATTTGATCAGCTTACCGGAGCTCGGGTATTTTCCAAAATTGACCTCAGGTCAGGCTATCATCAGATCCGTATCTGGCCCGAAGATATACCCAAGACCGCATTTACTACGCGGTACGGATTATTCGAATATTTGGTTATGTCTTTCGGATTAACGAATTCTCCTGTCCACTTCACATAACTGATGAACTCGGTATTTATGCCCGAGTTGGACAAATTTGTGGTGGTTTTCATTGATGATATCTTGATTTATTCCAAGAATGAAGAGGAGCATGCTCAGCATTTACGGATCGTATTAACGCGCTTAAGGGAACATCAATTGTATGCTAAATTTAGCAAGTGCGTTTTGGCTGGAGGAAATCCAATTCCTGGGACATGTACTCTCTACAAAGGGGATTGCGGTTGATCCCAGCAAGGTCAAGGATATCTTAGAGTGGAAACCACCAACCACTGTACATCAAGTTTGGAGTTTCCTTGGACTGGCTGGCGATTACCGCCGATTTATCCTAGATTTCTCTAAGCTTGTGAAGCCAATCACAAGTCTATTGAAGAATGATACGAAATTTAACTGGTCCTCAAGATGCAACGAAGCCTTCAAGTAGCTGAAGGTATTATTGACCACTGCTCCAGTATTGGCTCAATCGGACATTGAAAAGCCTTTTGATGTGTATTGTGATGCATCAGGCAGTGGTCTAGGCTGTGTTTTAATGCAAGAGGGCCGAGTTATAGCCTATGCTTCAAGACAGTTGCGCCTACATGAGGAACATTATCCAACTCATGACTTAGAATTAGCTGCTGTGGTTCATGTCCTTAAAATATGGCGTCATTATCTGCTGGGAAATATCTGCCATATATATACAGACCATAAAAGTTTGAAGTACATTTTTACCCAGTCAGAGTTAAATATGAGGTAGAGGAGGTGGCTTGAGCTGATTAAGGATTATGAAATAGAAATTCACTATCACCCAGGCAAGGCCAACATGGTGGCAGATGCACTAAGTCGCAAGGCTTCCTGTCATTGTCTTACAGTAAAGATTCTGACATCACATTATGTCAAGAAATGGAGAAATTAAACCTAGGAATGATTCAACATGGAACCTTAAACCAATTAAAGCTTGAGTCGGTTCTTCTGCAAAAGATTATTAATGCACAAAGAAGTGATAAGGGTATCAAACACATTCATGAGAAAATAAAAGCCGGTAAAGCAAACTGTTTCAGAAAGGATGATCAAGGTATAGTATGGTTTAATGACCACATAATTGTGCCTAAAGATGATGAGGTCCGCCAGCAAATTTTAGATGAAGCACATCATAGTCGATATTCCATTCATCTTGGAAGCACTAAGATGTATCATGATCTAAAGCAACATTATTGGTGGACAAAGATAAAGATTGAAATTGCACGCTATGTGGCGAAATGTGACACCTGTAGCCGTGTCAAGGCCATACACATGAAGATTGCTGGTCCACTGCAATCCTTGCCCATCCCAACTTGGAAATGGGAGGACATTAGCATGGACTTCATTGTGGGATTACCCAAGACAACAAAAGGGTTTGATTCCATCTAGGTTATCATTGGTCGACTTACAAAGATCGCCCACTTTCTCCCAGTCAAGGTAAAGTATCCAGTAATCACATATGTGGAGCTTTACATTGCTCGTATTCTCAGTCTACATGGGATCCCAAAAACAATTGTGTCAGACCGTGGACCACAATTTGTATCCAAATTCTAGGAAGAACTCCACAAATCTTTGGGTACTAAGTTGCTTCACAGTTTAGCCTATCAACCCCAAACAAGTGGATAGACTGAGAGAGTGAACCAGAGACTTGAAGACATGTTGCGAGCATGTGTTTTAGAATTTCCGCAGAAATGGGATGACTGTTTACCACTGGCAGAATTTTCATATAACAATAGTTATCAAGAAAGTATCAAGATGGCACCCTTTGAAGCATTATATGGACGACGGTGCTGTACTCCATGGAATTGGTCTGAACCAGGAGAAAGTTGGTTTTTCAGGCCTGATATGGTTAAAGAAATGGAAGAAAAAGTTCAACGAATTATACATAATTTGAAAGAAGCACAAGCTCGACAAAAGAGTTATGCAGACAAACGATGCCAATGCTTGTACTTTCAAGTTGAAGACTACGTGTATTTGGAAGTATCACCAATGAAAGGTGTATCTTGTTTTGGGGTAAAAGGAAAGCTTGCACCCCGGTACATTGGTCCATTTTCTATTATTGAAAGATGTGGACCAGTGGCGTACCGACTCCAACTACTAGAAACATTGTCTACAGTGCACAATGTGTTCCATGTGTCCTAATTAAAGAAGTGTCTTCGGGTTCCAGATTGGACCATTGAAGTGATGGATGTTACCTTGGAACCAGACTTAACATATTCAGAACATCCTATTCGAGTCCTGGATCAAAAGGACAGGGTTACCCGAAGAAGAACTCTCAAATTTTATAAGATACAAGGGAACCAACATACTGAAGATGAAGCTACATGGGAAACCCAAGACTTTTTAGAAAAGAATTTCCCAGGCTTTTTAGCTTCATGTAAATTGTGAGATGTGTGCAGTTATTGTAATAGAGGAATAGACCCCCATACCACCCCCTGCCTTGTACAAGAAATAAGGAAATAAGAATATGACGCATTTCCTTTTCCACTACTTGCCCTAGGACTTTAAATCTCGGGACGAGATTCTTTTATGGGGAAAAGGATGTAACACCCCTGGTGTTACTATCACTAAAACTTGAGCATGACATCATGAGCATTAGCATATCATGTGTTTGTTACACTTAGAGTGCATTCACTAGACAAAAATTTCAAGCAAGTTGTATGGGTGTGACTTGGTATGTGTGTAACCCTAGGGTAGGGTATTTAACCCTAAACTAGGCTTAGGAGTGACAATGAAGCCCAAGCATGAGAAAACTTCAAAACTCATTAGAAATGATCATAAGATATCACATTTAATGGACTTGAGTGGCATCCAAACCCTAAAAGTGCCAAAAACCCTGAAAAGACCCCTAGAAAACCATAAATTAAAACCCTAGGGGGCTAAGTGTAAAATTTTGTGCACTTTTGGACCCAAGTGCAAAAACCAAGGTATTAGGGCACCTAAAATCATATGGTTCACACATTTGAGGATTTGCAAATCAAACCATGAGATTTGGGCTTATTTGCAAAAAGCCACTCTATACCTCTCATATTCCTATGTCCAAAACCGGTGAACAGGGCTGACTTTGGAGCTCTGTATTTCTAAAAATACAAGGAATTTGCCTAGGGTCAACACATCAAACTTGTAGAGCTAGGAAAGGAGAACAACTTTGCTTAAGTGCTTAATCCTTGGTATTGTACAAAATTAGGAGTTAAATTGGTTTGAAGTCTGGCTGTCAGACTAAGACTCTGTGATATTGAGAGAAAGCAGTGTGTTGGATCAACTTTGGGACCATGTGGAGCTCGATTTAATGGATGTTTAACTAAAACCTCTATGACAAAGTTAAAGCTGGTTTGTTAAACTACAACTTTGATGTAGAATGTTGATCTGGTCACCACATGAAATTGGGAGCAAATTGCCCCCAAATAGGCTCTGTCAGACTGAATGAATGGCAGCGCGATGGTACAGTGTTCGGATCAGATCGCCAAGTTCAGGAACCTCACCGCCAGCAACCTTGCTCATGGATTCATGCCATCGCCACTATTCACGCCCGAATTAAACACGGATAATGATCCCCGGGTGAAAAATCTGGCGTTGGGGATGAGCTTGGAGCACTGTTGCGCTCGGTCACTCAACCACTTGCACCAGCGACGTGGCCAACCGGCCGTCGTCGAGGTAAACGTTGTCGCTGTGATCGGGCCACGACCATGACCCTTTAACCACGTCGCTACTAGCCGCAACATCTCGCCAATGACCGTCGTAGCCCCTCAGCCAGTGAGTGCCACGGTAAACCGCACCGGTGACTCATCTCTTCCCGGCCGCCAGCGCAATCTCATCGAATTGAACACCACTGCTCACAGACTCTATAAATTGAGCATGCCATGAGCTCCGTAGGGTAACTACACATCCAAAGCACCAACTCTCGTCTCCAATCATCCACCAGAGCCTCCAAATTGCCCACTTCCCCCAAATCAATTTTCCGCCGTCGTGAAAAGGCTCTCGCCGTGGCCAGTGCGCTTCAGGTCCGTTCATGCCCTCTGTTCACTCGTTTCAGTACTTTGATGTGCTCTTCATACTCCCCGACCTGACCGATTAAGCTAGAACCCATCAGATCATCGGGAACACTTTGAATGTCCCCGGATTATGCGTCATCGTCAGCAAAGAGGTTGGGAGCTCGAACCATGCAATTGATCGAGGGGAAACGTTTGTTAGATATTGAATTAGGTATCAGCCAAGTTAGAGCACCAGCCATTGCGTGTCTTGGCCAGTACAGGCTAGCCGGAGCTCGGTCTGCCGCTGTGCTGCGTCGTGGACCAAGAGCTGTGAAGAAATAGAAATATAGGGGGGTTTTGTGAGTTGTCAGTGACTCAGGGAATAGTAAGTTAGACTCTCTTCAAGTTGCTTCAAACGCCAGGGGCCTTTGCGCAAAGTTATCAGCGCGGGCGCGCGCGGGGCATTTTGCCTATCGTGGGTTATCTCGGGCCAGAATGAGCCCAATACTGTTGACCCTTAGCTGATTAATTAGAGGAACCAGAGGAGTAGTTGGCTTCACCGTAGGGCCGTCAATGGGGTCTAGGCACAGTACTTGCTCTACCGAGGCTGGTTGCATAGGTTCTTTGATTTGGTTTTGTTAGTCACCCTTCCTTTGGGGAGATGTACTCTATTTATCAAACTGGAGAAACCTAACAGGAGACTATGACCTCTGGGAATCTTTGTAAAGGCTACGTAGTGAGACTCTGCTAAGTCACCTTGGTAGTGATCAATGGGGAGGCTAGAACCCGGGGCAGAATGGGAATCATGGCTTGTGGGTAAAGTGTGCGGCCTCTACAGAGTGTTAGAAACTGGTATATCAGTCATGCTCACGGTTAAGAGCAGCCTTGGGATCCTCTTCGATTAGAAGAACTTTGGTTACTTTTATGATGACGGTTAATAATGTTGTTTATAATTCTGATCTCTAGTATTTCCTCTTTGATGGAGTACTTCTGGGTAATAATTGGGTTTATTACTAAAATTTGGTTCTACTTATAGTAATAAAACTTGATCAATTAAAAGCAACTGCATAACCTCAACTCCACATACAGCTAGTCCACTTTAGCCAAACGGGACATTTGCTGAGTACGTTGATGTGTACTCACCCTTGCTTTACAAACCACCCCCACCCTAGGTTGTCCCCACTGTACTCAGTGCTCATAAGGTAATGCTGGTAACATGGAGGACTTTGAGGAGTTCGAGGACTACGACGAGTTCTAGTTTACTTTAGTGGCAAACCCCCCAGTCAGCTGCCTGTGAAGGCTTATCTTCTACAATTCGTTTCTCCGCACTTTGATATTAATGTTGAACTCTATAGTTATGTATTAGACTCTATGGATGTCTTGGACATCTTGATGTAATTAAAGTACCTTTCCGCTATTTACTTTGAGCATTGTGTGATGATGTCCAATTATGTAAGTGTTGTGTACGTGAGTTCTGATCCTGGCACGTACATGGTTCGCATTCGGTTTACCTTCCAAAACCGGGTGTGACATAAGTGGTATCAAAGCCCTTGCTGATTGTAGGACCGCTAACCTAGGCTAGAATGGTCGCCTTAAGGACTATAGACCTCTACCCTTACCTTGACCTTAGTGTCCTTTCAAAAGTTGGTCATCTTGACCAACTTTATGTTATTTACTTATCTCAAAAAGTTTTGTCTCACTTTTCTTTCTGTTTACTTTCTGGTCTCATAGTTCTACTCTTACTCTTGTGCTTACGATGTCTTTTGTAGATGGATCGTATTAGATGCACTGCATGTAAGTCTGTGATCCCCTTTTTGCCTTCACACCTGGCAGAGCGTCCACTACATCGTACGATGCCAGGTCAGTCCAGTCACCTAGAGAGACTGCATCATCGCCTGCACGAGGAGCAGGAGCGTCGACGCTAGGAGCAGGAGCGGGAGCAGGAACAGGACCAGGAGCAATAGGACTCTTCCCCCTCTCCTCAGTAGAAGGTAGAGTCTAAGAGGCTGCCTTCCCCTGCACCTCAGCCAGAGATGCCCCTGCACCACCACAGGGCATCCCGGCTGCTGGAGGAGAGCCTGATGGAGATGGAGACGACGACGACGCCGGTGGCAGTTCAAGCCACGACACGGAGCACTTGGAGGAGCCAGAGCCGGACGGATGGATCACTAGACCCATCACTCATGACGCTGCTCGCAGGTGTCATTTCCATGACGCTCTCGACACCCTGTTGCGTCGGGCCTTCGACCGACACACTTGGTCCATTGAGTACTGTTGTGTAGTCTACCAGCATCATGGCGGGTTATACCCGGACCAGTGGGAGGCTACTTGCTTGGTGCGCCGTCTAGACGATGATCTCCGGGGTGCAGAGGCCTTCTTAGAGCACTATTCTATTACTGAGAGGGATACTGCCGAGGTAGCCATGCAGGATGCAGCACGACAGACATTTTCTTAGTATTGCTCGTTGTTCAGTGGGGTAGCTGATGGCCTTGACCTGAAGTACTACCCTCGCTGTTCGACCGGCAGTGCTGGAGGTGTGATTGTCTCGCCAGTTGGTGAGGGCAATCCTAGGCTAAACAGCATGGTCAAGCTGGCCGCCATGCTCAACACAGAGCTGGACCACGCCCTTGACGAGTTGGGCAAGGTTCGGGCGGAGGTTGCGGAATTGCGTGCTGAGTGCGCGACATGCCACTATCTGGATGGTGGTTCTCCCGCCCCCATCGGGATTCAGCACCCTTACCGCTCACCGCCCCGTGGTCGCTTTGACTATGGTACCTCAGACTGTAGGACCCGGATAGATTTAGATCCATAGATCGACGGAGTCGGAGTCTCTAATAATGCTTAATTTAGTGTCTTAGTCTAGTCAGTCTTAGTTAGAGTTAGTTTGCTTATCATAGGTTGGAATGCCTGTTATGATGGATATGTAATGAAGTTGGATCTTTGTAAGGATTGTCACCAAGGTGTGGGTATCCCCTGCAACTTGGTGTAGTTATTAATAAAGTCAGTTATTTAGTTTGGTAATCCATTTATTTCCACTTTCCTCTTTATCTGAGAAGTTGTCAGTGAAGATGATCATTTGTTCAGTGCTATGAAGATTTCCATATATCTTTTCTTATGCTGAAAGACTGCAGAGCCAGATCTGATATGTGTGCGGTTTCTACAAATGTCTGAGAACAGGTGCAGAGGTGCAAGGCGTGCACAGCCGGAACAGGAGGCACCCCAGGAGGATGCAGCCCAATAGCAGCAGTTGCCACCGCCACCCCCGATGATAGTCGAGCAGATGTTCATGATGCAAACTCAGGCAGTTCAGGCAATTGGTCAAACCTTAGCAGCGATGCAGCAAGTGCAGCAGCAGCCACCCCCACTTCAGCCTCTAGTGCAAGTTCAGATGCCACAAGTGCCTAGAGACAAGCGGGCAGAGTTTATGAGCGGCCATCCCCCTGTCTTTTCCCACTGTGCTGATCCCATGGATGCGGAAGATTGGCTGCGCACCATGGAGTGTGAGTTGCACACTGCTCAGTGCAACGATCATGAGAAGGTGTTGTATGGTCCCCGATAGCTGAGGGGAGCGGCACAGTCTTGGTGGGAGTCTTACCTCGCAACCCATGCCAACCCTGAAGCCACCACTTGGGAGGAGTTCAAGTACAACTTCCGTCGCTACCATGTGCCCGAGGGACTGATGATAGTGAGGAAGGAGGAGTTTCTCGCCCTGAAGCAAGGTCCCATGTCCATTAGTGACTACAGGGATAAGTTTCTACAGTTGTCACATTACGCCCTAGAAGACATCAATACGGATGCCAAGAGGCAGTACGCTTTCTGATAGGATTGGTTGATCCCCTCCACTACCAGCTCATGAACCACACTTTCCCTACCTTCCAGCATTTGATAGACAGAGCAATCATGATAGAAAGGAAGCGTTGGGAGATGGAGGATAGGAAGCGCAAGATCGGTGGATTTCAGGCCGGGAGTAGCAGTCATCCCCGCAACTCAGGCAACCCACCCCAGCAATTCAAGCAAGGTCACCAGCACCAGCGTCAGCACCAGCACCAGAGGCAGTTTCCTCAGCAGCAGCAGCAGCAGTACCGTCAGAACACCTAGCCTGGAGGAAATCAATACCAGTGTCAGAACAACCAGGCAGCTCGCCTTCCTGCCCCAGCACCCAACCAGAATGGCCAAGCAGCCCCAGCGCCAGTAGGAGGTCGTGCATGCTTCTACTGTGGAGAACAAAACCACTAGGTGAAGAACTATCCAAAGAAAGCAGCTCAACAGCTACCAGCAGTCAATGCCCCAGCAAGACAAGGAGCGCCACAACAAGCACTAGGAGGCCGTGGTCAGGCCTACAACCATGGAAAGGTGAACCACCTGGAGGCCGAAGCAATCCAGGATGCTCAGGATGTGGCAGTAGGTATGTTTCCGGTCGAATCCTACCCAGCAAAATTATTATTTGATACTGGTGCCACACATTCTTTTGTTTCTACATCTTGGGTAGAATCACATAACATCCCTATAGAACTAATGATCCCGCCTCTAAGAGTTAATTCAGTTGGGGGAAAAGTTTAGTCCGATAGGATTTGTCTGAATCTAAGGATTGAAATAAGGGGATAGACTTCCCCGCTAGCCTAGTTGTAATGGGAACTCAAGGGTTAGATGTCATCCTAGGGACGAATTGGCTACACCGAAACCAAGCCATTGTCAGTTGTGACAAGAGAATAGTCAAATTGGTGTCCCCATCCGGAAAGGAAGTAGTAACCTAGTTGTACTTCCCTGAACTAGAAGAAGGAGCCTGTCACCATTTATCAGTAGATGACAGAGAGTCCAATCCGATTGAGGCAATTAGGATTGTGTCGGAATTCCCCGATGTATTCCTTGAGGAGTTACTAGGCATGCCACCAGAAAGGAAAGTTGAATTTGCCATAGAGCTTATCCCAGGCACCGCCCCTATTTCCAAGAGAGCTTATCGAGTGTTCGGGCCAGAGTTGGTGGAACTCAAGAAGCAAATTGATGAGTTGTTAGAGAAAGGATACATAAAACCAAGTACCTCACCTTGGGCAGCCCCAGTGCTATTTGTGGAGAAGAAGGATGGTACGAAGAGGATGTGCATTGATTACAGAGCTTTGAATGAAGTCACTGTCAAGAACAAGTACCCCCTGCCTCGAATTGAAGACCTATTTGATCAGTTGAGAGGAGCCAGTGGGTTCATGGACTACCTCGACAAGTTCGTAGTGGTGTTCATTGATGATATTCTTATATATTCCCAGAATGAGCAAGAGCATGAGGAACATTTGAGGAAAGTACTTCAGAGGCTACGAGATTGCCAGCTGTATGCCAAGCTTAGCAAGTGCGAGTTCTGGATCAGCGAAGTTCTATTCTTGGGTCACATAATAAACTGAGATGGACTAGCTGTGGATCCAAAGAAGGTAGCAGCGATTCTAGACCAATGACAGCCTTGCTAGCAAAGAAGGTTGAGTTCAAGTGGACCCCAGCGTGCCAAGAGTCCTTTGAGACAATGAAGCAGAACTTAACAGCAGCACTGGTATTGGTTCTGCCAGATGTTCACAAGCTGTTCTCAGTATATTGTGATGCTTGCGGGTACCAGAAGAGCAGTTGCCAATGGAGGACCTTGAAGTTCAAGAAGATCTAACGTATATTGAGAAGCCAACTCAAATTCTGGAGACAGCAGATTGGGTCACTCGGAGGAGCACTATCCGGATGTGCAAAGTCAAATGGGGCCATCACTCAGAAGAAGAAGCAACCTGGGAAAGAGAAGATGATCTGAGAGCCAAGTACCCTGAACTCTTTGCTAGCCAGCCCTGAATTTCGAGGGCGATTCTTTTAAGGGGGATAGGTCTATAACACCCTGAATTTGGTGGTATAAAATTTCTTTCTAATTATCAACCAAATTCAGGTGTTACTCTTCTCTCTCTCTCTAGTTTCTCTCTCTTTTTCTTTTGGGTAGATTTAGCTTAATTGGTGAGGGATTAATTATTTTATTTTGTCTAAACAATATGGGGTCATGAAATGTTACATCATGTTGAGCTCCAAATATTCTTTGAATTGCTGCACGTGGTTGATTTGGTTTGAATTTGTAACTTGGTTTGAATTTGAATTAAAAATCCTAGAGAAAATAAATAGAAAAGCAATTAGAAATTCCCTGAAAAATGGAAAAGCCAATTCAGCCTAAGTCGGCCCACCAGGCCTAGCCCCGCGCGCGCGAGCCCGCGCCCGCGCGCCCTCGGTCCCTGGTAGGCGTACCCCGCCTGTCGGTGCCAACCCGTGTGCCCCTTCTCTCCCCCTCTCCCTCTCGCTGCTTTGTGGGGCCGACCTGTCAGCGCCATTTCTTTTCGCACGCGCTCGCTCTCTCTCTGTCCCATGGACCCCACCCGTCAGCCCGTCCCTAACCTCCTGCCCACGTCCCCCACCGTGGACGTGCCCACGTCCGCGCGTTCTCCGGCCACCTCCTCACGCCCCCGCCCCTTTAGACCCCGTGCCCCGCTCGCCCACTTCCCCCTGCTCACTTGCGCCCTCAGCCGAGCTCTCTCGCCCCCTCTCTCTTGCGCGCGCAACCAGACAAGCTCCACCGCCGCTCACCGAAGTTCGCCGGCCGTTCTGTGACCGTCGTTGAGCCTGCGTCGCGCCCATTCCCTCGGTAAGCTCCGCCGCATCACTCACAGCTCAGAACACCCTTCGGTTCGTCCCTGCCCCTTCTGGTTGCCTAGTCCATGCTCACCGGAGCATTTCTTGCACAACCGGAGCCCGCCACCGTCGACCAGAGGCCTCACCGCCTCCCCGCTGTCCTTCAGGCGCTCCTGAGTTCGCACTCGTGGTAAGCAACCTCCCTATGCACTTAATTCGTCAGTCATTGCCCTATAGCCCGCGCAATTCCTCACCGGAGTTGATCCACACCACCGTTAGCCCGGCTTGTCATGTCCTACGCTCTCTTGTGCCCCCGCACCGGTGTGGTGCCCACGGTCGAGTTCGCCATGTCGCCCTTAGCGCGCCTGAACCCTTCCCCAAGCCCCTAGAGCCCTACCGTGGCTGTCCCCCTCGTCTCTGGCGAGACCTCGCCGCGAGGTCGAACGACGCCACCGCACCCATGACCGGTTGCCGGCCGTTGGATCTCGGGAGTCCGTCCGAGATCAGGCGGTCTGGATTTAATTAGGCCACATCTAATCCTGACCGCACGATGCAGATCCAACTGCTCAGCCCCGCTCCCCTCACCCGCGCCCTTGCTGCTGGTCCTGGCCTGTCAGCCCTGCCCTGGGTCACTGACACTCCAAGCCCACCTGTCCACGCTCGTCGCGTGCCCAAGCCTGCGTGCTCGACCATGAGATCGAATCTCGACCGTGTGCTCTGAATCGTGCGATCTAGAGTACCCAATACCTCTTCGCGTGGCAGTTTTGTGTAAGAGACCATCAGGTTTCCGAGAATCAACCCGCCGTCCTAAATTTTAGCGCACAGACCCCTGGTTTCTTTTAAACAGACCCCTGACCTTTTAAATAACCACATAATTAGGCTTAATTTCATATTTTAAACTTCAAAACTTGTTTATTTCATATCTTTTTCATATTGAGTGGTTCAAATTGCAAAATGTTCATAAGAATATTCTCTGTTCAAATAAATTATGTTCATTCACAGTCTGTGCACTTTAATTTTATACCTAGACTATAGGTTAGTGTATGTGTTGAATTATTCACTTAATAAAATAAATAAAAAGAAATCCTAGTGGTTAATGGATATTTAATCTTGTGAGATTAATAATATGTATTATATAAATTTATCCCTGGTTTAACTTTTAGGTCTCAATAAAACGAATAGAATTAGATTATGTAATCATAGACAACACTTAAAGAATAATCAACTCCTAAATGAGATTAGTTCTTCTTATAATTTGATCTTTTATTTAATTAATGCTTTACCTTTTGAGATGTGTTCTAATGTTTGTACATGATTGATGTGCTGTTCGTTTGTCATTTACCAAATGTATTGAATGCAGGATCACTTTATTTAGACAACGAGTAGCCCGTGGTTCCTGAGTGTGTTGCCGAAGATCTCCCTGAGCAACAACCTAGTGAAGGCAAGTGTCCTCTGACCCATTATGTCCTATATACATATAATTCACTGTCCCGCATTTCATAATTGAAACCTAAGGATTGACTAGCTTTCTATTTACCTTATCCTTGTTTACCTTTTTAGGTTATCATGGTTAGCTTTATGCTATTGCTTTATTTTAATCAATGAACATGATGTGAATATTATGATACGATGATGTTATCCCGATGATGTTCTTATGATACTTTAGGGGACTCAGGCTATTTCCTGAGTACCTCTCTGTAAGGACCTGTTTGGGGAGTGACAACTCGGGATAATAGTGCAACCATGAGGGTGGAATGGGACACCCTTAGCTGATTAATTAGAGAAACCAGATGAGTAATTGGCTTCGCCGTAGGGCCGTCAATGGGGTCTAGGCATAGTACTTGCTCTGCCGAGGCTGGTTGTAGAGGTTCTCGATTTGGTTTTGTTAGTCACCCTTCCTTTGGGGAGATGTACTATGTTTATCAAACTGGAGAAACCTAACGGGCGGCTATGACCTCTGGGGAATCTTTGTAAAGGCTACGTAGTGAGACCCTGCTTGGTCACCTTGGTAGTGATCAATGGGGAGGCTAGAACCCCAGGCAGAATGGGAATCATGACATATGGGTAAAGTGTGCGACCTCTGCAGAGTGTTAGAAACTGGTATATCAGTTGTGCTCATGGTTAAGAGCGGCCTTGGGATCCTCTTTGATTATAAGAACTTTGGTTACTTTTATGATGATGGTTAATGATGATGGCTATAATTTTGATCTCTGGTATTTCCTCTTGGAGGGAGTCCTTCTGGGTAATAACTAGGTTATTACTAAAACTTGGCTCTACTAATAGTCATAAATACCTGACCAACTAAAAGCAACTGCTTAATCTTAACTCCACATATAGCTAGTCCACTTTAGCTACACGAGACATTTGCTGAGTACGTTGATGTGTACTCACCCTTGCTTTACAAACTACCCCACCTCAGGTTGTCCCCACTGTACTCAGTGCTTAGGAGGAGATGCTGGCAACATGGAAGACTTCGAAGAGTTCCAGGATTACGACGAGTTCTGGTTTTTCTTAGCGGCAAACCTTCAGTCAGCTGCCTGCGTAGGCCTTATCTACTATGTTACATATTTCCACACTTTGATATGAATGTTAAAGACTATGACTATGTATTAGACTCTGTGGATGTCTTGGACATCTTGATGTAAATAAAGTACCTTTCCGCTATTTACTTTGAGCATTGTGTGATGATGTCCAATTATGTCATCGCTGTGTAAGTGAGTTTCTAATCCTGGCACGTACATGGTTCGCATTCGGTTTGCCTTCAGAAACTGGGTGTGACTGTGAGGAAGAATCGGTCTCGTAGTAGACCACCTTCTTCATGTTCTTTTTCTTGTCGCCCTTCTTGTGTGACTTGATGGAGCCGGTGGATTCATCTTTTTCCTCCTTGTGCTTGTGGCCGGCCTCCTTTGATGGAATCGTTTCTTCATTCTTCTTTCCCGAAGATCCAAGCTTTTCCCTGGTGATCATGTCCCTTTTGGTGTGTTCTCCTGACATCACTTCAAGTTGTTAGACTCTAATGAAGTACCAAGCTTTGATACCAATTGCAAGTTGCCTAGAGGGGGTGAATAGGCGAAACCTATAAATTATAAACTTTGAACACATACTTTACCCGGGGTTAGGATTAGAAACAAATAATAATGAATATGGAGTGCAGAAGAGAGTTCTTCTTGCTATTAGTTGCTCAATCAATGTGGATAATTTTGGGAGCTAACTCAAAAGGATTGTGAGCAAGAGAACTTTTAGAGAGAGGGGAGAGGAAAAAACAAATGGAATGGTGAAGATCAACACAAATGAACATAGTGATTTGTTTTCTGAGGTTTGGTTCCAATGAACCTACTCCCCATTGAGGAGGCCACAAAGGTCGGACCTTTTTCAACCCTTTCCCTCTCTCAATCGGTCACATAGACCGGTTGAGTGCCTCTTCTTTATCTCAAGGGTCACAAAGACCCCGCAAGGATCACCACACACTTAGTTGTCTCTTGCTAGCTTTACAAATCACTTAGAGAGTTTAGAAGGCGATGAAGAAAGAACAACCAAGCAACAAGAGCAACAAATGAAACACAAATCTCACTCTCTCAAGGCACTAATCAATATTGATCACTTGTCTTAATTGTGGGACTTGGAGAGGATTGGAAGCTCTGAATGTGTCTTTGAAATGTATTTGTTGGAACTAGCAAACTCAGTCAAGCATGCTCAAACGGTGAGATGGTGAAAATGGTTTGATGCAAGTGGACGCAGTATATTTGGGCAATAGTGTTTTCCTCCTTCCCCGCCAATGGCATAGTACGGGGGTATTTATAGGTAACCGAGGGTCTGCCCTACCTTGCTAAAGACAATTAGACCCTCAGTTACCTAGTTTATGCTCGAAATATCCCCCCCCCCCCTCGAGGGGTTATCGCGGGTCATTACAGCGTAATCAATTACAGACATGTGCCAACCCTCTATTAGCCCGGGCAGGACCCTGCATATGGGCCAAACTATACACGGGCCCCCTTTTACAATATGGAGGACTGCAACATATGGCCTTCGTGGTCTTGATTGCCCGATCTCCGACGTCCTCAATGGTCTTCGCCTCAGTTGGCCAGCGCGAAGATAGTGCCAGAGTCTTTGCGCGAGCGTCGTCTTGGGCACTTTGCTTGTGCGGTTCGACCTTTGGGGCCTTCGGTCTTGAATACGCTGGTGTGGGTAGCTCGAGCGAGGGGGATGTGTTTGCCTTCATCCCAATAGTATTATTTGCTCTTGTATTGAGTGTGGAGAGTGGAAATCTTGGATTCATTGAATGGTGGTGGTTGGGGGTATTTATAGCCCCAACCACTATTCTAGCCGTTGGCTGGGCTTTCTATCTACGGGCGCACCGGACAGTCCAATGCGCACCGGAAACGACACTGGTCAGTGTCTGGTGCCTGCCATGTTAGTCACCCATTGGATTCGACCGTTGGATTCGCTTGCCCTTGTGGTGCACCGGACAGTCCGGTGGCACAACGGACAGTCCGGTGCGATCTGACATCGCTGACTGCTTCTGAACTTCTGACTATTTCTGACGTGGTGCAGTTGCGTGGCAGTCAACCGTTGGCATAGATGACCATTGGCCCTAGGCTCACCGGATAGTCTGGTGATTTTTAGCTGAGGGGCGCTACGTTTTCCTGAGAGTAGCCAGTTCGTCGGGCGTGCCAGCCTAGGCACCAGACACTGTCTGGTGCACACCGGACAGTTCGGTGCGCCGCAGGCTGGTGCAAGTCTGACTTGCCCCATATTTAGAGAAGTGGCCCAATGGTCTATTTTCCTTATTGATGTATATGAACTTTATGCACCTGAGAAAAGATCAACTAGGCAAACTAGTTAGTCCATAAGTTTTGTGATGGTCGTCAAACACCAAAATTGATTATAGGAAATGGTTGAGGCCATTTCCCTTTCAGAGGAAACCAGTACCAGCGACAGAACAACTAGGCACCTCGCCTTCCAGTCTAAGCAACCAATTAGGGAAACCAAGCAGCTCCAGCGCAAGGAGGAGGTCGCTGATGTTTCCACTATGGAGAACAAGGTCACTGGGTGACTCATTGCCCGAAGAAAGCAGCTCAACTCCTAATGCCCCTGCAAGACATAATGCACCTCAGCAAGGAGCAAACAACCATGGACAACCTCGTGCCTAGTACGGAAAGGTGAACCACCTAGAGGCCGACATAGTCTAGGAGACCCAGGAGTGGCACTAGGTACATTCTCAGTCGAATCTCATTCTGCAAATGTGTTATTTGATAGTGGAGCAACGCATTCTTTTGTGACTGCATCATGGGTAGAAACCCACAACATACCAGTAGCACCCATGTAACCACCTATGAGGGTTAGTTCAATTGGTGGGAGGACCCAAACAGATAGATTTTTCCCTAGTGCAAGAGTTCAAATAAGGGGGATAGAGTTCCCCGCTGATCTGATAGTAATGGGTACCTAGGATGTCGCCATAGATGTCATCCTAGGAATGAATTGGCTGACCAAATATCAAGCAAGCCTTAGCTGTGACAAGAGGACTGAGATTAGTGTCCTTGGCAGGAGAAGAAGTGTCGATGGAGTTGATCTTGTTCGGACCAAGGAAAGGAAGCTGTCACCAGATCACTGCCCATATTGAGGAAGTCAATCCACCGAAAGCTATGAAAGTAGTATCAAAATTCTCGGATGTATTTCCTGAGGATTTACTAGGCATGCCACCTGAGAGAAAGGTTGAATTTGCCATAAAGCTTATCCCTGGCACCGCCCCCATTTCTAAGAGAGCTTATAGAGTGTCCGGACCAGAGTTGGTGGAACTCAAGATGTAGATAGAAGAGTTGTTGGAGAAGGGTTACATCAGACCCAGCACCTCGCCTTGGGCCGCCCTAGTGCTATTTGTGGAGAAGAAAGATAGTACGAAGAGGATGTGTATAGATTACCAAGCTCTAAATGAAGTAATTATCAAAACAAGTACCCCCTACCGAGAATTGAAGATTTGTTCGATCAGTTGAGAGGAGCCAGTGTGTTCTCAAAGATAGATCTGAGGTCAGGTTACCATCAGCTCTGGATTCGACCTTTGGATATACCCAAGACCGCATTTATAACCAAGTATGGGCTTTATGAGTTCACCGTCATGTCATTCGGTCTGACAAATGTGCCAGCTTTCTTCATGTACTTGATGAATAGTGTGTTCATGGACTATCTCGACAAGTTTGTAGTGGTGCTTATCAATGATATCCTCATATATTCCCATGAGCAAGAGCATGAAGAGCATTTGAGGAAAGTATTGCAGAGGCTACGAGATTGTCAGTTGTATGCCAAGCTTAGTAAATGTGAGTTCTGGATCAATGAAGTCATGTTCTTGGGTCATATCATAAACCAAGATGGAATGGCTATGGACCCGAAGAAGGTAGCAGCTATTCTGGACTAGAATGCACCAAGAGATGTCCGGGGAATCAAGAGTTTCATTGGAATGGTCAGATATTATCAATGTTTCATTGAAGGTTTCTCCAAGATTGCCAGGCCAGTGACAGCCTTGCTAGCGAAGAAAGTTGAATTCAAGTGGACCCCAGAGTGCCAATAGTCCTTTGAAACATTGAAGAAGAAGTTGAATACAGCACCGGTATTGATTCTGCCAGATGTTCATAAACTGTTCTCAGTGTATTGTGATGCTTCGTACACTGGTCTGGGATGCGTGCTAATGCAAGAACGGAGAGTAGTGGCGTACTCGTCCCGACATTTGAAGATTCATGAGAGGAATTACCCCACTCATGACTTTGAGTTAGCAGCAGTGGTTCATGCACTGAAGACCTAGAGGCATTACCTATATAGGCAGAAGTGTGATGTTTACACAGACCACAAGAGTCTCAAGTATATCTTCACCCAGTTAGAGTTAAACATGAGGCAGCGAAGATGGCTGGAGTTGATCAAAGACTATGAGCTGGAGATACATTATCACCCAGGCAAAGCTAATGCAGTTGCACATGCTTTAAGTAGAAAAAGTCAAGTCAACATGATGGTCGCTCATCTGATGTCGTATGAGCTAGCGAAGAAATTCGACAGGCTGAGTCTCGAATTTCTGAACAACACTCAAGGAGTGACAGTTGAAATGGAACCCACTATAGAACAAGATATCAAGAAGGTCCAGAAGAATGATGAGAAGATCAATGAAATTTGGCAACTGATCTTAGATGGGAAAGGCAAGGACTTCCTGGAAGATGTGGAAGGCAAAGTATGGTTTAAAGATAGGATGTGTGTTCCTGACATCAAATCGATTCGGGAGCTGATTCTCAAGGAAGCTCATGAGACAACTTATTCCATACACCCTGGTAGTGAGAAGATGTACCAAAACCTGAAGAAAAGTTTCTGGTGGTACGGTATGAAAAGGGAGATCGCAGAGTATGTTGCCATATGTGACAGTTGTCAGAGAATCAAGGCAGATCATGAGAGGCCCGCAGGTTTGTTGTAATCGTTTCAAATTCCTCAGTGGAAATGGGATGAGATTGGGATGAACTTTATAGTCTGTTTGCCTCGCACTCGAGCCAGTTATGATTCCATCTGGGTAGTAGTGGACCGCTTAAGAAAGGCGACTCATCTCATACCAGTCAAGACCACCTATAATAGTGCAGTGTTGGCAGAGCTATACATGTCCCGGATTGTATGCCTACATGGTGTTCCAAAGAAGATAGTATCAGATCGGGGAACCCAATTCACTTCTCACTTTTGGTAGCAGTTGCATGAAGCTTTGGGCACACATTTGAAGTTCAGTTCAGCTTATCACCCACAGACAGATGGACAGACTGAGAGAACCAACTAGATCCTTGAAGATATGTTGAGAGCTTGTGCTTTGCAAGTCAAGTTAGGTTGGGACAAAAGGCTACCTTATGCAGAATTCTCCTACAACAGCAGCTATCAGGCCAGTTTGAAGATGTCACCGTTCCAAGCACTTCATGGGAGGAACTGTCGAACTCTGTTGCATTGGGACCAACTCGGTGAAAGGAAGGTGTTCGGTCTAGATATTTTGCTTGAAGCCGAAAAGAATATCAGAATGGTTCGAGAGAATCTGAAGACAACGAAGCTATGCTGACACCCGAAGAAGAGATCTGAGCTTCGAAGTGGGAGATTATGTTTATCTGAAGGTGTCACCGATCAAAGGAATCAAAAGGTTTGGAGTCAAGGGCAAGCTAGCACCTCGATACATCGGACCGTTCCAGATTCAGGCAAGATGTGAAGAAGTGGCATATCAACTCAGCTTACTAGAAAGTTTGTCAGCCATGCATGATGTGTTCCATGTGTGTCAGCTAAAGAAGGGCTTGCGAGAGCCAAAAGAGCCATTGCCAACCAAGGATCTCAAAGTTCAAGAAGACTTAACTTATATCGAGAAGCCAACCCAAATTCTGGAGACAGCAGACCGAGTCACTTGAAGAAGCACCATCGGGATGTGCAAAGTCAAGTGGGGCTATCATTCAGAGGAAGAAGCAACATGGGAAAGAGAAGATGATCAAAAAGCCAAATATCCCGAACTCTTTGCTAGCCAACCCTCAATCTCGAGGGCGAGATTCTTTTTAACGGGGGTAGGTTTGTAACACCCTGACTTTAGGGGTATAAAATTTCTTCTCTAATGCCTACCAAATTCAGGTGTTACCTCTTGTTTCTCTCTCTAGATTTCTTCTCTCTTTTTTTATTAGAACAATGTCTAGTTTGTAGGGGATTAACTATTTATTTAATATAGCAAAACCTATGTGAGTCATGAAATGTTGCATCATGTTGAGCCTAAATTATTCTTTTGGTTGATGCACATGTTTTAATTGGTTTGAATTTGAATTGGGTTTGAATTTGATTCGAAATCCATAAAGAAAATAAAAAGAAAAGAATTTGGAAAATCCCAGAAAAAGGAAAAGCGAATTCGGCCCGTTAAGCCCAGCCCAACCCAGCCAGGCCACGCGAGCACACGCCCGCTTCGCCTGATAGGTGGGCCCCACCTGTCAGCGACGGCCCGCGTCCGCGCACTCCCTCCCCCTCTCCCTCTATCCAATGGGGCCGATCTGTCGGCGCCGCTTCCCTCGAACGCACACCCACTCTCTCTGCTCTGCGGGCCCGCTTCGTCAGTGTTGTGGATCATTCGCCCGTGCGCTCGCTCTCTCTCGCAGCGCGGAGGGCCAGTCCTATCATCTCCATCTTCCCCGCAACCGCCGCTTACCCATGTCCTCGCACTCGCCGTGGAGACCGCCCACGACGCTCACCCACGCGCCACAGCTCTTTTTGAGCCCCGCTCGCACCCGCTCTCTCTCCCATACCTAATTTCGCACTCTCGCCCTCTCTCACGCGTTGTCATCGCTGCCCGTGCTTGCCGGAGATCCATGGCCACGCTTCTCGCCGTCCAGGCCACCAGAAGTCGTGCCAAGCCGTTCCGAGTTCTATCCCGAGGTGAGGAACTCGCTCCCATGCTCAGTTTCCCTAAATTCCGCTTTATCTATGCCAATTTGGCCTCACTAGAGTTCGGGTGCACCGGTTCGCCGTGCCTGCGCGGTGACTGGTCGATTTAGCCTCGCTCTGTGCCCCTGTGTTGGTCCGTAGTGTTTCCCTTACCTTGTCGAAACCAGTCCAGGCCTTAGCGTGCATGAAACCCCCTCCCCGCGACCGGGATTCCTCGCCAGAGTTGCCCGACCCGCCCGGAGCAACTCCCCTTCACCATTCTCCTGTCTCCGGTCCTGTTCTTGGGCCGGAGCCCTGACAGTGAGTTCGCCGGACCTTCTTCACCTGTTCCAGCCCTCACCGACGACCCTAGACTCCCAGCGACCGTGTCTGTCCCGTCTCGGGTGACTTTGCCACCATGGAGGGAGCAACACTGGTCACCGAGTTGTATAAACACCATGCACCCCTCGCAATCATCAGTCCCCGATCCAACGTTTTGGATCTATGGATATCGGCTGTGTCTGTGCGCTCTACCCTTGGGCCCCGCCTACCAAGGCTTACACCCCCTGGCGCTGGGCCCAACTGGTCAGCCCATTCCCCCTCCCCAGTCGCTGACACCCCTCGCCTGCTTGTTAGTGCTCGCCTGCACGCCCCGCGTGTGCTCGTGCTCAGATCTAATCCTGGTCGTTGATTCGCGATCGCACGGTCGAGATTAGCCGATACCCGTTTGCAAGGAAAAATTGTTAAAAAACCCCCCTTGATTTCTGGATATCAACCCGCTGTCCCTAGTTTTTGCGTGCAGGCACGTGAGTATTTGCAGAAAAGCACCTACCCTTATTATCGCAGAATTGGACCTAGTTTTGTATTTTGAATTCCAAAACTTGTTTATTTCATATCTTTTGCATATGAACTCCAAATTGAGTGATTCAAATTGCAAAATGTTCATAAGATTATTCTATAACTGTTTAATTTATAATCTCTTATTGTTTGCATGTGTTAATTTTATGCCTAGACTATAGGTTAGTGTAAGTGATGGTTTATTTATTAAAAGAAAACCCTAATGGCAATTAGATAATCAATCATGTGAAAGTAACATGTAAAGTATTAACCTATCCCAGGTATAATTTTTGTGTCTCATTAAGATAAATCAAGTTAAGTTATGTAATCTATTGAGATAAGAAGTACTTAGAAAACCACATACCTCTAGGTGTACTTGCCTACCCTAGAACCTAGATTTCCCCTCTTGTGTTTTTATTGTTCTGTCGAGCTTGTATTCACTTGATTGTACATGTTTGGTGTAATGTTTCTTTGTCATTATCCAAATGTGTTGAATGCATGATCGCTTTGCGTAGACAATGAGCAGCCCGTGGTTCCTGAGTGTGTTGCTGAAGACCTTCCTAAGCAGCAACCTGGTGAAGGCAAGTGTCATATGACCCATTATGTCCTACTTACTTTATAATTCACTATCCTGCATTACTTAATTGGAGCCTAAGGGTTCACTAGTCTGTATTTATCTTGTCCTTGATTACCTTTTGGGTTATTATGTTTAGCTTCATGCTATTGCTCCACTTTAATCAACGAACATGATGCGAATATTTATGATACGATGTTGTTATTATGATTATGATGATGTTCTTATGGCACTTTAGGGGGACTCAGGCTGTTTTCCTGAGTACCTCTCCGCAAGGACCTGATCATTGATTGACCACCTGGGATAACAGTACAACCATGAGGGTGGAATGGGACACCCTTAGCTGATTAATTAGATGAACCTAGGGGTGTAGTTGGCTTTGTCGGAGGGCCATCAGTGAGGGCCAGGGCATAGTGCTCACTCTGCTAAGGTAGGTGCAGAGGTTCATTTGATTTGTTTTTTTAGTCACCCACCTTAGGGAGGAGTACTGTGTTTGTACGACTAGCAAAACCTAACGAGCAGCTATGCACCAGGGGAGTCTTTGTTAAGGCTACATAGTGAATCCCTAGCCATTCACCTCGGTATGAAGATTGGGTCTGGACAACCCAGGCTGGAAAGGGAATCACGACTCATGTGTAAAGTGTGCAACCTCTGTAGAGCGTTAGAAATTGGTATATCAATTGTGCTCACGGTTAAGAGCAGCCTTGGGATCCTATTTGATTAGAAGAACTCTGGATACTTTATGATGATGATTAATGGTGATGTTTATAACTATGATATCTGGTATTTCCTCTTTGAGGGAATACTTTTGGGTAATAACCGGGTTTATTACTAAAACTTGGCTTACTACTAGTAATAAATACCTGACCAACTAAAAGCAACTGCTCTACCGTTAAACTCCACATACAGCTAGTCCACTTTAGCCAAACAAGACATTTGTTGAGTACGTTGATGTGTACTCACCCTTGCTTTAAAAACCACCCCACCACAGGTTGTCCCCATTGCAATCAGTGCTCAGCAGGAGATGCAGGCAACATGGAGGACTTCGAAGAGTTTCAGGACTATGATGAGTTCTAGTTATGTTAGTGGCAAACCCCCGCCTATGAAGGCCTTATCTCTACGTTTTGTATTCGGCACTTTGATTACGTTTATGACTACGTTAAGTTAACGACTCTGTGGATGTCTTGGACATCTTGATGTAATAAAGTATCTTTTCCACTATTTATTTTGAGCAATGTGTGATGATGTCCAACTATGTAATCACTGTGTACGTGAGTTTCTGATCCTAGCACATACATGGTTCGCATTCGGTTTACCTTCCAAAACTGGGTGTGACATGAACCTCCCTAGCTCGCCTTCCACCAACTCTATATTGGCGATCATTGTGGCGTTGTTTCCATCATGAGCAATTTTGAGGGTGTCCCATTTCTCCTTGGCATTGTCCAAGCCACTGACCATGTTCTATTCATCCCTACATAGAGATGCTAAAAGCACAGTAGTAGCCTAGGCATTTTTATGAATTTGCTCATGAATAAAAATAGCATTATCACTACTATCAAAATGCATTCCATTTTCTACTACTTCCCAAATGCTAGGATGAAGAGGCATTGTACGGGATGCGGGAATAATCAAAATAGTAGTTTTGTTTAACCATTTTTTTCTTGGAAGAAAAGTCATCATCGTCCTCCTTTGGTGGAGATGAAGAAGTGTCGCTGTCATAGTAGACTATCTTCTTAATGCGCCTCTTCTTCTTCCCATCCTTTTTCTTGTTGTTTGAGCCTAAGTCAATGGGCTTTACTCCCTTTGGATCATTGTTGTTGACGGTCTCCTTCTCGTTGATCACAATCTCGAGGAAAAGGAGGAGCAAATAGCTCCGGTGATGAGCTCATTCTTCGATGTTGACGAATATGAAATTTTGGAAAAAGATACTACCGACAAAATACTAGCGCCAAAGGGTACTGCACTGCCTTCTGCAAATGAGACTGGTCCATGTAGTCTGGGGTTTGAATAGATAGCGACAGCGGTGACACCTTCAACGATTATGGTAATCGAAGAGAAGGGTTCCTCCAAGCCTGCTCTAGCGGAGAACATGGGTAAGGGGCCTACTAAGATCAAAGAGGCAATTGAAGATAATACACTGCTTAGCGAAGGACCTTTTGACCAAGACTTGGGTGGTCGAGGGTATAGGGTTCATCTTGCTGTAGGGAAAGTCATGGGTGCAAAGCAGCTGTCGGAAGCTATCGATTTTGCTGAAAAACTTGGATACCCTTTTGGTCTACTATCTTTGGGGGCGGGACAAATGATTACTTATATTGCTACCCAGACAATATGGAAACTGAAGTGTGCCGCTACATGGCGGATAATATAGGTTTCCTGAAGCTGGAGGCCATGCTCTCAACCATGTCCTCAGAGGACTTTTCTGATTGCTTGGCTTAGACACATCTTAATGTAATTTCCGTTGATTTTTACTTTTTAGCTTCGAGCTGACTTGATGGAACAATTTACTTATCTTTCTTTTCTCATGTCTTACAGGGTTTGGTCTTGAGCAAGGCCCTGAGAAACAAGAAAAATATTGAGGGCAAAGCTGCCCAAAAAGAGATAACAAGGCTCAGATCAGAAGTGTTCGGGCTTCGGTTTGATTGCGATGAGAAGGAAAAAGCTTTCAAGATTCTAGAAAAGGATTTTATTGAATGTCGAACCGAAGTCCAGGCTATGCGTGAAGAGAAAAGTAAGCTCGAAGAAACAATGGGGAAAAATATTAGAGCTCTAAGGTTCCAATGAATAAAAGGACAACCAAATTGTGTCGTTTGAGGCTGAGCTGAAGCGAGCAAAAGAAGAACATGAAGCTGAAACAATGAAGCTGATGCAAGCATCTACCGAAGTATCTGTTAACCTTAGCAGTGCTTAGGTGAAAATTAATGACCAGGTGAAAATTGATGACATGAAAGATGAAGTGAATTATGTGCGAGGACTCAATGAAAACTACAGAATCCTGTTAGCCAACTGCCACACCCTCGATAATAGATGCCATAATGAGTTGTTGAAGACCTTCTCCTCCGCCGGAGCTCTGTCTAAAGAAAATAATTTCTTGGATGGTGACTTGGAGGGCCTAACGAGGTGGGTGCTTAGTG
Organism: Zea luxurians; assembly: GCA_029449295.1. NCBI lineage: Eukaryota > Viridiplantae > Streptophyta > Magnoliopsida > Poales > Poaceae > Zea > Zea luxurians. The sequence continues at coordinate 280,051 of JAOPSE010000239.1, read as the reverse complement.
AGACCCATGCTTTTAAAAGTGTTCTCTCAGCACGAGAGGACTATTGTGCTTGGATAGGCGCCCGAAGCACTGCTTCGGTTTTGCTTAAAGTCGGGCGCAATCATGTGAAGGTTTGCACAGACCCTAATTTCAGAGTTTTTGCTAACCACGTCCGAAGATTGACAGTCAAAGCTTCAGAGTGATCTAAAAAATCTTATATGAAATATGAAAGAGGGGCAGAAAAGAAATAAGCATCAAAGAATCTATAAAAATAGGGAGAAGGTTTGTACTTTGTTACCTTCATCTTTACCTTCGCGGGATATGTACATACTAACTTTCCAAAATGTCTACAGGCACGACAGACAGCTGAAATAACTGTAGATATTAGGAAGAAGCTTCAAAGCAAAAAAGCTGAAGGTATTTGACTTTTCGCTTCTATTAAATTTAGTGTACTCATGTTTTAGCAATTGCTTTACTAACACTTGTTGAAAAGTCTCCACTTCACAGGTAATAATTGAAGTGAAACATACTAAAGCCGAAGCAAAAGATGATGTTGTCGAAGCCGAAGCAATCTCAGCCAGAGCTACAAAATAAGCCACAGATGATGTTGTTCACAAGATTTGCGAGCAAATTTATGACGAAGTATTGTAAAGCAACACAAGGAATTTATTAGATAATGTGAAAAACAATGATTATTTGTTGTAATATTTTTGATGGTGCGAAGTGTCTAAACACTTTCGAGATTTTTTTAGATGATCTGTAATATATTCGTATTTCTTCTATTTTTGCTTCTTTGCTTTCTTTTGTGATGTGTGAAATTTTATTCAACATGCGTTTTTTAGCCGAAGGCGAAAAACACCTTCCCTTCTTTTCACACATTTCAAAGGAAATCATAGCTCTGCATTCCCTTAGGAATGTCTTTGGAGTTTTTATGGTATCACCTAGGTGAAATAAATCATAGCTCTACGTTCCCGAAGGAACGACTTCGAAGCTTTTCACCGTTACTTGGGTGAAACGAAACGTAGCTCTACATTCCCTTAGAAATGACTTCGGAGCATTTTTCACCATTACATAGGTGAAATGAAATGCAGCTCTGCATTCCCATAGAAACGACTTCAGAGCTTTTTCACCATTACTTAGGTGAAATGAAACGTAGCTCTGCATTCCCTTAGGAACGACTTTGGAGCTTTTTTCACCATCACTTAGGTGAAATGAAACATAGCTCTGCATTCCCTTAGGAACGACTTTGGAGCTTTTTTCACCATTACTTAGGTGAAATGAAACATAGCACTGCATTTCCTTAGGAACGACTTCAGAGTTTTTTCACCATTACTTAGCCAAAGATTCAATTACAACATTTTCGTCATTGCACTCGAAAGTGCCAGATCAATATTATATTAATTTGCACAATATAGGAAAAGTTTGTGAAAGTAAATGTAGATAGACAATAATGACTTCTTGATAACTTTGGGCTTACTTACCCAACCCCTTGGGATCTTTAAGATATGTTCCTTGTCTCTAGGACCATACTTTTGATAGTATGGGTTTCAGATCCCTCCCTTCTGTCCCTTTGCTGCAAGTCTTTCCTTGGGAACATTGGTTGACCAACAGGCACTTGGTCATAAGGAAGTGGTCCTAGGACGAAGAAAGCAGATGGTGACCAAGCACTCATCGCTGGGTTAGTTGAGGCATTTGAGGTTGAATGCAAACTTAGCCTTGGCTCCTGTGACTTGGGCTGGACATATTGTGGGATGTAAGGTGAACAATCAAAGGGAGAGAGAGAGCGGCGTGAGGATCGATATGGGCTGGGATATTTTCCTTTTTTTACTCAAAAATTTAAATACAAACATAAATATCAGCCAGAGATCGAGGCTAGAATTTGGAAAGGTGTAAGAGGACCAAATTAAAATGATTTTGGTTGCAATATTTTAATCGGAGTTAGATTTAATTGAAATCAGACGAACTTCGTCTGCTATCCGAATATTCGATTAGAGAACAATTCAATTAACAATCCTACGCCTGGTTTTTTCTTGGATTCTGAGTGTAGTCCGATTTGATTTTGCATTAAAACTTTTGTCGTCGAGTTCAAATTAATTTTCCCAGGACAAAAATCACAAGACTGAGTTGAGCCTTCCAGATTCGTACTCACTTCGTCGATTAACTATGAATAAGCACAAGACTTGATAATTTACAAGACAAATACGCTCTGAACTTCATGAAAACTTTAGGAAGAGTCTAGATAGACGGAGACAAATACAATATTAAAATCGCGGTAGGAGAAAATGATCACGATATTGAGATTACTATTCTCATTGGCATCCCGTGCTAAAGTCCATATTCGTGATTTACGTACAGTAACACCTGGGGTGTTACATCCCTCCCCCCATAAAAGAATCTTGTCTCGAGATTCGGAGCGAAAGACTTTTAAGGGTAGAGAAGCATGTAACTCCTGTCCATATCAGCGATAGCACAAGACCATTTTAGACGGTATCAAAGATCTCAGATGTTGTTTCTCTAGTGGACATAACATGTATCGCCTTAAACCAACTAGAGATCAACAGAGATGATATCCGACAAAAGAACACATAAGGTTCCATGTGTCCAGTTTTCTTTCTCAGACAACTTGAGTCTGTTGGGCGAGTAGTGGTCAAGTAGATAGTAATTATCCAAAATAAGTTGGATACAACCTCTTGGGTAAGATACACAGAAAGAGGTTTACCAACAAGTGGTCATTTGAGGAATTCAAGTTCCAGGAAGATGATAAAATTCGAGGAATGCATTAGTGAAGATGATCAACAAATGTGGACATCACAATCAATCCACTTTATCGAGCACTAAGCATGACTCAACCTGATCACTCATGCTGGAAAAGCACACGTGAGGCAATCGAGGCATGACTAGAGTGATGATTAGGTGGTTATCAGTCGCCTTAACTTGATTTTTGTAAGTACTTTCTTAGGATGGGTTGAACCAAAGTGAGTTTAGACAACTCGACAAAACGATCTCTAAACTCAACCTTTGATCACAATGCAGTTGCAAGTTAGTAAAACCAACTTGTTGAACTACCTTTGACATTAAGTAATTTCTCTTATTACTCATCGGCAAACCAGGGTTGAGAGTTCATATTTGTTACAAGAGATCATGTATTTGGGTAGAAATCCATTTGGTTAGGTTGTTCATCCATTTCTTCATGCGAGATGAACTGACTTGGTTAGGGAATACATGGATTAAATAAGAGAGCGAATGAACAAACTCCTGCATTTCAGCAATAGGGAAATCAATCTCCATTTTGAGAACCAATCAGTTGTCTTCCAACACTAAAAAGCTTCAAGGCTTCACCTTTACAACAAAGGATACAAAGGGAACTTGTATGTGTAAAGTCACCACTAAAGTCAAGGAAAAGAGACCACACATGAGAAGACAGATTTTTCTCACATGATTAGATAGATATAGGTTTTGATTTTTTTAGAGACTTCTAAATTGGTAGTGAAATCGTTAAAGAACACATCAAGGTAGTACACTCTATTGATCCAACAGTGATGGCATATGTGGCTTGATCAATTTTGTCAAACAACATAGAAATTGTTTCAAGGGAAAGATCTGCGGGGATAACACATCAATGTAATTCCATAATGGATCATGACTAGAGACCTCGATACCAGCATGCGCCAAGCAGCATAACCTTGTGTGTACATTCACAAGGGGCTCTCAGTTTTGTTGTAGCACCATAAGTCATTAACCATGACACCGTTTCCGAACTGGCACTAATAATGAATCTCACGTGGTAAGAATAATTTGTGTAGAGATAACATATCGATATAATCTCATAATGGATTATGACTACTAACTGTGATACTAGCGCGTGTCGAGCAGCACAACCTTGTGTGTATACCCATAGGAGGCCCTCGGTTTTGTCGCGGCACCATCGATTTTAGTCATAACACCATTACTAGATGTAACCAATAAGAAATCTCACGCAACGCAAATAGACTAGGCAAAGATGACAATATACAAAAGAGACTCCACGTGTAAGAATGGTTACAAGTAGAGAGCCAAATAGATCATGGCCTGATGAAACGGACAAGACATGGTCAAAACCTAAATTGGTTAGTGAAGGGAGTATGATGGGAGACTGGTAATTCAGCCCCAAACATATTTCTATGCCCATCACAGAGATTACAAGTTCAATGAGTAACGTCCAATTGGATATGAAGGGAAAATGATCATAAGATTAAATTTGTAAGATTTCAAGAGATATGGAGAAACCAAAGACATCCAGTTCAAGGAAATGGTTGGACATGGCTTTCCCATGTTAGATTAAGAAAGCAACAATGTGATCCTCAAGGAGAGGCAAAATGGGATAGGAATAGCAGCTTGCACCAACCAAACAAGGTGAAGCTTAGGAAGAAATCATGACCACTGAAGAGTCACGTATTAAATGACGAGGACACATATTCGAGATCATTGTTTTTAGTCTGCGTGCATTTTACGTCCAACAAAAAGCTTGTTTAAGCGGTCATGGAGTAGTAACGATAAACTCGAACTCATCCATGTTTGGAAACTTGGAAGAATTTCGAAGGACTGATAAAGATTTGGGTTATGGTTCACTAAACGAGAACATGGCCTAGCTTTGGGTTTAGGCAAACAAGTCACCAACATTCCATCGGCACATCAAGCACAAGAGCAAACACAATTCGCACTAATGGTCAAATTATGAAAAGCTAGAAGCCATCTAAACATGTATCTCTAAGACACCACATTATTTACAATCACCAAGTATTGGAATAAAGGTGAGAGAAGCATTTTTGGTGTATAGGTAACAAACACGATGCAACAATAAAGATGCATGCTCGTCCTATGCGTCCTCACAAATTTTGCCAACATAATGTGGCAATAGCGTTCTATATCGGTGGCATATTTACGACTCTCTCGATATTTTGCTAGTCGTCAGCTACACATACGTTTTCGAGGTTAGTGTACCTGCAGAAAATTCCATCACAGCCCAATTTCCCATGATGCAAGATCCACACATGATAGTTTATCACAATTTATACTCCATATATTTTTATATGGAGGTCAGCTCATCATTAAGCGTTGAGCCACGCATAGGCGTCGCTACCACACTTTAACCATAGGGCAGCTCATTATGGTAACTCACCTTCTTACCTGAGCGTAGGTGCGTCGTTTCAAGTACATTACACTTCTTAGTATTCCCATGCATGTATACCCGTACACATCCATGGGATACTGAATTCCCTAAAAAGTAATTACTCCACATCGCAGCTTTTGTATATACATATATAGAACATGTATATAGTCAAGCGCCACAATTAAGCACTCCCCTAGACCGACGGTTGTTCGGTCATGCTCTCACATCTCACCTTACCTTGAGCATCGATCCATTCACAATTGAGTGGCCTCAAAAATAACAATACATATGTATGCAATATCCCCCAGGTTGTGGGTTAGTGTTTTAATATCAGCCACCTGATAGTCCGTAGTTTTAGGGCTTAACAGAGGATGTCGCTAGTATTGTAGTTTTTCAAAGTTATTTTTCAAAGCCAAACAATGTGTTTAGTTGAAAATAGGTTTTCCCAAAACAAAGACTTTGTTTTGAAAATACGTATGTGACTGTATTATACTTAATCCTGCTCCGATACTAGCTGTGGCAGAACCTCCCAAGTTATTGGGCCCACATGCACCTGCCCTTGTCTCAAAGACCTCAGACGACTATGCATGTGCACCAGATAAATTAACAGGATCCGTCCGAGTGTCCCAAGGACCCCAGATAAACCACTTACAACCAGGATCGCAAGATTAAGTAAACACAAATCACACACTAACATTTGTAGCAGAATTTCTTTATTACAAACAGTTACAAGTTACAACAAATTTACATTATATTTATCGGAGTGATTACAAAGGTGATTCAAAGAAATATACTTTGAAATGTTATAAATTATTTATAAGTTTGAAATATATGCTAGCTCAATGACCATCCTCAATAATAAGTATAGAAGAGCTACTTTAACCTAAAAGAAGGCCGTGCCCACCGGCGCTTAACACCATCCACAGCAGCACAAATCTAGTACCTGCAACAACATGGGTTCAAAAACCCTACGTACGAAGTGTACTTTCACAAGTCTTACCCGTCTAAGGAAAAAGACTCTTAAGGATATGCTGGCTTTTAGGAATCAAGGTAAAGTTTAACAAGATTCAAGGACTCTTTTGCAGAAAAGCTAACTATGAGTGGATCCTTAAGAATTCATTTTACTTGTCAAGTGAAGTAAAGTTACCTTTATCTAGAGTTCTTTCTATCCAAGATCAAGCACTTGGCCTATACTAGCCATCTTTTATCATCCCTTCAGTTCACTAGATTGCTACGTGTAGGGCAGTGACCAAGTCTTCATGTCCGAGAAGTAACAATGATCTGAATCGATTAATACCTAGCTGGGGATCTCCAACCACACGACATATGTAGCACTTAACCCTTGCATATGTCAACTCACCACCGGGTTTCTCAAGACCAGAATGGGTTCACGCCAACCGAGAGCACAGATACACCGCCGTCCAGCCTCTTGCCACAGAGGGTACATGCTACTCTCACCATCGCTCCACTCCCATTGCGTGGTGGCCTTTCTGGTATTGGCCTGACCGAGGCAAAGCTTACCAATGATGAGGCATGTGGCCAGTTAAAAGGTCCTCAATCATCAAGCCTACATCGACATGGTCCTTAATCGACTCAGACGGAGACACTACACCGAGGCTTCCTTCTCGTGCAAGTCACCCGCACGATCTCGTCTTTATCACTTACAACCCAAAGTTTGGTACCTGACAGAGGTACATCTTTGCCGATGTTGAACCCATCACGGCCATGATGGATTCACCATCAAGTCTTTTCTTTGAAAACTTCACATCCCATATGAAGCATCATCTTTGTTTAAAACAAAACATTTTGTTTTCTAAGGCAAGACTAAGCATTAGAAAACTTTTAAATAAAATAGGTATCAAGGAATGGTAAACAGTTCTAAGGAAGGAAATGCAGCAATTGTTTAACACTCAACTCCTATTACCTAATGCATCATCTCAAGTGATAAAGAGTTTAAAATAACAAGGAAAGGGGTAAATGCACCCGGGCTTGCGTGGAATAACACTAGGTTAGTGTTGGTTAGACGACGACCACTTGGCGATCAGCTTTTGTTCTGATACTTGCTCAGTCTATCCATCTTCAGGTTGATCCACCAGCATTATCTTGTGGAGTAGCCCACCCGTTACATCATCTTGGGGTCGACTTGGCTCGTCCTTCGCCTCACGTGATCAACTAGCGCACCTAATGAAAAGCACAATGCACATGTATGAACATAAGGACTAGAATGATAATAAACAATGCTACATGTTAGAGAATTAAACACTTAACGGTGAGGCACAGTACAACACTCATAAGAGAACACTGGTTACCGACATACGACCAAGCACAATAATCACGAAATAGTAAACTATACACACTAACTACCGCACTCGCGTTTCTTCTGTTTAATCAGATCTAATTCTATTATCAAGCAAGAATAAATTATAAACACACACTATCATCCTAAGTTACAATATATCATCGGAAGTCTAATAAAATTAGACTCACCATTATTGAAAGTCGAAGTCTTAAAATAAGCATATGAACAATCTAATTACCCTTTTAAATCGTATTTCTCAATTATCTTGAATTCCACACTTAATTAAATAGGACATCACACCACTTGATCTAGCAGGTTGAACATTATCAAACAATATATAATCATGTGAGAGCATTTTTTGTCAACTAAAGATTTAAGATATTGATGTATACCCTTTCATCATGAAATTCTCAAATTTTATCCTAAATGAATATGTCGATGCCATTCACTGTTAATTACTCAAGGTAATTTGCACACCCTTATGACATTGAACTAAACACCAAACCTAGAATAAACTAACTAATTAAGCAGGGCATCGACTACATCAATTAAACAAAATCGACATAATAACACTAGAAAATCTATCAACTAGCCGATAGAAATACTAAACCTATCTTTTATGTCATCAGCTCGCCTAAACATCTCATATATGTCTATCAATACAACCACACTTGACATCTACACATAACCATGCCCTCTCCGCATAATTGACAACCTCAACCTAACATATACATCAAATAATTAATGTTGATTTGCCAATCGTGTTTGCGACCATATCGATACTGACAATTACGATATCTACTCACTATATTCATTAGTCCAACTAATAGGGATAATAATTCAACTTACCAAGATCAGATCGATCTGAAATCACAAGAACGACGACGGTTGATGGCACATATTAGCAAAAGAGCCGGAGACGATGACGTTCGAGGCAGCAAGGCAAGGCTGAGTCCGACATGAAGGAACAACCCGCAGCCAGAGGGCTCACGCGATGATCAGGACAATACCGATGAATCAACGACGAGCACCATAATCAGCTTGACTCGAATCCGTGAGTTCGACACGAATCCTAGCTCGAGCTTTCCATTGAACGCATGAGGAGCGTTGGACAGGGACCTTCTTAATCATTTAATTTCTTCATTCCCTCAGACATCACTAACCACTAATGAGGAGCAAGGTCGAAGGAGGGGCTGTAGAACTCCAGAGTTGACAGCATGGATGAGTTGCTCGACTGTCGAGTATCGACGCATCGACGAAACCCAACGATATTAGATACAAGGAGGGAGCAGGGGCGCGCTAGATCGAGGCCGAGGCGAGGCCGGACAGGAGGGGCGCCGATGTCCATGGCCACGCAGAGGACGAGAGGACGACAACGTCAGGCCAGCATGCCGACATAGGGCATGATGGAGAGAACGCAACCTGGGCGAGAGCGCCGACTAACGGGGAGGAAGCTGGGCGTCAAACACCAGAGGAGGCACAGCTTTGCTGGACAGAAATGAGGGTCGCGCGCTAGGTGATGGCGTGGCGGTTGTCGAGGGGAGCTCGCAGGGGATCCTCTTCCGACCTGGGTGAGCTCAGATGGAGGCCAGGGCGAGCGGAGGAGGACCATGGACGAGACGCCGAGGGAGCTCTGTACCAGGGAGGGCGCGGCCAGCCGAGGAGCAACAGAGTGGAAGACAGAGGCTAGGGCGGACTCCATGGCCAGGAGCTGAAGGCGAACTCGAGCAGGCAGGACGACGGGCGTCATGGGCGAGCTGCGGTAGGGATGACCGGCGAGCTCGCGGCACCAGGGGATCCACCGGTGAGGAGCCGAACTGGAGCAGGGACCAGGGAGCATGAAATCCGGCGCGCGGAAACCGATAGTGACGCCGGTGGACTCCGTCCGGGCCATGCACATCCGGAGCCACCGCCGATGGACAGGGACTGGGCGCGAGCTCCATGGAACCGAGGACGAGCGCCTGCATAGGAGGGAGATGAGGGAGAGAGAAGCAGGGAGGGCGCGTGGAGGGGCTCGGCTGGGCGCCATGGGAGAGGACAGGAGGGAGTGTCGTGAGAGAAGCAGGGCGCGGCGGCCAAGAGATAACGGTGGCTGTTGAGCGGTGAGAAAAATCAGAGGGAGAGAGAGAGCGGCGTGAGGATAGGGATGGGCTGGGATATTTTTCTTTTTTTACTCAAAAATTTAAATACAAACGTTAATATCAGCCAGAGATCGAGGCTAGAATTTGGAAAGGTGTAAGAGGACCACATTAAAATGTTTTTGGTTGCAATATTTTAATCGGTGTTAGATTTAATTGAAATCAGACGAACTTCGTCTGCTATCCAAATAATCGATTAGAGAACAATTCAATTAACAATCCTACGCCTGATTTTTTTTCTTGGATTCCAGTGTAGTCCGATTTGATTTTGCATTAAAACTTTTGTCGTCGAGTTCAAATTAATTTGCCCGGGACAAAAATCACAAGACTGAGTTGAGCCTTCTAGATTTGTATTCACTTCGTCGATTAACTGTGAATAAGCACAAGACTTGATAATTTACAAGACAAATACGCTCTCAACTTCATGAAAACTTTAGGAATAGTGTAGATAGACAGAGACAAATGCAATATTAAAATCGCGGTAGGCGAAAATGATCACGATATTGAGATTACTATTCTCATTGGCATCCCGTGCTGAAGTCTATATTCACGGTTTACGTACAGTAACACCTGAGGTGTTACAAAAGTAAGCAAAATTTCTCCAAAGATTTTAAATCAAAACACATTTCCTTAAGAATGTTCATAATTCGAAGTTGCTACTCCCAAAATTAATATATTTTTTAACTAAAATAAAAAGATACCTAGATAAACTAAATTATCCTTGGATTGAAATATATAAGAATTATGATTAAACTACTTCTTAATATATAATCTACAATAAAAATTATATTTCCCTAAAAATTCATGAGATGTGAACTATTCTCTATTTCATGATTGGAACCATGTATAAAAGAACTACAATAAAACAAATATATATAATATATATATATAGTTTTGCATTCATGCTGGTGTTTTATTGGTGCATCTAAAGGTAAAAAGTTTGGAATTCAAACTTGAGTTTGATTTGGTTTTAAAATAGAAATCAGAAAAAAAAAGAAAAAAGCCACGCCAGCAGTCACCTGGGCCGAATCTCAGCCCGTGGCCCACTCATTTTCTCCCCCCTGCGGTCGCATGGGTCAAATCCCTGTCAGTCGGCATTCACACACAACGCGCTTGTTTTTTCTATGTCACTGCATGTGGGGCCGGGAGAGCTGCATCGTCTTCCTCCTCCAGTCGGACTCGAGCATCGCTATCTGGTTTCCTGTGCTCGTGATTCTCCCCATCAGCAGTTGCAGATTTATGGGGCCCCTCGCTAGCTGTTCCTCAACCGAGCACGTAGCAAGCGCGGAGTATCATAATCGACAATGCTCGGATGAGATTTATCTGGGTTCTGCTCGGGTGTTCGTTTTCAAATCTAGCATGGGTCGTTAGCCCACCTCCGTGCCCTAGGCTTGTGCGCAGTATATATATGCTCCCTACCGAGATACCTTGGCTATCGGCGTCAGGATGTCTTCAAGAACAAGGCAAACCCAGGGTTTGGTGTGGTCGAGTGGGGAGATCGCTGCCATGGCTGCTCCTTGTCTGGGTGTGAGACTGATGCCGGTAAAGTACTCAAGAAGGTTCATGGTGGCACGCTACACGTGGTTGTGGCCTTCTCGGTGATGTAGTCCACCAGAGCGCTACCAATTACTCACCAGGATCAAGCCACCGTCGCAATACCGCCCTGCGACATTGGCGGAGCCCCCTGCACCGCCCAAGCTAGGTGAGACCCCTCCCCTTCGTTTCTCCTTCGTGCCCTCGTTGTAAAGCACCTCTCGGATTGGATTTTGGGGCATCAGGCACAGTGTAATGCAGCTCCGGCGGTCGCCGCCACGACCCCTAGGCAGTCGTTGGGAGGAAGATGACCCTCTGGCCGTCAGATCATTGTCGTGCGGTCTGGATTAAATCAGGGAGGATGTAGACATCTTGCGTCGTTGATGCCCTAATCGACGGCTGCGATTAAATGAGAGAATCACCCTTCGTGACATCAGATCCTGGCCGTTTGATTGAAATCGGGTGGCCACGGTTGGATATACCGGTTATTTATAAAGCAGAATCTAATCTAGGCCATCGGCTGGTGATCCAACAGCCCTGGAATCTTGATACCCCTTCGGCCATGACCGTTTCGCAAAAGAGCCCTCGGAGTCCTTTTAAATCAACCCGTCATCCACTGAAGTGTAAAAAGCGTAGCAGTTATGTTCTCACATTTATGAAAAAGACCTTGTGCTTTCAGATAATATATCTGGCGACCAATAGTACCCAGAAATAATAGAATAAATACAGAAAATGTATTTTTAGGTATATAAACAATTCCAAAACTTAGATAATTCATAACTTAATTGTTTTAACTCTGATTTGATCTGTTCCAGTTGCATTAGATCCATGTTAATATTGTTTATCATCCAGTAACTTTATTTTGTTATGAAATTGGGATAAAAAATTATGCACTTAGTTCTTTTTAATCCAACACTTAAAACTTCGAAAATCAATAACTTCTTCGTTTTAATTCCGATTTGGTATGTTCAAGTCGCGTTAGCTTCATATGAATATTTACTATGTAGTAACATCATCAATTACACCATATCGCATAATTTTACAGTTAGATATTTATTTAACCTATGTCTACTAGATTAACTCTTCTAATCAAAGCTAACATGTCCATAATTATAATTTGGTTAAAATATGATCTTTAGTCAAGTTATAATTAAAATTAAAGTTGAATTAATTAATTCTTTAGATTATCTTTATAAAATCAAAACAAGACCTAGTTTTAATCACTTAATCACGTGGGTTTTTCATAAACTATACCTCTTCAACAGTAACCCCGATTTTAGCGGTTCTCGAACCCATGATCTCGTAGCGAAGCGTAGATTATTATTATGCAGTTTGTGATTATGTTTGGTGTAATGTTAATTTTGCCTATACCATGTTTTGCTACGACTAGCAGCGAGGTTACGAGTCACTAGAAGAGCAAGTTGGTAACTGGAATCTCAAGTCCGAGGCAAGTTGTGCCCTTGATCACTTCTTTTTACCCAATCATGTTCTTATTAATTATAATGATCTGCATAGGTTAATTTTGATGGGACCCAATAGGTTACCCTAGTTTGACTATCATTATACCTTGTTTACCACTGAATTTTTGGGTAGTACCTGTTATTGCTTTATGTGGTTTTGGCTATGGAGATATACATTATTCATGATGATACTTTTATTATCAGTTTATTATTTACTATTCATGATAAGATCATTATGTTAATTAGAATATTGAGAACCACCCGAGAAAACAGTGCTACCACAAGGGTGGTATGGGACGCCCTTGGCTGACTAATTAGGAAAGCTAGTGGAGGACTACCTTACTCGAAAGGGGCAAGGGCAGTAGGGGAGTGGTTAGTGTAGGGAGGTCCTTGGGTTGATTTTGCTGTGATGGCGGTCAGGTGAGGGATCCCTGCATTGGAGCTTCCTAGAAACTGTAGCGGGTTTTCTGAAGCTAGTGGAACTTTGTAAAGGCCTCATAGTGTTACCCTGCCTCGCCTCCTCGGTAGAGGTGTATGGGAAGTCGCGATCCCTTGGCAGATGGGTAACATGACTTGTGGGTAAAGATGTGCAACATCTGCAGAGTGTAAAACTAGTATACTAGCCGTGCTCACGGTCATAAGCAGCTCGAACACTCACATGATTAACTTATGGAATTAAATTCAATTTGTCATATGCATCACATTGGGATTTGTTGGAGCGAAGGCAGAAACGCCACCCTTCGCCCGAAGTCTCCACCGCTTAGCCCCTGCCCTGACAGACAAAGCAGGCAGGGACACCCTTCGCTTCATCGGCACCAGAGACAACACAGAGACCCTTCGTTCGATTCGGCACCAGACGAAGGCCTGCGGCGACGCCTCCCCGCGGCGTGGCCTCGGTCAGCTCCGAGGCCCACATGAGATCTGGCCCATTGTAACGGGCCCTGCGTGGCCGCGTTTGTGTTACGGGCCTAATTTGCAAAGGCGTACTTGTAATTACAGCTTGTAACCCCGCTTTATGGGAATATTCTGGGGATAAACTAGGTACCTGAGGGCACATGCGTCCTTAACGCAAGGCGCCGTGCACTCGGATACCTATAAATACCCCCGCACAGTGCCCGTGAGAGGCCAGATGAACAGAGCTTTTGCCATCACACGCGAGTGCCCTGTTGCCATCACCATTCACCCGTGTTGGATCTCCTTGCTGTCGAGAAACAGTTCCAACATTTGGCGCCCACCGTTCGTGCTACGAGACAACCACCCGCGATGGCACCCAAGAGAGCTAACCCGAAGGCTGACGAGGCTGCGAAGGCAGCACTGCTCGCCGCAAGAAAGGGCAAGGCCCTCGCCCTCACCCAATCCACCCACCAAGAGGCCACTGAAGACGACACCCTCCGCACCTGCGACCCTGAGGGACAACCCTCAGGCTTCGCACCTCCCCCAGGCTTCGCACCACCGGAGGGCGCGGACCTCGCCGAGGACGGTGAAGTCCTCGGCATCTCAGCAGAAGAACAGCTACAGCTGCGCGCTCTGCGCCTCAAGAACCGCAACCTCCAGAGGCAGAAGGAGATACTGGAGGCCAAGCGCCAGCGTGTGTCCGCACTCGCCAAAGTGCGGCAGATGATACGCGACGAAGAGCACAAGGCTCAGGAACTCGAGCGGGAGATCGCGCTGATGCAGCGCGAAGGCCACCTCGGCCCGCAGCACGAGTCATCCCTCCAGCACCGCGCACAAAACGAAGACACGCGCGAAGGCCACCCCGGCCTGCAGCATGAGCCACCCCTGCAACACCGCGCGCAACCGGAGGACCCGCGTTTCCCCCAGCGCGACTTCACTTTCCCGCACGCCGCGCCATTCCAAGGGGTCAATTATCTCGATGAGCGAAGTCCCCTGGCGCCTCACCTGCAAGTGACGCCCTGGCCAGCTAACTTCCGGGCTGGGACCTACCCCAAGTACAACGGCAGCACCGACCCGGCTCAATACATAATGAGTTACCAGGTCGCCGTCGCATCGTCCGGGGGGGACGACGCCACAATGGCGAAGTCCTTCATCATCGCCCTCGAGGGCCCCGCACTCACCTGGTTCACCAGGCTGCCTCCGCTGTCCATCGATTCCTGGAGAAGTCTCCGGGACAAGTTCCTCCTCAACTTCCAAGGGTACCGCCCGGACACCGACGCCCTGGCCGAGCTCTCGCTCTGCAAGCAGCTAGAGAGAGAGACCCTGAGGGAATATTACCGCAAATTCCTCACACTCAAGTCACAGCTACCCTCAGTCGATGACCAGATTGCCATCCACTATGCTATCAGTGGTCTTCGCGCTGGCGTCCTTTACAGCCACTGCGTCAGAGATCCGCCGAAGAACCTCCAAGAGCTGTACCAGCTGTTTGAAAAGTATGCCAGATCCGAGGAGCTCCACCAGCGCAAGATTGAGTCCCAGCGGAAGCCAAAAGACGCTCCACAGTCCAGCCACACGTGGACAAGAACTCCGCAACCAGACTCCGGTCGAGATGGCCGCGATCAGCCGCAAGTGCACAACATTGCCAACCAGCAGCCGGCCGCCGACCCCCTTCGGCGCCAGGAATATCCCCCCCAGGGCCGCGGAAGTGAAACTCGCGGCAGGGGCCGAGGGCGTGCGCAGTCACCCCCTCCACCGCGCCGATTTTACTGCCTTTTCCATGGCGAAGACTGCGCCCACCCAACCAAAGACTGCCCCGAAGTGAAGGCCACCAGAGACAGAATGGCAAGGGCGCAGCCAGCCGACAACCCCAGAATTGTCGCGCATAACTACCAGCCACCCCCTCCACCATATCTCCACGCTCCCGCCCCGCATCCACCGCACCACGCTTACCAACATCATCAGGAAGTACAAATCGTACATCCTCCGCCTCCACCACCACACCAGCAACAACAAAACATCCCCCACGCCCCAAAGCAGGAGGACTTCACCGATCAACCTTATCGCGGAGTCATTCATTAAGTTTGAAGCTGCCATCCACGGACTGTATTTGTGCATGAAGATACCCGGCCCGCACTCTCTTCCTCCCGGGGGGCGAGGTTTTTAACGAGGCGGAGCCATGTAATATGTGCGTAAGAAATCCCCCGCAAAAAGACACGCGTCGAAAAAGACCGCGATGACGGTCTTCGACATTCGACCACCACGAGGTCACCGTGAGGCTAAGCGTTAGCTACCCTCGCGTGCGACAAATCCGCGCAAAAGTCGCCTACGGGTGCAGCCGGATTAGCACAACAAGTGCGAAAAAAAAATCTAAGTCTATCGCGAAGACTATCCGCGCAAAAGTCGCCTACGGGTGCAGCCGGATTAGCACAACAAGTGCGAAAAAAAATCTAAGTCTATCGCGAAGACTATCCGTGCAAAAGTCGCCTACGGGTGCAGCCGGATTAGCACAACAAGTGCGAAAAAAAAAATCTAAGTCTATCGCGAAGACTATCCGTGCAAAAGTCGCCTACGGGTGCAGCCGGATTAGCACAACAAGTGCGAAAAAAATCTAAGTCTATCGCGAAGACTATCCGTGCAAAAGTCGCCTAAGAGTGCAGCCGGATTAGCACAACAAGTGCGAAAAAAAATCTAAGTCTATCGCGAAGACTATCCGTGCAAAAGTCGCCTAAGGGTGCAGCCGGATTAGCACAACAAGTGCGAAAAAAATCTAAGTCTATCGCGAAGACTATCCGTGCAAAAGTCGCCTAAGGGTGCAGCCGGAAAAAAAAAATCTAAGTCTATCGCGAAGACTATCCGCGCAAAAGTCGCCTAAGGGTGCAGCCGGATTAGCACAACAAGTGCGAAAAAAAATCTAAGTCTATCGCGAAGACTATCTATGCAAAAGTCGCCTAAGGGTGCAGCCGGATTAGCACAACAAGTGCGAAAAAAAATCTAAGTCTATCGCGAAGACTATCCGCGCAAAAGTCGCCTAAGGGTGCAGCCGGATTAGCACATCAAGTGCGAAAAAAATCTAAGTCTATCGCGAAGACTATCCGCGCAAAAGTCGCCTAAGGGTGCAGCCGGATTAGCACAACAGGTGCGGAAAAAATCTGAGTCCATCGCGAAGGCTATCCGTGCAGAAGTCGCTTAAAAGTGCGAAAAAATCGAAGACTATCTGTGCAGAAGACACCTAAGGGTACACCTGGACTAGCACAACAACGGCCGAAACGACAACATCAAACCATTCACACCAAGACCAACTATAATCAACCCAACACAGCGCAGCAAAACAAATTAGTAAGTATAAAACGCCTTCGCACACACACATGCACGCGAGAGCACACAATTCCACCATACAAGCCTCGACGTACACAAGCGAGGGCACCACACTCTACATCGGCTCAACCTTAGGAATAATTCCCATCTCCCTATAATTAAATAACATTATCCTGAGCTCCTCACCCGCAAAAAGCCTTCGCAGCTCCCCTTCACCTACACCCTCGGCGGTCGGCAGGGACAACAGTTCCTGCCGACCAGCCCCACTCACACGAAGCAGAGCCCGCTCCTCCGCGCTAACCCTACGTTTTGCAACCGCCCTTCGTCGACGGCGCCCGGTGCTAGGGCCTGGCACGTCCGACGCGTCCGCGGCGTGTGGCGAAGCCTCCGCCGCAGCCACGTCCAAGGCCGCAAAATAATCCAAATCCTCCCCCGACGACTCCTCAGTCCACTCAACCGAGCTCCCGGAGTCGGCAAAATCAAAAAACTTAGATGCAGACCCACTATATTCATTACCACCTTCCGCGGTCGAAGCCGCCAAAAACTCAGTAGCAGCGGTTGCGTGTGCAGGCCCAAAATCTTGAACCTGCGCAGCAACCAAAATTCAGTACAACATCCAAAATTCCCCAACCCTAAACAACCACTACGCCACCTGCGAAGGCCCTGACGCCGCGGGGGCCTCCGCCGTTGGCTCCGCTGCCACTTCCGCCATTGTTCCCACCGCCTCCGCCGCCGGATCTTCGATGGTCGGCGCAGCTGCTGCGAGGGCATCGGGAGCGCCTTCGGCCACCTTCAGGGGCAGGTCCTCAGCTGTCGCAGCAGATGTGGGGGCGCCTGGCGCGTCTTCCGTGGTCTCCGGGGTCGGCTCCGGGTCAGGCAGGGCGTCGTTCAGTGCTCCGAAGTCGTCCACCCGCTCGCCTCGCTCCGCCTAAGACAAAACATACAAAAAGTCAGCAAACACACGCACCAACCACATTCAGCGAACGCCGAACAAACGACATCGTCACCTGAGCCCTCGCAGCCTCAGCCCGCCCCCTGACCACATCACCACCATACAGGCCCCACATCCGGTCATAGAGGGCGCCGGCGGACTCCTTCACCACGGGGTCTCCGACCTTATAGATGTCTCGCCCAAAATCTTCATCTGCCTGGTCGAAGGCCTCATAGTGCCGGCACCCTTCGCGAGAGCGGTGAGCCGCCCCCGCAGGTCTTCGGCGAGATCCTTGGCAAGATTGGCTTCCGCCCGTGCCTGCCTAGCCTCCGCCTGCGCGGCCTGCTCCTTGGCGACGGCCTCGTTGGCCTCCCTCCTCTCCCCCGCCAGCTGGCGCCGGAGGTCAGCCTTTTCCTCCTCCAGGGCGGCCACCTTGTCTGCCAGTTTACGACACTTGCTGTCGGAGGCCGACTTCTCACGGACAGCGTCAGCATGTTGCGTCCGAAGTCTCTCGACTTCGGCAGATAAGGCTGCCGTAAGTGCCCCCGACGCAGTACGGCCGGTGAAGTCAGCCACCTGCAGAGCACACGTAAGGCCATAGCCGTAAAAAAAAAAAAAAAAAAAAAAAAACTCGGCGGACCTGACTCAGTGCCTCCGCCGCCTAACTCAGCGCCTCCGTCACTCCTTTCAGCCGGCGGGTCGCCGCGCCAGCCTCGTCCCTGACCAACGCGAGGGCCGACACCTCGCCTCCGGCGCCGAGGGTCCCGCCCCTCGCCTTCGACGGCAGCGCGGCCGTCGCAATTGCCCCGGCAGGCATAGCAAGCCGGCCCTCGTCCGACCCTGCAACGCACCAACGATCAAAAAAAATAATAATAAAAAAAAAAGATGCGGCCGGGTGACTTACCCCCAAGATAATCATCCACACTAATGTCGGCGCCGAAGTCGGCAACGCGTTTGCCCGGCGGCGGCAACGTTCGAGCCGCCTTCGAAGCCTCCGCCACTCCGCTGGCCGGCGGCACCACCTTCGTCAGCTTGGAGACTCCGGCGCCCGCCGTTGTCTCCGGCGCCTTGCTGGGTGCAGAGGCGCCCGCCTTCGCCGGCAGCGGCGGCTTGCCTCCGCTGGAGGCCGCAGCCTTCGCCGTCCCCCGCCCCCTTTTATAGGCAGGGCGCGGCTCCTCGGGAAACCCGCAATCCCACAGGGCGCGACGCTTCAGACAACCCGCAGTCCAACAGTGCGATCTCCATCAACGGTCACATCAAAAACCCCCGCGGAACCACTTCGAGCGAGGGCAGCGTCTCCGCCATCTAGCGACGTCTTCGGCACCAGGTGACTTTGTCGAACTGGTCCCTCGGAGGGCAAATGTTGGAGCGAAGGCAGAAACGCCACCCTTCGCCCGAAGTCTCCACCGCTTAGCCCCTGCCCTGGCAGACAAAGCAGGCAGGGACACCCTTCGCTTCATCGGCACCAGAGACAACACGGAGACCCTTCGTTCGATTCGGCACCAGACGAAGGCCTGCGGCGACGCCTCCCCGCGGCGTGGCCTCGGTCAGCTCCGAGGCCCACATGAGATCTGGCCCATTGTAACGGGCCCTGCGTGGCCGCGTTTGTGTTACGGGCCTAATTTGCAAAGGCGTACTTGTAATTACAGCTTGTAACCCCGCTTTATGGGAATATTCTGGGGATAAACTAGGTACCTGAGGGCACATGCGTCCTTAACGCAAGGCGCCGTGCACTCGGATACCTATAAATACCCCCGCACAGTGCCCGTGAGAGGCCAGATGAACAGAGCTTTTGCCATCACACGCGAGTGCCCTGTTGCCATCACCATTCACCCGTGTTGGATCTCCTTGCTGTCGAGAAACAGTTCCAACAGGATTATTATTATTTTTATTTACTATTACTATGGTTTGGTATTCTCTTACATTTAGTAACTGCTAATAAATTTTGACCAACTTTAAAAGCAATGCCCAGCTTTAACCATCCTCTTTGGTAAGCCTTACACTTCACATGAGCTCCCACCTTTGGCGAGTTCATGCACATTATTCCCCACAACTTGTTGAGCGATGAACGTATGTGAGCTCACTCTTGCTGTCTCACACCCCCACAGGTCAAGAACAGGTACCGCGGGATGAGGCGCATGGAGGATGCTGTGATGAGTTCGTGAGAGGTCTAGGCCGTCGTCTCCTAGCAACTTTGGGTTGCTGGATTGTTGTCTCCTTATGATGTATTTATTTATTTATTTTGTACATAACTCCTATTATATAGTAAATATGTGACATTCGTTTTTGTACCGCTATTCATCATATGTGTGAGACTTGGTCCCTGCACACCTGGTAATTATTTCGTGCCCGGGTCTTGGTGTCCCCGAAACTTGGGTGTGACAGTAGTGGTATCAGAGGAATGTTGACTGTAGGATGAAACCTAGATAGAAATGGACAACCCTTACTTACTTACCTCTGCTACTCTGATTCTTTCTAAACTTTTCTTAATCTTTTCACATCTATTTCCACTTTACTCTGATTATTCTTAGCTTTTATTTTCTAAAGACAAAAGTGGATTTCACACTTTGAAATCCTGTACCTAAAGTGACCTTTAGGAATAGGAAACCTAATCCTAGGAACCAAAACAAAATTATTCTATATGTATCTATGTACTTTAATGTTTGTTCTTATGATACTTGTCTGATTTGGATCTTTGATTGAGTGTGATGGGTTATGTAGTAATATCTGCAGTTACATCTGCATATACACATAGGCAAAATAATAATAATAATTATGTCTATAAGGTAACTATACAACTTAGATTATCCCCCACTAAAATATATTTAGCTTAGTAGATCCATCTTATCTTAAAAGATACTCTCTTAGCTTAATAGAATCATCTTATCTTGAAAAGATTTTATCTTGTCCTAATAGATCTAACTGACCTCAAAAGATTCTACCTTATCCTTATGGATTCATCTTGCCCTAATAAGCATATTTATCCCACACTAGTGTAACAACCATGATCTAATCCAAAGTAATTAGATATTACCTAGTCTAACCTGGTTATACCGATCTAATCTAGATCCCTCTAATCTAATATGATCCAATCTAAAGTTAGTTACTTAATGGATAAGTTAATACTTGTGAAATAGATTAGACCATATCCACATGTTTTAACTTAGTTCACTCTGCACTAAATTAAAGAACGACAGACCAACTCGGCTATATGCAACTACCTCAACCATCTGATAGTTACATAACCCCTCTGTTTTAACCTAACAGAGATTCTGACCTACCTACATCATATGATCCATACTATCTCAAAAGATTATAACATACCCTAATAATATTTATTCTACCCTAGTAGATCTATCTAACCTAAACTAGTCCATTCTAGTCATACCCGATCCTATCTAATCTATTATGTTCAAACCTAATGGAAGTCACTCAAACATGATTAGCTAATGTTGAGGAAATACATTAGACCCTGCTCCTATAAATAAGTTTGAGATCTTAGATCAACGTGACCCTACCCAATAACTTGACCTACAAAAGCAGGTTACATAACTAATCCCATCTAGCATATAGCTACATACTAAACCTGTGGGGAATAGATATCCCCCGGGTCCACTAAAAGA
This sequence comes from Zea luxurians, assembly GCA_029449295.1. Taxonomy (NCBI): domain Eukaryota; kingdom Viridiplantae; phylum Streptophyta; class Magnoliopsida; order Poales; family Poaceae; genus Zea; species Zea luxurians. Next base: position 258,730 of record JAOPSE010000239.1, on the reverse strand, counting down.
GTAAAGGACCTCACGAAAGGCCCAAGGGCCCAATGAATCGTAAGGTCATTCTTTCATGGGCCTGGGGAAAAACAGCCAGCGAAGCAGAACGACATGGGGCCGGATTGGAACAAGCCCGGACGGCCCGCAGCATCGAGCGAATGACCGCAACAGAGATCCGACTTTCCCGCGCTGGAGCCTTCATGCAACGAAGCCACGTGGGGATAAGTCGGCGAGGGTTACGTAGGGATAATCTCAAGAGGTTCACTATCTTTTAGCTACTCGTTGCTATCTTATCCACGTGTACAGCCCCACGGTCGAGTATATAAGGCCTAGGGGGCACCCCTTCAGGATGATCGACACTTTGCTTAGCCATCCACATCAACTCTCTGTATTCTCAATCCAGAGAGCTTTCTTGTAACCACATCCACCAAGCATACTCATCAGGACGTAGGGTGTTACGCATCTCTAAGCGGCCCGAACCTGAAAAACTTGTCCATTGTCCCTCGTGCGATCAGCGCGAACCATTTTGCTACAGTTGTCGACACCGTCCTACTCCTAAAACACCTTGAGGGGCAACCCCGGGTGTGCGGTCGGACCCAAAACACCGACAGCTGGCGCGCCAGGTAGGGGGTGTGTCGACAATCCAAGCTAGCTCAATGGCCATCTCCTTCTACAGCAAGATCACCCTGCGTCCCGGATCCGTGCTCCACTTTGGAACAATCTCATTTGTAGCGGATGAAGAAGGAATTCTGCACCGCATCGCGGATCCGCCGGAAAAAAGGTCTCCCCCAACAAACTCCGAAAATACCGGAGAAGCACAACCTCTAGCTCTCCGGATGAGGATCGTCTCCGGAAAGCCGGGAGTCGAGAGCTCGCTGACCCGGAGAACTCCGCTGCCTACTTCTCCGACAAAAGAGTGGACACAGATCGCAAGAAAAAAGGTAACCGAGGGGAAGCAAGTTGCTCTTTCCGTCCCTCATGCCTCAAAGGGGGACGGGGAGAAGATCACCACGACAGCAGCACCGTTCTACCCCGACGTCCTCTTCATCGGGAGAGCGGAGTCGCCCATTATCTCCGACGACGAGCCAACTGTACCCGGGGAGGAACCGCCTCAACGAGAGTTCCGTCGACGGAGGAACCGGCGCAGGAACGTTCGACGACATCACGCAGCCGGAGAGCGGAATCCGGAACAGCCTGTCTCGCGAGACGAGGTCTCGGAGGTAGGAGAAACTCCGGAAGAACGCGTCTTCAGAGAACGAAGGAACTCCCGACGACGTGATCGCCGACGAGCTCAGGAACAGGCTGAGCAGGATGCAAGGCAGCGTCGAGAGAATCCATTCTTCAGGCGCAACCTGAATCCTGACTTCGCCCGAGCTATGAACACGCCGAGCGAAGTCGGAGGGGTACTGGCTCGGATAGCTGAGGGACTTCCACGGACTCCTGACACCGATGGCTACCGACGACTGTTCACCCAGGCGGCCAACCATCTTCTACCGCTTGTTCACCCGCCGAACGATCTACGACACGCCATCAACAGTCGCCGAGACGCGCGAAGCTCCATCAATGCTTCACGCGAGCGGCGGCATGAGAACGAGATTCGCCGTCGGGAGGAGTATGACCGGGACCACGGCATCCCGACTCAGAGCCAAGCTACCAGAACTGAGTCGGCAACGGCCTCAACTAGCGGAATCACTCGGGGGCGGTCGAGGGACCACAATCGCAACTCCCCTCCCCGGGACAGACATCGTCCCCGACGACAGGAGGACACGTGCGGAGTGTCCGCTCTTACTCCGCGCCTCAGGGCCATCCAATGGCCTCCCAACTTCAAGGTATCCAATGTTGACAAATATGAACCTAAGCAGGATCCATGGGGTTGGCTAGCCGTCTACACCACCGCTGCTCGAGCTGCCGGGGCGTCCGAAGACGTGATGACCGCGTACTTACCCATTGTCCTTGGGCAAGACGCGCTGCAATGGCTGCGACATCTACCCCGACACTGCATCGACGTCTGGGGCGACTTCAGTCGACGCTTCACCGCCAACTTCCAGTCCCTCTCCGACAAGCCGGCGCAACCGTGGGACCTCAAATCCATCAAGCGCCGGGGGGACGAGACTCTCCGGTCGTACCTCAAAAGGTTTCAGACCATGAGAAATCGTATCCCCGAGGTCACGGAGGCGGCCGTGATCGAGGATTTCTACAGAGGATCCAATGACTCGGCTTTCGTCCGAGCCATACTACAGAAGGCACCGACTACCTCCGAGGAGCTGTTCCGGGAAGCCGACCTCTACATCACCGCCGACGAGCGAGCCCAGGACCTCATTGGAGGAGCAAAGCCCGCACCGACAGCACCACGACGCGACACGAACCAGCAACCCGACAAGCGATGGGAGAAGAGGCCTCGCGAAGAAGTGCACGCTGCCGGACCACCTGCCTCTCGCGCCCGAGGAGGACCTCGTGGAGGCGAACGCACGTTGGACGACATCCTCGACGCCCAGTGCCCGTACCACAAGGACATGCGCCACACTCTTCGTAACTGCCGAGACTTCAAGCATTCCGTTGGACACGGCCGACCCTTCCAACCTTTACCTCCTCCTCCGCCGAGGGGAGGACCAGATGAACCACGACAACCCCATCGGCAGGAGGAGGGAGGAGGAGGAGGAGCTTTTCCACGCGTTGACAGGGAGGTCAACGTCATCTTCGGCGGACACGGATCGCAGGAGAGCAGAAGACAGCAAAAGCTCAACGATCGCCAGATACTGGTGGCGACCACCGGCCCTCCCGCCCCATACCGGTGGTCGGAGCACCCGATCACCTTCACTCGGGCAGATCAATGGCTCAACTTCGACCATCCAGGCAAATACCCGCTTCTCGTCGATCCGGTGATCCGAGAGAGCCGGGTGAAGAAGGTGTTAGTGGACGGGGGGAGCAGCATCAACGTCACCTTCCCCCGGACACTCCAAGGCTTGGGAGTTCACCTCAAAGAGCTCCACGAGTCGGACACTCCTTTCTTCGGCATCGTGCCGACGGAAGGGGAATACCCGCTGGGCCACATCTACATGCCAGTCACCTTCGGAACTCCGGAGAACTACAGAACCGAGTTCCTGAGGTTTGAAGTGGCGAACTTCGACTGCGGGTACAACGCCATCATCGGGAGGCCTGGATTGGCCAAGTTCATGGCCATTCCGCATTACACATACATGATACTGAAGATGCCAGGACCGCAAGGGATCATAACTGTGCGCGCCGACTTCCAAGGCGCCGCAGAGTGTTTCCGAGTGGCTATTCAAGCAGCCCTCACCGCCAAGCCATCGACAGCTCCCTCCACAATGGCGAACTCTAAGCCCGAGGAGGACCTCACAGTACCGGCAAGCGAAGCTCAGACCGCGACCTCTATGCGGCCGACTGAAGAAACCAAGAGAATCAACCTGGGGTTCGCTGATGAGCGCAAGACGGCTATCATCAGCTCCAGCTTGGATGACAAATAGGAAAGCGCGCTCGTCCGGTTTCTGCAAGATAACCGAGATGTATTCGCATGGCAACCTGCGGATATGCCGGGAGTCCCAAGAGAACTGGCCGAGCACAAACTGAAGGTTTACCCCCAGGCAAGGCCGATCCGGCAAAAACTACGTCGTTTCACGCCTGACAAGAGAGAGGCTATTCGCGCCGAGTTAGCTCGCTTGGTCGCAGCTGGATTCATTAGAGAAGTATTACATCCCGAGTGGTTAGCCAACCCTGTTCTTGTACTCAAAAAGAATAAAGTGGATTGGCGCATGTGTGTTGATTATACTGATCTCAACAAACACTGTCCGAAGGATCCTTTCGGGCTCCCGAGGATAGATCAGGTGGTGGACTCCACCGCTGGATGTTCTATGCTGTCTTTCCTGGATTGCTATTCTGGATACCATCAGATTAGTCTGGCAAAGGAAGATGAAGAAAAAACGGCATTCATTACTCCGTTTGGTGCTTTCTGTTATACCTCCATGCTGTTTGGCCTCAAAAACGCTGGAGCAACTTACCAGAGAGCCATTCAAACATGCTTAGCCGATCACTGGGGCAAGCGTGTGGAAGCCTATGTGGATGATGTGGTAATCAAAACACAGGACTCAGAAGACTTCATCGAAGACTTGCAACTGGTTTTCAACAGTCTGAGGCGGTATAGATGGAAGCTTAATCCCGAGAAATGTGTTTTCGGAGTACCAGCTGGAAAGTTGCTCGGGTTTATTGTCAGCCACCGGGGAATTGAAGCTAATCCAGATAAGATTGAAGCTATCATGAAGATGGAAGCACCTCGATCGCAGAAGAAGGTTCAGCGACTTACTGGATGCATGGCAGCTTTAAGCAGATTTATATCCAGGCTGGGAGAAAAAGGTCTGCCATTTTACAAGTTACTCAAAAAGGTGGATAAGTTTCAATGGACTTCAGAAGCGCAGGAAGCTCTAGATGCTCTGAAAAAATTCTTGACAACACCACCAGTACTGAAACCACCTCGGTGAGCTACGTCAACTCAACCAGCTGAAGATTTGCTACTGTATATCTCTTGCACGACTCACGTGGTAAGCACCGCGTTAGTAGTCGAGCGAGTAGAAGAAGGACATGCCTATCCAATACAACATCCTGTCTACTTCATTAGTGAAGTCCTCGGCCCCTCAAAGAAAAAGTACCCTCAAGTTCAGAAGCTATTGTACGCAGTACTTCTAACTGCCCGCAAGCTGCGTCACTACTTTGATGACCACAAAGTCATAGTAGTTACAAGTTTTCCAATAAGGGATATTCTTCGCAACAAGGAAGCCATCGGTCGAATAGCCAAGTGGGCTTGTGAGCTGGGATCTCATGACATCGAGTTCCGACCTCGCACTGCCATCAAAACTCAAGCACTGGTTGATTTCGTATCGGAGTGGACTGAACAACAAGTACTAGACAACCCGGAAACTGCAGAAGTATGGCGAATGTATTTTGATGGCTCACTAAAGCTGCAGGGAGCAGGAGCGGGGATTCTCTTCACTGCGCCTGGAGGTGAACACCTCAAGTACGCCCTCCAGTTGCTATTCCCAGCCTCCAACAATGCAGCCGAGTATGAAGCTTTGATCCATGGATTGAACATTGCCATATCGTTGGACGTCAAAAGATTAATGGTATACGGAGACTCTCTGGTAGTCATCAGCCAGATAAACAAGGAGTGGGATTGCTCAAGCGATTCAATGGGAAAATACTGCACTGCCGTCCGAAAGCTGGAAGATAAATTCGAGGGTTTGGAATTTCATCATGTAGAAAGAGATCGGAACACAGCAGCCGATGTACTGTCCAAACTGGGGTCCGGTCGAACCTAGGTCCCACCCGGGGTTTTCGTGCAAGAAATTCTGCAGCCAAGTATCTCAATGGATCAAATAGGAGAGTGCAACATCATAGATCAACCCGAGTCAGACCCTGATGACTGGAGAAGGCCGATCATTAAGTATATAAAGAATGAAGAAGAACCAGACAACAAGAATTTGGCAGAGCGTATTGCAAGACAGTCGGCTCACTATACACTTATTGGGGAGTCATTATACATAAGGGGTGCATCAGGCGTCCTCATGAGGTGCATTCTCCCGTCCACTGGGAAACAACTTCTGGAGGAAGTCCATGCTGGGCAATGTGGAATACATGCAGCCTCCAGAACACTAGTCGGGAAGGTCTTCAGGTCAGGATTCTATTGGCCAACAGCAAAGAACGATGCAGCCGAGTTAGTTCAGAGGTGCGAAGCCTGCCAATACTTGTCAAAACAACAACACATGCCAGCACAGCAACTGCAGACCATACCAGTAACTTGGCCTTTCGCGTGCTGGGGACTGGATATGATTGGACCTTTCAAGAAAGCTCAAGGGGGATACACTCATGTATTGGTAGCAATCGACAAATGCACTAAATGGATAGAGTTCAAGCCCATTGCCTCCTTAACCTCTGCTAAGGCTGTGGAATTCATACAAGACATAATATTCAGATTCGGGATACCAAACAGCATCATAACTGATTTAGGATCCAACTTCACAAGCTCAGAATTCTTTGACTTCTGCGAGCAAAAGAGCATTCAGATCAAGTATGCATCTGTAGCCCATCCAAGAGCTAACGGACAAGTTGAGTGAGCCAACGGGATGATATTGGATGCACTCAGGAAAAAGATCTTCGATAAGAATGAAAAATTCGCAGGAAAGTGGATAAGGGAATTACCCTATGTTGTTTGGAGCCTAAGAACCCAACCTAGTCGAGCTTTGCATGGAAACACTCCTTTCTTCATGGTCTATGGGTCGGAGGCAGTGCTACCTGCTGATCTCAAGTTTGGGGCGCCAAGGCTGATCTTTGAAAGCATAGCAGAAGCTGAGACCACCAGGTTGGAGGACATAGATGTACTCGAGGAAGAACGGTTAAACGCAGTAATCCAATCAGCAAGGTACCAGCAGACTCTAAGGCGCTATCACGACAAGGCTGTGCGACAACGATTCTTCTCAGTAGGAGATCTCGTCCTCCGCCGAATTCTAACGGGAGAGGGACGACACAAGTTATCACCCTTATGGGAAGGACCCTTCGTGGTAGCAGAAGTCACTCGGCCCGGATCGTATCGCCTCACTCGGATGGATGGCACGGAAGTTGGGAACTCCTGGAACATAGAACACCTCAGAAAGTTTTATCCCTAGCTGTACCTCAAAACTGCTGGGATAATGATGATGTACTCTGTAAGGTGGAAATATGTCATCAATAAAAAAGAGGTCTCAAGGATACTCAATTCATTCACGATTGACTTGCATTCTTACTGAACTCAGGGTGACCACTATGCCCTGCTAACGGAGCAATCGACTTAAGTCGGCAACGACTTAAGGCGGTGCAACATGCTCACGCTTACTTAACTCGGGGTGACCACTATGCCCTGCTAACGGAGCAATCGACTTAAGTCGGCAACGACTTAAGGCGGTGCAACATGCTCACGCTTACTTAACTCGGGGTGACCACTATGCCCTGCTAACGGAGCAATCGACTTAAGTCGGCAACGACTTAAGGCGGTGCAACATGCTCACGCTTACTTAACTCGGGGTGACCACTATGCCCTGCTAACGGAGCAATCGACTTAAGTCGGCAACGACTTAAGGCGGTGCAACATGCTCACGCTTACTTAACTCGGGGTGACCACTATGCCCTGCTAACGGAGCAATCGACTTAAGTCGGCAACGACTTAAGGCGGTGCAACATGCTCACGCTTACTTAACTTAGGGTGACCACTATGCCCTACAAACGCAGCGATCGACTTAAGTTGGCAGCAACTTAAGACCGGTGCAACATGCTCGCGCCTATATAATTCAGGGGATGACTTCCATATCCCGCAAACAAATTTCATAATCATCATGCGTCATTACTGCCAACTCATCAACTAATACACTCTGATACAATGAGAGAGTAATTATGTCATTCGAATGGTAAACTGGTGTCCTCTAACAAATACTCGATCATGCAAACCGCGCGCTTGGAGCACGCAAAATGTTTTTCTATTTTGCAACGTCTTTCTCAGGAGCGACCGACGAAGAAGGGCGACTCGAGGAATCAGGAGCGGCATTCACGTCAGCCCTTATGTCTTCAGGAACAACCACGCCGGGTCTCCTCATCAAGATTCGTCCCGCCCAAATAGCCTTGTCCAGGGCTTTGTCGCGTTGGGCCTTGAGAGTAACAGAAGTTTCTTCAGCAGTTTTAGCAGCCAGTCGAGCGCTCTCTAACTCCTGGGCAATGGATTTTTTGGAAGCTCGGAGCCCTTTGATAGTAGCATCCTTCGCTGATATCAACTGCTTAAGCCGGGTTACCTCCTCCATGGATTCCTGCAGCTTACGACGTTGGAGGTCTAATTCTTCCATGGTGAAGTGATGACTTCTTTCCAAGATAGTCAGCGAATTGTTAGAATCTCGATACAACCTGTCAAGATTGTCACGAGAAGCAGCAAGGATACGTTTTTCTTCTTGCAAGCACAAGTCAGTTCCTTCAAAAAACCAAGCAAGTAATAGGAGCATAGCAAGGCAAAGCACAGTTTCGTATATCACCTTTTCAGAGTCGAGCTGAGCATGAAGAGAAGAACTCAGTGCATTGGCATCATCTAAGGCAGCGGAGACCTGACTCAGCTCAATCTGACTTTGAGAGTACTTTTCCTCGAAATCAGTGCATCGCTGGGCCAATTCAGCCTGATCCCGAGAATGTTTTTCCTCAAGAATTGCAATCTGCCGAGTCATTCCTAGCAAGAGGTAATCAAACAAAACGAGGTCAGAAGGTAAAAAAGTCCACAACAAAGGCGAAGAAAAGAAAAAGGGCACTAACCAGTGTTAGTCGCCTCCAACTCGGATACACGACGATGAAGTGACACTGGGTTCCAACACGTAAGAGACGAAGCCACTTCTGGGACGGAAGCACCCTGCGATCTCAGTTGGCTGGCCATCCCATCCACCAAAACCTAATGAGAAGAACAGATGAGCATAATGACAAAAGTCCATGCAACGTAAAGATCAAGCCAAAAAACAGCACAGTACCTGGAGGTTGGAAAAGAACGAAGGGATCCCCAAATCAGGAGAAATCAGCTGATAATCAGGCGCAAGGCCACCACCCGAAGCAGCTTGCAACGGACCAGTAGGAATCAGCTCAGCGCCTTCAACAGAGCCGAACGCCCGATCAATGGGGACGCTGCCCTCTAAAGCGACCCCCTGGTCCCAAGTTTGGGCTACCACCATGCAGCCAGAGTGTGGAGGTGATCCCGCGTGAACGTCCATGGAAGTGCAGGAAGGAGACCCTGCTTGGGCACCCTCGGGGGCTGGGTCATAGTTGGCACTGCCCACTTGAGCCGGATCATCCCCGGCAGCACCCTCGGGGGCTGGGCAGTGGCTTACACTCTTCATCCGAGCTAAGTCATCCCCGACGACATCCTCAGGGGCTAGACATGTGTCAGCACCATTCTTGAGGTCCAGACTCTCCGCAGTAACCACCTCTAAGGTTGACAGGCCCTCAGCCACTTCCATGGAACCAGGACGATCCAAGTTAGCATCCCGACCCTCGAGATCACGCTCTAAGGTCGACGAGGCACGGGATGACCTCAACCCAGCATCAGGCACGGCAGCGCAAGCCTCCATCGCATCATCATCCACTGGCTCTGATAACAAGTCCTCTGGGACCATATCTTCAAGAGTCTGATCAAAGTTGGCCAGGGACAGTTCTTGCAGACCAATGAGGGCAGACAAAGCAGGAGAGGGAACTCCACTACTTTCACCACTGGCAAGGAATTGCCGACTGTTCTTCCGAGTTAGAGGGACCTCATTCTCTTCCTCCCTGTCGTCTTCATCAGCAACACAGACAACACCCCCATTGGGATCAGCGACAGATGGAGTACACCCATTGGGATCAACAACAAACATACCACACCCATTGGGGTCAGCATCAGTAAATTCAGGCACGGGAACCTCCTCAGCAGCAGGAACCGAGGGACCAGCGCCCCAATCCAAACTAGATACTTGCCGAAGACGTCTCTTTTTCTTTTTCTGCTCATCAGCAGAAAGATCAGTTTGATTGGCTCGGCAAGGACGTCTCGGGCGAACACGGATAGGTCTCTGCACATCCAAAGGTGTACCAGCTTCTGGGAGAGGCGCCACCGCCAATGTCCCAGCAGGAGCAGCATCAGAAGAATCTTCAGCCAGCATATCAAGCATATCACTTATTTCTGCATCATTAGGATCCAAAGGCACCTCAAAATGGACTTGTCGTTCGTCATCAGGAATCTCCCCAAGCGAGGCAACCAAAGCACTGACTTCTTCATTAGAGGGTCGCGTTCTAAGGCCCAAATTGCCATCAGTCGCAGGTGGATTTGACACGAAAAGAGTGAAGACTTTGGCAGGAGGCAAATTCCAGGCCGAGTATGCCGCCGGAGCACCAACATTGGACACCTTGCCCCTGAGAATCATTTCCAGTCGGCTCACCAAGTCTGTGGAAGGGATTCTCCTGTTGGTAACCCGAGTTGAATCGGCTATCCCTCGATACAGATAAGCTGGGTGGACCCTATCTTTCAGTGGCTGAATGTTCTTGAAAACGAAGTCAGCAACCACAGCTTCAGCAGTTAGACCTTTCTCTTTCAGCAGTCCAACTTCAGCTAGCAACACACCGGCTTCAGCAACCTCCTCGTCTGTGGGAGACTCGGTCCAGCTTGGGGTGCGAACGTCTGGCTGTCTTCCCGACCGGGGGGGAGAGAATTTCCATAATTATCAACTATGAACCACTCTAGACGCCATCCCTTAATGCTGTCTTTAAGGGGAATCTCAAGATATTCAGTCTTCCGTCCCCGACGCATCTCCAAACTAGCACCCCCGACCAACTGATGGTGTCCCCCGGCCATCCCAGGGCGACAATGATACAGATATTTCCATAAACCAAAATGTGGCAGCACGCCAAGAAAGGCTTCGCATAAGTGGACGAAGATGGAGATTTGCAGAATTGAGTTAGGGTTCAGGTGGGTCAGGTTAATGTGGTAGAAATCAAGGAGACCACGGAAAAAGGGAGAGATGGGAAGGCCAAGGCCGCGGAGAAGAAAAGGAGCGTAAACTACAGACTCGTGGGTATCCTCCGTCGGGACAGTAGTCCCGTGGCAAATCCGCCAAGAACAGAGTTCCCGTGGAGGAAGAACCCTGATGGACACGAGGTGGAGGAGTTCAGCTTCGGAGATGATAGACATGTGGTTACCTGCAAAAGGCAACTGGCTGTTGGGATCGATTGGAGGAATCACCACAGCGGACGAGCTCGCGATTTTCCTCTTGGGAGCCATCTCGATTCTACCAGTGAGCAGATTGGAGGCGAGCGCAGAGAGGATTCGGAAGCGGGAATGCAAGAACTAGGGCGCGGAAAGCAAAGGCGGCTAAAAGCGCAGCTCTTATGGGATATTCTCGAGCCAGATACCGTTTCAAAAAGTGCCCAGTCATCACCCGGTGGTTATTTCCAAAACCCCAGCGTGCCACGTGGTCATTTGGCAGTTATCTCCAAAAAGCCGATGGGCCACCTCATCACTCGGTTATCATCCTCAAAACAGCTCATGCGGCCTGCTGTCACTCGGCGTAGCCTCTAAAACGCTGATCTCGTGTTCAATCGCTCGGCATTACTTCAAAAATGCCGACGGCGACCTTCAATTACTCGGCGTTGCCTCTAAAACGCTGATCTCATGTTCAATCGCTCAGCATTACTTCTAAAAATGTCGGCGGCAACCTTTAATCACTCGGCGTTGCCTCTAAAACGCTGATCTCACGATTCAATCGCTCGGCATTACTTCTAAAGTGCCGACGGCGACCTTCAACCACTCGGCGTTGCTTCTAAAACGCTGATCTCACGATTCAATCGCTCGGCATTACTTCTAAGATGCCGACGTCGACCTTCAATCACTCGGCATTGCCTCTAAGACGCGGGTACAGCGTTCAGTCGCTCGGCATTACTTCTAAAACGTCGATACAGACTACAAGATTACTCGGCAGCTACTTCTGGAAGCGTCAGTATGATGTCCAAGTTATTCGTCTACTGTCTCAAAAGAATCAGTTTTATAAACAAGCAAAGCAAGTCATCAAGAAGAAGCCAACGTCATTCTTTCATTAAGGGAAGACAATAAGTTTACAAATCAACTCTTTGCGAGTTGATGCTTCCCTACTATTACTATACTACATTACACTACTCTACATTACTACTACATTATTCTAACTATACTAAACTATACTAATATCTAAGAAGACCAGTGGCGTCTAGCCACTGGCCCTGCCCCTGCCGCCGCCGCCGCCCTTGGTGCTGCCCTTGCTGCTGCCGCCCTTGGTGCTGCCCTTGCTGCTGCCGCCTTTGGTGCTGCCCCTGCTGCCGCCGCCGTCGCCGCTGCTCCTGCCACTGCCGCTGTCGTCGCCGTCGCCACCGTCATCGCCGTCGCCGTCGTCGTCGTCGTCGTCCTCATCCTCGCCGCCGCCGTCCGAGTCCTCCTCGCCCGAGGAGTACTCCGACTCATCCGAGCCCTCGAGCCCGGAGCGCTCGACGGCCCGGATGTATGTCCAGACTTCCGCGGCTATCCCCTGGGAGTCGTCCGAGTCATCGGACGACGCCGGGGGAGAAACGGGAGCCGGAGATCCCTCGGACTCGGAGGAGAACTCCTCCTCCGAGTATTCCGAGTCACCGAAATCCTCCGATGGAGGAGTCGGTTCGCGCTTGCGCTTGTTGCTTTTGCCCATGGTGGAAGCAAGCGGGAGAGAAGAGAAGGAAGCAGTAAAGAACAGCGAAGAGATGTGAAGAAACCAGAGGGGCAACAGCGTTATTTATAGAAGGGAAAGGCAACCGCTCACCTCCAACCGCGGTCACTGAACAGTCGCAAAGCATTCAATAAGCACTTCCACCCGTCTGGAGACACGTCAGGCGGCTGACGCCGTTTCATGCAACACTACACCCATTGGGACTCTAGTCAACAGCGCAAAGGATATGATTACACTCACCGTCCCATCACATTACAACTCAGAAGCAGCCGGCTAAAACACTCAGCGTACCAAGCCGTCCCTTGCCCACACCCATTGGGGGGGGACGCCCAGGAATTATCAGTATATTTTTCAAAACGGTCACATCTGTGCAGAGCATGCAGTGAATGCCTCAAGACAAAAATGAGATATCAACAAGAGTTAGAGGGAAGCCAAATATAGCCAGCAGAGTGCAAAATATGGTCGACAGACACGACTTGAAGACTAGACAGAGAACGTCCATCAAATGTCCAATCAGTCACAGAGCAAATAAATTACACTACCTAGCAAGATACGGAAGGATTGCAAACTCGGCTGCAAAAGACAAAATACATGCTGACCTCTGAAGCATAATATTGATGACATAGCACGGATGACATCATGCCAACTTTTTTACAAGCAGAAAGGGTAATCTTCAGCAAAAGGACATAAAAAGAAGACCTTCAAGTGAATTATCCTCAAAAATCCACTTGAAGGTCGGGGGCTACACCCATTGGGTGCACCTCCGGTGCACCCTATGGATTATCATTCCAAGCCGAGATAGTGCTGATTTCTAAAGCATGGGACAAGATTAAAAAAGCCAACCTTCAACCAAAATGAGCGAACACAAATGGAAATGATCTCTACTGAAGACCTTCGAGTAGATTATTTTCTAAAATCTACTCGAAGCTCGGGGGCTACACCCATTGGGTGCACCTCCGGTGCACCCAATGAAGTTCGGAATCCTACAAATTGGAATGCCGACCTCTAAGGCACAGGCGCGAAGCCAGATTTTGGTCAACAAGTGATCGGAGCAGGAGAAGACAACAGGAAGCCACCTTTCTTCAGATTACCTGCAAGCTGGACCTGAGATCTTCGGGTTGATTATCTCTAAATTAACCCAAAGATCGGGGGCTTGTGGGGAATAGATATCCCCCGGGTCCACTAAAAGAGTAAAGGACCTCACGAAAGGCCCAAGGGCCTAATGAATCGTAAGGTCATTCTTTCGTGGGCCTGGGGAAAAACAGCCAGCGAAGCAGAACGACATGGGGCCGGATTGGAACAAGCCCGGACGGCCCGCAGCATCGAGCGAATGACCGCAACAGAGATCCGACTTTCCCGCGCTGGAGCCTTCATGCAACGAAGCCACGCGGGGATAAGTCGGCGAGGGTTACGTAGGGATAATCTCAAGAGGTTCACTATCTTTTAGCTACTCGTTGCTATCTTATCCACGTGTACTGCCCCATGGTCGAGTATATAAGGCCTAGGGGGCACCCCTTCAGGACGATCGACACTTTGCTTAGCCATCCACATCAACTCTCTGTATTCTCAATCCAGAGAGCTTTCTTGTAACCACATCCACCAAGCATACTCATCAGGACGTAGGGTGTTACGCATCTCTAAGCGGCCCGAACCTGAAAAACTTGTCCATTGTCCCTCGTGCGATCAGCGCGAACCATTTTGCTACAGTTGTCGACACCGTCCTACTCCTAAAACACCTTGAGGGGCAACCCCGGGTGTGCGGTCGGACCCAAAACACCGACAAAACCCTCTACCCATCTGTTACCTACAGATGTATCTTAGGCTCTTCTCCCAAACCCGATGGGTGACACCCAAGCTCAAGAAGGAAGAGATCCTCATCATCAAACGAAGGATAGAAGTCAACCCAGATCTCCAGATGCGACGGGGACCAACACCCAAGATGGAGTCTTACCTTGCCCTAATCTTTCTTACTATCCTTGCTCTAACCACATCTCATTATTCCTAGGAGGCCTTACATAAAAGATGCTTATGTTTCCCAATAACCTACTATTTATTGGAAAGGAAAACATTTTGTTAATGGAACAAAAAAATTAAAAAAATTAACTAAAACTACACATAGAACTTTCTGCAACCTCTTTCTTACTAATCTCGAGGATGAGATTATTTTTAAGGGGGTAGAATTTGTAACACCCTAAAGTTCAATCTTGTGAAAGTAAGGAAAATTTCTCGAAAGATTTTAAATCAAAACACCTTTCCTTAAGAATGTTCATAATTTGAAGTTGCTACTCCCAAAATTAATATATTTTTTAACTAAAATAAAAAGATACCTAGATAAACTAAATTATCCTTAGATTGAAATTATATAAGAATTATGATTAAACTAATACTTAATATATAATATACAATATAAATTATATTTCCCTAAAAATTCATGGGATGTGAACTATTCCCTATTTCATGATTGGAACCATGTATAAAAGAACTAAAATAAAACAAATATATATATATAATATATATATATATAATATAATATATATATATAGTTTTTGCATTCATGCTGGTGTTTTATTGATGCATCTAAAGGTAAAAAGTTTGGAATTCAAACTTGAGTTTGATTATGTTTTAAAATAGAAATCAGAAAATAAAAAGAAAAAAGCCACACCAGCACTCACCTAGGCCGAATCTCAGCCCGCGGCCCACTCATTTTCTCCCCCCTGCGGCTGCATGGGTCGAATCCCTGTCAGTCGGCATTCACACAGAGCACGCCTGTTTTTTTCCTGTGTCACTGCATGTGGGGCCGAGAGAGCTGCGTCGTCTTCCTCCTCCAATCGGACTCGAGCATCGCTATCCGGTTTCCTCTGCACATAATTCTCCCCAGCAGCAGTTGTGGATTTATGGGGGGCCTCGCCAGCTGTTCCTCAACCGAGCGTGGAGTATCATAACCAACAATGCTCGGATGAGATTTATCCGGGTTCTGCTCGGGTGTTTGTTTTCAAATCCAGCATGGGTCGTTACCCCACCACCGCACCCCAAGGCTTGTGCGTAGTATATATATGCTCCCTACCGAGATCCCTTGGCTATCGGCGCTAGGTTGTCTTCAAGAATGAGGCAAACCCAGGGTTTGGTGAGGTCGAGTGGGGGAGGAGATTGTCGTCATGGCTGCTCCTTGTCTGGGTGCGAGACTGATGCCGGTAAAGTACTCAAGAAGGTTCACGGTGGCACGCTACACGTGGTTGTGGCCTTCTCGGCAATGTAGTCCACCAGAGCGCTACCAATCGCTCACCGGGATCAAGCCACCGCCGCAATACCGCCCTGCGACATGGGCGGAGCCCTCTGCACCGCCCATGCTAGGTGAGACCCCTCCCCTTCGTTTCTCCTTTGTGCCCTCGTTGTAAAGCACCTCTTGGATCGGATTTTGGGGCATCATGGCATAATGTAATGCAGCTTCGGTGGTCGCCGCCGCGACCCCTAGGCAACGGCCATGGCACTCGTTGGGAGGAAGATGACCCTCTGCCGTCAGACCATTGTGGTGCGGTCTGGATTAAATCAGGGAGGATGTAGACATCTTGCGCCGTAGATGCCCTAATCGACGGCTACGATTAAATGAGAGAATCACCCTTCGCGACATCTGATCTTGGTCATTTGATTGAAATCGGGTGGCCACGGTTGGATGTACCAGTTATTTATAAAGCAAAATCTAATCTAGGCCATCGGCTAGTGATCCAACGACCCTAGAATCTTGATACCCCTTCGGCCACGGATGTTTCGCAAAAGAGCCCTCGGACTCCTTTTAAATCAACCTGCCATCCACTAAAGTGTAAAAAGCGTAGCAGTTAGGTCCTCACATTTATGAAAAAGACCTTGTGCTTTCCAGATAATATATCTAGCGACCAATAGTACCCAGAAATAATAGGATAAATACCGAAAATGTATTTTTAGGTATATAAACAATTCCAAAACTTAGATAATTCATAACTTAATTGTTTTAACTCCGATTTGATCCGTTCCAGTTGCATTAGATCTATATTGATATTGTTTATCATCCAGTAACTTTATTTTGTTATGAAGTTGGGATTAAAAAATTATGCACTTAGTTCTTTTTAATCCAACACTTAAAACTTCGGAAATCAATAACTTCTTCGTTTTAATTCCGATTTGGTCTATTCAAGTCGCGTTAGCTTCATATGAATATTTACTATGTAGTAACATCATCAATTACACTATATCGCATAATTTTACAGTTAGATATTTACTTAACCTATGTCTACTAGATCAACTCTTCTAAACAAAGCTAACATGTCCATAATTATAATTTGGTTAAAATATGATCTCTAGTCAAGTTATATATAAATTTAAAGTTCAATTAATTATTTCTTTAGATTATCTTTATAAAATCAAAACAAGACCTAGTTTTAATCACTTAATCACGTGGGTCTTCCATAAACTATACCTCTTCAACTGTAACCCCAATTTTAGCGGTTCTCGAACCCACGATCTCGTAGTGACGCGTAGATTATTATTATGCAGTTTGTTATTATGTTTGGTGTAATGTTAATTTTGCCTATACCATGTTTTTCTACGACTAGCAGCGAGGTTACGAGTCACTAGAAGAGCAAGTTGGTACCTAGAATCTCAAGTCCCAGGCAAGTTGTGCCCTTGATCACTTCTTTTTACCCAATCATGTTCTTATTAATCATAATGATCTGCATAGGTTAATTTTGATGGGACCCAATAGGTTACCCTTCATTGACTCTCTTTATACATTGTTTGCCACTGAATTTTTGGGTAGTACCTGCTATTGCTTTATGTGGTTTTGGGTATGGAGATATACATTATTCATGATGATACTTTTATTATCAGTTTGTTATTTACTGTTCATGATAAGATTATTATGTTAATTGGAACATGGAGAACCACCCGGGAAAACAGTGCTACCACAAGGGTGGTATGGGACGCCCTTGGCTGACTAATTAGGAAAGCTAGTGGAGGACTACCTTACCCGAATGGGGCAAGGGCAGTAGGGGAGTGGTCAGTGTAGGGAGGTCCTTGGATTGATTTTGCTGTGATGGCGCTCAGGCGAGGGATCTCTGCATTGGAGCTTCTTAGAAACTGTTGCGGGTTTTCTGAAGCTGGTGGAACTTTGTAAAGGCCTCGTAGTATTACCCTGCCTCGCCTCCTCGGTAGAGGTGTATGGGAAGTCGCGATCCCTTGGCAGATGGGTAACATGACTTGTGGGTAAAGATGCGCAACCTCTGCAGAGTGTAAAACTGGTATACTAGCCGTGCTCACGGTCATGAGCAGCTCGAACACTCACATGATTAACTTTTGGAATTAAATTCAATTTGTCATATGCATCGCATTGGGATTATTATTATTATTTACTATTACTATGGTTTGGTATTCAATTATATTTAGTAACTGCTAATAAAATTTTGACCAACTTTAAAAGCAATGCTCAGCTTTAACCATCATCTTTGGTAAGCCTTACACTTCACATGAGCTCCCACCTTGGTGAGTTCATGCATATTATTCCCCATAACTTGTTGAACGATGAACGTATGTGAGCTCACTCTTGTTGTCTCACACCCCCATAGGTTAAGAACAGTTATCGCAGGATGGGGCGCATGGAGGAGGCTGTGACGAGTTTGTGAGAGGTCTAGGTCGTCGTCTCCCAGTCAACTTTGGGTTGCTGGATCATTATCTCCTTATGATGTAATTATTTATTTATTTTGCACAAAACTCTTATTATATAGTAAAAATGTGACATTCGTTTCTATACCACTATTCATCATATATATGTGTGAGACTTGGTCCTAACACACCTGTATATTATTTCGCACCCGGGTATTGGTGCCCCCGAAACCCGGGTGTGACAAACATGGCGGTTTCTTCCACGGGCTAGAGAGAGAGGTGTGTGTGGGTGAGAGGGAGAGAGGCCTGAGGAGGGAGAGAGAGAGGTGTGCTAGGAACTGACGGGAGTTACTTAACTTCTGTCGGCATGGCGCCAAGCCTACGAAAGTTAATAAACTCCCATCGTCTAGCCTGACCGATGTGTTTTGGCTTAATTCTCGTCTAGTCTGCTAATTTTGAGTTGATGGAAGCTATTTAACTCTCGTCGGTTTGTCCAAGTGCTGACGAGAGATTCCATGGCCCATGGAAATATTCACGATTCCTTTTGTGAATGGACCACGATCTTGGTCGTTAGTATTAAGTGAGCCTGCATACTCTGTCCCGGTAGTAAATACGAGGGGCCGCTAAGAAGGAGACAACATTAGGGCAATGTTAATAATATAGCTCATAGTTGGTTTTATAATTTTATAATATTTTTATATCACATATAGTAACTAAAAGCCTAGTCATATAATAACTCTCTCATGATACAAGTTGTACATGTAATATTTGGTTTATCTCTTCCTCTAACAAAATGTTGGGAGTCTATACGTAGTCCACTTTTAGCTGGCTACTAGTAAGTAGACCACTATGTTTATCTCTTTATTCTCTTTCTTTTATGCCACCACAAATATAATGTGGCACCTCTTGAAGCTCGTCTATGTCACCTTATTATACTTGCTCTTATTAGATTAAGGGACTGTTTGAAACCTCTAGAGCTAGTAGTTAGCAAGCTAATAAATTGTTAGCTGAAATGGACTAGCTAACTATTAGCTAGGAGTTGTTTGAAACATCCAGCTAATAGGTTGGTTGAATCTATTAATTTCTCATAGTGCCCATGTATTGAGCCGTTGAAAGGATAAGGGATAAAGTTGTCTTTTGCCAAGTTTTAGCTCATTTTAGTTGTCGTAATCTAGTTAATAAACGAATTATTAGATGGAGGTTAAAATAACAATAAATTAAGGCTTTAGCTAGACTATTTACTTATTTAGGGAATATTTGTTTCATTTAGTCTAGGGACTAAAGTTTAGTTTAGGAACTAAAGATTAATCTCTATCTTGTTTAGTTGCAGGAACTAAAAGTACTTAGAATGTATTAAATGACTCATAAGAAGATCAAAATACCCCTTGTCATTCTCTCGTCATTAGTGTAATTGAAATAAACAAAGGGGCGAAAGGTAAAATTAATATGGTTTAGTTCTTTTTAGTCACTCCATAAGATACCTAGGGACTAAAGCAGTTTAGTACTTATTATAATTTAAGGACTAAATGAGACTAAAAATGACTAATATAGCCCATATAACTAAACAGGTCCTTAGAAGCCGGCCCTACCTCTAATTTTTAGATGTTAATAATTATCTCTAGATTCCTTAGGCCTTGTTCGTTTACGTCGGATTGCACCCGGAATCGTTCCAGCTAATCAAAGTTTATATAAATTAGAGAAGTAATCCGGCTAGGAACCGTTCCGATCCATCAATCCGACACAAACGAACAAGACCTTAATATCCATATATTCCGTGTGCTACCGTCTTTAGTATATTCGAACTAAGCTTTTTTTAGTCCACATGGTTGCTTGTCAGATGAGACTGGCCACGCAATTATTGCACATGCATGCACCGCAAGGTCCAAGCATGCCCCAGCTGGATCCCGTCAGCATTGAATCGCTGATCTAGCTAATCCCGAATCCGATCAGATGCTTTTAACGCAGCGCATGCAGACGCGAAACACGTTTTTGTGTGGCACACTGGCAAATGGCACGTGTGTGTGGACCGGTGGACCAAAAGTTGTAATTATTGTTTATTTCTAAACACTAATGTACGTGTAATGTAAGTGTAGTATAGTGGTTAGTTCTAAATTTCTATAGTAGGGGGCAAAAGCTCGCTTTACATTATTTTTATATAATTATTGTTTATTTTTAAACACTAGTGTATATGTGGTCTAGTGGTGGCTGCGGGATGTTAGAGTCCATAGTGCAGTAGCTGAGATCGTGTTGAGCATGGGACCTATATGGCACGACGCTAAGGCGGGAGGTGCGTGGGGTGGGTCCAGTGTGTCAGCGCAAGATAAAACTATGGTAGCACCAGGTGCGCACCTTTCATTCTTAATAGTAGTAGAGACATATATTGGGAGCTTTTAAAATAAGATCTAGTGATGTGTAATTGTTTTTTAAGAAAAACCTCTGACCATGTACTGTTAGTTAAATTTTAAACTTCAGCAATATATACATATATACTAGCCAGTTGTACATGCTTTGCTACAGTTTTTTATATATCATATAAATAGTTATTGAGATATTTATTGAAACATAATTATTGTTTATTTCATTCTAAACACTAAGATACGTGTGGTCTATTGGTTAGCCCCAAATTTCTGTAGCAGGGGCGTGGGTTAGCAGCGTGGATGGGGTCGGTTGCTAGGCAGGCGTAGTAGCTGGCTGCGCAAGCGCTAGGATCTACAGGGTAGTAGCCGAGAGCATGGGGCGGATCCAGAGTGTCAGCATAGAGAGTAAAGTCGTGGTAGCAGCAGGTCCCATATTAAAAATATACACCGTATAGAAGTATATATATATATATATATATATATATATATATATATATATATATAGATATAGTATTTAGAGCCCTGGGCTCTTTTTAACTACAGGAAGCCCCAACCACCCGCTCGGTTGACCAGGCGACCATCCGGTCCACCCACTATAATGTTTACGCTTAGTTATACACAAGTTTACGCTCATGTACCATTGTATAAAACCAACCGCTCTACCTGGCCTTCCGCGCGATGGCTGAGACTAGGGTTTCAGTGGCGGCTGTTGCGCGACACGAGCGAGCACGGCGGTCAAGCATCCCATAGACGAGATCCATGGCGATCGCCTCCCTGTCATCGTTCCAGAGGTGCCTCCTAGCCCAGATCTGTTCGCCCCTCGCCCTCTCCAGACTCGGTGATTCGCAGACTCGGCCAGCTGCCTAGGCACCGGCCACCGGCGTCCGGATCTCCTGCTCTGCTGCTCGCCACCACGGGGGCTCTCCGGCGTTGGCTCGACGCGGCAGTGCCCCCCGGTTACTCTGCCTCCTCGTCCGACCCCAGCGCCAGCCCCAATATCTCCTCCGCGATGCCATCTCCGACACCCTCTCCTGCTTCCGCGCCATCACCGACCAAGAATCCAGCTTCGGGCATCCCTGCGTCACCGCCTGCACCGAGCTCCATTGGCCAGATGCCGACCGCCGCCTGCACCGAGGTCCATTGGCAATTCTCTATGATTCCTCTTTCTTGTCTCTCTAGTGACGGGTGTGGATTTTGTGGAATCTACGATTGATGGAGTTACGATTTGGGGGTTTTCTGCGCTTAAGGCAGCTGGCGGGGTTCGGGAGCTTCGGATCTGGTTTGTGGATTTCCATCCGCAAGGGCTGTTTGGGGTTCCGAGGTTGTGGGTTTCTGCTGGAATATATTTTCTAACCATAGAATTTGTTTATTGGAGTTCAGATCCGTTCGTATTTGAGTCTGGATGTTTAACATCCGATACCGCATCCATATCAGAACAAATAAATCTGTATATGATGTCGATATCCATTTGTATCCTATCCGACATAGCTAGTTGATACTATCCATATTCAAATCCGAATAGAAATCTGGAAACAAATGTAATATTAGTGATATACGATTGTGTCCGATCCATGTGCACCCTTAGCTTTATGATTTCACTGGGTTATTTGTGGGTATAGTTTCACTTATTTTTTGCCTGGCTCCAGTTTTCTTCATTTAAGAGCAGTGCACGTATTCAGAAGCTGACTATGTAATTTCTTATATGTTGCTTTGAGGCAAATTGAACAGGGATTTGTTTGGCTTCCAAATGGTTTGTTGGTCCTAAAATAGTCAGAATAACATGACATTTGTGCTATAGGTAATATGATCTTCTAACTCAAGTTTGCATTCAGTTTAGACTTTAGGTTATGTTAGTCATAACAAGCTTGAAAAGACATATTAACAAGGAAAGATCATATTAACAGTTCATGTTACGTTTGCAGATATGGACCTCAGTGGTTTTGTCCACATTAGGAAAGCTGGAAGAGCCTTTTGAACTCAGTTTTTTTGCTAACAGTGGTGTTATGGTGAAACCGAGTTTTGTGTGTATGTACCAACAGCTAAAATGTAAACACGACATTATCATAGCTGAGTACAGGAATAATTATCTTTTATATCTTATTGTAAAATCTGAAACAGTTCTCCTGTAGATGGTTAGCTTGCATTTTACGCTACAATTACCTCAGATCACTTCTTGTTGTATCTTACACCAATTTACGAAATTTCTTGATGCATTCTATGACAATCTCACGCGCTGAGAGATACATTCGATCTACATTCGTTATTATGAAACAGATGGACGATTTACGCTAAAATTCATACTCATTTACGTTGTTTTGGTTCACGATTTACGCTTAAATCCGTCCGAGCCGTAAATTTGGGCTCCATTCGCCATTACGAAACAGATATACGATTTATGGTAAAATTTGTGCTAATTTACAATGTTTTGGTTCAGTTTTACGCTGAAATCCATTCGAGCCAGAATCCGCGCTCAATCGGCCGCACACGATTTTCACGCCGTAATTCAGGCCTCATTTGCTGTTACGAAACATGTATACGATTTACGCTAAATTGTGTACTCATTTACACTGTTTTAGCTCACGTTTTACGCTAAAATCTATTTGAGCCAAAACCCGCGCACGATCGGACGCACGCGATTATTACGCCGTAATTTTCGGGACCCATTTACGGTTTCGAAACAGATATACGATTTACGCTAAATTTCGTACTCGTTTACGCTGTTTTGGTTCATGTTTTACGCTAAAATCTTTCTGAGTCAGAACCCGATCACGATGGGACGCGCGAGATTTTTACGCCGTAATTTTCGGGCCGCATTCGCAGTTTCAAAACAGATCTACGATTTACGCTAAAATTCGTAATCATTTACGCTGTTTTTGTTTACGTTTTACGCTAAAATCTGTCCGAGTCAGAACCCGTGCCCGATGGGACGCCCGCTGGTACGGGACGTGGCTATACCTGGCTGGGGCTTTCTGGTACTAATGGAAGCCCAGGGCTTCCATTACCTCGTCCCTATATATATATATATATATATATATATATATATATATATATATATATATATATATATATATATATATACTTGTGAATCCTAAGTTTCTAATAGAATATAGAAAGCCCTGGCTGCCCATCTCCCACATGTGTTCACATGATGCACGTTTCTCGTCTTCTCTCGCACGTCCATTTTTCCCAGCCCGCGCACAGCCAAGCACGCGCCGAGCCTGGCCCCCGAGAAACGGTCGTTTTTGGCGTACGTGACGAGCCTGGCTTTGTAGGGAATCTTGCATCAATAGAGCAGCTTGGCCCAAGTGACCGTCCGTCCAGACATCCAAACATAGACATGCTGCATCTGTGCGTACAGGTCCAGGCAAATACATACATCAAACACGACATTTGTTTCCATTTTCATGTACGAGAAATTAGAAAGAGTATTTATTAATTTAAATATTTTGTTCCGTACATAAGATCTCTATAACAGTCATACAACTATACTCGTTAGAAACATTTTATGACATATATTAATATTAATTATACTACATGGTATAGATATTTATGCAATACGGTACGCTGCGTAAAAAATCAGTTTCCTGCTACATGTGCATAAATTTAGGATGACAAAATTGCGTGTTAAGAGGAAATCGATTGACATACATGGAAACAAAAAAACTAAATTTAAATGCTTTTCCATAGATATAGAATCTCTCCAACAGCAATGCAGATAGGCTTATTTGAACCAGTTTATGACATATATTGATACTAATTATACGACGGTATAGATATTTATGCAGTGTGCCACACCGTGTAAAAAATCTGTTTCCTGCTGCATGCGCACAAATTTAGGATGACAAGAATGTGCGTTGAAAAGAAATATATTGGCATGCATGGAAACAAAAAATATGATTAAAATGTTTTATTTCGTCCATAGAAATAGGATCTCTACAACAACCATGCAGTTAGACTCGTTGAAACCAGTTTAGGACATATACTGATACTAATTATGCTACACGGTATAGATATTTATGTAGTGTGGTACTCCGCATAAAAAATCTGTTTTCTGCTGCATGCTCACAAATTTAGGATTACAAGAATGTGCGTTCAAATAAAATGGATTGGTATTGCCAGATTTACCTCATTTCTTGTCCACACGGTATAGATTTCACTATTTGATAATCTCTCGCGGGGATTAGCATGAAGCCCCTCAATTTATAATTGAAAGTCGTCTAGAGGGGGGTGAATAGGCGAAACCTGAAATTATAAACTTTAAACACGCACTATTACCGGGGTTAACGTTAGAAATAGTTCGGAGTGAGGAAGATAGTTCTCCTTGTTATGAGTTGCTCAATCAATGCAGATAAATTTGGGAGCAAACTCAAATCAATATGAGCAAGGGAACTCTAGAGAGAGGGAAAAGGGAAAAACAAATCGAGTGAAGATCAACACAAATAAACACGATGATTTGTTTACTGAGGTTCGGTTCCAAAGAACCTAGTCCACATTGAGGAGGCCACAAATGTCAGGTCTATTCCAACCCTTTTCACTCTCTCAATCGGTCACACAGACCGGTCGAGTGCTTCTCCTTAATCACTTGGGTCACTAAGACCCCGCAAGGATCACCACACACTTAGGTGTCTCTTGCTAGCTTTACAAAGCACTTAAGAAGTTCAGAGTGAGAACGGAAAAGCAATCCAAGCAACAAGAGAAAGAAAAGAAACACTAAACACCCTCTCTCAAGTCACTAAACAATTGAGTTGATTTTGAGGCTTGGAGAGGATTTGATCTTTTGATTGTGTCTTAGAGTGTATGCTTTTGCTCTTGTATTGAATGTGAAGGGCTGAAAACTTGGATGGCTTGAATGGTGGTGGTTAGCGGGTATTTATAGCCTCAACCAGTATTCCAGCCGTTGTTGTCGATGGGCACACCGGACAGTCCGGTGGTGCACCGGACAGTGCATTGTTCACTGTCCGGTGCGTGCCACGTCAGTAGACCGTTGGGGTTTGGAGCGGTTGACCGTTGAAGTCTTTTGTCCTCTTGTGAAACCAGACAGTCCGGTGCATTCTGACTTCGCGGTTCTAACTTCTTACTTGCGCACTGTTCACTGTTCATCTGACATCACAGTCGACCGTTGGGCGCAGTTGGCCGTTGCTCTGTTGGCTCACCATTCATGCCTGGTGCACACTGGACAGTCCGGTGATTTATAGCGGAGCGACTCACAGAAAAAATAGAGAGCGGCCAGTTCGTGGGTGCCTTGGCCTGGGCACCGGACCGTGTCCGGTGCGCCACTAGCAGCACCTTTACTTGTTATTGCTTCAAACTTTGTAGAGTTCCCCAACTCATTTTATTTGTTGGTTTATGTTGAACTTTGCACCTGAGATAAATAACAACTAGGCAAACTCTAGTTAGTCCACGTGGTTTGTGATGGACGTCAAACACCAAAATCGATAATAGGAAATGTTAAGACCATTTCCCTTTCAATAATCATTGTATCCCATATCCACTAAAAATAGTCACAACATCTTGTGCGTCCACCGAAGACGGGCGCAGCGGGGCACACCTACCTTGTTAGCAGTGGCGGATCCAGAAATGAGTTAAAGGGGGACTGACCTCCCAGTGATGAGTGATAGAGACAACACAAACTTGTTTTTTCTCTATTCTCTTCTAATCTCTACCTCTTTCTCCAATAAATTTTTATGGATATAGGGAGTACACTACCGGACACAGCTCCTTCGCTGAGTGCCTTAGGCACTCGGCAAAACATATAAAACACTCGACAAACACTTTGCCGAGTGTAACACTCGACAAAGAATGCTCGGCGAACTGTACATCGGCAATGGTCTCTTTGTCGAGTACTTTTTGTCGGGCACTCGGCAAAGACATTGCCGAGTGCCATTTGGTACTCGGCAAAGAAAAGTCGCTGTCACGGCGCCAAGTGACGGTGATGGATCCTTTGCCGAGTGTCTTCTTTGGCACTCGGCAAAGAGGCTAATTTTACCGAGTGCCTGCTATCATGGCGCTCGGCAAAGACGGCTCCAGTGGGCCCCACCGCCAGTCCCTTTGCCGAGAGCTCTCGTAGGCACTCGGCAAAGGAGGCTTCTTTGCCGAGTGTCTAATGGACTGACTCTCAGCAAAGAGTCCTCCAGTGGGCCCCTTTGCCAGTCCCTTTGCCGAGTGCGCTGGGCGGCACTCGGCAAAGGTAGCTTCTTTGCCAAGTGTCTTAACCACAGCACTCGGCAAAGAAGGCTTTACCGGTTCCCAGGTGTCCTTCTTTGCCGAGTGCCATGGTCATAACACTCGGCAAAGATACCCTTTGCCGAGTGTTACACTCGGCAAAGTGACCAGGAAGTCCCTTTTTATTCGTTTTTGCTGTTCCATCCAAATAAACAAAAGATATATATCATTCACATCACATTATATATCATTCGCATCACAAAATCAACACATTTATCATCAACACCATATATATCACAAATATCACCACATAAATCAGGTTTCACAGCACATAAGTCTCAATAAGTATCTCACAAGACCAAGTATAACTAACATCACCAACACTCACAAATATAAGTCTGGATCATCACAAAATAGGTCATCAACGAGGTGGGCATCTGGACTGGTTCGGCGAAGGGCTGGACGAAGCATGAGGGTTGTTCGACGCCGCCGATTGACCCTGCACAGAGAAGAGATTGCATGTGTGAGAACATATGAATATATATCATGTAGTACTAAAATTTTGATACTCACAGGAGTAGTAAACTCAGCAGGGTCAGCTGCAGGGAACAACGGAGGTGGTGGAGCATGACCCTGTGCGGCGCCAAGGCTCTGCATGTACGTGAACATCTCCGCCATCCTCTTCTCCAGCTCCTCACGTTGCCTCCTCTCATCATCTAGCTGAGTCTGTAATATTTCGCCCTAATGTTACGATAATGCAAAGAGAAGATATATAATAATCAATGAACGATGAATAGATAAGGAATAACCTGGAGTTGCTGGATACGATGCTGTGAGCTGTCCTGCCGAGGTCGTATGGCTGGGCTCGCGCTCGTGCTCCTAGCTCGCACCTGAGATAGAGTGGGAGTGGAGGACGAGTCGATTGCCCCGTCGGCAATCCAGTACCGCCCATGCCTCTTGCCTCCTCCGACCCTCATGAGGACATCTCCGTCGATGTCCTCGGTCCTCGGATCATAATCTGGCCCGTGGACCTCCTTGGCCATGGCGGTGTACTCACTGAGGCGGCTGTGGACGGTGGGGTTGGTGTACGCCTCGGGCCCGTCATCCGGGTTGTAGGTGACGTCGGACGCCGCCTTCCCCTTGTGGGCCATAGCATATGCCGAGAACGTGGAGCAAGGCGCACCACCATGTGCCGTCGACTGCGAGATAACCAACGAGATGGTTAGAAATCATGTCTAATCGAAAGTTATATACCTAAATAAAAAAGAGCGCGTACCCATGCTTCCGCGTATTTGCCCAGGCTGCGGCTGCCTTGATGGTGGGAGGGACCTTGCATCATCAAACGTCGTTCCCGGCTAGCGTTGTGTGCCTCGTCCCACTCAACCGAGCACCACATCTGCACCATCTGCTCCCAGCACTCAGGATGCGCGGCGCACCAATGAGGAATCATCTAAAAAAATACAAGTACACGGCATATCAGAAGATAAAATTAAGCATATTTAGTACCAATAATAAAGTTTTGTATTTACCTGCAAGTACTGGTCCGGAGTCAACGACATGGTTCGGGCGTCCTTCTTGCTCACCTTCTCCCCAAGGACGGAGCCATGGTAAGTGACAATGGCCTGGATGCGCGCCTCGTAGTGCATGTCCACGACGAGCTTCTTACAGCTCGTGGTAGCCACCACATCCGCCCTGGCCTCGTATCCAGCCTCGCATCTGAAGAAATCCTACATACAAAGACGATGTATCCATACATTATTTCAAGAATATGCAACAAATGCGACTTATTAAACAATATAGTGCAAGGAAGACTTACCCACAGCTCTTGCTTCACCCGCTCCGCCTTGTTGTTGAATTCTCTGCCGTCCCGATCTACTGCATCGGGGGCGACGGCATAGTGGTCGAAGGTGTAGGCTGGGCTCGTCATTCCGGTGTACTCGACAAGTCCAGGGAAGTGTTCCCTGCATAGAAGGCCGAGGATGCCATTGGGGTTGCGGCCGTGACCCCCTGCACTCTCCAAAACCTTCCAAGACCTTTCCAAGTGATTAAGATAAAGTATTAGTTTCTATTATTAATTTGAACATATAATATGAAAAAGCAGCAACAACATCTAAAGTTACCTACCTCTCTCCATCGGGTCGTATCAGCGGACGTCTATCACGAAGTATGGGTCGCTGAGGGAGACTCGTGGGACCTCGCAGGTAGATGCTCCTCGAACCTGAGGAGCCAGAACCTGAGACGTCCTGCTGAGCGACGTCGTTGTCGTCGTCCTGCTGCGCCGCATCATCGTCGTCCTGCTGCGCTGCATCGACAGCGGCTTGCTGCTCCACCTGCTGCTGTACGGCGTCGTCCTGCTGCGCCTCCTCCTCCATCCTACGGGTGCTCCTCCTCCCCCTCCCCCTCCTCGTCCTCGTCCCACCGCCCACCATCTTTGTCCAACAACCTGCAATTAAGAGTAAGCAATTAAGCACATGTAATATGTATTTAGAAACATATGCAAAATAAATGAAAAATAGCATTACATCGATTAAAAATAATCTTCATATGTGTCCGGGTTAGCCGGATCATAAGTGTCATCATCACTATCAACCATTTCATAGTCAACACCATCTGAAGGCGCAATTTCGTCATTGGCATTGCCTTCAAGCATTTCTAAGTCATTCTCATTTTGCACCTCATCATCCTCCTCATCAACAACCATTTCAATATCTACTTCCATTCCGATCGCTTCGGTTAAGTCTATCTCAAATCGCCCTTCTAGCCCATCTTCTTGGAAGAACTCTCCGTCATATGTGTCCGGGTCTAAGTTATAATCTTCATAATTTGGAAAAGGTAATTTACCGTGCGGTGATACCTTATACACAACATCCCAACCCTTAATATGTTGTTTCGTTTGGCATGCATATGGAAGAAAATACACTTGTGTGGCCTGTTGGGCCACAATATAGACATCGTCTCCTGGTAAGGTGGAATCCTGTCGAATTTCGACTAGCCCAAGATTAGAATGTGTCCGTCTCGTAACTTCAGGGTCAAACCAATGACATTTGAATATCACTGGATTAAGAGGTTTGGAACCATGAAAATTGAGTTCATATATTTCTTCAATTCTTCCATAATACTCGACCTCGTCAAGCCCGGGCGTAAAGACTCCAGAACACGTGGTTTTTCGATTGGGCCGACTTTGGTCGTAGCTTGTTGTGCGAAAACGGTATCCATTGACGTCTTACCCAAAAAATTTCCTGACCCTATAGGCAAAGCCATTGGCTACTTGTCTCAACTCGGCACTCATAGACGGCTCTCTTTGGCCCTGCAAGTTCAAACACGCTAGATTGTTATATTATTCGCAATGGCTTTGAACAACTTCAAATGACAAACTAAGCACGTACCTTATGTTTAAACCAGAAAATGAAATCGGGCAATCCATTTTCCGCACCCTTTCTAAGAAGGGTATCATATTCCTATGGAGTTGGGTCCCTTGATCGACGCCAGAATTCATGAAGAAATTGCTCCATGTATGGCATCACCTCTTCAAGGTTGGTCAATACATATAGCATGATATGGCGCCACTCTTCATGCCTCAGGGTCTTGGTGGTCGAACCACTCGCGCTTCCGAGTTGCCCTCGAAAAATGCTAAGGTTCGATTCATTGCCGCCATCATTGTAACGAGGGGGTGGATTATGCACGCTCGGCAGTTTGTCACCATAGTAAGTTGTTGTGAAGTTTGACACCTCCTCCAGTATGTATGCCTCTGCAATGGAAGCCTCGATTTTGCATTTATTTCTACATTTCTTTCGGATAGTCTTTAGACATCTCTCGATTGGATAGCACCAACGTCCCTGCACGGGCCCCCCATTCGTGCCTCATACGGGAGATGAAGAATCAAATGCTGCATCGGATTGAAGAAGCCGGGTGGAAAGATCTTCTCCAGCTTACACAGTAACACGGGTGCCATCCTTTCCAAGTCTGCAATCATGGTCTGAGCTAACTCTTTTGCACAAAGCTGGCGGAAGAAATAGCTCAACTCTGCAAGCGCTAGCCAGACATGCTTAGGGACATAGCCTCGAACCATTGCCGGAAGAATTTGTTCAATCCATAAGTGGAAGTCATGACTCTTCATCCCTAAGACTCGTAGAGTATATAAGTTCACCCCCCTACTAAGGTTAGCTGCATACCCATCAGGGAACATTAACATCTTGATCCACTGTAGTACTTCCTTCCTCTGGGCCCTGCTCAGGACGAAATCAGCCTTAGGCCTTCTCCATGTCTTTCCACCACTAGGCGGCTTCATCTCTTGGTTTGGTCTATCACATAACTCTGCCAGATCCACTCTTGCCTTTACGTTATCCTTTGACTTATCAGGAATCTCCATAATTGTTGCCCAAAGTGCCTTGGCGACATTCTTTTCAGTGTGCATCACGTCAATGTTGTGTGGAAGGAGCAGGTCATCATAATAGGGGAGCCGAGTCAAGCCCGACTTATGTGTCCACATATGTTGCTCACCATATCCCACAAAACCACCTTCTGGGTTGGCCACGAGACCATCTATCTGTTGGCGAACTTCGGCACCAGTCATCATTGCAGGTGGGCGGTCTGTCACCACGACACCTTTTGTAAAGTTCATGATGTCTAGTCAGAATGCATGGTCAGGAGGGAGAAATTGTCGATGTTTATCGAATGACGAATATTTGCCACCCTTCTTCAACCAAATGAACCTAAGAGCTTCCTTGCAAACTGGGCATGGGAACTTACCGTGAACACACCAGGCGCAAAATAGCCCATACGCCGGAAAGTCATGCATGGAGTACTGGTACCAAACATGCATTTTGAAGTTTGTCTTCGTAGCTCGGTCGTACATCCATACCCCTTCCTCCCAAGCACGGACCAATTCATCAATCAAAGGCTCCATGTACATGCCCATTTTATTCCCTGGGTGTCCAGGAATTATCAACGACACGAATATGTTCTGTCTTTGAAAGCATATGCCGGGGGGAGATTGATGGGGATAACGAACACGGGCCAACATGTGTATGGGGTAGCGGTCATTCCATAGGGATTGAACCCATCTGTGGCCAGCGCAACACGAACATTACGAGCCTCTTTAGCTTTCTCATGGTGAATGGCATCAAAGTGGGTCCATGCTTCACCATCGGATGCGTGAACCATCTTGTCAGGATTGTATCGTTTGCCTTTTTGTGCCATGTCATCTGTTTTGCGGATTCCTCTGTCATGTATAGACGCTGGATCCTCGGTATGAACGGAAGGTGGCGTAGGATTGTCACGGGGATGTCGAGCTGCCTCTTCTGTCCATCACCAGAGTCTACCTCCATGAACCTAGACGATTTACACTTCGGACAGTACTTTGCCTCAGTGTGTTCTTTCCTAAATAGGACACAGCCCTTCGGACAAGCATGTATCTGCTCATACATCATCTTGAGTGCACGAGGGAGTTTCTGTGCCTCGTACATGCTCTTTGGCAGAATGTGATCCTCCGGAAGCAGGCTACCAATAACTGTCAACAAACCATCGAAGGCATCTCGACTCATGCTATACTGCGACTTGAACGCCATTATACGCCCAATGGCATCCAGTTGAGAAACCTTTGTCTTGCCGTGAAGGGGTTTCTGTGCCGCGTCAAACATGTCATAGAATGCCTTTGCGGTCGCCTCTGGCTCGTCCTCCATACGTCCTTCGGCGAATTGTGCCTCGTGATAGTCGTTCAACATGTCCGCTACCCCGGCATCAGCATCGTAATCCTCGACGCGTTGTTTCACCACCTCCTCTCTCGTGCGATGCGCTTCACCATGGAAGATCCACCGAGTATAGTCCGGCGTAAATCCATTCTTCCAAATATGTTCTACCATGGCCTTCTTTGTTTTCCTTTTCCTGTTGGCACATTTGCTGCACGGACAAGGGACTAGACTAGCTCCTTTAGCAGCTTCGCCATATGCCCGTTCCACGAAAGCATCGGTCTTCCTAATCCATTCAGGGGTGACATCATTACGTCCTACGTGGCCCGTGTACATCCACTCACGGTCCTCCATCCTCTAACATATATAACCGAGTATAGTTTAATATAGACATGTAATGCATGTACACTACGTTCCTACCTTCTAATAGGTGAGGATAGGTCCTAATCCCACCCGTGGTTGTGTAGATGGAGTTAGTTTCCATGCTCTACTCCGATCCGAGATAGAATTTCGGCAGCACCTCCCCGCTGTTCTCCGGATACACGTCCTGGCAGGGAGAGTGTACTATCCGGAGAACA
The DNA here is from genome assembly GCA_029449295.1 of Zea luxurians. Lineage (NCBI taxonomy): Eukaryota > Viridiplantae > Streptophyta > Magnoliopsida > Poales > Poaceae > Zea > Zea luxurians. The sequence goes on along the minus strand of JAOPSE010000239.1, from coordinate 226,076 downwards.
ACAGGGAGGTGACGCTGAAACTCTATCTCGGACCGGAGTAGAGCATGAAACTAACACCATCTACGCAACCGCGGGCTGTCCAAAAAATGTGGACAATTCGAAACTGATACATTTGTAGATATGCAAAGATCTGCATATCTACACCATATCTCTTTCGAACGGGAAACGCCTAACTGGGTTACGTGATCTACGACCATGATGCGGAAATAGAGGTTATACCTAGGGTGGCGGTGGAGTCAGGCTAGTGGGGCTGTGGCGGGTCAGTGCAGTGGCGACGCGATGCGGTGCAGGCAGACCCGCAGCGGCTAGGAAGACAAGTATCTTCCCTGTAAAAAAGAATCACAAGTATGTTAACACAAGTATTTGAAACACGAATTAAATATTCAATGTCCACTATGGATGGTTATTGCTTAACCACAACCCACTAATAACTAGATAGTTAACTATAAGTATAACCACAACCGACTAAATACTAACCACCTAATACTACCCACTAACTACTAAATAACTAAGTATAAATTTTGACAGCACTTCCCCTGCACGGGGAGGATACTAAAACCTGCATATTCAACTCACATTCATCACATCCGATCAAATTCGCATTTATCACATTCATATTCACGATATTCATACCTAACAAAAATGCTAACAAAACTAACAAACAACTAATTATAGCAACAAAACTAACATACCTAACAAAAATGCTAACACAACAACTAAAAATCGTAACTGAAAAACTAACATACCTGCACGGGCGGCGAGTTGAAGGACGGCGCTTTGGGGTGGCAGCGTGGTGGCGGCGCGGTGGCTAGCCGGCGTCGAGGCGGGTGCGGCGGTCGTGGCGGGCACGACCGTGGGGAGGGGGCGGGCGCGCCGAGGGGCCCGACGCGGCGAGCGGGCGGGCGGGCGCCTGAGTGGGGGGGGGGGCGGCGTGCCGGCGTGGGGAGGGGCGAGCACTCGCGGCGGCGGGCAGACGGCGCGGCGGCGGGCAGCAGGCTCGGCGGCGGGCAGAGAAGAGAAAGAAGAGAGCGTGAGAGAAGAGAAAGGAGAAAGAAGAACGGTCGGATAGTTTATTTCCTGACTTTGCCGAGTGCCCGCGATCTGGCACTCGGCAAAGATTTTTTTAAAATTTTAAAATATTCTTTGTCAAGTGCCAGATCGCTGACACTCGGCAAAGTCTCCTTTGCCGAGTGCCCACTGGGCGGCACTCGGCAAATATACTTTTATAATTCTTCGCCGAGTGTCAACCAGCTGGCACTCGGCAAAGGCTGCTTTGCCGAGTGTCATTTCTTGACACTCGGCAAAGTATATTTTTATTTTTTTAATTTTCTTAACCAAAATTTTTGTGGTATGTTCCTACACTATATAGACCTACATGTACCATTTTGAGACAATTAGAAATTTTTTTTCTATAGCTAGTAGATTTAGTTCGTTTATTTGAATTTCTTCGAAAAAATCACATTTGAACTGCAGGTCACTCGAAACTTGGAATACCGTGCATGCAAAAATGATATTTATGCTAGTTAGCACAAGTTACGACCGATTTCAGGAGCGGACCGAAAACTTCGATCACCATGCTCACTCAACATGGCCGTGAACTTGCCATACAACTGTTTAAAAATTTTATAAAACACAAACAAACTTAGAAAATCATGAAACTTGTCCACGTGTCATGATATCATATGTAGAGTCTGTGATAAAAAATTTAGAATGTTTGGAGAAAGTTGTGAGACATTATGTGTAGAAACCTGAGAGAACTACACATGAAATCAAAGAGTTTCAATGTGGATCTCTTAGGTTTGTACACATAGTGCGTTACAGCTTTTTCGAAACTTTTTCAAATTTTTATCACAACCTCTACATATGATATCATGACACGTGGACAGGTTTCATGATTTTCTGACTCTGTTTGTGTTTTATACAATTTTTAAACACCTGGATGGCAAGTTCACGGTCATGTTGAGTGAGCATGGTGCTCGAAGTTTCCGGCCCGCTCCTGAAATCGGTCGTAACTTGTGCTAAGTAGCATGAATATCATTTTTGCATGCACGGTTTTCCAAGTTTCGAGTGACCTGCAGTTTAAATCTGAATTTTTCGAAGAAATTCAAATAAACAAACTAAATCTACTAGCTATAGAAAACACTGTTATAATTGTCCCAAAATGGTACATGTAGGTCTACATAGTGTAGGAATATACCACAAAAAGTTTGGTAACCAAAATTAAAAAAATAAAAATATGCTTTGCCAAGTGTCTACAGAAGACACTCGGCAAAGACTTTCTTTGCCGAGTGCCAGATATTTGACGCTCGGCAAAGACTGACGGCCGTCAGCTGTAGATGGCTGCTAATGGCCCTTTGCCGAGAGCCATCTTTGCCGAGTGTTCGACTCTCGGCAAAGCAGTCTTTGCCGAGTGCTTGGCTGTGCCGAGTGTCGTGCGCTCGGTAAATAAGCTTTTTACCGAGCGCAGGACTTTGCCGAGTGCGGCGCTCGGCAAAGTCTTCTTTGCCGAGTGCCCGATAAAAAGCACTCGGCAAAGACCCAGATTCCGGTAGTGGTAGTGAACTGATAAATATTTATTTTTCTCTCTTCTTTCTCCTCTATTTTTCTCTACACTTCACCTCCATCTCCCATAGAGTTTCATGGTTGTAGCGGGGTTGGAGCCCCAACCCCACCCTTGGATCCACCACTGCTTTGCTAGCTAGTACGTACTTATATTTGTTAAGGAGGAAAATCGTGGTAAGAATGATAGTAGGTTTTTGGGGTGCTTGAATGCACTAGAACTAATAGTTAGTTAGCTAAAAATTGGTAGTAAAATTAGCTAGTTAACAAATAGCTACCTAACTATTAACTAATTTATCAAAAATAGGACGTTTTGGATGTCTTAACTAATTTTAGTCACTAACTATTAGCTCTAGTGCATTTAAACGTCCATTTGTTTTGTATTGTTTATAGAGTGTTGTTTTAAACCAGAGTTACGGATGAATAAGACGCTGGAGGCAGACTCTCGCTTGCACGCACGTGAAGCTTGTGCAAATCGTCAAATCTCTCATTAAGCGATCGAGCAGTTGCATTTGAAAGTTTAGGGCCGTAGCTAGCTAAGTAGTACTTCTTCTTGCTCCATTATATTTATTAATGGGAGTATCATATTTCCAATTGGCCAAAGCGCTGGCCTAGAAATATATCATCGGGCGTGTTCGGCTGGCTTGTAGCCGACACTGTTGCAGCTGTTTGGACTGCTGCAGCTGCAATCCATAGAGAGAAAAATACTGTAGAAGCCGCAGCCGCAGCCGGATTGCAGCCGCAGCAAGCCGCAGCGAACAGCCTGATCGTCTGCACCCTTGGTCAACTCATATATGTTCATCCTTATCAGAGTTGTCTTGCTGAATGGAGTAGTCTCATTTGTTCTTGTGCACAAGTGGATGTGGTTGTCTTTTTTCCCGTACGTTCAGGAAAAAAAAAACAGATGCACGTTGCCATGACGTGGAATGCGGATTTTTGCGTCCACAATTGGTCCACCATATTAAAGACATCATGTGGAACCACATGTACGTAACAGATGCGCGTTCCACGTGATACCACACAATTTAACATAAGAATTTAAAATTGGCATCCAGGATGTCTTATCGTTAAGACATGGAGTTGTTTGATTCTAGTGACTAAAATCCGTCTGGTATCGAATGTTATATGAATGTTTGAATACCAATTATAAATATTAAATATAATTTAATTACAAAACTAATTATATACTTAAAGACTAAATGATGAGACAAATTTATTAAGTTTAATTAATTAATGATTAACAAATTTTGCTGTATTACACATGACCAAATCATGGTCTAATTAGCTTCATAGTTTGGAATAAGTCTACGTCACCCCTAACCTATATATTGTAGTCTACTTCACTAGCTCACCATCAAAACAAGTTGTTTGACCCCTTTAGCTTTACAAAACTAGACACATAACCCCTAGCTAGTTTTAATTGGCAGTTTTGATGATGTGACACTGATTTAAGCGGCACATGTTTTATCTTTTTTTAGTTCCATCTTTTACTAGTGTCCAAAATTTATATCATTTTACACAAAAAATCAGTAATTGGTTATTATATTAACCCTAATTTTCACTAAATTTTAGGAGTAGCAGTCTAATTACTAAAAACAAAAAACTACATAAAAAGCTTAATATTTTTCCCTAGTTCATTTCTTATCTTATGAGACTAAAAAGTTTACTGGAGCTAAATAATACTATAACTAAACTACTAAGTTGTTTTGTTAATCTTATTAAGCAAGTTAAGTGATCTCGCTTCTAATTACTAATTTAATCAATTTTATAGTTGTTTTTTAGAAACACTTACCAAACAGTAATAAAATGATCTTCAGTTTTTATATAAACCTTCTTTTACCTAAACTAACATACACAAGTATTTCTAGAATTTCCTGAGAACTTTGAATCTAGACTCATAATTTACATAAATATTTATAAGAACTTTATATAGGTCTAGGTTTCAATTCTCAGAAAATTCTCAAAATATTTGTATATGGTAGTTTGGCTAGAAAGTTTGTATAAAAATTAGAGATCATTTTATTACTTTTTGCTAAGTGTTTCTAAAAACAAATGTAAAATTAATTTAGTTAGTAATTATAAGAAAGACCACTTAACTTCGTTAATAAAATCAATAAAAATTTTATTAGTTTAGTAATACTATTATTTAGCTCTAGTGAATGTTTAGACTAAGAAGATAAGAAACGAATCAGTGACAAACATATTATGTTTTTGGAGCAGTTTTTTTAGTAATTAAGTTTTTACTCCTGAAATTAAAGAACGATTAGGGCAAACATAATATCCAATTATCGATTTTTGTGTAAAAATATATGAATTTTGTACATTAGTAAAATACAGAACTAAAAAGACAAAACCGGTAACACTTAAATGAGTGCCACGTTATCAAAACCGCCAACTAAAACTAGCCAAGAGGTTATTTGTCTGATTTTGTAAAGATGAAGGGATTCCACAACCGGTTTTGAAGGTGAGGGGATGAAGTAGACCACATTGTATAGGTTAGGGGGTTATGTAGACTTATTTCTTAATAAATTTGTCTTATTATTTAGTCCTCATATTTAGTCCTCATATGTATAACTAGTTTTGTAATTAGACTATATTTAATACTTCTAATTGTCATCGTTACATCCGATCTGATAGGGACTATAATTTATTCATGGGAACCAAACAGCCCTATGTTGATCGACAACTGGTGCAACATGCGTCTACATCAAAGGAGTGATACAACATTTCTATTACTGCATGAAACTACACTAATTATGATAGCTTAGGCCGACGTGTCATGTTCGCTGCTCGTCGACGATGAAATAACATATTTCTGACGGTTTAGTTCTTGTCTTCTACAGTAATGATCCATCGGTCTTAAGTGATCGAAAATTGCATTACTTTTGAGAGACACCTGTTGTGCACTAAAAACGGCTCCGAATGATCTGGTCCTATAGGCCAAACGGTCCGTCGTGGCGGCGCGAACGGTTTACACAGGAATAGAATCAACTAGTATTCCTATATTCTTGCTAGATTTGTTAGCAAACTCCGCAGGATTAGTTTTAGAACGGACTTGTAATGGGTTCACACCTCACCCTTATATAAACGAAGGGGTACGACGACCGAGCACACCAACAATCGATCCAATCAAACCAATTTACCATATTTATCTTGTTTGTTGTTTTCTTTCCATGCATTAGTCTTCATCGAACTATTTCTTCACCTCTCTTCGGCTCGACGTCGTCTAGAGGCATATTGGTTGGCCTGTCGACCCAAAGACAACTCTAGGATCTCTCCTTCCCTTCGTGGTCCCTCCCGGTAGGCGAGATCTAGGTTCCTGCGCAGAAAACCCTGCGCAATTGTGGACCATCCAGGCCCCAAGTGTAGATCGTCTAGAAGCACACATGGATGGAGTCACTCTTGCAGCGAGGTCGTGGACCGTCCGAACCTGAGCCACACACCGTCTGTGCTCACGCAGAGCACTGCCAGGTGGTTCATTCTAATGTTCGGTACAAAATCGTCGCCAACACACTTTTTCTCTACTAGTTGTTTGTCTATAATATGGATTTGGAAGCATCAGTTTCTAGTGTCCCAGAACCTCCGGATATAGTCATTAACCAATTCTTCGTGCCCCTATCAGACTGAAGCTAAATTAGCTAATTCTAACTCATGTTCTCCTGAAGAAAAAATATTCATGAAATTTCTGCTCTAATTCCCCCAAGAGTTAGTAGAGTTAGGTGACAAGGTTGTGTACCATGCGAATGTAGTACCAGTTAGGGATAGTGAGAATAAACGAATGCGGTAAGCTTTCCTATCAGCCAATTATCCTAGGTGTGCTAAGAACTAGCTTATGTGCTCATGCGTGCTTTTCCCGCTTTCACCGAAAAACTAGAAATTTGGTATCCTAGTTCCCTGTGGATATGACATAGTATCAAATAGGTGATTATAAGGTTTCTGATATGACTACCCTATGCCTGACACACTAAAACTAAGTTTGTCTCTAAACAACCCAACTACTTCGTCCCTAATTTTTCCACCACATTTGGGGACCAACCATTAAGTTTGGGGGTGAAAACCTAATGTTGTCGGACATTATTGTGTCAGCTTTCCTCCTGGGGATGCTCAAAGTGCATGTTATGTGTCCTATTAGTGCTACCCCTCCCGCCCTATATCTCTTAGTCTCTCGGGTGGCCGAAGAACAACCCTATGTGTATGTGGTGGCATGACATGGTTATAATATGCTGCTAGTGGGGTGGCATAGTGCTGCTGTGATTGGTGTAAAACTTGTGCATATAGTGCAGCTCTGTGTTCTGCGTATGCATACTTGGACGGTCCAGCGTAAGGGATCGGATGGTCTGCGACCAGGCTGAATGGCCAAGGGTTATACCCAGACGGTCCAGTCGTATATGGCGCTGCCTAGATGGTCTATGCATGGGCTTGTGTAGGATCGGACGGTATGGCAAAGGATGTCGGACGGTCCACGAGGTAGTCGTACGGCTCGATCGTGTTCAAAGCCAGTTGCATGCCAGACGACGGTAAGCTATGGAGGTGCTATTAACATGTTCATCGTCATAGATTACAATGGTTTTGTCCAAGGTGACCCATTTGTATACGATGTGTGAGGTGCAGGTGGTTCCGTATTAGGTTCAAGCGAGGCAAAACTAGAGGCAGTAGATTTTCATAAGAACGCGCCCATCCATTAACTGATTCATCTATATATTGTTTTAACTGATCCCCCCGCTGTTATATGAAAGCCTTAAAAGATTGGTCTAGAATACTTACAGTAGGAGCCTAAGGCGAAGGTAGGAGGGATGTCATTTTGATCTCCCCTTCACGGATGATTTTCTGGTGGTAATCCACAATGAAGTGTGATAGATACTTTCCCTTCACCTTCTCATGTCATTCGGTGAGTTGTCGCAACACTTCTTTCTCCTCTCGCCTCCTAAGGTCATCAAAGTGGTGATGATCATCGGCCGGGAGTACCTCCATGGTTGGCTTAATGATGTTGGTGGCAGAGACGTCAGTTTGATCTTTAGAATCAGCCATCTCAAGGTCGATCTTTAGTAGATCTAAACACCCTTGTGTCCCAAGCGGAGTCACCAAAAAAGTGTGTTGGCATTGATTTGGTACCAAACAATAGAATGAGCCACTTGACGGTGCTCTCTGCGGAAGCACAAACGGTCCATGACCTCGCTGCAGGAGCAGCTCCTTCCTTGTGTGCTTTCGAACGGTCCGCGCTTGGGGCACGGAGGATCCTATAATAAATTAGGAATCCTAGTTGATTGTGTTCTCGCACAGATCGTTCACGCCACCATGGCAGGCCGTCCAGATCATAGCCCATCCGGTGCCATTTTTAGTGCTCGACACCATTGTCAGTGATAGCCTATTTTCGAGGGCCACCGTCAACCATCGGTGATAACGACAACTAATAGCTCCGAAGGCGTTTAGTGGTCCCAACCAACATATGTCTGACAATTTTGTTGGCCATCGGACATAAGACTATTATTTCTAATAGCAATCGACTAATAAATAACTAACATGATAATTTATACTAAATAAATATTATTATCTTAAAAAATAATAATAAATAATATTTTTCCTAATAGTTTGATAATTACCCTCGAAAATTAATTAGAACTTTAAATAAGTTAAACACCTACCGGTGGACTAAAACAACCTAACTAAAATCTCTAATCATATTGTAGCCTTCAGGAATAACTAACACTAAATCATGTATAATATACAAATTAGATTTTTTCTCTTCACAATAGTAAAAGGACAAAGATCCGACGGCTACTCAATGTCCGACGGCTTCATACGGAGCTGTCGGATATAGCCTTATGTCCGATGGCTTGCTACAGCCGTCGGAGATAAGGGTTTACATCTGACGGCCTGTCTGCGAGCCGTCGGACATAAGGCTATGTCCGACGGCTGTCTGACAGGCCATCAGACACAAGTAATTTTAATCAGCGGCGCCCGACCAGCGTCGTTTCATTTCGCTCGCGCGCTTTCACACCGCCACCGCCGCCCCGTGACGCGCCTCCGCCACTAGCCTACCCTGCCGGCGCCTCCGCCGCCAACCCACCCCGCCAGTGCCTCCATCACTCCCTCCGGCATCCCCGCCGATGCCCGTGCCCCGTCCGCCCACGCAGCCACCCGTCCCGCTAGCGTCCGCCCCGCCACCGGCTTCCACCACCGCAGGCGCCCGCCGACGGCCTTCTCTCTCCTGCCGACGCCTGCTCCGCCTCCAGCACCTCGCCGGCTCCAACATCCATCTGGCACTACATCGTCCACCACCGGCCATCCCGATCTCACCATCGCCTAAGTGAGTATTCTATGGCTTGTATTATAATTGTGTAGATGCATATAAATTGTTTGTAGCTAGGAGTTATTTTTAGTATTAAATGATTTATTTGTTATGTCCGACGGCTGGAGTTTGTTTATGTAACTAAATTAGCATGTTTTATTTCATTTATTGGTGTCTAGATAATTTAAACTTAATTTCCGAGGGTAATTATTATGCCCTCGGAAATAAGGTTATTTTATATGATTTAGGGTTGTGTGAAATATTTTTTCTATATAATATTGTACTGGTGTGGTTTATTAGTTTAACTACGTAATAACTTATGATAGTTCTAGTTATTCATAGTGTATCGTAGATGTAGGAGCATGATTTACTTAACTAATGTTGTTAACGTCTCGTATCTAGTATGGAGGAAGATCGTCGATGGATGTATGAAGGTTGGAAGAAAAGAGGTGCTCTATCAAGTGAGTGGGTTGCCAAGACTGAAGAGTTTCTCGACCGTGCTTTTGCTCGGTCAGAGACTGGAACCGATGTTAGGTGCCCTTGTAGCAAGTGTCGGAACATTTATTTCCTTGACAGGAGGACTATGTCAATAAATCTTTGTAAGAACGGTTATATGCCAAGCTATGAGGTGCGGGTGCACCACGGTGAAGACCCACCTCCTCGTATTGTATCAGAAGTTCAGTCACATGAAGAGGGGACTACGATAGGATGGAAGAGATGCTTGACGATGTATGCCATGAGCTTTTACCCGTCGATTCGGAGAACCCCTGTCAACCCACCGATTATGAGGATCCAGCTACACCTGTGGTTCAGAAGTTCTTCGAGCTCCTTAAAGCTGTCGAAGAGCCGTTGCATGAGCACACGAAAGTGACTGTCCTTATATTTGTGACTCGACTTATGGCTATTAAGTCTAAGTTTGCATTCTGAAACAACTGCTACAAGGAGCTTCTGAACTTGATCAGTGATGTACTTCCGGAGAATCACAAGATGCCAAAGGACATGTATCAGTCTAAAAAGTTGCTCTCTGGTCTCAGTATGAACTACCAAAAAATGATGTCTGTAACAATAAATGTATGCTTTTCTGGAAGGAGACCGCGAGTGAGAAGAAGTGTACTGTATGTGGTGAGCGTAGATTCCTAGAGGTTGAAAACGACGATGGTTTGACCGTGATGATGAAGATTGCACGTAAGCAGCTTCGTTACATGCCTCTTATACCTCGGTTGAAACGTTTGTTCATCTCCAAGAATACATCAGACACATGAGGTGGCACAAAGAAGGGGTATGTGAGAATCCAGATGTCATGGCGCACCCTGCTGATACAGATGCATGGAAGGCACTAGATGCCTTTGATTCGAGCTTTGCTGATGAAGTGCGGAATGTCCGCATCGGTTTGGCAACAGATGGTTTCTCGCCTTTCAATCTAACTGCAACGTCCTACTCATGCTGGCCTGTCTTTGCTGTTCCATACAACCTTCCTCCAGCTCTTTGCATGAAATATGAATTTATTTTCTTGTGTCTTGTAATACCTAGCCTGAATCATCCTGGAACAAAGATCGATGTGATGATGAGACCCCTGATTGAAGAATTGAAAATTTTGTGGGAAGGAGTCGAGGCGTATGAATGTTACAAGAAACAGAAGTTCAACCTGAGAGCTGCGTTTTTATGGTCTATTCACGATTTTATGGCTTAGGGTATCTTTGTTGGATGGAGTTGTCATGGGATTTTGACATGTCTGATATGCGTTGAAGACACTTTATGCTTTCGGTTGAAGTTTGGTGGAAAGATATGTTACTTCGATTGCCATAGATGTTTTTTGCTAGAGGATCGCCCGTTTAGGTTCGATAGGAACGCTTTTAAAAAGGACACGGTTGTGACAAGGGGACCACCCAAGCGTCTTAGTGGTCCAGAGATTCTCGCAAGACTTAATGATTTGAAACTAAACGAACATGGAAATCGTTTTGAAGGTTATGGAACCGAGCATAATTGGACTCACAAATGTGGTGTATGGGAACTCCCTTATATGAAAGCCTTGATTCTAATGCATAACATTGATGTGATGCACCAGGAACGAAATATAAGTGAAAGTATTATCAGCACTTGCCTGAATATCACTGACAAAACAAAAGACAACCCTAAGGCTAGAAAAGACTTGGCCTTAATTTGTAGACGACTAACTTTGGAGATAGGATAGAACCAGAAGAAGCCACGTGCTCCTTTCAGTCTTAAACCTAAAAGGAAGAAACAATGATGAAATGGTTGAAAAACTTAAAGTTCCCAGATGTTACGCCGCGGGCTTTAGAAGGTCTGTGAATTTGAAGATGGGCAAGTTTTCCGGGTTGAAGAGTCATGACTACCACATAAATAATGGAAAGACTCCTTCATGTTATGTTCCGTGGTTTTGTAAAAAATGATGTCTATAAAGCATTAGCGGAGCTAAGCTACTTTTATAGATATCTTTGTGCTAAAGAAATAAAGAAAGAGATGATGGAGAAGCTTGAGCAACAAATACCGATTTTGATATGCAAACTTGAAAAAATATTTCCACCAAGTTTCTTCAATCTGATGCAACATCTACTTGTTCACCTACCATATGAAGCGAAGGTAGGAGGTCCTGTGTAGTATAGATGGATGTATCACATCGAAAGGACACTAAAGAAGCTATGTGCAATGGTTGGTAATAAGAGACGAGTTGAAGGGTGCATCGCTGAAGAATTCAAATACAAAGAGATAGCATCGTTCACGGGCCTGTATTTTGTAGAGGAACACAATGTCAATGCCCCTGCGTTGCGGTATCATGTCGACGAGCCCCCTATCAGTGATCTTGAAATTTTTCAATGGAGGGGCAAAACTGTAGGACCCAGCATAGCATAATGTTTCACCAATGACGAATGGAAGACTGCTTTAATCTACATGTATAACAACATGGAAGAGATGAGTCAGTTTCTCCTGTAAGTGTAAACTTAATTTTTAGTCATTGTCGTGACAATTGTCTTTTTTATACTAAAAGGTTTCCTTGTACTAACAGTGAATTTGATTCTCAAAATTGGATGTCTAGCTGTGAACGTGACCAGATTTGTCGAGAGGGAAAAGATGGGGGACCTAATTTCTTGTGTTGGTTTCGATATTATGTAGATATAAATGACAATATACACCCGGGCCTTCGACAATTGTCCCTAGGAGCAGTAACTGCCAGACGTTATGGTCGGTATGATGTCAATGGTTTCCATTTCCGTTCTACAAGGTTTGAAGATGATCATCCTCTAGCAGCCACGACAAATTCTAGAGTTGTAACTAGAGTTGTCGATGATGAAGGGAAGGTGACTAATTATTATAAAGTCATTAATGATACACTATGAATGTCCCTATGAGTCATTAACTTAGTGGTTAATATTTCATGTGCGTGTGTTATAGGGATTTCAGACACCACCCGCTTCAGTTGCCACACCTGGAGATGGGTCTGGTCAAGACGACGCATCACATTCTTGTGTGAACAACCTTTTCAACACCCAGAGTCTAGCCGGAGGAAGTGGCTATAACTTGAACCAACCAGGTGATAGATATGAGTGATAGTTCATCAAATGCGTTTGATTTGGAACTATGTCACTGTTCATGTCAAACACTATGTGTCGAACTATATCAGTTTTAAATTTGGAACTATATGTTGATGTAAAAGACTTGTTGCAACTATTGGATACTATATGTTTGTGAATGTGAGGTGATGTTAAATTTGTGAATGTGAATACTTATGTGAATTGATGTTTGTGAATGTAATTGTAAATGTGAATATGTGGTTGTATATGCAATTTGTGTACATGTGTATGCAATCTTTGATTTTTTTCTGTAAATGTCAAAAATTTATAAAAACAGTATTTTCTACAATTGCTGAAATACGTTATGTCCGACGGCTTAGTTTATGCCGTCGAACATAAGAGCCTGTTATGTCCGACGGCGTAGCTTAGGCCGTCAGACATAAGGGTTGTGTGCCCGTCCGCGGTCGTTAAAACCGTTACCGAGAACTATCTCCGACGGTTTGATGTGGCCGTCCACTAGTACAGAGAAGATCTATACTGGCGGTCGTAAACATATTTTTAGTGGCGTTTATCGTAACCGCCAGTGCTAGGGGCCAGTAAAAATCATCATTTTTACAGGCGGGTAACTGAAGACCGCCAGTGAAAATCGATTTTCACTGGCGGTCGACGTAATAAAACCGCCAGTGCAAATCGTTTCCAGGAAATATAAAACAAATTTTAAAAATAGCAAAAAAATTTATTTGTATTAGACCTCCCCACCCGCCCGTCTCCGTCGAAGTCGCAAGTCGCGGCGTTTTTCGCGCGCTACGCGGTTGTTAGTAATCGAACCGTAGACCTCACCCTCGCGCGTACCCTCCACTACCACTCCGTCTATGACATGCCTTGTGTCTAGTTTGTAGTTGTTTTCTCCACATATTACAATCATTTGAGTGTAAATTGCTTATTTGAGAACCTAAACGAATTCAAATAAAAAAGTTGTCAACTACAAAGATAAATAACTTTTGAAGTTCTACAACTTTTATTTTGACACTTTTTTCATCCGAGGTAGTTTGCAAAATTTGAATTTTAAATTTGAATTTTAAATTTGACATACTTAGATTCAATTTTTTAGAACCGAAATGAGTTCAAATAAAAAAGTTGTCAACTACAAAGTTTCATAACTTTTAGAGATCTACAACTTTTATTTTGGTGGTTTTGTCATATGAGGTCGTTTGAAAAACTCGAAAAATTAAGGATAAAAATGATTTCTAGTGGCGGTTCCTTAAGAAAACCGCCACTAGAAATCGTATTTCTACTGGCGGTTTCTTAAGAAAACCGCTAGTAGAAATCCATGATTTGTAGTGGCGGTTTTCTTAAGGAACCGCCAGTAGAAATACGATTTCTAGTGGCGGTTTTCTTAAGGAACCGCCACTACAAATAGCACAGTCGGTGGATAACCGGATCCGTCTGTAAAAATATATCGTCCCGCAGGTGTTGACCCTTTTTCTACTAGTGGTCGGAGATACGTTATGTCGGACGGCAACCGTCGGACATAACACTATTTTCGACCTGTTATGTCCGACGGCTGAAGACTGTCATAGATAACACGAAACTGTCGGAAATAGTCTATTTTCGACGGGATTTTATGTTTTACTGTAGTGCTTCACAAATTAACCTTAATCAATGTATGTGTAAATTTTTAAGGACAATTTACTTGAGGAGGTGGATGAGTCTGAGGAGACAACAGCCACAGACGAACAGGGCGGCGGCCGGCGGGCGGGCGGGCGGGGTCTGCGGTGGGCTATAGCTGTGTGTGGGCGCCGGCAGCCGGTGCAGCGCACCGGCAGGCACGGGTGACGGACTGACGGTGCAGACACCGGCGCGAGCGGCGGTGGCATGCTGGCACGCGAGCGTGTGGGTGGCAGCGGCGGCGACGAGCAGACGAGCGTGCGGGCGGCAGCGGCGACAGTGACATGAGGAAAGAGGGGTCCTGCACGAAATGAGATGGGCACGGCGTCTGCTAGTTGTTTCCTAGTATTTTCTTTTTATTTTATTCATGACGGCGCCCGTGGGCAAGTTGCTTATTTCCGACGGTTTGTATAGTATTAGTTAGGCCGACGGAATTGGTGTGTAGAACGTGCAAGGCAAGACCACATTAACAGAACGCTGTTGCTCAGCTTATTTATTATTACAAATTCTCAGAGGCTCAAGTGCCTAGCTAGTAGTCTAAAAAACAACACGCTCAGCTCCATGACGACGTCGTGGTCTTCAGTTTATATTATGGCATCCGGCTTTTTGTTCACAAAGAATTCATGGATAGACCTCGATGACCGACATGAGGCCAGCTACGGGTCGGATTTTGTAGTCTTTGAATCCAGCTTCAACGAACATCTCCTTCCACTCTTGCTCGTCGCGCTCGACTCCATTGACCGCCATCATAACCAAATCAAACATAACTTGTGTCTCTAGGCGCTTCATGTTTGACTGCCCATACCCGACTACCACGTCCATGATTATCACCTTCCCACCGGCGTCATGTGGAGATATGGCTTGCTTGCAATTCTTCAATATCTTGATGCACTCGTCGTCACCCCAATCACATAGAGTTGTCTGGCAGGCATAATGTAATCATCATCAAAATCAATCGATAGAGTTGTCTGGCAGTCGATCAGCAGCATGCAATGCATGTAATGGATTGGATGGTACCTTGAAGAAAACGGCGGTTGCAGGTGGAATACTGTGGAACATATTGCCCGCAACGAACTGCACGCCGGCATCGGATGGAGCACCGGCGACAACGTGCGGGAGGTCAAGCACGCTGCACTTGACGTGCGGGAATGCGGCGGCGATGGTGGCGGCGGCGCCACCGTGCCCACCGCCGACGTCGACCAACGAGTCGATCCCACGGAACACCTCGTCTCCGCACTCCCTGAGCACGATTGGCATCAAGAAGCGGCTTTCCGCGAGCAAGCCTTTGTTCAGTAGGGCGTTTACGTTGTCAGCATGCTCCCAGATGGTCGGGATCTGGCGGAACGCCAGGCCGTACGGGGACGGGTCGTGCTGCTCCTGCCGGAACCACGCGCAGATGCCCACGGCGTGCGGGGAGATGGCGATAGGGTGGAGCGCCAGGTTCGCAAAGGGAGCCAAGGACGCCGTGCCCGCCTCGTCGCTATCGCTGACGAGGAAGCGGGAGGCTGCCGTCAGCCTGTAGACGACATCAGCTCCGTCCGACGCGTCGACGGTTGAAGAATACTGGACGGTGAAGACGCCCGAGACGGTGAGCACGCGCATCAGGCGGCGTAGGGCGCGAAGCTTGCTTGGGTGGAGCGCGGCCTCGGCGAGGATCTGGGGGAGGGTGGCGCCGCCTCCGTGGTGGTGGATCGCGTCGGGGATGCGGAGGTCCTGCGCCACGGCGAGCGCGAGCGATTTGGCGAAGCACAGGCAGTGGTGGAAGAGCTCGTCGTGCGCTTCGAGCAAGTCCTGGCTGCTCTCCTGCATGAGTGCCATTATCGCGTGTCGTGTTCGACACACGTACGGCTGGCTATAGCTAATTCTCTTTTCTCGATTGCTTGCGCTAGCTAGCCGCTAGGCAGTTTATATAGCGCTAGCTAGTGTTCTGCTAGCTTGAGGTAAGGCCTAAGGCTGCCTTCGTTTGTTTAGGATTGGGGGCAGGAATGGTTCTAGGTGATCAAAGCCTATACAAATTAGATAAGCATTCCTGGTTGGATTGTTTCCAGATCACGATTCCGGAACAAACGAACACACTCTAAAGGTGTGTTAATTAACTTTCTGGTGCCAATCAGATGCCTTGTTCGTTTGTGTCAGATTGCACCCAGAATCGTTTCAGCTAAGGCCATATTCGTTTGTGTCGGATTGCACCCAGAATCGTTCCAGCTAATCAAAGTTTATATAAATTAGAGAAGCAATCCGGTTAGAAATCGTTCCGATCCATCAATCCAGCACAAACGAACAAGGCCTAATCAAAGTTTATATAAATTAGAGAAGGAATCCGGTTAGGAATCATTCCGACCCACCAATCCGGCACAAACGAACAAGGCCTTAGACGCTTCCTTAAATTAACGAAGGGACCGCATGCCATCTAGGAGCTAAGTAAAAAAACTTTGTGAGAGAGTCAAGTGGTCAATACATTAACAACGAAAAACCAATTATTATACAAATGGGCTAAGAGATTAGCTGCAACAATTCTTGCATCTAGTAGTTGGCTATATTATTAACCTTGCTCTAAGAGCTAGTTAGCCAATTGTTGGTGTTGAGTACCTTTTGTAGCATTGGGCGTGGGCGGACGGTCTGCCCTCACTCACTACCGGAATCAATCGCTTTGCCGAGTGCCTGAAGCACTCGGCAAATCCTTCAAAACACTCGGTAAAAGCTTTGCCGAGTGTTACACTCGGCAAAGAAGGCTCGGTGAACAGTGCATCGGCAAAGCCTTCTTTGCCGAGAGCTTTTTCTCGGGCACTCGGCAAAGATCTTTGCCGAGTGCCAGAGAGCACTCGGCAAAGAAAAGCGGCCGTTACGGCGTCGGGTGACGGAGACGGCGGCTTTGCCGAGTGTCCCTTGTGACACTCGGCAAAGAAGTTAGTTTTGCCGAGTGTCTTCCGTGCAGCACTCGGCAAAGAATCCATCTTTGCCGAGTGCCACTTGGGACACTCGGCAAAGAACCCGCCAGGGAGGGTCCCCATGTCAGGTTCTTTGCCGAGTGTCCCAAGTGGCACTCGGCAAAGCCGACCTCTTTGCCAAGTGCCAGGGACATAACACTCGGCAAAGAACCTAAGCCGGTGCCCAGGTCTGTGCTCTTTGCCGAGTGTTATGACCCGGACACTCGGCAAAGAGCCTCTTTGCCGAGTGTAACACTCGGCAAAGTGACCAGTATATACCTTTTTAATTTGTTTTTTGTATTCCATCCACACAAACAGAAGATATCACATATATATCACATATATACATAACAGATATCATCACAGACATAAATAGCCAACACAAACATAAAACCGTCACCACAAACATAAATATCCATCACAAACATAAGTGTTCAACACAAGTATTAAACACAAACATAAGTCTCAAACGTCGCAAGCTCTCACATAAGTATCAAACACAGACATAAGTATTATACATAAGTTCTGAAGTCTAAAACAATGAAAACACAACACTCATGGAGGTGGGCGGTTTGACCGGGGCTGCGTTGGGCTGAACCCTTCCGGAGGGTTGTTGGATGCCGCCCCAGATTGGCCCTGCACAGAGAAGAGATTGCATGTGTTATACCAGATGCATTACAAACATCTAACTACAATTTTGATACTCACAGGAGTGTGGAAGAGAGTAGGGTCAACTGGAGGGAACAATGGAGGTGGCGGAGGGATGCCCTGTGCGGCGCCAAGGCTCTGCATGTACTGGAACATCTCTGCCATCCTCTGATCAGCCGCCGCCCGCTCCGCCATTATCCTCGCCTCCATCTCTTGACGTTCCCTCCTCTCTTCTTCTAGTTGGGTCTGTAATATTACAAGCCAACGTTATAGTAACTCAAAGAGAAGGTATATAACTCAAGAAAGGACGAGTTACAGAAGCACTAACCTCGAGTTGCTGTATGCGATGCTGTGAGCTGTCGTGCCGAGGTCGTATGGCTGGACTCGAGCCCGTGCTCCTTGCTCTCACCTGAGACAGAGTGGGAGTGGAGGACGAGTCGATTGCCCCGTCGGCAATCCAGTACCGCCCATGTCTCTTGCCTCCTCCGACCCTCATGAGCACATCGGTGTCGATCGGCTCGGTGCTCGTATCATAGTCTGGGCCATGGACCTCCTGCGCCATGGCAGTGTAGTCATGGAGGCGGCTGTAGACGGCGGGGTTGGTGTAGGCCTTGGGCCCGTCATCCGGGTTGTAAGTGACGTCGGACGTCGCCTTACCCTTATGGGCCATAGCATAGGCCGAGAAGGTGGAGCAAGGCCTGCCACCATGTGACGCCGACTACAACGAAAACCAACGAGATAGTTAGAAATAATATCTAACTTAGTGCTATATATCTAAATAAAAAAGGTGGCGTACCCATGCTTCGGCATATTGGCCCAGGCTCCGACTGCCTTGGTGGTGGGAGGGGCCTTGCATCATCAAACGCCGTTCCCGGCTAGCTGTGTGCGCCTCGTCCCACTCAGCCGAACACCACCTAACCACCATCTGCTCCCAGCACAGAGGATGTGCGGCGCACCAATGTGGAATCATCTGCAAAGTAAACATGTAAAGTGCATATCAGAAGATAAAATAAAATTCATGTATGGAGTACTAGTACCAAACATGCATGACTTTACCTGCAGGTACTGCTCCCTGGTCAACGACATGGTTCAGGCTTGAGTTTTGGTCACCTTCTCCCCAAGGACGGAGCCGTGGTAGGTGATGATGGCCTGGATGCGAGCCTCATAGTGCATGTCCACGACGAGCTTCTTACAGCTCGTGGTGGCCACCACATCCGCCCTAGCCTCGTACCCAGCATCGCATTTGAAGAAATCCTGCATACAAAAACGATGTATCCATACATTATTTCAAGAATTTGCAACGAATGCGACATATTTTACATTATTCTAAGACTTACCCACAGCTCTTGCTTCACCCGCTCCGCCTTGTTATTGAATTCCTTGCCGTCCCGGTCTACTGCATCGGGGGCGACGGCGTAGTGGTCGAAGGTGAAGGCTGGGCCCGTCACTCCGGCGTACTCCACAAGTCCAGGGAAGTGTTCCCTGCACAACAGGCCGAGGATGCCATTGGGGGGCGACGATGACCCCCAGCATAATCCAAAACCGTCCAAGACCTGTCCAAGTGATAAATAAAAGTATTAGTTTATATTATGATTTTGAACACATAATATGAACAAGAATGAAGAACATAAAGTTACATACCTCTCCCCTTCCGGCCGAATCAACGGCTGTCTGTCCCGAAGTATGGGACGCTGAGGGAGACTCGCGGGGCCTCGCAGGTAGATGCTCCTCGAACTAGAGCCGCCTGAACCTGAGGCGTCCTGCTGCTGGTCGTCGTCGTCCTGCTGCTGGTCGTCGTCGTCCTGAGGCGTCGCCTGCTGCTGCGCTGCCTGCTCTGCCTCGTCCTGCTGCGCTGCCTGCTCTGCATCGTCCGCCGTCCTACTCCTCCTCCCCCTCCTCCTCCTCCTCAGGAAACCGCCCACCATATTTGTCCAACAACCTGCAATTAAGAGTAAACAAATAAGCACATATAAAAAGATGTATTTAAAAACAGGTGCGAAATAAAAAGTCATATAGCATTACATCGATTAAAAATAATCTTCATATGTGTCGGGGTTAGCCGGATCATAACTCTCATCATCACTATCAAGCATTTCAATCTCCACACCATCGGAAGACGCAAGTTCGTCAGTAATGTCATTGCCTTCAAGGATTACTAAGTCATTATCATTTTGCACCTCATCATCCTCCTCATCAACAACCATTTCAATATCTACGTCCATTCCGATAGCTTCGGTTAAGTCTATCTCAAATCGCCCTTCTAGCCCATCTTCTTGGAAGAACTCTCCATCATATGTGTCCGGGTCTAAGTTGTAATCTTCATCGTTAGGAACAGGTAACCTCCCGTGCGGCGATACCTTATACACAACATCCCAACCCTTAAGATGTTCTTTCGTTTGACACGCATATGGGAGATAATACACTTGTGTGGCCTGTTGGGCAACGATATAGACATCGTCTCCTGCTAAGGTGGAATCTTGTCGAATTTCGACTATCCCAAGATTAGAATGTGTCCGTCTCGTCACTTGAGGGTCAAACCAATGACATTTGAATATCACTGGAGTAAGAGGTTTGGAACCATAAAAATTGAGCTCATATATTTCTTCGATTCGTCCAAAATAATCGACATTGTCAAGGCCCGGCGTAAAGACCCCAGAACACGTTGTTTCCGATTGGGTCGACTTTTGTCGTAGTGTGTTGTGCGAAAACGGTATCCATTGACGTCATACCCAGAATATTTTTTGACCCTATAAGCAAAGCCGTTGGCTACTTGTCTCAATTCGACACTCATAGACGGATCTCTTTGGCCCTGCAAGTATTCGCAAGTTAAAAGACGCTAAATTGAGTTTAAAGACGTATCTCTTTTACAAACTAAGCACGTACCTTATGTTTGAACCAGGAAATGAAATCGGGCAACCCATTTCTCGCACCCTTTCTAAGAAGAGCGTCATATTCCTGTGGAGTGGGGTCCCTTGATCGACGCCAGAATTCATGAAGAAATTGTTCCATGTATGGCGTCACCTCTTCAAGGTTGGTCAATACGTATAGCATGATATGCCGCCACTCTTCATGTGTCAGGGTCTTGGTGGTCGAGTCACTTGCGCTTCCGAGTTGGCCTCGAAATATGCTAAGGTTCGATTCATTGTCGCCATCATTGTAACGAGGGGGTGGATTATGCACGCTCGGCAGTTTCCATGCTTCACCATCTGATGCTAAGGTTGAATGTCATCAAAGTGTTTCTATGCTTCACCATCTGATGCGTGCACCATCTTGTCAGGATTGTATCGTTTTCCATTTTTGTGCCATGTCATCTGTTTCGCGGATTCCTCTGTCATGTAAAGACGCTGGATCCTCGGTATGAACAGAAGGTGTCGTAGGATTGTCAAGGGGATGTCGAGCTGCCTCTTCTGTCCATCACCAGAGTCTACCTCCATAAACCTAGACGAATTACACTTGGGACAGTACTTTGCCTCCGCGTATTCTTTCCTAAATAGCACGCAGCCCTTCAGACAAGCATGAATCTGCTCATACGTCATCTTAAGTGCACGAAGTAGTTTCTGTGCCTCGTACATGCTCTTTGGCAGAACGTGATCATCCGGAAGCAGACTCCCAATAACCGTCAACAAGCCATCGAATGCATCTCTACTCATGTTGTACTGCGACTTGAACGCCATTACACGCCCAATGGCATCCAGTTGAGAAACCTTTGTCTGGCCGTGAAGGGGCTTCTGTGCCGCGTCGAACATGTCGTAGAACGCCTTTGCAGTCGGCTCTGGCTCGTCATCCATACATCCTCCCGTGTACTGTGCCTCCTGATAGTCGTTCAACATATCCGCTACCCCCGCATCCGCGTCATAATCCTCGACACGTTGTCTCAGCACCTCTTCTCTTGTACGATGCGCTTCACCATGAAATATCCACCGAGTATAGCCCGGCGTAAATCCATTCTTCCAAATATGTTCTACCATGGTCTTCTTTGGTTTTCTTTTCCGGTTGTCACATTTGCTGCACGGGCATGGGACTAGACTCGCTCCTTTAGCATCTTCGCCATATGCCCGTTCCACGAAATCATCGGTCTTTCTAATCCATTCAGTGGTGACATCGTTCCTTCCTCTACGGCCCGTGTACATCCACTCACGGTCCTCCATCCTCTAACATATATAACCGAGTATAGTTTAATATAGACATGTAATGCATGTACACTACGTTCCTACCTTCTAGTAGGTGACGATAGGTCCTAATCCCACCCGCGGCTGCGTAGATGGAGTTAGTTTCCATGCTCTACTCTGATCCGAGATAGAATTTCGGCAGCACCTCCCCGCTGTTCTCCGGATACACGTCCTGGCAGGGAGAGTGTACTGTCCGGAGAACAACAGGGAGGTGACGCCGAAACTCTATCTTGGACCGGAGTAGAGCATGAAACTAACACCATCTACGCAACCGCGGGCTGTCCAAAAAACGTGGACAATTCGAAACTGATACATTTGTAGATATGCAAAGATCTGCATATCTACACCGTATCACTTTCGAACGGGAGACGCCTAACTGGGTTAGGTGATCTACGACCATGATGCGGATGTAGAGGTTATACCTAGGGTGGCGGTGGAGTCAGGCTAGTGGGGCTGTGGCGGGTCGGTGCAGTGGCGACGGGACGCGGTGCAGGCAGACCCGCAGCGACTAGGAAGACAAGTATCTTCTCTGTAAAAAAGAAACACAAGTCTGTTAATACAAAAAAAATTGACGGGGAGGTTTTCAAAGCTTATCAACAAAAAAATCCGGCAGCACCTCCCCTGCACGGGGAGGTTTTCAAAGCCTGTAAATATAAGTAGCAGCACGATGGCTGACATCCACACATATACATTAATGCCTAAATAACCACATAAACATCTTTTGTGCAATTAAAAGACTTACCTAATGCATGCAAAGTGACCACTAAAAACCTAACTCTATTTCACAATACACAATCACACACAAAAACCTAACTCTATTTCACAACAATCAAACATTTATTTGACAATATTTAGCAACTAAAATCTCAAAATGAGTTTATACCTAGTTGCTCGGCGTGGACGGTGCACGACGGCGGACGGGCGTGACGGCGTGGAGGTCGCGACGGCGTGGAGGGCGCGACGGCGGCGAACCGGACGACGAGGGGCGCGGCGAGGGGCGCGACGGCGGCGAACCGGGCGGGCGCGGCGGGCGGCCCCTGCGCGGCGAGGGCGAGGGCAAGGGACGCGGCCCCGGAGCAGCGCGCGCGGCGGCGCGGCGAGGGGCGCGGCTGCGGCAAAACCGACGGCGAGGGCGAGCGCGAGGGGCGCGGGCGGGCGGCGGTCTCGGCGCGGCGAGGAGCTCGAGGGGGGCGAGTGCGACGACGAGGAGCTCGGGCGGGCGAGGGCGACGGCGAGGAGCTCGGGCGGGCGAGGGCGACGGCGAGGAGCTCGGGCGGGCGGCCCCGGCGCGGGCGGGCGGGCGGGCGGCCCCGGCGCGGCGATGGCGTGGGCGGGCGGCCCCGGCACGGCGAGCTCGAGGGCGGGGGGCGCGGCGGCGGCGACGGTGAGTGAGAGAGTGAGAGTGAAGTGAGGAAGAAAGGTTAACTAGCGTATGTATACGGTCTTTGCCGAGTGCCCGCGATCTGGCACTCGGCAAAGATTTTTTTTTAATTTTAAAGTACGCTTTGCCGAGTGCCCTAGATGCGGCACTCGGCAAAGGCGCCTTTGCCGAGTGTCAACCGGGAGACACTCGACAAAGATTCTGTCCTTACGCTTTGCCGAGTGTCACCCTTTTGACACTCGGCAAAGCATTCTTTGCCGAGTGTCACCTGTTGACACTCGGCAAAGTGTATTTTCATTTTTTAAATTTTGTCTCCCAAACTTTTTGTGGTATGTTGCAACACTATGTAGACCTACATGTATCATTTGAGGACAATTATAACATAGTTTCCATAGTTAGTAGATTTAGTTCGTTTATTTGAATTTCTTCGGAAAATTCAAATTTGAACTGCAGGTCACTCGAAACTTGGAAAACCGTGCATGAAAAAATGATATTCATGTTACTTAGCATAAGTTACGACCGATTGCAGAAGCGTACCGGAAACTTCGAGCAACATGCTCACTAAACATGGCCGTGAACTTGGCATCCACATGTTTAAAAATTGTATAAAACACAAACAAAGTCAGAAAATCATGAAACTTGTCCACGTGTCATGATATCATATGTACAGGTTGTGATAAAAATTTTAGAATGTTTGGAGAAAGTTGTGAGACACTATGTGTAGAAACCTAGAGGACTACACATGAAATCAAAGAGTTTCAATGTGGATCTCTTAGGTTTCTACACATAGTGTCTCACAACTTTCTCCAAACATTCTAAAATTTTTATCACAGCCTGTACATATGATATCATGACACGTGGACAAGTTTCATGATTTTCTGACTTTGTTTGTGTTTTATACAATTTTTAAACATGTGGATGCCAAGTTCACGACCATGTTTACTGAGCATGTTGCTCGAAGTTTCGGGTACGCTTCTGCAATCGGTCGTAACTTATGCTAAGTAACATGGATATCATTTTTTATGCACGGTTTTCCAAGTTTCAAGTGACCTGCAGTTCAAATTTGAATTTTCCAAAGAAATTCAAATAAACGAACTAAATCTACTAACTATGGAAACTATGTTATAATTGTCCACAAATGATACATGTAGGTCTACATAGTGTAGGAACATACCACAAAAAGTTTGGGAGACAAAATTTAAAAAATGAAAATACACTTTGCCGAGTGTCAACAGGTGACACTCGACAAAGAATGCTTTGTCGAGTGTCTACTATGTGGCACTCGGCAAAGAAGCCTCTTTACCGAGTGCCAGCCGTTGGCTCTCGGCAAAGACTGACGACCGTCAGCTCTGGGACGGCCGCTGACGGCCCTTTGCCGAGAGCCCCCTTTGTCGAGTGTTTGACACTCGGCAAACTATTCTTTGCCGAGTGCAGCCCTGTGCCGAGTGTTCACCACTCGGTAAAGAGGCTCTTTGCCGAGAGCCTAAATTTACCGAGTGCGGCACTCGGCAAAGCCTTCTTTGCTGAGTGCCCGACAAAAGGCACTCGGCAAAGAATACAACACTCAGCAAAGCCTCGGATTCCAGTAGTGACTACCGGAATCAGCTTCTTTGCCGAGTGTCCGAAGCACTCGGTAAAGCCTGTAAAACACCACTACCGAAATCGGGCGCTTTGCCGAGTGCCTCAAGCACTCGGCAAACCCTGAAAAACACTCGGCAAAGTCTTTGACGAGTGTGATACTCGGCAAAGAGGGCTCGGTAAACAGTACATCGGTAAAGGCTTCTTTGCTGAGTACTTTTTATTGAGCACTCGACAAAGAAAAGCGGCCATCACGGCGCCGGGTGACGGAGACGGCGGCTTTGCCGAGTGTATTAGGTGACACATGAAATCATAGAGTTTCAACGTAATTCTCTTAGGTTTCTACACGTAGTGTCTCACAACTTTCTCAAAACATTCTCAAATTTTTATCACAGCCTCTATATATGATATCATGACATGTGGACAAGTTTCATGATTTTCTGACTTTGTTTGTGTTTTATACAATTTTTGAACAGCTGGATGGCAAGTTCACGACCATGTTTAGTGAGCATGATGCTCAAAGTTTCCAGTTCGCTCCTGAAATCGGTCGTAACTTGTGCTAAATACCATGGATATCATTTTTGCATGCACGGTTTTCCAAGTTTCGAGTGACTTGCAGTTCAAATGTAAATTTTCCAAAGAAATTCAAGTAAACGAACTAAATCCAGTAGCTTGTCACACCCGGCTTTAAGGAACAAAGCCAGGTGCATCTCATACATGCGCCAAGAAGACAACATATATAATAACAGAGTGTATAGAGATAAATGTCACAATAATCAGAGTATTTATTACATAGCGGAAGTCCTATTACAAAATAAAAGATAAACATAAAACGAACTAAAGATCGTCGTTGGCGCCAATGTCAACTGAGAAACGCCACCTAGATCAGATCAAACTTCTCGCCTTGTGGCTCCTCCTGAACCACCTGCTCTTCTCCTGTGGGGGTGTGAGACAGCAAGGGTGAGCTCACACATAATCATAGCTCAACAAGTTGTGGGGAACCAGTGGACATGAACTCACAAAGGTGGGAGTTCATGTGATGTGTAAGGCTAATCAATGACAGGGGTTAAAGCTGAGCATTGCTTTTAAGTAGTTGGTCAAAATTTTATTAGCAGTTACTAAGTGTAAGTAAATACCAAACCTTAAGTAAAGTAATAGAACAAATTAATAATAAACCCATGTATATGCAAATGACAAATTAAATTTAAGTTCCATAAATTAATCATCAGAGAGTCCTAAGCTGCTCTTGACCGTGAGCTCGGCTAGTATACCAGTTTTACACTCTGCAGAGGTTGTACCCTTTACCCACAAGTCATATTACCCATCTGCCAAGGGATCGCGACTCCCATACACCTCTACCTAGGAAGCGAGGCAGGGCAACACTACGAGGCCTTTACAAAGTTCCACTAGCTTCCGAAAACCCGCTACAGTTTATGGGAAGAGCACTTGCAAGAATCCCCCATCTGACCGCCATCGCAGCTAAATCAACCCGAGAACCTCCTTGCATGCAACTCCCCTACTGCCCTTGCCCCTTTCGGGTAAGGTAGTCTTCCACTAGCTTTCCTAATTAGTCAGCCAAGGGCATCCCATTAAACCCTTGTGGTAGCACGTGTTTCTCAAGTTAAGCTCTACGTTCCAATTAACATTAATGATCTTGACATGAACATAAATAGAATAACAAAAGAATTGGAACATAGATATAATAAATGATTATCCCAAAACCATGTAAAGCAATAGCAAACTACCCAAGTGATTCAGGGGTAAACAAGGTAATGAGATAAACAATCTAGGGTGACCTATCGGGTCCCATCAAAATTAACCTATGCATGAATAAATAATATTAAAGAACATTATTGGGTAAAAAGTGGTCAAGGGCATAACTTGCCTTCAATGAGCTCCTGCTCAGCTACTTCTATCTGCTGCTCACCAGGATCCTCAGTCATAGGCTCTTCTACTCGTCATAATACAAACAAGCACAGTATATAGAGAAAATTAACATCACACCAAACATATAAATAAAATAAACAGTAATAATCTACACATTAAAATAATATCCTAGAAACAGGGATCATAATTTTTGGAGTTATAGATTTTAAGATATGAATTTCTAAAGGTTTTATGTGCTTAAAATAGGAATAAGTGAGAAATAAATTTTTAATATTGTTTTCATGACAAAACAGAGACTCTAAGTGATAGAAAATAATATTATTAAAATTTAGAAAGTTGAATGGATCGATTTGGAGTTCATATGAATTTTCTATGAATTATTGAAGTTTTAGTAATTATTTTCCTATTAAAAATCTATTTTCCAATTTATTTATTCACTTTGAAACTGCACTGGACTGAGCCTCAATTTCAGAGAAACCCAGGGGGCTCTGCGCAAGATATCCGAGACTCAGGAAATAGTCCACACGGACGGCGCGTTGTTTTCTGATAAGTGCAGGGGTTCTTTTATGAAATGAGCGGCCGAAGGGGTATCCTGAGTTCTCGGCCACCCGATTACAAACAAGCAGCCCAGATTAGACCTATACGCGGATGAAAAGATACGCACTCTACACCGTCGGATCTGAGTTCAACGACCGTGATTTAATTATGTGAGATCTAATAGCATCCATTGGATCAAGATCGACGGTCACAACTACATATGGCGAAGGGGTACGCACAGTTTTAATCACATCCATTGATCGCAGATCTTACGGAGCCAAACTCCCCTCCCCCGCCGCGACACCAGACACCACGGTGTCCGCGGTGGCGCCCTGAACCGCGGCGGCGGCCATTACCGGCGGCGAGCAAACACCCGAGTCAACACCCTAGCACCCCAATGCGCCAAGCGATTCACTATGCGCACATCAAAGCGAAGCTAACGGTGAGAGACTTACAAGGTACGATAGACGGTGGAAGGTTGCCCGCGGTGCAGCGATGGAGAGGATCACCGGCGAGCAATTCCCAATGACACCGCGATTTTTCGACCACCACGAGTCCGCGGATGCGACCAGCGGACCCAGGCGATTCTATCTGCTCCTCCCCAGACGCCCCGAGCGACACGTGGTCATGAATCTCCCCCCAGCGGTGCCGCCAATTCTCTCTCTTCGCAGTCCGCGGCGACGCTCGAATAGGTGGAACAGGGCTAGGGCGCACACGCGGTCAAGGAAGGGTATGCGAGGATTTATCCTCAGGTAGCGCCATCGGGCGCAACAACCCCCACTTCCCCCGGTCGTGGTGAAGTCACGTTCGGTTCGCCACCATCCGCGCGAAGCTCGGACGAGCTGTTGACGACGCCCACCCTGACGCGCGAGCCCCAGGTGTCAGAGGGGAACGAAGTGAGTGCGCGCGCGATGAGTGGATGCCAGTGGGCCCCACCGGTCAGCGCAGGGCGTGGCGGTCTTCTAGCGTTTGGGCCTCGCAGGTGGAAAGCCTGGGAATGGGCCGAGCGCGTGGGGGTGAAGTCGGGCCGAAATGTGGTAATGAGGCCCAAGTGGGTTTTATTCTTTTTCTTTTTTCTTTACCTTCTTTTCTTTTATCTTCTCCTTCTCTACAAATTCAAACTTCACTTTAAATTCAAACTTTGTGGTACATTTGTACACAGTCTAATTACTTATTTTGATCATACCAACTGTGGTGAAGTTATTTAATTATGATTTTATTTTGTGTTATATAAAATCTTCATTTCTTTCCTCTTTTCTAAATTCTAGAGTGAAAATAGGGTTAGAACTAATTCTCTTCTTTTATGTATTCTTATCATCATTACCACTGTTGTCGGCGTTCCGAGACCGGGGGGTCCCCGAGCCGACGAGTGAGAGTGCCGCGTGCCCCAGCCCAGATGGGTCGAGCGCGTGGGCGAGCGCGAAGGGGGGAACACAGAGAGAGAGAGGTCGGTGGCCGGAGCCGGGTCGTGAGGGAGTCGGAGAATTCCCGCGGCCTTCGTGTTCGTCCCGCGCCCAGGTCGGGTGCGCTTGCAGTAGGGGGTTACAAGCGTCCGCGCGAGGTGAGGGGAGTGAGCGGCCCCGAGAGAGCGCCTGCCCCTGCCCTTCGTCCCCGCGAGGCCAACCTTCTCTAAGAAGGCCCTGGTCCTTCCTTTTATAGTCGCAAGGAGAGGATCCAGGTGTACAAGATGGGGGTGTAGCAAGGTGCTACGTGTCTAGCGAGAGAGAGCT
The DNA here is from genome assembly GCA_029449295.1 of Zea luxurians. Taxonomy (NCBI): domain Eukaryota; kingdom Viridiplantae; phylum Streptophyta; class Magnoliopsida; order Poales; family Poaceae; genus Zea; species Zea luxurians. The sequence continues at coordinate 197,173 of JAOPSE010000239.1, read as the reverse complement.
AGCGCCCTATGTACATGCCAAGGTGGCAGCCGGAGAGATCTTGGCACCCTGTTGGTGTGGCATCGTGGCTGTTGGAGGAGTAACGGAGCCGGACGGGGAGACAGCTGTCGGAGTGGCTGGGCCCTTGCTGACGTCCTCCTGCTTTCGTAAGGGAGCTAAGAGTCGCCGTCGTCATGGTCTAGCGGGGCGCCATCATTTGCCTATCTGGCGTGGCTGGCCAGATGGGACGCCGGTCTTGTTCTCTGCGACCCAAGTCGGCTCAGGGCAGGGTGATGATGACGCTCTCTGTTGACGTGGCGGTCTCGTGCCCTAGGTCGGGCGTCGTGGAAGCCCCTCCGAAGCCGAGGTCGAGTCCGTCCTGCAAGACAGAGGCAGAGTCCGAGCCCTGGGTTCGGGCGAGGCGGAGATCGTTAGGCAGAGGCCGAGGCGGAGTCCGAGCCCTGGGTCGGACGAGGCGGAGTTCGTCGTCTTCCGGGGCCTTAGCCCGAGTCCGAGCCCTGGGGTCGGGCGGAGCGGAGTTCGCCGTCTTCCGGGGCCTTAGCCCGAGTCCGAGCCCTGGGGTCGGGCGGAGCGGAGTTCGCCGTCTTCCGGGGCCTTAGCCCGAGTCCGAGCCCTTGGGCGGAGCGGAGTTCGCCGTCTTCCGGGGCCTTAGCCCGAGTCCGAGCCCTGGGGTCGGGCGGAGCGGAGTTCGCCGTCTTCCGGGGCCTTAGCCCGAGTCCGAGCCCTGGGTCGGGCGGAGCCTCCTGTGGCACCTCTGGCGAAGTCTGGTCGCCCGTCGGTCTTACCTTTTGCGTTAAACGCCCCGGTGACTCGGTCGGTTGGCGCGGTGATTTAGTCAGGGTTTCTTCTTATCGAAGGCGGGGCCTAGGGCGAGCCGGAGATGCGTCTGCCGTGAAAGAGGAGGCCTCAGGCGAGACGGAGTCATCTTAGGGTCGGCTGCCCTCGCCCGAGGCTAGGCTCGGGCGTGGCATGGTCAAGTCACTCGTATGGACTGATCCCTGACTTAATCAAACCCATCAGGCCTCTGCAGCTTTATGCTGATGGGGGTTACCAGCTGAGAATTAGGCGTCTTGAGGGTACCCCTAATTATGGTCCCCGACAGTAGCCCCCGAGCCTCGAAGAGAGTGTTAACACTCGCTTGGAGGCTTGCGTCGCACTTTTTTGCAAGGGGACCAGCCTTTCTCGGTGGTACTTTGTTCCGGTGGGTGCGCGCGAGCGCACTCGCCGGGTGTAGCCCCCGAGGCCTCGGAGGAGTGGTTTCACTCCTTCGAGGTCTTAATGCCTTGCGTAATGCCTCGGCTGGACTAGCGGTTCCCTCATGCGAGCAGGGCGTAACCCAGGTGCACTGTCGGGGCCCAAGTTCTCTGGCTGGTATGTTGACGCTGTCAACGGTTCGGCCGGAGCCGGGTTTGCGAGAGCAGCCCCCGAGCCTTCGCACGGAGCGAGAGGACGATCAGGGACAGACTCGACTTTTTATATACGCCCCTACGTCGCCTTTCCGCAAGGAGGAGGGGGGGAGTGCGCCATGTTACCCTCGATGGGCACCGAACATGGTGTCTCCGGTGAGCTGCAATCGGGTAATCCGAGTGGACGTCCGTGCCCCGTTCGTTGGGGGTCGGCTAGGGGCCCGGAGGCACGCCCAAAAGTACCTGCGGGTGATCTGCCGGACCCGGTCCCCTAGCGACGGGGTCCGAGGGCTCGTTGCCTCCCTCCGATGGGATTCCGTTACAGAGTCGTTCCCGCTGGTCTCGGAAATGTCCTAGGGTACCTCGGGAGCGCAGCCCGAGCCTTGGTTATGTATCGAACGTACCCCTGGTCATCCCTCGCTCGGCGTCTGAGGCGACTGTGAACCCTTCGACAGGCCAGCCTTCGAACCCCTGATCAGTAGGGGGCACGGAGCCCTAGTAGCCTGAGGCGGTCATGGAACCTTTCGGGGGCCGACCTTCGAACCCCTGACCAGTAGTGGGTGTCGGGCCCACGCGATCTGAGGCGGCTGTTGAACCCTTCGGGGGGCCAGCCTTCGAACCCCTGATCAGTAAGGAGGCTCGGAGCCTAGTTCCTTCACGGGGGAGGATCCCTTTGGGGTTATCCCCCTTCTCGGTCCCTGTTGCAAGAGATAGAGAAAGAAGGAAAAGGGAAAAAGGATTCGAAATTGAACGTCGTGGCGTACCTTTTTCGGCGTGGTCGTTTTGGCGGAGGCGAAGCGTCGCCAGCTGCCCCTGCCAGAAACGTTACCTGTTTCGCCGCGAAGTTAATGCGCCGGGGTAAGCGGTCGGCGAAGCTGCCGTTGCGCGTGCGCGAGCCGTTCGAGGTACGGGTCACGGGCGCGTCGTCTTCACGCCGTGAGAGGGGGTTCTCTCGCTGCCTCCGGATGGGACATGAGCTTGGCAGATGGCGTGACCGCTGCTCTCGCGCGCCTGCCACCGTCATCACTGCCGGCCCATTTTTGACCGCTTTTGACCGCTGTGCCAGGCTGGCGCTGCCGGGTCGCGGGCCGGGTCGCCTCGAATCGCGGTATCGGTTCCGCAATCGAGGAGGTGCGGTGGTGGAGCGAGTGGCATAGCGGTTCGCATGTAGCGCCCGGCGCGCCAGTTGCACGACGCGTGGGCTTGAGCCGTCGCGCTGGCCTGTCAGGAGTCGGAGAGGCGCGTCCACTTGGCGCGGTTGCATGCCGCCTGCATGGCCGCTTGCCCCCTTTGCCCGCTGGTCTGGGCAAAAGTGGAGGGTTACTTGTAACCGCTGGGTGGTTGCATGCGTCGTGCGCGGTGGTTCGGCTTCTTCTGCTTAGAGCCGATCTGCATGACAGGCGGGCCCCAGCCCCCGCGCCGCAGGGAGGGGCTTTGGAGGCGTGTTGGAGAAGACTCAGCCCGCGACGGTTGAGGGCGCAAGCAGGGGGAGTTGCCTTTAAAAGGAGGGCGACCCCCTTCGTGAGGTAACCATGTCTCCTTCCTCCCCAATGCATTGTGTCCCTCCATCTTCCGAGCCCCCGGATGGGGGGAAACCGCCGTCTTTTTGCTCCATCGCCGGAGGAATGCAACTCCGTGGGAGTTGGTACCTTTCAGCCATCGTTCGGCTTCAAGGATTTTCATCATGCAGCCCGGCTGCACCCCTCCACCGGCGGTCACCCAAGAGGGCGACCTCCGGCTTGATGGTGGGGGAAAGCGAGCCGGGCTGCGGCATCCGTCCCTTCCTCAGCCTCAAGGATTTTCATCACCAGGGCTGAGGAGGGGCGTGTGCCGGGTCGGGGTTGGTCCCTGCGCGGGTGGTGACCCGCTCCTTCCCTTAGTGATCGGGGGGAAGGGCGGGAGTCGCCCGTGGCGCCAACAGCTGCAGCGTGCCCGGCTCTCTGAGCCGAGCACTCTCGGAGCCGCCCCCGGTGCCGCCTCCTGCCACGGCAGCTGGAAGAGGTTCTTCCGCCGACGCGACAGCCGAGGTTGGACACGGGCCGACCTCTGACTCTACGGCCTTCTGTCCGTCCTTGCCTCTCGAGTTTGGGCAAGGGCGGGGGTCTCCCAGCAGCAGTATCCACCCTGAGGCCATCACTGCTGCTGTCGGGCCCCCCGGGACAGACGTCTTCATCGTCGCCGCCGCCGGGGCGGGACGGCGACGTGCCGTTCGTCGGTCTTCTGCTGCCCCGCAGGCCCTCCCCCGTCGAGTGGGGTTGATCGTACCTGCGGGGGGGAACCGGAGTTCCGTTTGTAATGGCACTTCGAGTGCCGGGTTTTTTGTTCATTTCGGCTTTCGGGGCCTGAACATGTATGTAACTCCGGCAAGAGCCGTGTTTTTTCCTCATTTCCGAGCACTAAGACTCGCCTGTTGTTTGCCTGAACCGCTTCACCAAGCATGAGTCGCCCCGTGTCAAGGTGACGAGTGAGGTATCCGTATCCCGGAGGCGTAGGAATCCCTCGGCTCGGTCGGACCTGTTGTTCGAGGCTCCTCTAGCTTAGTTAAAGAGACCCCTCGGCCGCTCTCCGACGAGCCGAGGCCAGGGGTAGCGATATCAGCATGAGCAGAGGCGTTGTCGGCTTGGAAATGAAACCTGGTTGGCCGGAGCCTAGCCGGGTTGTTTGTTGGCAGGATCGACGTCGGAGCTGTTCAGCCGAGGCTTCGAACCGAGCTGGCGCCCTCGGAAGGTGGTCGGCCGAGGCCCCGGAGGTGGCCGGCCGAGCCGTCCGCTCGGGCCGGGTTCTCGGAGAAGTCCCTGGCAGAGATTGCACGAGCGTGGTGATGACGTCGCCCTTCGGAGCGGAGGCCCTCGGACCGCGTCGCCGTCCGAGGCTAGGTCGGGCCTCGCCGAAGGTGCTGTCGATGCCGAGGGTGTCTTCGCCCTCTTCCAGCGTCAAGATCCGAGCCTGCAGGGTCAAACCGTCTTGTAGCGTGGGCCTTGCGCGGCCGTTGAGGCCAGAACACATACCCTTGTTGCGTTATAAAGCTGCGTCTCTTTTCCTCTCGTTTCGAGTATCTGGACTTTTTGTCGGTAGCAGGGATGTTAGTGCGAGCAAGAGTTGCTTCTCGCGGAAGGTGATGAGTGAGGTATCCGTATCCCGGAGGCGTGGGAGTCCCTCGGCTCGGTCGGCCTTGCCGCTTACGCGTACTTTTACCCGCCCATGAAGCCCTGTCACCGGCTCGGTCGAGAAGGCTCGAAGAATCGCTTCGACAGAAGAGCTCCCGTACGTAAAGACTCGTTCGATCCGCGGATTCGCCTTATCCGAGCGCGAGTTACTTATCGCAGAAGGTGATGAGTGAGGTATCCGTATCCCGGAGGCGTAGGAGTCCCTCGGCTCGGTCAGCCTTGACTGCTTACGTGTACCCCGTCGTTTCCAGGACCCGCTTTTCGAAGTAGTCAAAAAGCACGAAAGATGTTCTGGTGAAAGAGATTTTCTTTTCGAGGAAAATTTTGACGCAGAGGGGGTTTCCCCCCTTTTAGCCCCCGAGGGAGGGTCGGGCTCTGCCGAGGCGAGGCCGACCCTTCCTTGTTGACTAAACTTTTGCGTGGGTGCGAGGTATATAAACAACTTGGAAACATCTTAAGGGTAGAATCGACGTAGCTGTTGGATGTTCCAAGCGTTGCCGTAGACTTCGCCTTGACTGTTGGCCAGCTTGTACGTTCCGGGCTTCAGTACTTTGGCGATGATGAACGGCCCCTCCCAGGGGGGCGTGAGCTTGTGCCTCCCTCGGGCGTCTTGCCGCAGCCGAAGCACCAGATCGCCCACCTGGAGATCTCGGGGTCGGACCCCTCGGGCGTGGTAGCGTCGCAGGGACTGCTGATACCGCGCCGAGTGTAGTAAGGCCCTGTCCCGAGCCTCGTCCAGCTGGTCCAGCGAGTCTTCTCGGCTAGCTTGGTTGCTTTCTTCGTTGTAGGCCCTCGTCCTCGGGGAGCCGTATTCCAGGTCCGTGGGCAGGATCGCTTCGGCTCCGTAGACCAGGAAGAACGGCGTGAAACCTGTGGCTCGGCTTGGCGTCGTCCTTAGGCTCCAGACCACCGAGGGGAGTTCCTTCATCCACCGCTTGCCGAACTTGTTGAGACCGTTGTAAATCCGAGGCTTGAGTCCTTGCAGAATCATGCCGTTGGCACGTTCCACTTGCCCATTCGACATGGGGTGAGCTACGGCGGCCCAGTCCACCCGGATGTTGTGATCATCGCAAAAATCCAAGAATTTTTTGCCGGTGAACTGGGTGCCATTGTCGGTGATGATGGAGTTCGGGACCCCGAAGCGATGGATGATATTGGTGAAGAACGCCACCGCCTGTTCGGACCTGATGCTGTTCAGGGGTCGGACCTCGATCCATTTGGAGAATTTGTCGATGGCGACCAGCAGGTGCGTGTAGCCCCCGGGCGCTTTCTGCAGAGGGCCGACGAGGTCCAGACCCCACACAGCGAAGGGCCAGGTGATGGGTATCGTCTGCAGAGCCTGAGCGGGCAGGTGGGTCTGCTTCGCATAGAATTGGCACCCTTCGCAGCGCGCGGACAATTCTAGTGGCGTCAGCCACCGCCGTTGGCCAGTAGAAGCCTTGGCGGAAAGCATTCCCGACGAGGGTTCGGGGTGCTGCATGATGACCGCAAGCCCCCGAGTGTATTTCCTGCAGGAGTTCCTGGCCCTCGGCGATGGAGGTGCATCGCTGGAGGATGCCCGAGGGGCTTCGGTGGTAGAGCTCCTTCTCCTCGCCCAGCAAGACGAACGATTTGGCACGTCGCGCTACCCGCCGAGCCTCGGCTCGGTCGAGGGGCAGTTCTCCTTGGCGGAGATATTGCAGGTACGGGGTCCGCCAATCTTGATCTGGCACGACCCCGTTCTGCTCCTCCTCAATGCGCAGTGCCTCGCCCTCGGGCTCCGAGGGTTCCTCGGGGTGAGCCGAGGATGGCTCGGGCTGGGCCGAGGTCACCTCGGACGAGGCCGAGGGTGCTTCGGGCTCGGGCACGTCGCCTATGTTGACGGAGGGTTGGTGCAGATCCCGGGAGAAGACATCCGGGGGAACCGTCGTTCGCCCCGAGGCTATCTTCGCCAGCTCGTCCGCAGTCTCGTTGTAGCGCCGAGCGATGTGGTTAAGCTCGAGCCCGTAGAACTTGTCTTCCAGGCGTCGAACCTCCTCACAGTAGGCCTCCATCTTCGGGTCGCGGCAGAGGGAGTTCTTCATGACTTGGTCGATGACGAGCTGCGAGTCGCCGCGCGCATCGAGGCGTCGGACCCCTAGCTCGATGGCGATTCGCAATCCGTTGATCAGAGCCTCGTACTCAGCCACGTTGTTGGATGCCGGGAAATGGAGGCGAAGCACGTAGCGCAGGTGTTTTCCGAGGGGCGAGACGAAAAGCAGGCCCGCGCCAGCTCCCGTCTTCATCAGCGACCCGTCGAAAAACATGGTCCAGAGCTCTGGTTGGATCGGAGCCATTGGTAACTGGGTATCGACCCATTCGGCTACGAAATCCGCCAGTACCTGGGACTTGATGGCCTTCCGAGGGGCAAACGAGATTGCCTCGCCCATGATTTCCACCGCCCACTTCGCGATCCGTCCGGAGGCTTCCCGGCACTGGATGATCTCCCCCAGGGGGAAGGATGACACCACAGTCACCGGATGGGACTCGAAGTAATGTCGCAGCTTTCGCCTCGTCAGGATCACTGCATATAGCAGCTTCTGGACTTGTGGGTAGCGGATCTTGGTTTCGGACAGCACTTCGCTGACGAAGTAGACTGGCCTCTGAATGGGCAAAGCATGCCCCTCTTCCTGCCTTTCGACTACGATCGCGGCGCTGACCACCTGAGTGGTTGCGGCGACGTAGACCAGGAGGGTTTCTCCATCAGCTGGGGGTACCAAGATGGGCGCCTGGGTGAGGAGCGCCTTCAGGTTCCCGAGGGCTTCCTCGGCCTCGGGAGTCCAAGTGAAGCACTCGGCCTTCCTTAAGAGGCGGTACAGGGGCAGGCCTCTTTCGCCGAGGCGCGAGATGAAACGGCTCAAGGCTGCGAGGCATCCCATGACCCTCTGTACGCCTTTTAAGTCCTTGATGGGCCCCATGTTTGTGATCACTGCGATCTTCTCCGGGTTGGCTTCGATGCCCCGCTCGGAGACGATGAACCCCAAGAGCATGCCTCGGGGCACCCCGAAGACGCACTTCTCGGGATTGAGCTTGACGCCCTTCGCCTTGAGACACCGGAATGTCAGTTCGAGGTCGGAGAGAAGGTCAGAGGCTTTCCTCGTCTTGACTACAATGTCATCGACGTAGGCCTCGACCGTGCGACCAATGTGTTCGCCGAACACATGGTTCATGCACCGCTGGTACGTTGCACCCGCGTTTCTCAACCCGAACGGCATTGTGACATAACAGTACATGCCGAAGGGCGTGATGAAAGAAGTCGCGAGCTGGTCGAACTCTTTCATCTTGATTTGATGATACCCTGAGTAGGCATCGAGGAAAGACAGGGTTTCGCACCCTGCAGTGGAGTCCACAATTTGGTCGATGCGAGGTAGAGGGTAGGGGACCTTCGGACATGCTTTGTTGAGACCAGTGTAGTCTACACACATCCGCCACTTCCCCCCTTTTTTCCTCACAAGTACAGGGTTGGCAAGCCATTCGGGATGGAATACCTCTTTAATGAACCCTGCTGCCATCAGCTTGTGGACCTCCTCGCCTATCACCCTGCGCCTTTCCTCGTCGAATCGGCGCAGAGGCTGTCTGACCGGCCGGGCTCCGGCCCGAATATCCAGCGAGTGCTCGGCGACATCCCTCGGTATGCCGGGCATGTCCGAGGGACTCCACGCAAAAACGTCGGCGTTTGCGCGGAGAAAGTCGACGAGCACTGCTTCCTATTTGGGGTCGAGCCCGGAACCGATCCGGATCTGCTTGGAGGTGTCGCCACTGGGGTCGAGAGGGACGGCCTTAACCGTCTCTGCTGGCTCGAAGTTGCCGGCATGCCGCTTCACGTCCGGCACCTCTCGGGAGAGGCTTTCTAGGTCGGCAATGAGGGCCTCGGACTCGGCGAGGGCCTCGGCGTACTCCACGCACTCCACGTCGCATTCGAATGCGTGTTTGTACGTGGGGCCGACGGTGATGACCCCGTTGGGGCCCGGCATCTTGAGCTTCAGGTAGGTGTAGTTGGGGATGGCCATGAACTTCGCGTAGCATGGCCTTCCCAACACTGCATGATAGGTTCCTCGGAACCCGACCACTTCGAACGTCAAAGTCTCCCTTCGGAAGTTGGAGGGTGTTCCGAAGCAGACAGGGAGGTCGAGCTGTTCGAGGGGCTGGACGCGCTTCCCGGGAATGATCCCGTGGAAGGGCGCAGCGCCTGCTCGGACGGATGACAGGTCGACGCGCAGGAGCCTGAGGGTCTCGGCGTAGATGATGTTGAGGCAGCTGCCTCCATCCATCAGGACCTTGGTGAGCCTGACGTCGCCGATGACGGGGTCGACGACGAGCGGGTACTTCCCCGGGCTCGGCACGTGGTCGGGGCGGTCGTCCCGGTCGAAGGTGATGGGCTTGTCGGACCAGTCTAGGTAGACTGGCGCCGCCACCCTGACCGAGCAGACCTCCCGACGCTCTTGCTTACGATGCCGAGCCGAGGCGCTTGCCGCATGCCCTCCGTAGATCATGAAGCAATCGCGGACCTCCGGGAACTCTCCTGCTTGGCGATCCTCCCTTTTGTCGTCGTCGTGAGCCCTGCCACCCTCTGCGGGCGGCCCGGCCCTGTGGAAGTGGCGCCGAAGCATAACGCACTCTTCGAGGGTGTGCTTGACAGGCCCCTGATGGTAGGGGCACGTCTCCTTGAGTGCCTTGTCGAAAAGGTTAGCACCTCTGGGGGGCTTCCGAGGGTTCTTGCGCTCGGCGGCGGCGACAAGGTCTGCATCGGGAACGTCGCGTTTCGCTTGCGACTTCCTCCTGCCTTTCTTCTTGGCGCCACGCGGAGTAGACGCCTCGGGAGCATCTTCCGACGGGCGGCCCTGGGGCTGCTTGTCCTTTCGGAAGATGGCCTCAACCGCCTCCTGGCCGGAGGCGAACTTGGTGGCGATGTCCATCAGCTCGCTCGCCCTGGTGGGGGTCTTGCGACCCAGCTTGCTCACCAGGTCGCGGCAGGTGGTGCCGGCGAGGAACGCGCCGATGACATCGGAGTCGGTGATGTTGGGCAGCTCGGTGCGCTGCTTCGAGAACCGCCGGATGTAGTCTCGGAGAGACTCTCCCGGCAGTTGCCGACAGCTTCGGAGGTCCCAGGAATTCCCGGGGCGCACGTACGTGCCCTGGAAGTTCCCGGCGAAAGCCTGGACCAAATCTTCCCAGTTGGAAATCTGCCCCGGAGGCAGGTGCTCCAACCAGGCACGAGCGGTGTCGGAGAGAAACAGGGGGAGGTTTTGGATGATGAGGTTGTCATCGTCCGTCCCACCCAGTTGGCAGGCCAGGCGGTAGTCCGCAAGCCACAATTCCGGTCTCGTCTCCCCCGAGTACTTCGTGATAGTAGTCGGGGGTCGGAATCGGGGCGGAAACGGCGCCCGCCGAATGGCTCGGCTAAAGACCTGCGGACCGGGTGGTTCGGGCGAGGGACTCCGATCCTCCCCGCTGTCGTAGCGTCCCCCACGCCTGGGGTGGTAGCCTCGGCGCACCCTTTCGTCGAGGCGTGCCCGACGGTCACGATGAGGGTGCTCGTCGCCGAGGTGGCCCGGGGCCGCAGGCGCGGTGTTGCGCGTGCGCCCGGTGAAGACCGAGGCTTCCCACGTGAGTCGGGAAGTCGCGGCACGAGGTTCCGAGGGGTATCCCTGCCTTCGGGAGGCAGAGCTCTCGGCCCGCCGGGCCGCAGCGCCTTCCAGAAGATGCTTAAGTTCTCCCTGGATTCGCCGACCCTCGGTGGTTGATGACTCCGGCATCGCGCGGAGGAGCATCGCTGCAGCGGCCAGGTCCTGACCGGTTCCGCCGGATGCGGGAGGCGGTCTGTCCCTGGCATCGTTGGCGATGCGGTGCTGGAGACCTTGGGGCAGGTGACGCATTCCTCCGGCCGGGGGGTGGCTCGCCCATACCTGCCCGATGTTCTGGCGGACTGCCTCGAGCGCTCCTGTTCCCTCATCGAACCCGGCCTGCGCCCCGCGGACTTGCTCGAGCTGTGGGTCGTGACCCCCCGCCGGAACGGGGACCACAGCTAGCTCCCGCGGGATGTCGGCGCGAGGCGCTGGCCTAGGGGGATCACCATCCTCCGGCATGCCGAGACAGCCGCCTCCGGAGGGATCCCCTAGCTCGATGTGGAAACATTCGCGACTCGGGCCGCAGTCCTTGTCGCCAAGGCTGCGGCTGCCGTCGGAACAGTCGGAGAGGCAGTAGTCACATGCGGTCATGAAGTCCCGCATGGCACTAGGGTTGCCAGATCCGGAGAAATCCCAGCAGATGCTGGGGTCGTCATCTTCCTCGGACCCAGAGGGTCCGCAGGTCGAGACACCCGTCAATCGGTCCCAAGGCGACCGCACACGAAACCCCAGAGAGGTTGCACTCGCCTCAATGTGAGCGCCCGCCAAAGCGAGGTCGCCAGGCGGGCTGAGGCCGAGTCGAAACGACGAAAGATGGGGAGCAGTCGGTACCTTTTTGTCGACGAGGAGCGATGAAGTCACGTCGGGGGCTGACCGCGCCGTCGTCTTGGGTACGAGGGCGACGTCCCGCAGGCCTTCCGTGAGCGTGCTGGCGTCGTCCACTTGCTCGGAGTCGACGTGTTGCGGGGGGATGGCGCTCGCGTTTGCCTTGAACGCGAGGGCGACGCTTGGCGTGTCCTCCGTCGAGGCGCCGGGGATGTCGATTTGCTCGACAGCCGTCGGAGCGCGATCTCCCGCTCGGCCCTGGTTGCCCCGCCTCCTCCTCCTCCGATGGCGAGGGGGAGAATGGGGCGAGCTCGAAAGTCGTCCTTCCCCCACGCGGGAAAGACGTCGTCGATTCCGCCGCCGGCGGGCGGGCTGTCCGCCACCAATGTCGCTGTCGCGCGGCGGTGGAAGGAGTACCATGTCGTAGTTGCCGTCGAGAGACATGAACTTGAGGTTCCCGAAACGGAGCACCGTCCCGGGTTGAAGAGGTTGTTGGAGACTGCCCATCTGGAGCTTGACGGGAAATCGAACGTCAACACGCAGCAGGCCCCTACCTGGCGCGCCAACTGTCGGCGTTCCGAGACCGGGGGGTCCCCGAGCCGACGAGTGAGAGTGCCGCGTGCCCCAGCCCAGATGGGTCGAGCGCGTGGGCGAGCGCGAAGGGGGAACACAGAGAGAGAGAGGTCGGTGGCCGGAGCCGGGTCGTGAGGGAGTCGGAGAATTCCCGCGGCCTTCGTGTTCGTCCCACGCCCAGGTCGGGTGCGCTTGCAGTAGGGGGTTACAAGCGTCCGCGCGAGGTGAGGGGAGTGAGCGGCCCCGAGAGAGCGCCTGCCCCTGCCCTTCGTCCCCGCGAGGCCAACCTTCTCTAAGAAGGCCCTGGTCCTTCCTTTTATAGTCGCAAGGAGAGGATCCAGGTGTACAAGATGGGGGTGTAGCAAGGTGCTACGTGTCTAGCGAGAGAGAGCTAGCGCCCTATGTACATGCCAAGGTGGCAGCCGGAGAGATCTTGGCACCCTGTTGGTGTGGCGTCGTGGCTGTTGGAGGAGTAACGGAGCCGGACGGGGAGACAGCTGTCGGAGTGGCTGGGCCCTTGCTGACGTCCTCCTGCTTTCGTAAGGGAGCTAAGAGTCGCCGTCGTCATGGTCTAGCGGGGCGCCATCATTTGCCTATCTGGCATGGCTGGCCAGATGGGACGCCGGTCTTGTTCTCTGCGACCCAAGTCGGCTTAGGGCAGGGTGATGATGACGCTCTCTGTTGATGTGGCGGTCTCGTGCCCTAGGTCGGGGGTCGTGGAAGCCCCTCCGAAGCCGAGGTCGAGTCCGTCCTGCAAGACAGAGGCAGAGTCCGAGCCCTGGGTTCGGGCGAGGCGGAGATCGTTAGGCAGAGGCCGAGGCGGAGTCCGAGCCCTGGGTCGGACGAGGCGGAGTTCGTCGTCTTCCGGGGCCTTAGCCCGAGTCCGAGCCCTGGGGTCGGGCGGAGCGGAGTTCGCCGTCTTCCGGGGCCTTAGCCCGAGTCCGAGCCCTGGGGTCGGGCGGAGCGGAGTTCGCCGTCTTCTGGGGCCTTAGCCCGAGTCCGAGCCCTTGGGCGGAGCGGAGTTCGCCGTCTTCCGGGGCCTTAGCCCGAGTCCGAGCCCTGGGGTCGGGCGGAGCGGAGTTCGCCGTCTTCCGGGGCCTTAGCCCGAGTCCGAGCCCTGGGTCGGGCGGAGCCTCCTGTGGCACCTCTGGCGAAGTCTGGTCGCCCGTCGGTCTTACCTTTTGCGTTAAACGCCCCGGTGACTCGGTCGGTTGGCGCGGTGATTTAGTCAGGGTTTCTTCTTATCGAAGGCGGGGCCTAGGGCGAGCCGGAGATGCGTCTGCCGTGAAAGAGGAGGCCTCAGGCGAGACGGAGTCATCTTAGGGTCGGCTGCCCTCGCCCGAGGCTAGGCTCGGGCGTGGCGTGGTCAAGTCACTCGTATGGACTGATCCCTGACTTAATCAAACCCATCAGGCCTCTGCAGCTTTATGCTGATGGGGGTTACCAGCTGAGAATTAGGCGTCTTGAGGGTACCCCTAATTATGGTCCCCGACAACTGTGTACAAATGCACAAACCATTAAACACCAGCATGATGCATGTATTATTTGAGTGTCTTTTGTTAATTATTTATTTGTTTAAATGTGGTTTTCACATGAAATGATGAATATAGGTAACAGACATATATGTAGGGAAAATTCTTTCTCCTTTTACACTTTCTTACAATTTGAGTATTACAAATCCTACCCCCTTAAAAATAATCTCGTCCTCGAGATTTAAGAAGATCTAGGGAAAAGATGGGGAAAATCGATGCGAAGCTCATCTTCTCTTTCCCATGTTGCTTCATCTTCGCCATGGTGACTCCATTGCTCTTTGCACATCTTTATCACCTTTTTTCTTGTAACTCGAGTCAATGTGTCAAGAATCTTGATCAGATACTCTGTGTAAGTCAAATCACCCTGAACACTGAGCTCTTTCATTGGTAACTGTTCCTCAGGGACACGGAGACACTTCTTAAGTTGAGACACATGGAATACATTATGCACATCAGATAGATTATCTGGTAGCTCTAGTTGATATGCCATCTCCCCAACTCGCCTAAAGATCAAGAATGGTCCAATATAGCGAGAGGACAATTTGCCCTTAACTTTGAATCTCCTCATTCCACGAAGTGGTGACACCTTGAGGTACACATAATCTCCTTCTTCAAATTCTAGTGGTCTTCTTCTATTATCTGCGTAGCTCTTTTGTCTGGTTTGAGCTACCCTCAAATTCTCTCGAATTATACGGACTTGTTCTTCTGCCTCCTGAATAAGCTCAGGCCCAAAGAATTGTCTTTCTCCAGTCTGATCCCAATATAGAGGAGTCCTGCACTTCCTCCCATATAAAGCCTCAAAAGGTGACATCTTCAGACTGGCCTGATAGCTATTATTATAAGAGAACTTAGCATAAGGTAGACTCTTATCCCAACTTCCTCCATGCTGAAGGGCACAAGCTCTCAACATATCTTCCAAAACTTGATTAGTCCTTTCAGTCTGTCCATCAGTCTGAGGGTGATAGGCTGTACTAAAGTTCAACTTTGTGTTCATGTTCTCATGAAAGCTTCTCCAAAATCTTGAGGTAAACTGTGAACCTCGATCGGACACGATCTTCTTCGGTACTCCATGTAAACACACAATCCGAGCCATATATAACTCTGCCAGCTGAGAACCTTTATAAGTAGTCTTGACCGGAATGAAGTGAGCCACTTTAGTCAATTTATCCACAATCACCCATATAGCATCATATCCTTTCTAGGTGCAAGCCAATCCAGTAATAAAATCCATACCAATCTCTTCCCACTTCCACTCGGGTATCTTCAGTGGGTGCAATAGTCCAGCTGGCCTCTGGTGTTCAGCCTTAACTCTTTGACATACATCGCACATAGCCACATGTGTAGCCACATCTCTCTTCAATCCATACCACCAATATTTTTGCTTCAAATCCTGGTACATCTTGGTACTACTAGGATGAATAGAATAATTCGAGTCATGGGCCTCTTTTAAAATAGTCTCACGAAGGCTTTCAATATCAGGAACACATATCCTGTCCTTGAACCACACAGTGCCCTGCTCATCTTCCGTGAATTCCGGACCTCGACCTTCAGTAATCAGATCCCTAATCTCTTGTATTTTAGCATCACCAATTTGTCCTTTACGGATTTCTTGCTCCAAAGTAGGTTCTACATCAATAGTAACTCCTTCAGTGTGAGCAACTATCCCCAGGTTAAGTCTCCTGAAATCTTCAACAATCTCATCGGGTAGCTGGGCTACAATAGCTGAATGAACATGTTCCTTTCGACTCAAGGCATCTGCCACCAAATTTGCCTTGCCCGGGTGATAGTGAATCTCCAAATCATAGTCCTTAATAAGCTCCAACCAACGGCGTTGCCTAAGGTTGAGATCCTTCTGAGTGAATATATACTTCAAACTCTTATGATCCGTATATACTTGACACTTGGTCCCCATGATATAATGTCTCCAAATCTTAAGCGCATGCACAACGGCTGCCAATTCTAAGTCATGAGTGGGGTAGTTCAATTCATGTTTCCGCAACTAACGAGAAGCATAAGCAATCACATGTCCTTCTTGCATGAGCACACAACCCAAGCCTTGGCCACATGCATCACAATAAATGTCAAATCCCTTCTGTAGATCTGGCATTACCAACACTGGTGGCCAACTCAATCTCTTCTTCAATTGATCAAAGCTATCTTGGCATTTCTCGTCCCACTTAAATTCTCTTCCTTTCTCCAGAAGCGAAGTCATAGGTTTAGCAATCTTAGAAAATCCTTCAATAAATCTCCGATAATAGCCAGCAAGTCCCAAGAAACTCCGAATCTCAGTAACTGTAGTGGGTACTCTCCACTCCATTATCTCCTTAACCTTAGCAGGATCCACTAATATTCCTCCATTAGATATGATATGACCAAGAAATGGCTCCTCGCCAATCCAAAACTCGCACTTGCTAAACTTGGCGTAGAGTTGATTATCTCGTAGCTTTTGTAGCACCAACCTCAGATGTTCCTCATGATCACTATCACTCTTGGAATAAATAAGAATATCGTCGATGAATACCACGATGAATCTATCCAAATACTCCATAAATACCTTATTCATCAAGTTCATAAAATAAGGTGGTGCATTGGTTAATCCAAACGACATGACAGTGAACTCATATAATCCATATCGAGTCGAGAATGCCGTCTTGGGAATATCCGATGGTCTAATCCTCATCTGATGGTAACCCGATCGGAGATCAATCTTCAAAAATACACTTGCACCTCTCATCTGATCAAATAAATCCTCAATATGGGGTAATGGATACTTGTTCTTCACCGTAACATCATTAAGAGATCTATAATCCACACACATTCTTTGTGATCCATCCTTCTTCTGTACAAACAGAACCGGTGCTCCCCAAGGTGAGAAACTCGGACGAATGTACCCAGCCTCTTGTAACTCAGTTAATTGCTTCTTAAGTTCCTTTAACTCCTCTACGGACATCCTATATGGCCGTTTAGAAATAGGGGTAGTTCTAGGTAAGAGATCAATAACAAACTCAACTTCTCTATCAGGTGGCATCCCTGGTAACTCCTCTAGAAAGACATCCGGAAAATCTCTAACCACACAGATGTAGTCACCAACAAACTCCTCAGGTATGAAGAATATTGCACGTTTGGATGAGGTGGTTACTGCAATATTAACTTGAAATCTTTCTCCTTTAGGGCTGGTGAGTTCTACAGTACCTCTACCACATGCTATAATGGTCTTTGCCTTTCTCAACCATGACATACCAAGGATCAGATCTATACTACTTGCCTCTAATATTATAGCAGTAGCTCCAAATTCTCTTCCCACAATTGTTAATGTCAATCTGCGTGTCATTTGATTTGCCTCAACAGGCCCTTTAGGTGTAATTACTATCATTGGTTTTCTCATATTTAACAGTGGTATCTCATTTGTGTTGGCATATGCATATCGTGCAGACATAAATGAATGTGTAGCACAAGAATCAAATAATATAGTTGCAGGAATAGCATTAACGTAAAACATACCAAGTACGATGTCAGCACCATCCGGAGTAGCATCAACGCTGACTTGATTAACCTTGGCAATAGAGTGTCTCTTGCCAGATCTTGGAGTTTGCTACCTATTCTAAACTGGAGTAGTAGCAATCCTCTATGGGCAGACATTTGCATAGTGGCCAGTCTTCCCACACTTGAAACAAGTGGTGCCTGTACTCTGCCCTAAAAACTTTGTCGGGGTGCCAGTGGGGGTAGCTTGACGAGGCGGTGGAGTCCTCTGGGGTGATTGCCGAACTGGGCACTGGCCTGCGCCAGTGGGAACTGGTGTGCCCTGGGGTGAACTGTAGCGAGGAAGAACACTACTGCTTCCTTGTCCTTGAGATATAGCCTTCATCTTCAAATCTCCCAGCTGAACACGCTTGTGTTCAATAGCTAGAGCCTTATCAAGCAGCCTCTGAAATGATGGAAATGTATGCGCCACCAGAGCATATTGTAGAGGTCCATTAAGTCCTTCAATAAAATGCTCCTGCTTCCTCTCATCTTCAACAACCTCATCTGGAACATATCTTGATAGCTGGATAAACTTGTCGTGATACTCGCTGACTGACATGCTTCCTTGCTTCAGTGACAGAAATTCCTTCTTCTTAATCTTCATTAATCCAGCTGGTATATGATAGTTCCTGAACTGTGTACTGAACTCTGCCCAAGTAATAGTATCAGCAGCATCGTGGGCAGCAATATATGAATCCCACTAGTCAGCAGCAGGACCTGTCAGACGTCCGGAAGCATATAAAACCTTCTCCCGGTCAGTGCATTGAGCAATGTTCAACAACTTCTCTACAGATTTCAGCCAATCATCCGCGTCCAGTGGATCAGGAGAGCTTGCAAACGTCGGTGGCTTATGACTCATGAACTCCCTATGCTTATCACGGGGTGGAACTGGTGGTGGTGGTGGAGGCAATGGTACTTGTTGCTGTTGCTACTGTTGCTAAAATTGTTGTTGCAGCTGCTGTTGCGCCCTTCTCTCCTGGCATATCTCTTCTCGCTCCTCGCGCAACTCCTGGCGTACCTCTTCTCGTTTCTAACGCATCTCCTGGCGTTCTTGCTGCATCTGAGCACGCATATCTGCCATAGTGTCCGCCATTTGTTGCATCATCCTCATCTGAGCTGCAATCAGTGGGTCAACTCCGTCTGGTGGAGGATTAGGAGGATTCATCTCTGGTGGCTATGTCTAGGGTTGTCTACATATCCACCGAGTGTGTCGATTAGGAGGCAAATCAATTCCACCACCCCGCCTGGTATTGACTATCTGAGTTAGATACATATGGTAAGAGAATAGTAGACAAAACAGGTATTTACAAATCAGGTTACTTTGGGGATTTATTAGCTAAGCAGATTAATGTTTTACCTACTAAAACTAACTCAATATCTTATGGTGGTACATGCTAAGATGTCTATATACAATATTTCAATCAATCAAAAAAGCAAATCAGACATTTATCATCAGAACAATCAATCAACATTTTTAAATAAAGAAAATAGTTTTAATTTCGTCTTAGGTTCCCTATCTCTTAAAAAGATCATAGCTGTAGGATTCCAAGGTGTGAAATCCATCATGTCTTAGAGTAGAAAAGATAAGAGTAATCAGAGTAGAAAAGCAAAAGGTGAGACAAGATCAAGATGAGATGAGTATATAATGAATCAGAGTAAGGTAAGTAGGAAAGGATTTTGTCCATTTCTATCTAGGTTTCGTCCTACAGTCAACATTTGCTCTGATACCATGTAACACCCCTGGTGTTACTGTTACTAAAACTTGAGCATAACATCATGAGCATTGGCATTGCATATGTTTGACACACCTAGAGTGCATTCACTAGGCAAAAATTTCAAACTAGTTGTATTGATATGGCATTTTGCAAATAAGACCCTAGTGTAGGGTACTTAACCTCAAGTAGGGATCTGAGGGGTAAAACAGGACCCAAATAGAGAAAACCCTTAAGATTAAGTGAAATAATCATAAAATGTTATAAAGATGGACCTACATTGCATTTACACCCCTGAGATACCAAAAACCCTAATTGGAACCCTGGAAAACCCTAAACCTAAACCCTAGGGTGCTAAGTGCAAAATTAGTCCACTTTTGGACTAAAGTGCAAAAACCATGACAATAAGGTATCATAAGTCAAATGGATCACAAATATGCGAAATTTCAAGTTAAACCCTAAGTTTTGGGCTTATATGCAAAAAGCCACCCTTTTTCTCAAATGACTAAGTCTGAAATCAGTTTTTTTGGCTCAACTTTGGAGCTCTGTAGCTTTCAAATTCTAGGGTTTTTGCCCTAGGTCACCACATCAAATTTGTAGACCTAACAAAGGAGGACAACTTTGCTTAAGAGTATAAGCATGGTTATTGAGAAGAAATTGGAGATAAGTAAGCCCAAAGGTGGGCTGTCAGACTAAAACAATCTGAAGATTATAGGATCAGTGGCGGTGGATCACCTTTGGAGACAAATTGTGGTTAATCCATTAAGAATTTGTCTTGGGATACTATAACAAAGATGAAGATGGTATATTAGACTACAACTTTGCTGCAGAATTCTAGGTATGTTGCCACAGAAAATCAAGAGAAATTTAACCCTAAACTTGGGTTGTCAGGCGACTGAAGAACAATTGCCATGGTACAGTGCTCTGTGTGGATCAGAACGCCAGCTCAGCTCGCCGTTGATGATCGCCGTCCCAATTCGTGCGCGGTATAGGGTGGATTACGCCCGGGAGGGATAACTCGTACGTGGCGCCATCTCCCGAGCTCAGTCGGAGTTATTCACCGGCGGCCACCGAATCAGTCATTTCCGCCGCAGTGTCCTCTGCACCGTGATCCTACCTCACTGTACCACTCCTCTACGTGCTAGGCATGCACTAAAGAAGTTATCCATGGCTGTGAAGTGATCGCCGGACCGTCGCGGCTATAAATAGCCCATGATCCACGGCGAGGTATGAACATCACACACACAGTGGGTTGAATCGAAGCCAATTTCGCGCTGCCTCTGCCCCCTCCTCTCAAATTGATTGTGCATGGTAAAACTAGAGTCCCTTGTGG
This sequence comes from Zea luxurians, assembly GCA_029449295.1. NCBI lineage: Eukaryota > Viridiplantae > Streptophyta > Magnoliopsida > Poales > Poaceae > Zea > Zea luxurians. The sequence continues at coordinate 177,458 of JAOPSE010000239.1, read as the reverse complement.
CCGTATAGCCCCAAGCTCCACCCTCATATTCAACCGAGCACGTCACGACGCCGTTTTCCCCCAAATCGGTCAACCGCGCCGCCGAGAACAGCGCGTCCGAGGCCAGCCCACTCTGGTAAGATTCTGTCCAATCCAAGCGTTGTTTTAGTAGCTCTGTATGCTTGTGAAGCTTGTCGTGGCAACCGTTAGCTCAATTCGGCCATGGTTATGTGGGAACACGAGCTCGTGGTCACGGTTTCCGCCATGCACGTGAGCAGACCGTTCTCCAAGTGTTCAAGCCGAAGTGAAGCACGTTCCTAGGTCGCCTTGGGTAGGTTATGCTCCCCCTATCGCTCGACTGAGCATCCATCGCCGGCCAGGGCCAGTCCGTGCGGCGTCGGTGATGAACGGTGAGCGCGCCGTGGCCAGGGACGTTTGTGGAGAAGAATTAGAAGTGCGGGGTGGGTTCTGTAAACTGTTAGTGACTCCCCGAAATAGTGCGCGGGTTTCTTCTGTGGTTATTCAAGGCTCCAGGGTCTTCGGTGCAAAGTTGCACGCGAGCGCGTGCGCACAGGCGCGCTTTCACCCGAAGTTGGGCCGATCGGAATCAGATTCAGTCCAATACTGTTACAAGTTTTTCTTTTTCTTTTTCTTCCAGAGCCAAATAAATTCTAGGAAATTGCAGAAAAATCCTAAAAATATAAGACCAATTTTGTTAGATCCCTAATTTCCTGTAGTATTTAATAAAACTAGTTTCTTGATTTTTAGTCCAAATAGGGAATTTTGGAGCATTTAAAATAGCCTAAAACCTTGTTTCTGGATTTTTAGAAGATAGATAATAATTCCAAAAATCCCCAAACTTTTTAGATGACCTTTATATAATATTTAGAAGCCTTGGGTAGATTTTGGTATGATTTGGACTTTGTTTGATAATTAGAACCCAAAACCACACCCCCTGCTCTTTGAACTTCACTGTTGACTCCGGAAACCCCAGGTTCTCGGAGTTCCGTGAAGGAAAATTGTATTCAAGACTTTAGATAATAAATTCTTATTATCTTTGCACTCTCATGAGCATTACATGGCATTCATTCTTATATATATATATATATATGGTTATATCTAGAAAACGACGAAGAGGTTGAAGTAGAAGAAGAGAAGACTTCACCACCACCACCTGTGGAACATCAGGCAGGGAATTGTTTTTACTTTGACATCTGCGGATCTGAGCCTGACTCACCTATAAACGAAGGCAAGCCTCGGTGCATTTGCCACCTCCTTGACCCTTTTAAAATCTTTCTCACTTGCTTGATGCATTAGGTGATAGGAGTTGATTGATAAAACAATTCCTACATTACCTTCCTTGAATTTGATTACCTTCCTTTGAATCCCTGTTTTATAAAAAGTTTTTACTATGCTTAGTCTTGCTTTAGCAAAGAAAAAGGTTTTGTTTTTACAAAAAAATGATGTGGCAAAGTGGGTGGGATGTTTTGAAAATAAGATTTGATGGTGGATCCATCATGGCCATGATGGGTTCAACATCAAAAAAGATGTACCTCTGCCAGGTACCAAACTTTGGGATTGAAATTGATTAAGCTGAGACCGGGCGAGTGACTTGCACGAGAAGGAGAGTCTCGGTGTAGTGTCTCCGTCTAAGTCGATTAAGGACCGTCTCGATGTAGGCTTGATGACCGAGGACCCTTTAACTGGTCACATGCCTCGTCATGGGTAAGCTTTGCCTCGGGCAGACTAAGGCCAGAATAAGATACCACGCAATGGGAGTGGAGAGATGGCGAGAGTAGCGTGTACCCTCCGTGGCAAGAGGCTGGACTGTGGTGTATCTGTGCTCTCGGTTGGCGTGAACCTGATCTGGTCTTAAGAACCTCAGTGGCGGGTTGACATATGCAAGGGTTAAGTGCTACATATGTCGTGTGATCGGAGATCCTCAGCTGAGTATAATCGATTCGGATCGCCGTACCTTCGCGGTTATGAAGACTTGGTCACTGCCCTATACGTAGAACTCTAGTAAAGATGAAGGGTTGTTAAGAAATTGGCAAGTGCAGGTCAAGTGATTGAACTAGGGTAGAAAGAACTCTAGAGACAGGTAATCTTACTTAACCTGACAAGTAAAATTGGATTTTTAAGGATCCACTTTAGTAAGCATTTCAGCAAACAGAGTCTTTGATTATTGAGAAACCTTACCTTGACTCCCTGATAACCAGCATACCCTTGAGCGTCTTTTCTTTAGTCGGGTAAGTCTTGCTGAGTAATTCCATACTCAGGGTTTTATTCCCTAATGTTTTTAGGTGAAGAAGCAACAAACTTTTGTTGTTTCTGTTCCAAGGTGGTCTCAAAAGAAGAAAACCAAGAGTAAAGCTATGGGAGGAAGAGTTCCTCCATAAGAACTTTTTGTTTGAAACTTATCGGGAGGAGTTTTTGCCTCCCTTGGTTCTGTAATATTAATACTCTGCACTCAGTTAAGTATATCCTGGTCTGTAATATATAACTTTGTCTTACTTTTAAATAAAGGTAAGTTTATGTAATCGCTTCCACATTTTTGTATCTCCGATGATCTGTAATGTCTGTGTGACGGGTGAAACGCTCTTGGGAAAGGTAGGAAAAGCAGATACCGAACTTGTCAAGTGATTCAGGGGCACCTACAGGGTTGTCTGAGGTCCGTTGGACAAGGACAACTGTAGGTGGGCCTAATGACTTGGGAGGTTCCGTCACAGCTGGTATCGGAGCGAAGCCCTTCTCTGCAGATATTATGAGGCATCTTCAAAAGAATTTTCTAAAGACTCATCTAGAAAATTTCTTCCCTTCTTATCTACTAATTCTGAAGAGTTTATATGAAAACCGGATAGGAAGAGTGCAATGTATAGAAGGTTGAATCAACTAAGGTTGGTTCTATAATTACACATGCATTATGCTAAGAACTATGTTAATAAGATTTTTTCCCCTTAGAAAAATGCCGCCGCGCACAAGGAAAACTGCGTGAAAGCATACTGGCCCAATTGGTGTGCCACGTCATCAACTTGCCCCAAGACACGAGGATAGCAGTAGTGGGAGTAATGATTCGATCAAGGATCTTGAAGCGAAAGTTAATCGGCTTCAAACAGAACTCCAACGCAGGACTGACATATGGGTTGCGGATGGCAACAGAATCAATAAATTGAGAAGCGACATCCGCCGCCTGCAAGATCAGCTCGCAGATCGAGATCTAGCGCTTGACTGGGCGGTTCACTCTCGTTCGCTTGCCTGGGCTAAGGAGGCAAAAGCTCGAGCCCGAGTAGAAGAGCTTAGCTCAGCCATTGACACCTTGCAGGCTTATTGTAATACTCTACATGAAGAAGTTCATGTATTATACTCACAACTACACCCAGTGTACCTGCGGATCCTGTCGGGACAGAAGCCGAACCTTCTCAAGTAGCGGGAGAAGCTTTTGGTGGTGAATTGGACCTTTTCAGGCCCCCTCCCTCTATGAAGTTGGTCGATGAGTGGTCTCCTACGCGCGATAGTGAGGCTACCAAGAGTGACAGGAAGCTTGAATAGTATAGGATAGAAGTAGTACTATTGTGTAATAGGGGGTGTAATCCTATTGTAAAGTACGAGTCTGTAATATTACCTTTTAAAGTAATGTGAAATGGATGGTTTGTATGGCATATCATATTGCTCCCAATGTTCTTTGCCTCAGATGCCTTCCAGGACTCGCGCTCAGGATGGGGCTGGTACCTCCCGTGGGAGGGAGGCAACACCAAACCCACCTCCAGTACCCCCGACACTTGTCGAGGCTATCGCCGCCTTGGTGAATGCTACAGCAGATAATACCCGTTTCCTATGGGAGATAGCAGGTCAGCAACTCCAACAACAAGGCGGGCGAGGCTATCCGCAAGGCCCCCGTGAAACCTCTTATTTGGATTTCTCTGAAACGCGCCCCCCCGTTGTTCATCAAGGCAGAAGACCCTTTAGAGGCGGATGAATGGATCCGTGTCATTGAGCAGAAATTTGGACTTCTTCGGTGCTCCGAAACTCAGAAGCCCCTGTTCGCAGCTCAACAATTGCGTGGCCCTGCCAGCACTTGGTGGGGGAACTTTGTTGCCGTACAACCGGCTGGTCATCAAGTAAGCTGGGATGAATTCAAGCTGGCCTTCAGGGAACATTACATACCTGAAGGAGTACTCCACATGAAACAGGAGGAATTCATGAAGTTGAAGCAAGGCGGAGATACTGTCACCCAGTATCTCAATAAATTTAATCACTTTTCTCAGTATGCAATTGACCAAGTCAACACCGACATAAAGAAGAAGAACTGTTTCATGAGGGGTTTAAATGATCGGATGCAAAGGAAAATGGCTACCTGCATCGACCTCACCTACGGAAGGGCTGTCTGCACAGCGCGGGCAGTTGAATCTAAATATGCAAGTTCTGGAAAGTCCAAGGGGAATGGGTGTAACAGGCCTAATCAGGGCCCCGAGAAAAGGCAACGGTTAGTTCTCCGGCCTTTTAATCAGGGTCGTTCTTCATTACACCCACCCTCCTTCCCATTCAAACAACCAGTGTTTATTCGTCCTACTCCTGCCCCCACTACAACAAGTCAGCCGGGTGCCCCTGGCACTCATTTCCCTGCCCTTCCCAGTTCGTCAACAGGCTGCTTCAATTGCGGAAAATCTGGGCACTTTATTAAGGATTGCCCCTACCCGAAGTAGAATCGCTCAAATAATCAACAAGGTACTGGGAATTCTTCTCAGGCTAAGGGAAATACGGGCAAGAACATAAAGAAGATGGGACGAATTTATTACACTCAAGTGGCCACCACACCAGACGGAGAACCAGTAATGATGGGTATGTTCCTTGTGGCCAATCATCTCGCAGTTATTCTCTTTGATTCTGGTGCTTCGCATACATTCATCAGCAAGAAATTTGTGGAGCAACATTGTATTCCATACCATGAATCAAGGGAAGGGTTTAAAATTCATTCACCTGGGGGACAAATATTCACTAAAGAAGTGGCTTTCCAAGTGCCCGTAACATTGGCCGGACGGGACTTTCCTACTAATATGATTGTTCTAAAAGGCCAAGACATAGATGTGATTTTGGGCATGAATTGGTTGGCCCAACATAAAGCAACCCTCAACACTGATCAGAGAACCATCAGGTTGAGTCATAACCAAGAGGAAATCCTTTTGTCTATCCCCATTCCAGCTAAAACTACTGGCAGAATATATGAAGCCATTATACCGGAGATCAAGGATATTTCGGTAGTATGTGAGTTCCCAGATGTCTTTCCAGAAGATTTGCCTGGATTGCCACCTGAAAGAGATGTAGAGTTTGTAATTGAGTTGAAGCCCGGTACGGCTCCCATTTCTAGAAGATCGTACCGAATGCCTCCAAATGAGCTGGCAGAACTGAAGATTCAATTACAAGATCTACTAGAGAAAGGATTCATCCGGCCAAGCTCGTCACCATGGGGTTGTCCCGCTATATTCATCAAGAAGAAGGATCAAACATTACGGATGTGCGTGGATTATCGACCCCTAAATGAGGTCACTATCAAGAACAAGTACCCTCTTCCATGGATTGATATTCTATTTGATCAACTGACTGGAGCAAGGGTATTCTCCAAAATTGATCTCAGGTCGGGCTATCATCAGATCCGTATTCGGCCCGAGGATATACCAAAGACCACATTCACCACGCGGTATGGATTATTTGAATACTTGGTAATGTCTTTCGGACTGACGAATGCTCCTGCCCACTTCACTTATTTGATGAACTCGGTATTCATGCCTGAGTTGGACAAATTTGTGGTGGTCTTCATAGATGATATCTTAATATATTCCAAGAATAAAGAGGAGCATGCTCAACATTTACGGATTGTATTGACGCGCCTAAGGGAAGCTTGCACCCCGGTATATTGGTCCTTTTCCTATCCTTGAAAGATATGGACCAGTAGAATACCGACTTCAGTTACCCGAAACCTTGTCTGCTGTACATAATGTGTTCCACGTGTCTCAGTTGAAGAAATGTCTTCGGGTTCCAGATCAAACCATTGAAGTAGCAGATGTTGTCCTGGAGCCTGACTTGACATATTCTGAGCACCCTATTCGAGTCTTGGATCAAAAGGACAGGGTTACCCGAAGAAAAACTCTCAAGTTTTATAAGATACAGTGGAACCAGCATTCCGAAGATGAGGCTACTTGGGAAACTCAAGATTTCTTAGATAAGAATTTCCCAGGCTTTTTAGCCTCTTGTAATTTGTAAAGTGTATAACATTGTTGTAATAAAGGAGTGAGCCCCAAACCACCCCTGCCTTGTACCAAAACTTAGGGAATAAAAATGTGAAGCATTTCCTTTTCCACTACTTACCCTAGGACTTTTAATCTCGGGACAAGATTCTTTTATGGGGGGAAGGATGTAACACCCCTGGTGTTACTGTTACTAAAACTTGAGCATAACATCATGAGCATTGGCATTTCATATGTTTGACACACCTAGAGTGCATTCACTAGGCAAAAATTTCAAACCAGTTGTATTGATATGGCATTTTGCAAATAAGACCCTAGTGTAGGGTACTTAACCTCAAGTAGGGATCTGAGGGGTAAAATAGGACCCAAATAGAGAAAAACCCTTAAGATTAAGTGAAATAATCATAAAATGTTATCAAAGATGGACCTACATTGCATTTACACCCCTGAGATACCAAAAACCCTAATTGGAACCCTGGAAAACCCTAAACCTAAACCCTAGGGTGCTAAGTGCAAAATTAGTCCACTTTTGGACTAAAGTGCAAAAACCAGGACAATAAGGTATCCTAAGTCAAATGGATCACAAATATGTGAAATTGCAAGTTAAACCCTAAGTTTTGGGCTTATATGCAAAAAGCCACCCTTTTTCTCAAATGACTAAGTCTGAAATCAGTATTTTTGGCTCAACTTTGGAGCTCTGTAGCTTTCAAATTCTAGGGTTTTTGCCCTAGGTCACCACATCAAATTTGTAGACCTAACAAAGGAGGACAACTTTGCTTAAGAGTATAAGCATGGTTATTGAGAAGAAATTGGAGATAAGTAAGCCCAAAGGTGGGCTGTCAGACTAAAACAATCTGAAGATTATATGATCAGTGGCGGTGGATCACCTTTGGAGACAAATTGTGGCTAATCCATTAAGAATTTGTCTTGGGATACTATAACAAAGATAAAGATGGTATATTAGACTACAACTTTGCTGCAGAATTCTAGGTATGTTGCCACAGAAAATTAAGAGAAATTTAACCCTAAACTTGGGCTGTCAGGCGACTGAAGAACAATTGCAATGGTACAGTGCTCTGTGTGGATCAGAACGCCAGCTCAGCTCGCCGTCGATGATCGCCGTCCCGATTCGTGCGCGGTACAGGGTGGATAACGTCAGGGAGGGATAACTCGTACGTGGCGCCATCTCCCGAGCTCAGCCGGAGTTATTCACCGGCGGCCACCGAATCAGTCGTTTCCACCGCGGTGTCCTCTGCACCGTGATCCTACCTCACTGTACCACTCCTCTACGTGCTAGGCATGCACTAAAGAAGTTATCTGTGGCTATGAAGTGATCGCCGGACCGCCGCGGCTATAAATAGCCCGTGATCCACGGCGAGGTATGAACATCACACACAGTGGGTTGAATCGAAGCCAATTTCGTGCTGCCTCTGCCCCCTCCTCTCAAATTGATTGTGCACGGTAAAACTAGAGTCCCTTGTGGCCGTATAGCCTCAAGCTGCACCCTCAATTTCACCCGAGCATGCCACGACGCTGTTTTCCCCCAAATCGGTCAGTCGCGCCGCCGAGAACAGCGCGTCCGAGGCCAGCCCGCTCTGGTAAGATTCTGTCCAATCCAAGCGTTGTTTTAGTAGCTCTGCGTGCTTGTGAAGCTTGTCGTGGCAACCGTTAGCTCAATTCGGCCATGGTTATGTGGGAACGCAAGCTTGTGGTCACGGTTTCCGCCATGCACGTGAGTAGACCGTTCTCCAAGTGTTCAAGCCAAAGTGAAGCGCGTTCCTAGGTCGCCTTTGGTAGGTTATGCTCCCCTTGTTGCTCGACTGAGCATCCATCGCCGGCCAGGGCTAGTCCGTGCGGCGTCGGTGATGAACGGAGAGCGCGCCGTGGCCAGGGACGTTTGTGGAGAAGAATTAGAAGTGCGGGGTGGGTTCTGTAAACTGTCAGTGACTCCCCGAAATAGTGCGCGGGTTTCTTCTGTGGTTATTCAAGGCGCCAGGGTCTTCGATGCAAAGTTGCACGCGAGCGCGTGCGCGCGGGCGCGCTTTCACCCGAAGTTGTGCCAATCGGAATCAGATTCGGTCCAATACTGTTACAAGTTTTTCTTTTTCTTCCAGAGCCAAATAAATTCTAGGAAATTGTAGAAAAATCCTAAAAATATAAGACCAATTTTGTTAGATCCCTAATTTCTTGTTGTATTTAATAAAAATAGTTTCTTGATTTTTAGTCCAAATAGGGAATTTTGGAGCATTTAAAATAGCCTAAAACCTTGTTTCTAGATTTTTAGAAAATAGATAATAATTCCAAAAATCCCCAAACTTTTTAGATGACCTTTATATAATATTTAGAAGCCTTGGGTAGATTTTGGTATGATTTGGACTTTGTTTGATAATTAGAACCCAAAACCCCACCCCCTGCTCTTTGAACTTCACTGTTGACTCCGGAAACCCTAGGTTCTCGGAGTTCCGTGAAGGAAAATTGTATTCAAGACTTTAGATAATAAATTCTTATTATCTTTGCACTCTCATGAGCATTACATGGCATTCATTCTTATATATATATATATGGTTATATCTAGAAAACAAAGAAGAGGTTGAAGTAGAAGAAGAGAAGACTTCACCACCACCACCTGCGGAACATCAGGCAGGGAATTGTTTTTACTTTGACATCTGCGGATCCGAGCCTGACTCACCTATAAACGAAGGCAAGCCCCGGTGCATTTGCCACCTCCTTGACCCTTTTAAAATCTTTCTCACTTGGTTGATCCATTAGGTGATAGGAGTTGATTGATAAAACAATTCCTGCATTACCTTCCTTGAATTTGATTACCTTCCTTTGAATCCCTGTTTTATAAAAAGTTTTTACTATGCTTAGTCTTGCTTTAGCAAAGAAAAAGGTTTTGTTTTTACAAAAAAATGATGTGGCAAAGTGGGTGGGATGTTTTGAAAATAAGATTTGATGGTGGATCCATCATGGCCATGATGGGTTTAACATCGGAAAAGATGTACCTCTGCCAGGTACCAAACTTTGGGATTAAAATTGATTAAGCTGAGACCGGGCGAGTGACTTGCACGAGAAGGAGAGTCTCGGTGTAGTGTCTCCGTCTGAGTCGATTAAGGACCGTCTCGATGTAGGCTTGATGACCGAGGACCCTTTAACTGGTCACATGCCTCGTCATGGGTAAGCTTTGCCTCGGGCAGACTAAGGCCAGAATAAGATACCACGCAATGGGAGTGGAGAGATGGCGAGAGTAGCGTGTACCCTCCGTGGCAAGAGGCTGGACTGTGGTGTATCTGTGCTCTCGGTTGGCGTGAACCTGATCTGGTCTTAAGAACCTCGGTGGCGGGTTGACATATGCAAGGGTTAAGTGCTACATATGTCGTGTGATCAGAGATCCTCAGTTGAGTATAATCGATTCGGATTGCCGTACCTTCGCGGTTATGAAGACTTGGTCACTGCCCTATACGTAGAACTCTAGTAAAGATGAAGGGTTGTTAAGAAATTGGCTAGTGCAGGTCAAGTGATTGAACTAGGGTAGTAAGAACTCTAGAGACATGTAATCTTACTTAACCTGACAAGTAAAATTGGATTTTTATGGATCCACTTTAGTAAGCATTTCGGCAAACAGAGTCTTTGATTATTGAGAAACCTTACCTTGATTCCTTGATAACCAGCATACCCTTGAGAGTCTTTTCTTTAGTCGGGTAAGTCTTGCTGAGTAATTCCATACTCAGGGTTTTATTCCCTAATGTTTTTAGGTGAAGAAGCAACAAACTTTTGTTGTTTCTGTTCCAAGGTGGTCTCGAAAGAAGAAAACCAAGAGTAAAGCTGCGGGAGGAAGAGTTCCTCCATAAGAACTTTTTGTTTGAAACTTATCGGGAGGAGTTTTTGCCTCCCTTGGTTCTGTAATATTAATACTCTGCACTCAGTTAAGTATATCCTGGTCTGTAATATATAACTTTGTCTTACTTTTAAATAAAGGTAAGTTTATGTAATCGCTTCCGCATTTTCGTATCTCCGATGATCTGTAATGTCTGTGTGATGGGTGAAATGCTCTTGGGAAAGGTAGGAAAAGCAGATACCAAACTTGTCAAGTGATTTAGGGGCACCTACAGGGTTGTCTGAGGTCCGTTGGATAAGGACAACTGTAGGTGGGCCTAATGACTTGTGAGGTTCCGTCACATACCACTTCTGTCACACCCGGCTTTAAGGAAGAAAGCCAGGTGCATCTCATACATGTGCCAAGGAGACAACATATATAATAACAGAGTGTATAGAGATAAATGTCACAATAATCAGAGTATTTATTACATAGCGGAAGTCCTATTACAAAATAAAAGATAAACATAAAACGAACTAAGGATCGTCGTTGGCGCCAATGTCAACTGAGAAACGCCACCTAGATCAGATCAAACTCCTCGCCTTGTGGCTCCTCCTGAACCACCTGCTCTTCTCCTGTGGGGGGTGTGAGACAGCAAGGGTGAGCTCACACATGATCATAGCTCAACAAGTTGTGGGGAACTAGTGGACTTGAACTCACAAAGGTGGGAGTTCATGTGATGTGTAAGGCTAATCAATGACAGGGGTTAAAGCTGAGCATTGCTTTTAAATAGTTGGTCAAAATTTTATTAGCAGTTACTAAGTGTAAGTAAATACCAAACCTTAAGTAAAGTAATAGAACAAATTAATAATAAACCCATGCATATGCAAATGACAAATTAAATTTAAGTTCCATAAATTAATCATCAGAGAGTCCTGAGCTGCTCTTGACCGTGAGCTCGGCTAGTATACCAGTTTTACACTCTGCAGAGGTTGTACCCTTTACCCACAAGTCATGTTACCCATCTGCCAAGGGATCGCGACTCCCATACACCTCTACCTAGGAAGCGAGGCAGGGCAACACTACGAGGCCTTTACAAAGTTCCACTAGCTTCTGAAAACCCACTACAGTTTATGGGAAGAGCACTTGCAAGAATCCCTCGTCTGACCGCCACCGCAGCTAAATCAACCCGAGAACCTCCTTGCATGCAACTCCCCTACTGCCCTTGCCCCTTTCGGGTAAGGTAGTCTTCCACTAGCTTTCCTAATTAGTCAGCCAAGGGCGTCCCATTAAACCCTTGTGGTGGCACGTGTTTCTCAAGTTAAGCTCTATGTTCTAATTAACATTAATGATCTTGACATGAACATAAATAGAATAACAAAAGAATTAGAACATAGATATAATAAATGATTATCCCAAAACCATGTAAAGCAATAGCAAACTACCCAAGTGATTCAGAGGTAAACAAGGTAATGAGATAAACAATCTAGGGTAACCTATCGGGTCCCATCAAAATTAACCGATGCATGAATAAATGATATTAAAGAACATTATTGGGTAAAAAGTGGTCAAGGGCACAACTTGCCTTCAATGAGCTCCTGCTCAGCTACTTCTATCTGCTGCTCACCAGGATCCTCAGTCACAAGCTCTTCTACTCGCCACAATACAACCAAGCACAGTATATAGAGAAAATTAACATCACACCAAACATATAAATAAAATACACAGTAATAATCTACACATTAAAAAAAATCCTAGAAACAGGGATCATAATTTTTGGAGTTATATATTTTAAGATATGAATTTCCAAAGGTTTTATGTGCTTAAAATAGGATTAAGTGAGAAATAAATTTTAATATTGTTTTCATGACAAAACAGAGACTCTAAGTGATAGAGAATAATATTATTAAAATTTAGAAAGTTGAATGGATCGATTTGGAGTTCATATGAATTTTCTATGAATTATTGAAGTTCTAGTAATTATTTTCCTATTAAAAATATATTTTCCAATTTATTTATTCACTTTTAAACTGCACTGGACTGGGCCTCAATTTTAGAGAAACCCAAGGGCTCTGTGCAAGATATCCGAGACTCAGGAAACAGTCCACACGGATGGTGGGTTGTTTTCTGATAAGTGCAGGGGTTCTTTTGTGAAATGAGCGGCCGAAGGGGTACCCTGAGTTCTCGGCCACCCGATTACAAACAAGCGGCCCAGATTAGACCTACACGCGGATGAAAAGATACGCGCTCTACACCGTCGAATCCGAGTTCAACGACCATGATTTAATTATGCGAGATCTAATAGCATCCATTGGATCAAGATCGACGGTCACAACTACATGTGGCAAAGGGGTACCCACAGTTTTAATCACATCCATTGATCGCAGATCTTATGGTGCCCAACTCCCCTCCCCCGCCGCGACACCAGACACCCTAGCGCGGTGGCGCCCTGAACTGCGACGGCGGCCATTACCGGCGGCGAGCAAACACCCGAGTCAACACCCTAGCGCCCCAATCCACCAAGCGATTCACTATGCGTAGATCAAAGCGAAGCTAACGGCGAGAGACTTACAAGGTACGATAGATGGTGGAAGGTTGCCCGCGGTGCAGCGATGGAGAGGATCACCGACGAGCAATTCCCAATGACACCACGATTTTCCGACCACCACGAGTCCGCGGATGCAACCAGCAGACCCAGGCGATTCTATCTGCTCCTTCCCAGACGCCCCGAGCGGCACGTGGTCGTGAATCTCCCCCCAGCGGCGCTGCCGATTCTCTCTCTTTGCAGTCCGCGGCGACGCTCGAATAGGTGGAACAGGGCTAGGGCGCACACGTGGTCAGGGAAGGGTATGCGAGGACTTATCCTCAGGTAGCGCCATCGGGCGCAACAACCCCCACTTCTCCCGGTCGCGGTGAAGTCACGTTCGGTTCGCCACCATCCGCGCGAAGCTCGGACGAGCTGTTGACGACGCCCAGCCTGACGCACGAGCCCCAGGTGTCAGAGGGGAACGAAGTGAGCGCGCGCGATGAGTGGATGCCAGTGGGCCCCACCGGTCAGCGTAGGGGCGCAGCGGTCTTCTAGCGTTTGGGCCTCGCGGGTGGAAAGCCTGGGAATGGGCCGAGCGCGTGGGGGTGAAGTCGGGCCGGAATGTGGTAATGAGGCCCAAGTGGGTTTTATTCTTTTTTTTTTCTTTACCTTCTTTCCTTTTATCTTCTTCTCTACAAATTCGAACTTCACTTTAAATTCAAACTTTGTGGTACATTTGTACACAGTCTAATTACTTATTTTGAGCATACCAACTATGGTGAAGTTATTTAATTATGATTTTATTTTGTATTATATAAAATCTTTATTTCTTTCCTCTTTTCTAAATTCTAGAGTGCAAATAGGGTTAGAACTAATTCTCTTCTTTTATGTATTCTTATCATCATTACCATTGTGTACAGATGCACAAACCAATAAACACCAGCATGATGCATGTATTATTTGAGTGTCTTTTGTTAATTATTTATTTGTTTAAATGTGGTTTTCACATGAAATGATGAATATAGGTAACACACATATATGTAAGGGAAAACTCTTTCTCCTTTTACACTTTCTTACAATTTGAGTATTACATAGCTATAGAAAAAACTTTTATAATTGTCCTAAAATGGTACATGTAGGTCTACATAGTGTAGGAACATACCACAAAAAGTTTGGTTGGCAAAATAAAAAAATAAAAATATACTTTGTCGAGTGCCCAAGGAAGGCACTCGGCAAAGCTTGCTCTGCCGAGTGTCAACGGGGGGCAATCGGCAAAGAAGATTCTTTGTCGAGTGCCATAACTCAGCTCTCAGCAAAGGTAACGGCCGTCAGCTTCAGACGGTGGCTGACGGCCCTTTGCTGAGAGCCACCCTTCGCCAAGTGTTTGGCAGTCGGCCAAGAAATCTTTACCGAGTGTATTCCTGTACCAAGAGTCCTGCTCTCGGCAAACGTCGTTGTTACCGAGAGCAGGACTTTGCCGAGTGTGGCACTCGACAAAGGCTTCTTTGCCGAGTGCCCAACAAAAAGCACTCGGCAAAGCGCCGAGCACTTGGCAAAGACCTGGATTCCGGTAGTGCACTCGGCAAAGAATCTTCTTTGTTGAGTGCCAAAGATCGACGCTCGGCAAAGGTAACGGCCGTCAGCTATAGACGGCTGTTGATGGCCCTTTGCCAAGCATCTCCATTCATCGAGTGTTAGGCACTCGACAAAGTGGTCTTTGCCATGTGTCTACCTGTGCTGAGAGTCCTGCTCTCAGTAAACGTGGTCGTTACCGAGAGTAGGACTTAGCCGAGTGTGGCACTCGGCAAAGCGCCGAGCACTCGGCAAAGAGCCAGATTCCGGTAGTGCCTTAGGCGCGGATAGTCCATGATTGGATCAGAGCAGGCGAATTAACTCCTATCTCCATGCATGTTTATCCCTCTAAACATGTGGGAGTTGTTGGACATGTGGGAGTTGTTGGAGGACTCATAGGAACGGGTCCAGAACTCCCTATATATTTGAAGGGGTACGATCGATTGATCAACCAACAATTGAACCAAAAATCAATATATTCTTGTTCCTTTACTTTTGCCCTAGGAGTAGGCAGTAATATAGCCTTCTTCACTTCAACCTTCTCCTCTCTTCGAATCTACGTCATCTTGAGGCATCTTAGGTAACCTGTCGATCCCAAGACAAAACCTAGGATCTCTCCTCCCTGATGGGGTCCCTCCTGGGAGGTCAGATCCAGGTGCTGTTGGCAAACACCACCACCTCTGCGCTCACGCGGACCGTCCAGCCACCAAGCGCGGACAGTCCGGCTCGGCGCAGAGAAAACTCAACTCCTACCGTAGGTCACGGACTGTCCGGTCCTAAACCGCTGATTGTCTGCGCTGTCGCAGAGAGCACCGCCGTCGGTACACCTCACAATGATTAGCGTTCATATCGGTGCCAACACACTTCTTGGCCACTCCGCTGTGGACTAAAGGCAATGGTGACGCCTAAGAGGGGGTGAACTAGGACTTCTAAAAACTCTCTCTAAATTAGGCCACAATTAAATCCCTAGAACAAAACCTATGCAAATAAACCATCTAGAATGTGCAAACTGGGTTTTGTCTAAATGTTGATATCTCTACTGCAAAGCCTAAGTTTCAATCCTAAATATTCTAACTAGAAAGAAGAGATTGAAACTTAAGTACTTAATGTAAATGTGGAAGGTAAAGTGCAAGGGTAGAGATGCAAACTCCCGTGGATGACGCCGGTATTTTTACCGAGGTATTCGGAACCACACAAGGTCCCGACTAATCCTCGTTGGGGCCCCTACGCAAAGGGTAGCCCACGCGAGGGCCAAGGACCTCAGTCGAGTAACTCCGTAGAGAGCCGCGGGCCTTCTCCACGTGCAAGTGGTGCTCCGCTTTCGACTCCTCTTGGATGCTCTCCATCGTATCCACTATTGAGCTTCCGGCCGAAAATATCGCGGGCCTCATTCCCTCCGGTACACAGTGGTGGCCGTGACACAAACTCAGTTATCATGGTCTCACAAGGCTCTCACCCCACTCAGTAGAATTACAATGGCTCGCGCAAGAGCCGAGGGGTTGTGTGGTTTTTCTAAACTCACTCAACTAACTAGAATTCATCTAAAGCAAGTGCATAAGTGGTCTAACTAACCTAAGCACTTCATAAAGCACCTACGCTAATCACCGAGTGATTCTATTAAGTACTAGCTTAGGTGTTTGAGCACTTGGAAATGTCTACAATATGCCTTCGTATGTTGCTTGGGCTCCCACACCTTCAAATGGCCAATTGGAGGGGTATATATAGCCTCCCCCTCAATTATAGTCATTGGACAGAAAATCTACTCCTTCTGTCGTCGGGCACACCAGACAGTCCGGTGCCCTGGCCACGTCAGTCGATCGTTGAGGCCTATAGCAGTCGATCGTTGGATCTGACCATTACCTAGACTTTCCGGTACACACCGGACAGTCCGGTGCTACAGCCCCGAGAATCCCTGGTTGTGGGCCTCTCTGCTTAGACTGTCTAATACGCACAGGACAATCCGATGCACACCGGACAGGTATTGTTCACTATCCAGTGCGCCACCAGAGCGCTGGCTGACTGCCCTCTTCTTAGATTTCTTCGTTTTTTTCCTTTGGGCTTCTTTTGTTCTTGAGTCTTGGACTTCTACACATATTTTATGTCTTCTTTTGAGGTGTTGCATCCTTAGAGCCTTAGCCCAATCCTCTTTTGCATCCTGTGAACTACAAACACAAACACTAGCAAACACATTAGTCCTTGATCATCAAACACCAAAATCACTTAGCCAAATGGCCTAGGGACCATTTTCCTTATAGGGACACTGCCTGAAGATCCATCAGATCGGCCTCCAATGGCCGGTTCAAAGGATAATTCTGACATCTCTCCCAGCAACATCATCGAGCCAACTATGGAGACTCTGTCATATGAAGATCAATAGGACTTTGAGGAACACAAGGAGTAGCTGATCAAGGATGCACAGGCAAATTTCCTGGCCAGCTTTAAGGTGGACAGGAATCACAAGGTCGTCCAGCAGTGGGCGACTGATCTGGCTTCGCTCTGACCTACTTTAGCTACCCCCAAAGTAAGTGAAAAAAGCGAAATTCAATCTCTTAGATCTTACATAGATGAGCAATGAGAACAAATGCAATAAATCTTAGGGGTATGCAAGATGATTACAAAAGGCTAGCGCGTGCATTTGATAAATCCACTATCATTAATTTTCCTATGCACGAGGTTGAATCTAAAGAAAAATGCATGATTTATCGGCTGCAAATTGGCACAACCAACCCCCAACCACTTTATAGGATGCCGATGAATGCATATTCTGAACAACCACAGCTTTCTGTGCAAATTGGAGGTAAATCCACCGATCTGCGCAGAGCCAGACCATCCGCACATTAGCATGGACCGTCGGGGCCTGCAACAACCGGTCCCATTTTCTAAACCGAGCCACTGAAATCCGTGTCAGGGCCACTGTATTCCACGCAAACCCTAACAGACACACATGGACCATCCGCCTACAAGGCTAGATCGTCTGCGTACATGGTCGGACAGTACACACATGACGTCGGACAGTCTGATGCAGAGTATAAAGAACACGATCCTAATTTTTATCACCCATCTACACCTAGCTCGGCCAAGTTTCCCTTTACCCCCTACGGCTCCTCAACACCATAACACTTCCCCACAGATGCATGGGGGCGAGCACTTTTTGCCCCCCAGAAAGCCACGAAGAGATGACCGGTCATATGAGTTTCCTAAGGCAAGCATTAATGCTCCACAAAACCTAAACCCCTGGGCGCGTAGGCAACATAATACACAAGTGCCCACACCATTAATAGACCAAAGGGCTGGAAGACTACCACCGCCCGCCATTGACATAGTAAGGGAAGAAATAACTGGATCATTCTGAGATAAGCTTTGAGTTAGCATAATGCCTGGGGGCAATCATATCGAAAGCCTTATGACAGCCGATTTGACTACAATCCATATCCCTAGGGAACAAGAATACCTGAATTTTCTAAACTTTTGAGTGACCAGGGTAGAAGCACATATGAGCACATAGGTCAGTTCCTTGCCCAGTTAGGAGAATAGGCCGATACAGAGGCGTTTCACGTCTGTTTATTTTCATTGTCTCTAACTTGGACCGCGTTTGCTTGGTACACCACACTACCACCTAACTCTATTTATTCATGGGGAGATTTAGAATAGAAATTACATGATCACTTTTCTCCGGCGACTATGAATTAGACCTAGTAGATCTAGTAGCTCTACAACAAGGGAAGGATGAATCGGTTAATGACTACATCCGGAAGTTCCAAGACATAATAAACCGATGTTTCCAAATTCACCTTGCCGAAAAACAACTACCAATATTAGCCTTTAATGGAATGTGGTATTATTCAAAGGAAAGACTAGAAAACATTCAATTTTTTATGCTAGCTCAGTTACACTAGAGGGATTTGGCTTGCGAAAGCTGAAGCAAAGACACGGCTAAAGCGGTTCATCACAACGTTCATGTGGTAGAATGTGACCAAAGTAGCTTGGACAATGAATCGCAAGAAGTGTGTGCTACTGAGATGGTTTGGCCAAAGCAGGCCAAATCTCTAGTTTGTTCCTCCCTATAGCCAGTTCAAAAGAAATGGTAAAAAGAGGTTAAGTTTACGTTTAATGTTGACAAATGTGATAAAATATTCGATGAATTATTCAAAAGCGACAACATTAAAATAAATCATACTATTCCATCTGCCGATGAACTTAAATGTTGTGCTTATTGCAAGTAGCATAATTCGTTCTCTCATGCCACTAATGACCGTAATATATTTTGACGACAGATCCAATCGGCCATCAACGGGGGCCGATTGAAGTTCTGAAAGTCGCCTAGAGGGGGGTCAATAGGCAAAACCTAAAATTTATAAACTTTAAACATGCACTATGCTCAGGATTAGTGTTAGAAATAATTCGAAGTCAGAAGATAGTTCTTCTTGCCAAGAGTTGTTCAATCAATGCAGATAATCTTGGGAGCAAACTCAAATCAATATAAGCAAGAGAACGTTTAGAGAGAGGAAAGAAAGGGAAACAAATCAAGTGACGATAACACAAATGAACACGATGATTTGTTTACCGAGGTTTGGTTCCAAAGAACCTAGTCCCCGTTGAGGAGGTCAAAAAGGCCGGGTCTATTCCAACCCTTTCTCTCTCTCAATCGGTCACACAGACCGATCGAGTGCTTCTCCTTAATCACTTGGGTCACTAAGACCCCACAAGGATACCACACAATTAGGTGTCTCTTGCTTGCTTTACAACACACTTGGAAGGTTTAGAAGGTGAAGAAGAAAGCACGATTGCGAAAGCCAAGCAACAAGAGCGACAAATAACACATGGATCACACTCTCTCAAGTCACTAAGCACTAATGATCACTTGTCTAAATTGTGGGACTTTGAGAGATGGAAAGCTTTGAGTGTGTCCTAGAATGGACTGCTAGCTCTTGTATTGAATGTGAATGAGTGGAGTGCTTGGATGTAGTGAATGGAGGTGGTTGGGGTTGTATTTATAGCCTCCAACCACTTCCTAGCTGTTGCTCCTTTTCTACCGACCATGGATGGTCCGCGCCCTTGGTCCAGACGGTCCGCCCCTGCACATCAACGGCTGAAATCGCAACGGTCAGCACTAACAGCTACATCAACGGCTATAGAGCATTTAATGCGTCGTCAGATGTTAGATAAAGCAGTCGCGGACGGTCTGGCCGTGCACCCCGATGGTCCGTGAGGACGCTAAAAATGAATTTTACCAAACCCGTCGTCACCTTCGGGTTTTTCTGGTTTTTCAACGACCGGACGGTCCGCGCCTGAGGACGGATGGTCCGCGCTTGGTCTCGGATGGTGCTTGCTTCTCCATCGGGCAGTCCGTAGTGTTAACTTGTGTTTTTGAAGTGTTCCTATCCGAGGCTCACCCTGGTGTCACGGACGGTCCGCCGTAAGGGCCCAGACAGTCCGCGCATAGGTGTTTTTCCAAAAAGCTTCTCATGTCCGAAATAATCTACGGTATTCCGGACAGTCGACTTAAAATAGTTGTAGATGAACTTATGCACCTGAGAAATGATGAACTAGGCAAACTAGTTAGTCCATAAGGCTTGTGTTGGTTGTCAAACACCAAAATCGATTATAGGAAATGTTTAAGTCCATTTCCCTTTCAATCTACCCCTTTTTGGTGATTGATGCCAACACAAATCAAAGCAAATATAAAGTGTAGGAATGTAACTTAGTTTGTAATTTTGACAAATGTGCATAAGTCACATTGAATTAAACTAATTGAAAGTTTTCTAAGTATATATGATTGGTTTCTTCTAGTTTAACATTTTGGACCACATTTGCACCACATAGGTTGTTTTTGCAAATTTTTGGAAAAGGCTTTTCAAATTCTTTTGCAAATAGCCAATGGATAAGAATATGATTTCAAAAAGCATTTTCAAGATTTTGAAAATTCTCCCCCTATTTCAAATGCTTTTTCCTTTGGCTAAATAAAAGCTCTCCCTGAAGAAGTTCTCCTCTTAGCTGTCAAGAGAGTTTTTGTAATTTGAATAATTTCTCTCCCTTTGTGAAATAGTTTTTGAAGAACAGGGTGGTGGTGCTGTCCTTTTGCTTTGGGCAGATTAATTTCTCCCCTTTGGCATTAATCGCCAAAAACGAAGAAACTTGAGAGGCCTAATACATCTCCCCCATTGAATATGAATGAAAGTTTGTGAGGAGGGCAAAGGATAAGTGATACCAACAGAGTTGTAGTGGAAGCCTTGCTTTTGTCGAATACTCCTTTTCCCTTTCAATCTAAGACTAGTCATAGAAGTACACTTGAAAGCACATTAGTCTTAGCCTAGGCATAAGAAGAATAAGAAATATGCATTTGTACTAAATGAAAGAGACAAGATCAAAGATATATAAAGGAGCAATGTGAGCAAGATTTCAATCAAAGTTCCGAGAATCGAGGATACTGAGTTCATTTATAAGCTTGCTAAAAGTCTTTTCATCTAGGGGCTTGGTAAAGATATCGGCTAATTGGTTGAGGGTGCTAACATAAGCTATTTCGATACCCCCTTTTGTTGGTGATCTCTCAGGAAGTGATACCGGGTCTATGTGCTTAGTGCGGCTGTGTTCAACGGGATTATCCGCCATGCAGATTGCACTCTCATTATCACATAGGAGGGAGACTTTGCTCAACTTGTAGCCATAGTCCCTGAGGGTTTGCCTTATCCAGAGTAATTGTGCACAACAATGGCCTGTAGAAATACACTCAGCTTCGGCGGTGGATAGAGCTACTGAATTTTGTTTCTTTGAAGCCCAAGACACCAGGGATCTTCCCAGAAACTGACAAGTCCCTAATGTGCTCTTCCTATTAATTTTACATGCAGCATAATCGGCATCGGAATACCCAATTAGATCAAAGGTAGATCCCTTGGGGTACCAAAGCCCAAACTTAGGAGTGTAAACTAAATATCTCATGATTCTTTTCACAGCCCTAAGGTGAACTTCCTTAAGATTTTCCTAGAACCTTGCACACATGCATACAGAAAGCATAATATCCGGTCGTGAAACACATAAATAGAGTAAAGATCCTATCATTGACCGGTATACCTTTTGATCTACGGATTTACCTCTCGTGTCGAGGTCGAGATGCCCATTGGTTCCCATGGGTGTCTTGATGGGTTTAGCATTCTTCATTCCAAACTTCCTAAGTATGTCTTGAATGTACTTAGTTTGGCAGATGAAGGTGCCTTCTTGAAGTTGCTTGATTTGAAATCCAAGGTAATACTTCAACTCCCCCATCATAGGCATCTCGAATTTCTGTATTATAATCCTACTAAATTCTTCACAAGAGGACTTGTTAGTAGACCCAAATATAATATCATCAACATAGATTTAGCATATAAATAAGTCTTTAGCAATAGTTTTAGTGAAGAGAGTAGGGTCAGCTTTACCAACTTTGAACCCATTAGTGATAAGAAAGTCTCTCAGGCATTCATACGATGCTCTTGGGGCTTGCTTGAGCCCATAAAGCGCCTTTGAGAGCTTATAAACATGGTTAGGATACTCACTATCTTCAAAGCCGGGAGGTTGCTCAACATACATCTCTTCCTTGATAGGACCATTAAGGAAGGCACTCTTCACGTCCATTTGATATAGCTTGAAGCCATGGTGAGTAGCATAGGCAAGTAATATACGAATTGACTCAAGCCTAGCTATAGGTGCATAGGTTTCATCAAAATCTAAACCTTTGACTTGTGAATATCCTTTGGCAACAAGTCGGGCTTTGTTCCTAGTCACCACATCATGCTCATCTTGTTTGTTGCGGAATACCCACTTGATACCTACAATATTTTGGTTACGACATGGAACCAAATACCATACCTCATTCCTCGAGTTATTGAGCTTCTCTTGCATTGCCACCACCCAATCCGGATCTCTCAGTGCATCCTCTACCTTGTATAGCTCAATGGAAGACACAAAAGAGTAATGTTCACAAAAATGAGTAACTCGAGATCTAGTGGTTACCCCCTTGTGGATGTCACCAAGTATGGAGTTAACGGGGTGATCTCTTTGAATTGCTTGGTGGACTCTTGGGTGCGGTGGTCTTTAATCTCGAATCTCTTGATCATCTTCCTTGTCTTGATCATCTTCATCTCCCCCTTGATCAATGTCCTCCTCTTAAGGTGGCCCATTGTCTTGATCTTCATCCTCTTCTTCTTGAGCTATTTCCTCATCTTGAGTTGGTGGAAATGTTTGTATGGAAGATGATGGTTGATCTCGTGTTTGTGGAGGCTCTTCGGATTCCTTTGGACACACATCCCCAATGGACATGTTCCTTAGTGCGACGCATGAAGCCTCTTCATCATCTAGTTCATCAAGATCAACTAGCTCTACTTGAGAGCCATTAGTCTCATCAAACATAATGTCACAAGAAACTTCAACTAATCCAGTGGACTTGTTGAAGACTCTATATGCCCTTGTGTTTGAGTCATAACCAAGTAAAAACCTTCTACTGCTTTAGGAGCA
Organism: Zea luxurians; assembly: GCA_029449295.1. Lineage (NCBI taxonomy): Eukaryota > Viridiplantae > Streptophyta > Magnoliopsida > Poales > Poaceae > Zea > Zea luxurians. The sequence continues at coordinate 154,834 of JAOPSE010000239.1, read as the reverse complement.
AATTTAGAATTTCTACCTCTCTTAATAAGAATAAAGCATTTGCTCCCAAAAACTCTAAAATAAGAAACATTGCCCTTTTACTGGTTAGGAGTTCATACCACGTTTTCTTGAGGATTCGGTGAAGGTAGAGTCAGTTGATGGAGTAGCAAGCGGTGTTAATCGCCTCCACCCAAAACCGATCCGGTGTCTTGTACTCATCAAGCATGGTCCTTGCCATGTCCAAAAGAGTTATATTCTTTCTCTCCACTACACCATTTTGTTGAGGTGTGTAGGGAAAAGAGAACTCATGCTAGATGCCCTCCTCCTCAAGAAATCCTTCAATTTGTGAATTCTTGAACTCTGTTTCGTTGTCGCTTCTAATCTTTTTGATTCTCAATCCGAACTCATTTTGAGCCCGCCTTAAGAATCTTTTTAAGGTCTCTTGGGTTTGAGATTTTTCCTGCAAAAAGAATACCCAAGTGAAGCGAGAATAATCATCCACAATACTTACTCCCGTCGATGCTTATGTAAGCGATCGGGCCGAATAGATCCATGTGGAGCAGCCTGTTGGTCGTCATGATGTTCTTGTGTGGATGATGAGCTCCAACCTGCTTCTCTCCTTGACATGTGCTACGAATCCTATCTTTCTCAAAATGAATATTTGTTAGTCCTAAAATGTGCTCTCCCTTTAGAAGCTTGTGGAGATTCTTCATCCCAACATGGGCAAGTCGGCGATGCCAGAGCCAGCCCATATTAGTCTTAGCAATTAAGCAAGTGTCTAGTTCAGCATTGTTATCATTAAAATCAACTAAATATAGCTGATCATCTAACACTCCCTTAAAGGCTATTGAATCATCACTTCTTCTAAAGACAGTGACACCAACATCAGTAAAAAGACAGTTGTAACCCATTTTGCATAATTGAGAAACTGAAAGCAAGTTGTAATCTAAAGCATCTACAAGAAAAACATTAGAAATGGAATGGTCAGGAGATATAGCAATTTCACTCAAATCTTTGACCAAACCTTGATTTCCATCCTCGAATGTAATCGCTTTTTGGGGATCATCATTTTTCTCATATGAGGAGAACATCCTTTTCTCCCCTATCATGTGGTTTGTGCACCCGCTATCGATTATCCAACTTGATTCACCGGATGCATAAACCTACAAAACAAATTTAGGTCTTGTTCTTAGGTACCCAAACGGTCTTGGGTCCTTTGACATTAGAAACAAGCACCTTAGGTACCCAAACACAAGTATGTGTTTGCCCTCACATATTTGGCAACTACTTTGCCTGATTTGTTAGTTAGCACATAAGATGCATCAGAAGTCTTAAAAATGAAATGTTGTGCTCATTTGATGCATTTACAATTTTCGTTTTAGGCATTTTGATATGAGTTAAATGCCTAGAGCTAGATGCCTTATTACTATACATAAAAGCATGATGAGAAACAGAATAAGGTTTTCTAGCATGAATCCTCTTAATCTTGTGCTCAGGATAGTTTTCAAGATATAAAATGTAACCTTCTCTATCCTGAACCATGGGAGCCTTACCCTTAACAAAATCAGATAGTTTGTTCTTGGGGGCATTAAGCTTGATGTTGCTTTGGCTCCCTTTTTGGAAGCCAATGCCATCCTTAATGCCAGGGCGTCTCCCATTATAAAGCATGCTTCGAGCAAATTTAAAGTTTTCATTCTCTAGTTCATGCCCGACAATTTTAGCATTCAACGTAGCTATGTGATCATTTTGTTCTTTAATCATGGCAAGGTGATCATCTATAGCATCAATATTAACATCTCTACATCTAGTACAAATAGTAACATGTTCAATAGTAGATGTAGATGATTTGCAAACATTCAATTCTTCAATCATAGCAATCAAATTATCATTCTCAATTCTAAGACAAGAAATTGAATTTGCACATATTAAGCTCTTTAGATAAATTTTCACATTTTTCTACCTCTAGAGCATAAGCATTTTTCAATTTAACAAATTTCTTATTTTCCTTAACGAGCAAGTCCTCTTGGCATTCCAAGAGATCATCCTTCTCGTTAATGGATTCTATTAATTCATTTATTTTCTTCTTTTGATCCTTAGTAAGGTTAGCAAAATGAGGAGTTAAATCACCTTCATTATCACTAGAGCTACCCTCATCATCGGATGTCTTTGCTCCAAGTTGACAATGTGTTTGGAGTCTTTGATTACTAATTCAAAGCTCACAAACTTGCCAATCACTTCCTCGGGAGACATCTGTTTATATCTAGGATCTCCATGAATTAGTTGCACTTGAGTAGGATTACAAAAAACGAGAGATCTTAGAATAACCTTGATTATTTCATGGTCATCCCACTTCGTGCTCCCGAGGCTGCGTACTTGGTTGACCGTCGTTTTAAGCCAGTTATACATTGCTTGTGGCTCCTCTCCCTTGTTGAGGACAAATTGACCGAGCTCTCCCTCGATCGTCTCGCGCTTGGTGATCTTGGTCACCTCGTCCCCTTCGTGCGCCGTCTTGAGGACATCCCAAATTTCTTTAGCATTTTTCAACCCTTGCACCTTATTATACTCCTCTCGACACAAGGAAGCGAGGAGAATAGAAGTTGCTTGGGAATTAAAATGCCTAATTTGGGTGGCCTCATCGGAGTCATAGTTCTCATCGCCCACCTGTGGTGCCTGCGCTCCAAACTCAACAATATCTCATATGCTTTCGTGGAGTGAGGTTAGATGGTGCCTCATTTTATCACTCCACATACAATAATCCTCACCATCAAAATATGGTGGTTTTCCTAGAGGTACCGAAAGTAAAGGAGCGTGTTTTGGAATACGAGGATAGCGTAGAGGCATCTTACTATACTTCTTACGCTCTTGGCGTTTCAAAGTAGTAGACTCGGCGTCAGATGTGGAAGGTGATGAAGAGTCGGTCTCATAGTAGACCACCTTCTTCATTTTTTTTCTTGTCACCCTTCCTATGTGACTTGATGGAGGAAGCGGATTCCTCCTTGTACTTGTCACCGACCTCTCTTGACGAAGTCCGTTCATCGTTCTTTCTTCTCGAGCCTTCGAGCTTTTCGTCAGTAACCATCTCCCTCTTGGTGTGTTCTCCCAACATCACTTCGAGTTGTTGGACTCTCATGAAGCACCGGGCTCTTATACCAATTGAAAGTCGCCTAGAGGGGGTGAATAGGCGAAACCTGAAATTTACAAACTTTAAACACGCACTATGTTCGGGGTTAGTGTTAGAAATAATTCAGAGTCGGAAGATAGTTCTTCTTGCCAAGAGTTGCTCAATCAATGCGGATAATATTGGGAGCAAACTCAAATCAATATAAGCAAGGGAACGTTTAGAGAGAGGAAAGAAAGGGAAACAAATCAAGTGATGATCAACACAAATGAACACGATGATTTGTTTACCGAGGTTCGGTTCCGAAGAACCTAGTCCCCGTTGAGGAGGCCATAAAGGTCAGGTCTATTCCAACCCTTTCCCTCTCTCAATCGGTCACACAGACTGGTCGAGTGCTTCTCCTTAATCACTTGGGTCACTAAGACCCCACAAGGATCACCACCCAATTAGGTGTCTTTGGCTTGCTTTACAACACACTTGGAAGGTTTATAAGGTGAAGAAGACAGCACGATTGCGAAAGCCAAGCAACAAGAGCGATAAATAACACATGGATCACACTCTCTCAAGTCACTAAGCACTAATGATCACTTGTCTAAATTGTGGGACTTTGAGAGATTGAAAGCTTTGAGTGTGTCTTGGAATGGATTGCTAGCTCTTGTATTGAATGTGAATGAGTGGAGTGCTTGGATGTAGTGAATGGAGGTGGGTGGGTTGTATTTATAGCCTCCAACCACTTCCTAGCTGTTGCTCCTTTTCTGCCGACCACGGACGGTCTCCGCCCCTAGTTCGGACGGTCCGTCCCTGCACATCAACGGCTGAAATCGCAACGGTCGGCAGTAACGGCTACATCAACGTCTATAGAGCATTTAATGCGTCGTTAGATGTCAGATAAAGCAGTCGCGGACGGTCCGACCGTGCACCCCGGACGGTCCGTGAGGACGCTAAAAATGAATTTTACTGAACCCGTCACCTTCGGGTTTTTCTAGTTTTTTTAACGACCGGACAGTCCGCGCTGAGGATGGACAGTCCGCACTTTGTCTCGGACGGTGCTTGCTTCTCCATCGGACGGTCCGTAGTGTTAACTTGTGTTTTTGCAGTGTTCCTATCCGAGGCTCACCCTAGTGTCGCGGACGGTCCGCCGCAAGGGCCCGGACGGTCCGCGCATAGGTGTTTTTCCAAAAAGCTTCTCCTGTCCGGAATAATCTATGGTATTCCTGATAGTCGACTTAGAATAGTTGTAGATGAACTTATGCACCTGAGAAATGACCAACTAGGCAAACTAGTTAGTCCATAAGGTTTGTGATGGTTGTCAAACACCAAAATCAATTATAGGAAATGTTTAAGTCCATTTCCCTTTCAAGTTCCAAGAAATGCAAGTGGACATAGAACCCTTTCCAATGAACATGATCAGTTTCGACGATAAAAAAGTCATGATTCGACCAAGTGCGACTGTTAAGGGCAAAGGCAAAGAGAATATCACCGGCGACCAACGAGAGGCCGATGAAGTCACCAAAATTTATTGTAGCAAAGTGGTTGCAGAAAAGACCCCAGATGGAGGGGAGACATTGAAGATCACCATCCCAGGCTCCAACATTGGGGTGCAGGCGCAGGCAGGTGGCCAAGTGCAGTGACCTGTTCTGTGCATCGCGGACGGTCTGGAGCGATCGGGCGGACGGTCCGGTAGTATCCAAGAGCAACGACGACCATGTACCTTCAAGCCACGACGACTAGAGATAGGTACGTGGAAGACCAACACATCTAAAGCATCAGGTCGGCTAGTTAAAGCCGACCCAACTTTTGATCAGTTACTATCCAAATATGTGAAAAAGAAGGTCAGTCCTAACAATCGGCCAGCAAACGACCCCATTCACCTCCATGTGAGAGACATGTAGGATCTAATGAGCCACCTAAGAACAATGTCCAACTAATACCCAATGCACCTACATGGACACCTTCACCCCATATCCGCCTGTGCCATATCAATATGCATACCAACCGTCACCTTATGTCCCAAATCAGATGTGGGACATGCCACCATATCCATATGGGATGGCACAGTAACCCACTTGGGGGCACCCCAAACTTCCGTATTTGACAGGTTGGCGTCACCAGTGCAAGACGATTGAGTCCGCCTTAATCTGGTCACCAAGCACAGGTCCAACAAGAATGTTAGACTACTCGGTCGCAAAGGCTGACCAATCCAATAGAGGGCATGGAGACAAGATATCCATGAGCGCCAAGAGAACAACAAATAGAGATATCATCAAGATAGGCACGACAGATGTCGTCATACAAGGGAACAATGAAGGGCCGATAATTTTTGGTAAATTGGCCAAAACAGACAAAGTGAGAAACACAGAAGCAACAAGTAAAACAGATAACCCAAAGTACTCCATATGCCTCGATGGTGCCCATCGGGACTAACACGTTCTCAAAAGCGCAAATTACAACGCTTAAGGGCAAAAGAAAGTAGGGAAAATGAGTCAGAAAAAATATTTAAAGGTACACATCCACAGTACTCGTCACCACGGAAGAGATAGAAACCAAAGGCCGCTAAAACAACTCAAACGACCACAAGAATATAAAATAAAAAGGCAGTCCCTACTCCCTACAATTACCGTAGATAGTCTGGCTCCAGATTTAAAACTCCACGATTAACTCTGGCCTGCACATCCGTCGATCTACGACCGAGACTCAGTCATGCCGAACCGTTATTTTCCGTCAAATCGTAGTCGTCCATCGAGGATCTGACGGTCATGGACGCTCTCTCCTACTTTCTCCCTCCTCTCATCTAACCCTGACTAAAAAACCATAGCGGTGGTGCTCGACGATGAGCACGCACACGCCCTGACCCCCCCCCCCCCCCCCCGGTGCTCCACTCCGATCACTACTTGATTCAAAACGGAGAGGAAGCGATGTCAAAAACAGGGGGAGATACCTCACCGACGACGGAGGCAGGAGCTGGGCCACCCACGACAGCACACGGATCCACGACAATGATTCAGCTCAAGTCAACAATCCTGCGTACTCTACCACTCTTCCTTGTGCGATTAGTCCATGGATCGCTTCAGTGGAGGCTCGAGACTACCCTGGTGCTCCTCCACGGTTTCGTCATCAGCGTGGCAAGGATTGAGCGGGCGGCGATCCTCCTTTTTCATGGCGGCTCACAACGGTGGCTCCTTTCTCTTCCTCATGACGGTGATGGTGGTTACTACAAACCGTGGGTACAAGATGGCCTGTTGGTGTGGTGCCCAGACATTTATATGGTTTTTGTTTGAGAAATGAGCTAGTCTATCATTTTCGCACTTCTCACTTTTTTTTTTGTTGGTTTGTGAAATGAAATTAGTTGATTTATCACCAACTCATTCCTCATAATTAGTCAATACTAATATGAGGAACGAGATCATCCCACCAAATTTGATAAATGGATCCATGATACACCATCTCATTTTGAATGGAGAAAAGGACGTGAGCTGTTGCTTGGGTGAGAAGATGGGCCGCAGGAATGCAAATGGGCTGAGGTGAGGCTTTTCTCTTTTTTTTCTGATTTTCTTTTCTAGTTTTCTATTTACTCTCTCCTAGTTCAGATTTCAGGATTTGAATTTGAATTTGGTTGAGAAATTCTAATATGAATGCAACAAACAAAGAAATCCAGCATGTGATGAAACATCTTTATATTATACATTTATTAATTAATCTTATTTATTTTGGTAAAGATTTTAGATAATGTAGTGCGCACACATAACTTATTTATTTTAGCAGAAAGTAATGCACAATCTTTATTTACTATTACTTTAACTCAAATAAAAGAGTGTTTCTATTTATATAGTTTCATGAAGAGAATAACCCATTCTAATAAATAAATTGAAAGTCTTCCTGTTTATTTATTTTGGTGAGTTTCGAATTAGATCACAGTTTCAAAGTTTTAGATTTAATTTACCAACATTTTTAATATTAAATATTTGTTTGTTTATTTATTTTGAAAATGGCCACTTTACTGTAAAATCCTCCATCAAAATATACTTTAATTTGATTCTTCTAAGAAAAGCCTTTACTAAACCTAAAATCAGGATTTTTGGGGCGTGTGGTTCGAACGACGGCACGGTAGTAATAAGGCCCCGTTTGGTTACCCCAAACTAAAGTTTAGCCCCTGTCCAATCGAATGTTTGAACCTCCGTTTCGGGTATTAAATGTAGTCGGATTATAAAACAAATTTGTCAGCCGAAGATTAAAAGACGAGACGAATCTAGTCCAGTTGGTTGGGTCTATATTTTATACTCCTATTTGAAAGTCAAACGCTTGATGTGACCCGGGCTAAACTTTAGCAGGGGCAACCAAACACCCCCTAAGTATGTTAGTACGCGAGCCCTCTTCCTGCCATGGAATGGTCCGTAGTACCCGCTCAACCACTCCATATTAAAGGAGTCAACTAAGGACGGCGGCACAATCGTTGTGAGACAATACGACACGTAACGACGACCACGGTATCGTGACTATACTATATATATGGCGGAAATAGAAAGAGTCATCCACAGAGAAGTCCTTAAGTCGGGCAGAGTCTAGGAGGATATGGAGCTACACGATAAGACTATGAAATAAAGGAAAACTCAGTTACGTGCAGTGGTTGCATGGACGCAGCATGGATCAGCACCGAGGAAATAGGAAGCTCATCGTTTCCAACTGGGAGCTAGTACACCTGTTACTTGCTATGATGAGAGCATGCCAGTTCTGTTTGGATATCTGCATTTGCATGCATGTCGATTTTTATCTACCTTTTAGTTTGGTAAAGAGTAGAGAGATCAGGGTCTATGTGCCATCTCCTCAACTGCCTTGCTGCTGTCAGTTAGGACTAGGAGTAATCTTTTGCTTCGTTTAGAATCCGTCATTAGTCAATCTCCCAACAATCAGCTGAATCGCCATTTGCTTTCGTACTTGTTTTGTGGCAGAGGGAAGATCGAGGTAATGAAGTCACAAACTTTCCACTGTGTGTAGCTGTTGGCGGCACTGGCGTGTCTTTGTTTTGGGCATGATCCGCTGATCCCTCCACACATTGTTTATCCAGTTACTAGTCTGGACTCTGAACCAACACTTAATCGCTTTTCTTTTTTTGCACGAAGACTGTTGCCAAAGTCTGAAATTTGCCATCAAACTCTAGCTTTTCTTGTTCATTGAACTATTGCCCCTCTCGAGTGGTCTTGAACTGGTCTAGAAAAAATGATAAACAATTCATATTTACATCATAAAAAAAACCTGCTGCCCCCTTCGGCCCTTCATGCCATCATATACCTCTTAGCAGGTTTCTGAAAAAATTGTTGAAGATCAGGAGATCTGGATTCTTCAGCAAATCTAGTTCTGTCGGTATTGATCCCCCGCTGCATAGATTTATATACAAGGTTTGGATGGAATCATGTGCGGGAACAGTTCTCCGTTGCCCACGCTGCCGCCTGCTAAGCCAGGACCAACTGGCTCTTGATGGAGTGGAAGCTTCCCATGCTGATCAAGGTCTACAGTGCTACAGCAACCATTCACTGGCTCTGTCAGCTAACCTCTCTCCCGTTGCATGACAACATCTCAGTCAGCTGGTCCTGCTGTAAGCCAGGAACAGAGAGGCGTGCTTCGCCTACTCGGTTCTTTCCTGGGAAGGAACGGAGTTAATAACTGGTTTCAGGTTTTGCCGTTGGGAGCTGGTGCCTCGGTTTCCCTCCTCTATTAGACCATCTCCAGCAGACTTTCTATCTCACTCACTATTTCAAACTTCACTTTACGAACAATACGATCTACAATGCAAAATAGTACTTTGCACAGCCGTTTACACGGCCTGCTAAAAAAATAGATATTTGAATTCAGTCCAAATTTAAAAAATTTGAAAAAATTTATAAAAAAATATATGATAAAAAACTACATGCTTTTCTGAGTAATTTGGTATAAAAGATATTTAAATTCAAATCAGTTTAGCCAACAAAAAAAATAGAAACATATATGGACCCGTTAACCCGTTAACAAAAAAAATCTAAAAACTCATCTCCTCCGCGTCCTCCCCAGCTCCCTCACTTTCCCCATTCACTTACGCTCTCAGCCACACACCGACGCCGCCGCACACGCAAAAATCGTCGCCGCTGCGGCTTTTACCGGCGGCTAAGCGCGGTTTACCGCCCGCTTCGCCGCTGCCCCCCATCGTCGCCGCAGATCCCCTCGCCGACGGGTTTCGTCGCAAAACCGGCGGTAAACCGCCCACGGGGAGAGGTAAATCGTGTTTTACCACCGGTAAACCGGTTGTGGTACCAAGATTTAGATATTTAGTGCCTAGATTTGGATTTTTAATGTTTAGGTTTTCAGATTTCATTCATATTTGCGTTAATAACTTAGTTAATAACATAGTTATTGTTAGATTCCGTTCATGGATTTTTTAGTTATAGTATATGTAACTCTGCTTTAGATATTTAGTGCCTAGCTCTGTTTTAGTTATAGTATATGTAACTCATAATATTATTTACTACTAATGTAATTATGATTTGGTATTGTTATTATAGATGTGTTGGCTTATGGTTTATGTATTAGTTATGGTTTAGTTATTGTTTCAAGTTATATGATATTTTTGCCACATCTGTAGGAGACATGTCGGATGAAGATAGAGATAGAGAAAGAGATAGAGATAGAGTCTGGTTGCACGGAGAGAAGGTTGGCGCAGGTTTCAAATGCAAGTATTGTAGAGAAACAAAGAGCGGAGGGGGTGGTACCCGATTGAAGGAGCATCTCGCGCATAGAGGGAAGAATGTCAAAAAATGTCCCTCTGTTCCTCCAGACATAAAGGCATACTTCCAGCTTGACATAGATAAGACAAAGGAAAAAAAGAGTTCTAGGTTCAGGCAGCAGCTGAGGGCAGATGAGGCAGCACGAACCCATTTTGGGGACGATGAGTATGAGGATGAACTTAAAGCGGCTCTGCATCAGTCACGTGTGGAGCACGAATTTAGTCAGAGGGCTGGTGCAAGGTATGATAGGGGTGGTGGATCCTCCAGCCAGAGGGTACCTGAACGTGTTAGAGACTACAATCTTGCTCAAGCCTCTGGACTAAGGCAATAGAGGATAGATACTGGTCCCTGGACAAGTAAGGGAAGGAGCTCGAAAGAGATTCTTGGTAGGGCTTGGGCAAAGGCTTGTCATGCCATTGGCATCCCGGGTCGAAAGGTCGATAACCCATATTTTAGGGCCGCAATTATGGAGTCCCAAAAACAAGGTAACAAATAACACAATATATTTTGTTGTATTGGATCTATGTTGTTGACATAATCTTGTTGCCTTAAATGCAGGTGTGGGGGTCAAATTACCAACTGGTCGAGAGATTGATGGCAAGTATCTTGATGAAAATGTTAAGGAGTTTCAGAAGGAGATTGACAAATGGAAGATTGAGTGGAATGAGTTTGGTGCGACTCTAATGTGTGATTCATGGACTGGTCCTACACAAAAGAGCATCATTAACTTTTTGGTGTATTGAAATGGGATGATGTATTTTTTAAAGACTGTTGATGCAACTGGAGAGGTCCAGGACCATAAATTCATAATGCAGGTACGTATGTTGTACATACTCGTAGTTGTTTCACCCTTTTTTTACTGGCCACTCATACATATGTTGATGTAGCAGGAGATCAAAAATGTCTTGAAGATTATTGAACCAGAGAATGTTGTCCAAATTGTAACAGATAATGGTTCCAACTTTAAGAAGGCTTGTAAGATGCTGAGCAGAGAAGCCATAGAGTACAAGCATATAGTATGGCAGCCATGTTTAGCACATACCATTAATCTGATGCTAAAGGACATTGGGAAGTGGGCACATCATGAAGCGATGATTCAAAGCGCACAAAGGATCTGTAGTTGGATGTACAACTCATCAAGTTTACACAGTATGATGAAGAAAGCCATCGGAGGTGAGTTAGTGAAATGGAATGCTACCAGATTTGGCACTAACTACATGTTCTTGGAAAGTTTCATGAGAAGGAAGGATAAGTTCATGGTATGGTTTATGTCACCAGAATTCAGGCACTCACGTTACTTCCTAACTGAAATGGGAAGATATGCTTTCGACAACATCACCAATGTTGAATGGTGGGAGAACATGCAATATGTTTTAGATGAAGTTGAACCTCTGTACGTGTTCCTAAGATTTGCTGATCAGGAGAAAAGTCCAACACTTGGTGAGGTGCTCATGCAATACACAAACACCAAACACACATATCAAAGTAAGTTTGAAAATGACAGCGCCCGCTACAAAATGATCATGGATGTGGTTGATGCTAGAATGAACACTGTCATGACAGACACATATGTGCAACCAGCTTGTGCCTTGCATCCATATGTGAACTATGTCATGGGGACAATGAGCAATCTCATGACAGATCTTCGTAAGGGTGTTGAAAGGATGTTTGATTCAAATACTGCTGCAATGGCACTCCAAGAGTATGACTTCTTCAAGAGGAAGATTGGAGACTTCTCGAGTGATCTTGCAAGGAGAATGGCCGTTGACCGCGGGACTTCTCCTTCGAGTTGGTGGTCCATGTTTGGATCAGATACGCCAACACTTCAACGTGTTGCTAAGCGGCTGCTATCACAGTGTGTCTCGTCGAGTGGGTGTGAGCGCAACTGGAGTACTTTTGCATTCATCCACACAAAGCTCCGCAACAAACTCGGCTACTTGAAATTGCATGAGCTTGTGTTCGTTAACTACAACCTTCGTCTTCGCATCCAACGAGCAACTGGTACACCAGAGCCTAGTGAGTTTGATCCTGCCTTGGCCTTCATGGATCTATCATTACATAGGCATAATGAAGCCATTAGAGATTGGATGGAAAGAGGAAGATCCAAGCACCTCCAACATTGGATGAAGACTCACCTATCAGTGACACTCCTCTTCCTAGCATGCTTTTTACATCGCTTGTACGTGAACAAGGAGGCATAGAGGAAGTGCAAGAATGGGCCGATGAAACAATTGGTGACACCCACCTTGGTAAGCGGAAGACAAGACTTGGTCCATCAGATAGGAAAGGAAAAAGGGTCAAAATCACCGATCAAATCGAAGAGGAAGACGAGGATGAAGACAGTGATGATAACACAACCGACCCTAGTGCTGGTGATGATGGCAGCCATGGTGATGCTGGATTATATGGTGGAGGGAGTGGTGCAGGAGGGAGTGGTATGGGAGGGAGTGGTGCAGGAGATTGGAGGTCCACTGGAGGAAGTCGGTTCACCCATTCCACACAAGATTCTTACCATGATGCACCTCATTCACAGCGGGAGACAATAAGTGGTCGACGTCGTTCGGTTTCATTCCCTGTCCAAGATGGAATCCGTAGCTCAAGTAGCTCTGGTTCTTCTAACTATCCGACTGGACAAGACCCAGTCTATAACCCTTATGCATGGCAATGGCAACCGAGTCAAGGAACCTATGGACCCCCTCCACCATCAGGCGAAGCACCACCATCGATCATGTATGGGTATGGAAACTATGGACCTCCTCCACCACCATATTCAAATTTATCAAATATGTATCCACCAGGACCACAATATGGGTATGGACAAGTTCCCGCTGCATCGGTATGTTCTTTTGCTTTGTGGATAAGTATTTATTTGTCGTTCTTGTTTCCTCACTAATGTATCTCATATCTTTTGTATAGGCCTATCACTATCAGTATGACGGATTGGATCAATATCACGACCCTTCCAACATGCCTGAGTACTATCACTATGACTCGAGCTGAACATGTGAGTATTGTGAATAAGTCGACCTATGTGTCGTTGCCTCGTTGGAGAGGTGTAAAAGAACTTGTATTTGAGTATTGCGAAGTTCGCTGGATGTTTATTGCATGAGAACTAGAGTTTGTGGTTGCATATGTATGTTGTATGTTATTTTGATGAACTCATGTTGTGTGGATCAATTAATATTTACTGTACAATGTGAATTGAGCAAACTACAAATAAACCCTGCCAAAATTTTCATTTTTTCTGCTAAAAACGGTAAAAACCAGTTTATTTCACGGTTAACCGCCGGTTTCTACCGGTTTTTCGCCGGTTTTTCGCCGGTAAACCAATTCAAATTCAAACTGATTTGGTTTGGCCAAACCGGCCGGTTTTTACCGGTTTCTACCGGTTTACCGGCGGTAAACCGTTACCGGTGGGGGGCGGTTTTTACCTCCCCACCGGTTTTGTAAACCGTGGTTAGGACTAGGAGTAATCTTTTGCTTCGTTTAGAATCCGTCATTAGTCAATCTCCCAACAATCAGCTAGTGTCGCAAACGGTCCGCCTCAAGGGCCCGGACGGTCCGCGCATAGGTGTTTTTTGAAAAAGCTTCTCCTGTCCGGAATAATCTATGGTATTCCGGATAGTCGACTTAGAATAGTTGTAGATGAACTTATGCACCTGAGAAATGATCAACTAGGCAAACTAGTTAGACCATAAGGTTTGTGATGGTTGTCAAACACCAAAATCAATTATAGGAAATGTTTAAGTCCATTTCCCTTTCAAGTTCCAAGAAATGCAAGTGGACATAGAACCCTTTCCAATGAACATGATCAGTTTCGACGATAAAAAAGTCATGATTCGACCTAGTGCGACTGTTAAGGGCAAAGACAAAGAGAATATCACCGGCGACCAACGAGAGGCCGATGAAGTCACCAAAATTTCTTGTAGCAAAGTGGTTGCAGAAAAGACCCCAGATGGAGGGGAGACATTGAAGATCACCATCCCAGCCTCCAACGCTGGGGTGTAGGCGCAGGCAGGTGGCCAAGTGTAGTGACCTGTTCTGTGCATCGCGGACGGTCTGGAGCGATCGGGCGGATGGTCCGGTAGTATCCAAGAGCAACGACGACTATGTACCTTCAAGCCACGACGACTAGAGATAGGTACGTGCAAGACCAACACATCTAAAGCATCAGGTCGGCTAGTTAAAGCCGACCCAACCTTTGATCAGTTACTATCCAAATATGTGAAAAAGAAGGTCAGTCCTAACAATCGGCCAGCAAACGACCCAATTCACCTCCATGTGAGAGACATGTAGGATCTAATGAGCCACCTAAGAACAATGTCCAACTAATACCCAATGCACCTACATGGACACCTTCACCCCCATATCCGCCTGTGCCATATCAATATGCATACCAACCGTCACCTTATGTCCCAAATCAGATGTGGAACATGCCACCATATCCATATGGGATGGCACAGTAACCCACTTGGGGGCACCCCAAACTTCCGTATTTGACAGGTTGGCGTCACCAGTGCAAGACGATTGAGTCCGCCTCAATCTGGTCACCAGGCACAGGTCCAACAAGAATATGTTAGACTCGGTCGCAAAGGCTGACCAATCCAATAGAGGGCATGGAGACAAGATATCCATGAGCGCCAAGAGAACAACAAATAGAGATATCATCAAGATAGGCACGATAGATGTCGTCATACAGGGGAACAATGAAGGGCCGATGATTTTTAGTAAATTGGCCAAAACAGACAAAGAAACATAGAAGCAACAAGTAAAACAGATAACCCAAAGTACTCCATGCCCCGATGGTGCCCATCGGGACTAACACGTTCTCAAAAGCGCAAATTACAACGCTTAAGAGCAAAAAAAATAGGAAAAAGGAGTCAGAAAAAATATTTAAAGACACACATCCACGGTACTCGCCACCACGGAAGAGATAGAAACCAAAGGCCGCTAAAACAACTCAAACGACCACAAGAATATAAAATGAAAAAGCAGTCCCTACAATTACCGCAGATAGTCTGGCTCCAGATTTAAAACTCCAGGATCAACTCTCGCCTGCACATCCGTCGATCTACGACCGAGACTCAGTCATGCCGAACCGTTATTTTCCGTCAAATCGTAGCAGTCCATCGAGGATCTGACGGTCATGGACGCTCTCTCCTACTTTCTCCCTCCTCTCATCTACCCCTGACTAAATAACCATAGCGGTGGTGCTCGACGATGAGCACGCACACGCCCTGACACCCCCCCGTGCTCCACTCCGATCACTACTTGATTCAAAACGGAGAGGAAGCGATGTCAAAAAACAGGGGGAGATACCTCACCGACGACGGAGGCAGGAGCTGGGCCACCCACGGCAGCACACGGATCCACGACAATGATTCGGCTCAAGTCAACAATCCTGCGTACTCTACCACTCTTCCTTGTGCGATTAGTCCATGGATCGCTTCAGTGGAGGCTCGAGACTACCCTGGTGCTCCTCCACGATTTCGTCATCAGCGTGGCAAGGATTGAGCCGGCGGCGATCCTCCTTTTTCATGGCGGCTCACAACGGTGGCTCCTTTCTCTTCCTCATGACGGTGATGGTGGTTACTACAAACCGTGGGTACAAGATGGGCTGTTGGTGTGGTGCCCAGACATTTATATGGTTTTTGTTTGAGAAATGAGCTAGTCTATCATTTTCGCACTGCTCACTTTTTTTTGTTGGTTTGTGAAATGAAATTAGTTGATTTATCACCAACTCATTTCTCATAATTAGTCAATACTAATACGAGGAACGAGATCATCCCACCAAATTTGATAAATGGATCCATGATACACCATCTCATTTTGAATGGTTGCTTGGGTGAGAAGATGGGCCGCAGGAATGCAAATGGGCTGAGGTGAGGCTTTTCTCTTTTTTTCTGATTTTCTTTTCTAGTTTTCTATTTACTCTCTCCTAGTTCAGATTTCAGGATTTGAATTTGAATTTGGTTGAGAAATTCTAATATGAATGCAACAAACAAAGAAATCCAGCATGTGATGAAACATCTTTATATTATACATTTATTGATTAATCTTATTTATTTTGGTAAAGATTTTAGATAATGTAGTGCACACAGATAACTTATTTATTTTAGCAGAAAGTAATGCCCAATCTTTATTTACTATTACTTTAACTCAAATAAAAGAGTGTTTCTATTTATATAGTTTCATGAAGAGAATAACCCATTCTAATAAATAAATTGAAAGTCTTCCTGTTTATTTATTTTGGTGAGTTTCGAATTAGATCACAGTTTCAAAGTTTTAGATTTAATTTACCAACATTTTTAATATTAAATATTTGTTTGTTTATTTATTTTGAAAATGGCCACTTTACTGTAAAATCCTCCATCAAAATATACTTTAATTTGATTCTTCTAAGAAAAGCCTTTACTAAACCTAAAATCAGGATTTTTGGGGCGTGTGGTTCGAACGACGGCACGGTAGTAATAAGTATGTTAGTACGCGAGCCCTCTTCCTGCCATGGAATGGTCCGTAGTACCCGCTCAACCACTCCATATTAAAGGAGTCAACTAAGGACGGCGGCACAATCGTTGTGAGACAATACGACACGTAACGACGACCACGGTATCGTGACTATACTATATATATGGCGGAAATAGAAAGAGTCATCCACAGAAGTCCTTAAGTCGGGCAGAGTCTAGGAGGATATGGAGCTACACGATAAGACTATGAAATAAAGGAAAACTCAGTTACGTGCAGTGGTTGCATGGACGCAGCATGGATCAGCACCGAGGAAATAGGAAGCTCATCGTTTCCAACTGGGAGCTAGCTAGTACACCTGTTACTTGCTATGATGAGAGCATGCCAGTTCTGTTTGGATATCTGCATTTGCATGCATGTCGATTTTTATCTACCTTTTAGTTTGGTAAAGAGTAGAGAGATCAGGGTCTATGTGCCATCTCCTCAACTGCCTTGCTGCTGTCAGTTAGGACTAGGAGTAATCTTTTGCTTCGTTTAGAATCCGTCATTAGTCAATCTCCCAACAATCATTTGGGAGCTGAATCGCCATTTGCTTTCGTATGTACTTGTTTTGTGGCAGAGGGAAGATCGAGGTAATGAAGTCACAAACTTTCCACTGTGTGTAGCTGTTGGCACTGGCGTGTCTTTGTTTTGGGCATGATCCGCTGATCCCTCCACACATTGTTTATCCAGTTACTAGTCTGGACTCTGAACCAACACTTAATCGCTTTTCTTTTTTTTGCACGAAGACTGTTGCCAAAGTCCGAATTTTGCCATCAAACTCTAGCTTTTCTTGTTCATTGAACTATTGCCCCTCTCGAGTGGTCTTGAACTGGTCTAGAAAAAAAGATAAACAATTCATATTTACATCATAAAAAAACCTGCTGCCCTCTTAGCAGGTTTCTGAAAAAAATTGTTGAAGATCAGGATATCTGGATTCTTCAGCAAATCTAGTTCTGTCGGTCTTGGTCCCGCTGCATAGATTTATATTCAAGATAGTACTGATGGAATCATGTGCGGGAATAGTTCTCCGTTGCCAACGCTGCCGCCTAAGCCAGGACCAACTGGCTCTTGATGGAGTGGAAGCTTCCCATGCCGATCAAGGTCTACAGTGCTACAGCAACCATTCACTGGCTCTGTCAGCTATAACCTCTCTCCCGTTGCATGACAACATCTCAGTCAGCTGGTTCTACTGTAAGCCAGGAACAGAGAGGCATGCTTCGCCTACTCGGTTCTTTCCTGGGAATGGGAAGGAACGGAGTTAATAACTGGTTTCAGGTTTTGCCGTTGGGAGCTGGTGCCTCAGACTATATGCAATGGTTTCTCTCCTCTATCAGACTATCTTCAGCAGACTTTCTATCTCACTCACTATTTCAAACTTCAATTTACAAACAGTGCAATCTACAGTGCAAAATAGTACTTTGCTCAGCCGTTTACACGGCCTGCGGGAGATTACACGCCGCAATGCCACCCCTTCGAGCTCCCCTATCCTCGCTAGACGTGGAGGCCCCTACTCGCCACCGCGCAGTTTCCTCTGCCCCACTAGCGCACTCGAACCGTCACTAGCACCATGCTTTAGGGAGGTGGCGGGTTCCGAAATCCACGGCGACGATGCAAGATCGCGCAAATTGCCGCCTTGGCGGCCATCATGAATCGGTGATGCGGCGTCCGCTTCGTCCACCGGCTTCTAGGGTCTCCGTCCTTCATCCCCCGCATCGATCTCTGTCGAGATCTTGTGTGCATCCTCTTCCACGGCATGGTAGCATCTCCCACCTTACACTCCGCCACTGGCCACCCTCTACCGGAGCCCCTACCTGGGAGTAGCTTGCCTCAGGTTTCCCTCTATCGGAGGCAATTCAGCGCCATGGAGTGTACCCTGTCTCTCACCCGTGTCTCGGCTTTCGGAGACGGTCAAGGCCCTGTCACGAACCATGCGTAGCCTGGGTTAGTTCCACCTCGCTTGAGGGAGGGAGTCGTGGCCAGCTTATAAGGGTGAGCTTCCCTCCTCTCTCAGCCCGGGTTTTGAGATGTGAGGGGGGGCTCGCTGCTGAAGACCGGCCCACAAGCGCATGAACGCCCAAACGTATGTCGAGTGTGGGCTTTTCGGCGGACTGGCCCAGGTACGCTGACAAATGGTATCGGAGCCTAGGCCTGCCTGTTTAGGGGGGTGGGATGTCACGAACCATGCATAGCTTGGGTTAGTACCACCTCGCTTGCGGGAGGGGACCGTGGCAGGCTTATAAGGGCAAGCATCCCTTCTCCGTCAACCCGGGTGTCGGCGTTTCGACCCCGGGGGGTCCCTGGACCGATGAGTAAAATTGTCGCTACGTGCCCCAGCCTAGATGGGTTGGCGCGAGATGGAACACAAAAAGGGGGGAAAACTGCGGCTCGTGTTATCCTGCGCCAGAGTGGGTGCGCTTGCAGTAGGGGTTCCAAGCGTTCGCGAGGGAGAGAGAGGGAGAGTGTGAGCCAGTTCGTCAGCCCGTCCTCCCGCGCGACCACCCTCCCGTATGAGGGCCCTGGCCCTTCCTTTTATAGATGCAAGGAGAGGGTCCAGGTGTACAATGGGGGTGTAGCAATATGCTAACGTGTCTGGCAGAGAGGAGCTAGAACCCTGTGTACATGCCAACGTGGCTATCGGAGAGGCGCTAGAGCCCTGTGTACGCGGTGTCGTGGCCGTCGGAGGAGCGTTTGAGCCCTGTAGAAGCACAACTGTCGGGGCTGCTGGGACCTTGCTGACGTCTCCTTGCATCCGTAGGGGGCTGAGAACCGCCGTCGTCATGGACGCACGCGGGGAGCCATCATGACTTGTCACCAGGGCGAGCCTGGATGGGACGCCGGTCTTGTTCCCCCGTAGCCTGAGCTAGCTAGGGATATGGTAATGATGTACTCCCTGTGGCGTGGTCGGTCCGAGCCCAAGGTCGGGCGAGGCGGAGACTCCTCCTGAGGCCGAGGCCGGGGTCGGGCAAGGACGCGATTCCTCCCGAGGTCGAGGTTGAGGCCGAGCCCTGGGGTCGGGCGAGGCGAAACCACCTTCCGAGGCCGAGGCGGGGGCCGAGCCCTGGGGTCGGGCGAGGCGGAGACCTCCTCCTAAGGCTGAGGCCCTAGGTCGGGCGAGGCGGAGCTTCCTGTTGTGCCTGAGGCTGGACTCAGCTGCTGTCAGCCTCACCCTAGGGGGTGGAACAGCAGTCGGAGAGGGGCGAGCGGCGCTGTTTTCCTATCTGGTCAGTCAGTGGGAGGGCGAAGTGACTGCGGTCACTTCGACCTTGCCGACTGAGGCGCGTGTGTTAGGATAAGGTGTCAGGCGATCCTCGCATTGAATGCGCCTGCGATGTGGTCGGTTGGTGAGGCGATTTTGCCAAGGTTGCTTCACAACGAAGCCTGCCCGAGCTGGGCTTCGGGCGATTCGAGGGTGCGCCCGTTGCTTGAGGAGGCCCTCGGGCGAGGCGTGAATTCGCCTGGACTACTGTTCCCGCCCGAGGCTGGGCTCGGGCGAGGTGAGATCGCGTCCCTTGAGTAGACGAAGCCTTGACCTGAATTGCGCCCATCAACCCCTGCAGCTTGTGCTGATGGTGATCAGCAGCCGAGTTTAGGAGTTTTGGGGGTACCCCTAATTATGGTACCCGACAGTAGCCCCCGAGCCTCAAAGGGAGTGTTGGTACTCGCTTGGAGGCTTTTGTCGCACTTTTTTGAAAGGGGACCGGCCTTTCTCGATTACACTTTGTTCCGGTAGGTGCGCGCGAGCGCACCCGCCGGGTGTAGCCCCCGAGGCCTCGGAGGAGTGGTTTTACTCCTCTGAGGTCTTAATGCCTTTCGTGATGCCTCGGCCGGTCTGGTTGTTCCCTCATGCGATCTAATCGTAGCCCGAGTGCATGGTCAGGTTCCGAGTTTTCAGGTTGGTTTGTTGACGCTGTCAACGGTTTGGCCATAGCCGGGTTTGCGAGAGCAGCCCCCAAGCCTCTGCACGGAGCGAGAGGACGATCAAGGACTGACTAGACTTTTATCATACGCCCCTTCGTCGCCTTTCCACAAGGAGGAAGGGGGGAAAGCGCCATGTTGCCCTCGGAGGGAGCCGAACATGGTGTCTCCAGTGAGTTGCTAACGGGTGATCCGAGTGGACGCTCGTGCCCCGTTCGATAAGGGTCGGCTAGTGGCCCAACGGCGCGCTCCTAAAGTACCTGCAGGTGATTTGTCGGACCCGGTCCCATTAGATAGGGTCTGAGGGTTCGATGCCTCCCTCTGATGGGATTCCGTTACAAAATCGCTCCTGCTGGTCTCGGAAATGTCCTAGGGTACCTCGAGAGCGTAGCCCGAGCCTCGGCCATGTATCGGACGTACCCAGAGTCATCCCTCGCTCTGCGTGCTCTGGGGCGGCTGTCGAACTCTTCCGAGGGCCAGCCTTCGAACCCCTAATCAGTAGTGGGCGTGGAGCCCGAGTGCTCTGAGGCGGCTGTCGAACCCTTCCGAGGGGCCAGCCTTCGAACCTCTGATCAGTAATGAGCCTAAAGCCCGAGTGCTCTGGGGCGGCTGTCGAACCCTTCCGGGGGGCCATCCTTCGAACTGCTGATCAGTAGGAGGGCTCGGGGCTCGCTTCCTTCGCGGAGATGGATCCCTTTCGAAATGTCCCCTTTCCCGGTCCCTGTAGCAAGAGAGAGAAAGGGGAAGAAGAAAAGGATATGAATTTAAACGGTGTGGCGCACCTTTTTTGACGCGGTCATCATGGCGGAGGTGAAACGTCGCCCGCTTCGCCTGCCAAAGGTGTCGCTTGCCCTGCCGCGGAGTTAATGCGATGGGACGGGTGGTTCGCGGGGCGGTTGTTGCGCGAGCCGTTCGAGGGACGGGACACGAGCGCGTCGTCTTCACGCGGTGGGAGAGGGCTCCCCTGCTGCTCCAGGAGGGGACGTGAGCCTGCAGATGATTTGACTGCTGCTTCCGCTCGCCTGCTGCCGCCATTACTGTCGGTCCCCTTTTGGCCATATCGACCGTCGTGCCTCCTCCCGCGGTTGACTGACTCGTGACTGATGTGCTCGATTGGCACTGTTGGGCCATGCGCAGGGTTGCCTCTTGTCGCGGCACCGGTTCCGCAGTCGAGAAGGCGCGACATTGGCGCAAGTGGCGGTGCAGTTTCTCACACGTAGTAACCGGCGCGCCGGTTACATGACGTGTGGGCATGGGCCTCCATGCTGGATGCGTTGAAGTCGAAGGGGTGCGCCTCCGCGGTGCGGTTGCATGCCACCTGCATGGCGGTCCGCCCTTTCAACCGCTAGTTTCGGCGAGGATGGAGGAGTGCTTGTAACCGCGAGGCGGTTACACGCTCCGCGCGCGGCGGTCTGGCTTCTTCTGTTCCGGGCCAGCTTGCATGACGTGTGGGACCCAGCTCCCGTGTCGTAGGGGGAGGACCCTGGAGCACGTCGGTGAAGACTTAGTCCGCGATGCCTGAGGACGCGAGTGGGGAGAGCCGCCTTTAAAATGGGATCGACCCCCCCCGGGTGGTAGCCATGCCTTCGCACTCCCCTCATGCATCGCGTCCTTCCACCTTCCGAGCCCCGGATGGGGAGCGCCCGCGTTGCCTTCGTCTTGTTGTTGGAGGAGCGCAACCTCACGTAGGTGGGCACCCTTCAGCCATCGCTCGGCTTCAAGGATTTTCATCAGGCAGCCCGGCTGCATTCCCTCACCAATGGTCACCCAGGATGGTGACCACCAGTTCGATGGTAGGGAGAAGCAAGCCGGGCTGCGGCCTTTGCCCCGCCCTCAGCTTCAAGGATCTTCATCATCCTTGCTGGGGAGGAGGGCGGGGCAAGTCGGGGCCTGCCTCCGCGTGGGCCGGCGACCCGCCTCTTCCTCCGGCATCCGGGGGAGGAAACCATCCTCCAGCTCTGCGGAGGAGGCGTCCTCCAGCCATGCGGGGGAAGGCGAACTGCTGCTGCCTAGCCAGGGTGCAACATTCCGTCCTCCGACCGGGCCACTGTGGCCGGCTGCACCGGAGGGTCGCACAACACGTCGTACGCCGCAAGGGCGGTACTCGTGTTCTGGGACGGTCCCGTTCTCGTTCTTGCGGCGAGAACGGGAGTGAGGACCTGCTGGTGCGCTTTGGGGCGGCCGTCGCTCGCTGGCTCGGTGTTGGTGGACAGGTGGCCGCTAGAGAAGGTTTCTCCACCGACGGCACTGTCAGTGCCACCTGCGCTCCGGGCCTCCGGCTCTTTGGCTTTAATGGCTGGTTCTCATCCCCCGCGAGGGGACATGAACGAGGGCCTTCCAGCGGTAGCGTTCGCCCTGGTGACATCGCTGCTGCTGTCTTGTCGTCCGAGACAGAGGTCGTTGTCGCTGCTGCAGTGGTCGGCGGCGAGCCACCTGGAGTTTGTCGTCCCGCAGGCCCTCCGATGTGGAGGTTGTTCATACCCGCGGGAGTGGAACCGGAGTTCCGTTTGTAATGGCACCTTGAGTGTCGGTGTTTGTTCATTATGGCTGTCGAGGCCTGAGCATCTAGGTATTTGAGTGTAATACCGTGTTTCTTCCTCATTTCGAGCACTAGGACTCGCCTGTCGGCTAGCTGAACCACTTAACCGAGTGTGAGTTGCCCTGTGCGGAAGGTGACGAGTGAGGTATCCGTATACCGGAGGCGTAGGAGTCCCTCTGCTCGGTCGGCCTTGCCACCCAAGGCTTCTCTTGCTCAGTTAAAAAACCCTCGGCCGCTCTGCGATGAGCCGGAGCCGGAGGCAGCGGTGTCAGCGTGGACAGAGGCAGAGTCGGCTCGAGAAGAAGCTTCGTTGGCCCGGGAGCACGTGGCCTCCCTGGCCGAGGAGGTGCAGCAGCGGCGGCTGGAGCTTGGCCTGGTCGTCCGCTAGTAGGACCAACCCCGGAGTCACGCCACCGAGGCCGTGAGCCGGGCTGATGTCCTCGGGGGACAGCTGGCTGAGGCTACGGAGCGGCCGGTCGTGGTGTCTGTCCGGGCCGGGACCCTTGCGGAGACCTTGGCTATGATGGCCCGAGTGTGGTGCTGGCGTCCTCCTTCGAGGTGGAGATCCTTCCGCCCGTGTCGCCGTCCGAGGCCGGGCCAGATTCCGCCGAAGGTGGAGACGACGCCGAGGGTATTGCTGCTCCCTCTATTGATGTCTGAACCTGCAGGGAGAGTTTGTCTGTAGTGTGCGTATGTTTACTGCGGCCGCCGAGGCCTAAACATATTATTGTCGTGTTGTAAAGCTGCATTTCCTTTCCTCTTGTTTCGAGTATCAGGACTTGTTCGTCGGTAGCAGAATCGTTTATCCGAGCGAGAGTTACTTTTCACGGAAGGTGATGAGTGAGGTATCCGTATCCCGGAGGCGTAGGAGTCCCTCGGCTCGGTCGGCCTCGCCGCTTACGTGCACTCTTACTCGTTCGTAGGATTCTGTTATCGATATAGTCGAGAAGGCACGAAAATCGTTCTGGCAGAAAAGTTTTCGAGCGTTAAGACTTGTTCGGCAGCAGAATCGCTTATCCGAGCGTGAGTTACTTATCGCAGAAGGTGATGAGTGAGGTATCCGTATCCCGGAGGCGTAGGAGTCTCTCGGCTCGGTTGACCTTGCCGCTTACGTGTACTCCGTCGTTTTCGGGATCCCGCTATCGAAGTAGTCGAAAAGCGCGAAAGATGTTCTGGCAGAAAGACTTTTTCCGAGGAAAATTTTGACGCAGAGGGGGTTTCCCTCCTTCTAGCCCCCGAGGGAGGGTCGGGCTTTGCCGAGGCAAGGCTGACCCTTCCTTGACGGTTAGACTTTATTTGTGTATGTATAGAAAATGAGGTATATGAACGACTTGAAAACATCTTAAGGGTAAAAGTGACGTAGCTGTCGGATGTTCCAAGCGTTGTTGTAGACCTCGCCTTGATTGTTGGCCAGCTTGTATGTTCCGGGCTTCAAAATCTTGGTGATGATGAATGGCCCCACCCAGGGAGGAGTAAGCTTGTGGCGCCCTCGGGCGTCCTTGAGAGCACCTAGAGGGGGGGGGTGAATAGGTGATCCTGTAAATCTTAAAAACTTAAGCCACAAAAACTCGGTTAAGTGTTAGCACAAGTATTGCCAAGTGGCTAGAGAGGAGTCTAACACGATAACCACAAGAAAGCAATCACAGAGATGACACGGTGGTTATCCCGTGGTTCGGCCAAGTACAAAAACTTGCCTACTCCACGTTGTGGCGTCCCAACGGACGAGAGTTGCACTCAACTCCTCTCAAGTGATCCAATGATCAACTTGAATACCACGGTGTTCTTCTTTTCTTTGCTCTTTTCCCGTTTGCGAGGAATCTCCACAACTTGGAGTCTCTCGCCCTTACAATTGAGTTTCACAAAGAAATGCGGAGTAAGGGAGGGAAGCAACACACACAAATCCACAGCAAAATGCGCACACACACGGCCAAGAAACGAGCTCACAAGACTATCTCAGAGTTCTCACTAGAACGGAGCTCGAATCACTTAGAATCACACACGAATGCGCAAAGAACGAGTGTGGATGATCAAGAGTGCTCAAAGGTTGCTTGGTATTCTCCTCCATGCGCCTAGGGGCTCCTTTTATAGCCCCAAGGCAGCTAGGAGCCGTTGAGAGCAGAACAGGAAGGCTGATCTTGCCTTCTGTCGTCGGGCGCACCGGACAGTCCGGTGCACACCGGACACTGTCCGGTGCCCGATTTCTTTCCTTAACAGGCGCAGCCGACCGTTGCCGACCGTTGCAGATCTGGCGCACCGGACAGTCCGGTGCACACCGGACAGTCCGGTGCCTCCTTCCGACCGTTGGCTAGACCACGTGTCGCGCGCAGATTCCGCGGCCGACTGTTGGCTCGGCCGACCGTTGGCTCACCGGACAGTCCGGTGCACACCGGACAGTCCGGTGATTTTTAGCCGTACGCCGTCGGCCAATTTCCCGAGAGCGGCCAGTTCGCGCCGTGTCAGTCTGGCGCACCGGACACTGTCCGGTGCACACCGGACAGTCCGGTGCTCCAGACCGAGCTGGGTCTTGGCAGCACACAGCCAAGTCTTTTCTCCTCTCTTCTTTTCCTCTACTTTCTGTTTCTAACACTTAGACAAGTATATTAGTATTCAAAACCAATGTACTAAGACTTAGAAACATACCTTTAATCTTGATTTGTACTTTGTCCACCATTTTACAATTAGGCACCTGTGTTGGGCACTAAATCACCAAAATACTTAGAAATGGCCCAAGGGCACATTTCCCTTTCAATCTCCCCCTTTTTGGTGATTTATGCCAACACAACGTAAAGCAAGTAGAACAAGTACAAAAACACTTCAAATAATAACTCAAATTATTTTGATTCATTTTTGACATATATGGATCATCCTATGCCACCACTTGGTTTGTTTTTGCAAATCAAACTCAAATCTCTATCTCTAAGTCAAACACACATGTTGAAGCATAAAGAGAGTTATTCCAAAAGAGATTGATCAATGATTTCAAAAACTCCCCCTTTTTCCCATAATTACTACTTCTCCCCACAAGAAGCCAACTTTTGACACAAGAGACAATAAAAGAGTTTTGACAAACCAAAAGCTCTACTTTACTATTTTTAAATTTCTCAAGTGGTAGCTGATCCATTTATTGCTTTGGCCTTTATTTTCTCCCCCTTTGGCATCAAGCACCAAAACGGGATCAATCATGGCCCTATAACCCCATTGCCTCACCAAAATCATCAATTAAGAGCAAATGGCAATAAGAGTTCATGAGATGGACTTGGAAATAAGTTACCCTCTCATCGGAGTGCAGTGGAAGTCTTGCATGATCCAAGTCCACCTTTTCCCTTTCAATTCTCCTTTTAGACTAAAACATGCAAACTCAAGCATATGGTTAGTCTCAAGGGATCAAGTTGTAACACATCTCCCCCTAAACATGTGCATCACTTTGCAGTGGACTTGTGAGGTCCAGGGAGTGTTTGTACAACTTGAGCACCATAATAAGCAACAAAATGCAGAATGAACATGATCAAAGGCATAAACACATGTATGCTACAATTCAATCCAAGTTCCGCGAATCTAAGACATTTAGCTCACTACGCAGCCTGCAAAAGGTCTTCTCATCTAGAGGCTTGGTAAAGATATCGGCTAGCTGGTTCTCGGTGCTAACATGAAACACTTCGATATCTCCCTTTTGCTGGTGGTCTCTCAAAAAGTGATGCCGGATGTCTATGTGCTTTGTGCGGCTGTGCTCAACAGGATTTTCCGCCATGCGGATAGCACTCTCATTATCACATAGGAGTGGGACTTTGCTCAGATTGTAGCCAAAGTCCCTGAGGGTTTGTCTCATCCAAAGTAGTTGCGCGCAACACTGTCCTGCGGCAACGTACTCGGCCTCAGCGGTGGATAGGGCAACTGAGGTTTGTTTCTTAGAGTTCCATGACACCAGGGACCTTCCTAAGAATTGGCACGTCCCCGATGTACTCTTCCTATCGACCTTACATCCAGCATAGTCGGAATCTGAGTACCCAATCAAGTCAAAGTTAGACCCCTTTGGATACCAGATCCCGAAGCAAGGCGTAGCGACTAAATATCTAAGAATTCGCTTCACCGCCACCAAGTGACACTCCTTAGGATCGGATTGAAATCTAGCACACATGCATACGCTAAGCATAATATCCGGTCTACTAGCACATAAATAAAGCAAAGAACCTATCATGGACCGGTATGCTTTTTGATCAACGGACTTACCTCCTTTGTTGAGGTCGGTGTGTCCGTCGGTTCCCATCGGAGTCTTTGCGGGCTTGGCGTCCTTCATCCCAAACCGCTTTAGCAGATCTTGCGTGTACTTCGTTTGGGAGATGAAGGTGCCGTCCTTGAGTTGCTTCACTTGGAACCCAAGGAAGTAGTTCAACTCGCCCATCATCGACATCTCGAATTTCTGCGTCATCACCCTGCTAAACTCTTCACAAGACTTTTGATTAGTAGAACCAAATATTATGTCATCGACATAAATTTGGCATACAAACAAATCACCATCACATGTCTTTGTAAAAAGAGTTGGATCGGCTTTCCCAACCTTGAAAGCATTAGCAAGTAAGAAATCTCTAAGGCATTCATACCATGCTCTTGGGGCTTGTTTAAGTCCATAGAGCGCCTTAGAGAGCTTACACACGTGGTCGGGGTACCGCTCATCCTCGAAGCCAGGGGGTTGCTCCACGTACACCTCCTCCTTTATTGGCCCGTTGAGGAAAGCGCTCTTCACATCCATTTGGTACAACCTGAAAGAATGGTGAGCGGCATATGCTAGCAAGATACGAATTGATTCTAGCCTAGCCACAGGAGCAAAAGTCTCTTCAAAGTCCAAACCTGCGACTTGGGCATAACCTTTTGCCACAAGTCGAGCCTTGTTCCTTGTCACCACTCCGTGCTCGTCTTGTTTGTTGCGGAACACCCACTTGGTTCCCACAACATTTTGCTTGGGACGAGGCACCAGCGTCCAAACTTCATTGCGCTTGAAGTTGTTAAGTTCCTCCTGCATGGCCAACACCCAGTCCGGATCTAGCAAGGCCTCCTCTACCCTGAAAGGCTCAATAGAGGAGACAAAAGAGTAATGTTCACAAAAATTAACTAATCGAGACCGAGTAGTTACTCCCTTGCTAATGTCACCAAGAATTTGGTCGACGGGATGATCCCTTTGAATCATCGCTCGAACTTGGGTTGGAGGTGCTGGTTGAGCTTCTTCCTCCATCACATGATCATTTTGTGCTCCCCCTTGATCACACGCCTCCTTTTGATGAACCTGTTCATCGTCTTGAGTTGGGGGTTGCACCGTTGTTGAGGAAGAAGGTTGATCTCGTTCATCCTGTTCCTGTGGCCGAACGTCTCCAATCGCCATGGTTCGTATAGCGGCCGTTGGAACATCTTCTTCATCTACATCATCACAATCAACAACTTGCTCTCTTGGAGAGCCATTAGTCTCATCAAATACAACGTCGCTAGAGACTTCAACCAAACCCGATGATTTGTTGAAGACCCTATACGCCTTTGTATTTGAATCATAACCTAACAAAAACCCTTCTACAGCTTTGGGAGCAAACTTAGAATTTCTACCCTTCTTCACTAGAATGTAGCATTTGCTCCCAAATACACGAAAGTACGATACATTGGGTTTGTTACCGGTTAGTAGCTCATACGAAGTCTTCTTGAGGAGTCGATGAAGGTAGACCCTGTTGATGGCGTGGCAAGCCGTGTTCACAGCTTCCGACCAAAAGCACTCGGGGGTCTTGAACTCTCCAAGCATCGTCCTCGCCATATCGATTAGCGTCTTGTTCTTCCTCTCTACCACACCATTTTGCTGTGGTGTGTAGGGAGCGGAGAACTCGTGCTTGATCCCTTCCTCCTCAAGGAACTCCTCCACTTGAAGGTTCTTGAACTCGGACCCGTTGTCGCTCCTTATCTTCTTCACCTTTAGCTCAAACTCATTTTGAGCTCTCCTGAGGAAGCGCTTTAGGGTCCCTTGGGTTTCAGACTTATCCTGCAAAAAGAACACCCAAGTGAAGCGGGAAAAGTCATCAACAATAACTAGACCATACTTACTTCCTCCTATACTCAGATAGGCGACGGGTCCGAAGAGGTCCATATGTAGCAGCTCCAGGGGTCTTGATGTTGTCATCACATTTTTGGTGTGATGAGAGCCTCCCACCTGTTTCCCTGCTTGACAAGCTGCACAAGGTCTATCTTTTTCGAAATGCACATTGGTTAGACCTATCACGTGTTCTCCCTTTAGAAGCTTGTGGAGGTTCTTCATCCCCACATGTGCTAAGCGGCGATGCCACAGCCAGCCCATGCAAGTCTTAGCCATTAAGCATGCATCTAGACCGGCCTCTTCTTTTGCAAAATCAACTAAATAAAGCTTGTCGTCTAGTACACCCTTAAAGGCTAGTGAACCATCACATCTTCTAAAGACAGACACATCTACATTTGTAAATAAACAATTATATCCCATTTGACATAATTGACTAACTGATAGCAAATTATATCCAAGACTCTCCACTAAGAATACATTTGAGATAGAATGCTCATTAGAAATTGCAATTTTACCTAACCCTTTTACCTTGCCTTGATTCCCATCACCGAATATGATTGAATCTTGGGAATCCTTATTCTTGACGTAGGAGGTGAACATCTTCTTCTCCCCCGTCATATGGTTTGTGCATCCGCTGTCTATAATCCAGCTTGAACCCCCGGATGCATAAACCTGCAAGGCAAATTTAGGCTTGGGTTTTAGGTACCCAACTCATGTTGGGTCCTACAAGGTTAGCACAAATATCCTTAGGGACCCAAATGCAAGTTTTATCACCCTTGCATTTAGCCCCTAACTTCCTAGCAATTACCTTTCTATCCTTTCTATAAATTGCAAAGGAAGCATTCAAAGCACGATATATTGTAGAAGATTCATTCACTACTTTCCTAGGAGCATTATGAACAACATTTCTTCTACGCGCATTTCTACCATGCATAACATGAGAACTAGAAGCAGTCATAGCATAAGAGTCATAAGCATGTGAACCAAAAACATCATGACTTTTAAAAGCATTTCTAGAATATCTCCTATCATAGTACATGAAAGCATGATTCCTTTTAGCACTAGTAGCCATAGGGGCCTTCCCTTTCTCCTTAGCGGGAATGGGAGCCTTATGGCTTGTTAAGTTCTTGGCTTCCCTTTTGAAGCCAAGTCCATCCTTAATGGAGGGGTGTCTACCAACAGTGTAGGCATCCCTAGCAAATTTCAGTTTCTCAAAATCACTCTTGCTAGTCTTAAGTTGGGCATTAAGACTAGTCAATTCCTCATTTAATTTGGAAATTAAAGCTAAGTGTTCACTACAGGCATCAATATCGAAATCCTTACACCTAGTGCAAATCATAACATGTTCTACACAAGAATTTGATTTATTTGCTACTTCTAACTTAGCATTTAAGTCATTGTTAACACCTTGTAAAGTAGAAATGGTTTCATGACAAGTAGATAGTTCATGCGAAAGCATTTCATTTCTTTTCACTTCTAAAGCATATGATTTTTGTGCCTCTACAAATTTATCATGTTCATCATACAATAAATCCTCCTGCTTTTCTAAAAGCCTATCCTTTTCATTCAATGCATCAATCAATTCATTGATTTTATCTATCTTAGCTCTATCTAAGCCTTTGAACAAGCATGAATAATCTATGTCATCATCATCACTAGACTCATTATCACTAGAAGAAGCATAAGTGGAGTCTTGAGTACTCACCTTCTTCTCCCTTGCCATAAGGCATGTGAGACGCTCGTTGGGGAAGAGGGAAGACTTGTTGAAGGCAGTGGCAGCGAGTCCTTCATTGTCGGAGTCGGAGGAGGAGCAATCCGAGTCCCACTCCTTTCCTAGATGTGCCTCGCCCTTTGCCTTCTTGTATTGCTTCTTCTTCTCTCTTTTGTTCCCCTTTTCCTGATCACTTTCATTATCGGGACAGTTAGCGATAAAATGACCAAGCTTACCGCATTTGAAGCATGAGCGCTTCCCCTTTGTCTTGGTCTTGCTTGGCTGCCCCTTGCGACCATTTAGCGCCGTCTTGAATCTCTTGATGATGAGAGCCATCTCTTCATCATTGAGTCCGGCCGCCTCAATCTGTGCCACCTTGCTAGGTAGCGCCTCCTTGCTTCGTGTTGCCTTGAGAGCCAGGGGTTGCGGCTCATTGATCGGACCATTCAAGGCGTCGTCTACATACCTCGCCTCCTTGATCATCATTCGCCCGCTAACAAATTTTCCTAGGACTTCTTCGGGCGACATTTTGGTGTACCTGGGATTCTCACGAATATTATTCACCAAATGAGGATCAAGAACTGTAAATGACCTTAGCATTAGTCGGACGACGTCGTGGTCCGTCCATCGCGTGCTTCCGTAGCTCCTTATTTTGTTGACAAGGGTCTTGAGCCGGTTGTATGTTTGAGTTGGCTCCTCGCCCCTTATCATCGCGAACCGTCCAAGTTCGCCCTCCACCAACTCCATTTTGGTGAGTAAGGTAGCATCATTTCCCTCATGAGAAATCTTGAGGGTGTCCCAGATTTGCTTAGCGTTATCCAAGCCGCTCACCTTGTTATATTCATCCCTGCACAATGAAGCTAGAAGAACAGTAGTAGCTTGTGCATTCTTATGGATTTGCTCATTAATGAATATAGGACTATCCGAACTATCAAAGTGCATTCCACTATCTACAATCTCCCATATACTAGGATGGAGAGAGAATAGGTGACTACGCATTTTGTGGCTCCAAAATCCGTAGTCCTCCCCATCAAAGTGTGGGGGCTTGCCGAGTGGAATGGAAAGCAAGTGTGAATTAGAACTTTGCGGAATACGAGAGTAGTCAAAGGAAAAGTTTGAATTAACCGGTTTCCTTTGCTCGTAGTCGTTGTGGTCATCGTCCTTTTGGGAAGAAGAGGATTCGTCGCTGTCGTAGTAGACGATCTCCTTGATGCGCCTTGTCTTCTTCTTCTTCCCATCTTTGCGCTTGTGACTTGAGCCCAAGTCGGTAGACTTGTCATTCTTCGGCTCGTTGAAGATGGACTCCTTCTCGTTGTTGTCGACCACCATCCCCTTTCCCTTAGGATCCATCTCTTCGGGCGATTAGTCCCTTTCTTGAAGAGAACGGCTTTGATACCAATTGAGAGCACCTAGAGGGGGGGGTGAATAGGTGATCCTGTAAATCTTAAAAACTTAAGCCACAAAAACTCGGTTAAGTGTTAGCACAAGTATTGCCAAGTGGCTAGAGAGGAGTCTAACACGATAACCACAAGAAAGCAATCACAGAGATGACACGGTGGTTATCCCATGGTTCGGCCAAGTACAAAAACTTGCCTACTCCACGTTGTGGCGTCCCAACGGACGAGAGTTGCACTCAACTCCTCTCAAGTGATCCAATGATCAACTTGAATACCACGGTGTTCTTCTTTTCTTTGCTCTTTTCCCGTTTGCGAGGAATCTCCACAACTTGGAGTCTCTCGCCCTTACAATTGAGTTTCACAAAGAAATGCGGAGTAAGGGAGGGAAGCAACACACACAAATCCACAGCAAAATGCGCACACACACGGCCAAGAAACGAGCTCACAAGACTATCTCAGAGTTCTCACTAGAACGGAGCTCGAATCACTTAGAATCACACACGAATGCGCAAAGAACGAGTGTGGATGATCAAGAGTGCTCAAAGGTTGCTTGGTATTCTCCTCCATGCGCCTAGGGGCTCCTTTTATAGCCCCAAGGCAGCTAGGAGCCGTTGAGAGCAGAACAGGAAGGCTGATCTTGCCTTCTGTCGTCGGGCGCACCGGACAGTCCGGTGCACACCGGACACTGTCCGGTGCCCGATTTCTTTCCTTAACAGGCGCAGCCGACCGTTGCCGACCGTTGCAGATCTGGCGCACCGGACAGTCCGGTGCACACCGGACAGTCCGGTGCCTCCTTCCGACCGTTGGCCAGACCACGTGTCGCGCGCAGATTCCGCGGCCGACTGTTGGCTCGGCCGACCGTTGGCTCACCGGACAGTCCGGTGCACACCGGACAGTCCGGTGATTTTTAGCCGTACGCCGTCGGCCAATTTCCCGAGAGCGGCCAGTTCGCGCCGTGTCAGTCTGGCGCACCGGACACTGTCCGGTGCACACCGGACAGTCCGGTGCTCCAGACCGAGCTGGGTCTTGGCAGCACACAGCCAAGTCTTTTCTCCTCTCTTCTTTTCCTCTACTTTCTGTTTCTAACACTTAGACAAGTATATTAGTATTCAAAACCAATGTACTAAGACTTAGAAACATACCTTTAATCTTGATTTGTACTTTGTCCACCATTTTACAATTAGGCACCTGTGTTGGGCACTAAATCACCAAAATACTTAGAAATGGCCCAAGGGCACATTTCCCTTTCAGTCATGCCGCAGCCGAAGTACCAAGTCTCCCACCTGGAAGTTTCGGGGCCGAACCCCTCGGGCGTGGTAGCGTCGCAGAGACTGCTGATACCGCGCTGAGTGTAGTAAGGACATGTCCCGAGCCTCTTCCAGCTGATCCAGCGAGTCTTCTCGGCTGGTCTGGTTGCTTTGGTCGTCGTACGCCCTTGTCCTCGGGGAACCGTATTCTAAGTTTGTGGGCAAGATAGCCTCGGCCCCATAGACTAGAAAGAACGACGAGATACACGTGGCCTGGCTTGACGTCGTCCTCAGACTCCAGACCACCGAGGGTAGTTCCTTCATCCATCGCTTGCCGAACTTGTTGAGGTCGTTGTAGATCCTCGGTTTAAGTCCCTGCAGAAGCATACCGTTGGCACGCTACACCTGCCCATTCGTCATGGGGTGAGCTACGGTGGCCCAGTCCACACGGATGTGGTGGTCCTCGCAGAAGTCCAGGAACTTCTTGCCAGTGAACTGGGTGCCATTGTCGGTGATGATGGAGTTCGGGACCCCAAAGCGATGGATGATGTTGGTGAAGAACGCCACCGCCTGCTCGGACCTGATGCTCGTTAGGGGTCAGACCTCGATCCACTTGGAGAATTTGTCGATGGCGACCAACAGGTGCGAGAAGTCCCCGGGTGCCTTCTGCAAGGGACCGACGAGGTCCAGACCCCATACAGCAAACGGCCAGGTGATGGGTATTGTCTGCAGGGCCTGAGTGGGCAGGTGCGTCTGTCTCGCGTAGAATTGACACCCCTGGAAGGAGCGTACAATCCTAGTGGCGTCGGCCACCGCGGTCGGCCAGTAGAAGCCTTGTCAGAAGGCGTTCCCAACGAGGGCTCGAGGTGCTGCATGGTGACCGCAAGCCCCCGAGTGTATCTCTTGCAATAGCTCCTGCCCTTCGGCGATGGATATGCATCGTTGGAGAATGCCTGAGGGGCTGCGGTGGTAGAGCTCCTTTTCATCACCCAATAAGACGAACGACTAGGCACGCCGCGCCAGTCGCCAAGCTTCGGCTTTGTCGAGGGGTAGCTCTCCTCGGTGGAGATATTGCAGGTACGGGGTCTGCCAGTTTTGATTAGGCATGACCCCATTCCACTCTCCCTCGACACGCAGTGCCTCACCCTCGGCGGCCGAGGGTGCCTCGGGCTGGGCCGAGGCCTCCTCGGGCTCGGGCGTGTCGTCGGTCTTGACGAAGGGTTGATGTATGTCTCTGGAGAAGACATTCGGGGGAACCGTTGTCTGCACCGAGGCTATTTTAGCCAGCTCATCCACAGTCTCATTGTACCGTCGGGCGACGTGGCTGAGCTCGAGTCCGTAGAACTTGTCTTCTAGACGCCGAACCTCGTCGCAGTAGGCCTCCATCTTCCGGTCACGGCAGTGGGAGTTCTTCATGACTTGGTCAATGACAAGCTACGAGTCGTCGCGAGCGTCGAGGCGTCGAACCCCTAGCTCGATGGCGATGCACAACCCGTTAACCAGAGCCTCGTACTCGGCCACGTTGTTTGATACCGGGAAATGGAGGCACAACACGTAGCGGAGGTGCTTCCTGAGGGGTGAGATGAAGAGTAGGCCCACACCTGCTCCTGTTTTCATCAGCGACCCATCGAAGTACATGGTCCAGAGTTCCGGTTGGATCGGAGCTGTTGGTAGCTGGGTGTCGACCCATTCAGCCACGAAGTCTGCCAAGACTTGGGACTTGATGGCCTTCCGAGGAGCGAACGAGATTGTCTCGCCCATGATCTCCACCGCCCACTTTGCTATCCTACTCGAGGCCTCTCGGCACTGGATGATCTCCCCCAGAGGGAAGGATGACACCACAGTCACCGGATGAGACTCGAAGTAGTGTCGCAACTTTCGCCACGTCAGAATTACTGCGTATAGTAGCTTCTGAATTTGTGGGTAGCGGATCTTGGTCTCGGATAGCACTTCGCTGATGAAGTAGACCGGCCTCTGGACGAGCAGTGCATACCCTTCTTCTCATCTCTCGACTACGATCGCGGCGCTGACCACCTGAGTGGTTGCGGCTACGTAGATCAAGAGGGCTTCTCCTGCAGCGGGGGCACCAAGATGGGTGCGTTTGAAAGGAGCGCCTTTAAGTTTCTGAGGGCTTCCTCGGCCTCGGGGGTCCAAGAGAAGCACTCGGTCTTCCTTAAGAGGCGGTACAAGGGTAGGCCTTTTTCGCCAAGGCGCGAGATGAAGCGGCTCAGAGCCGCAAGGCATCCCATTACTCTTTGTACTCCTTTCAAGTCTTTGATAGGCCCCATGTTGGTGATGGCCGCGATTTTCTCCGGGTTGGCCTCAATGCCCCGCTCGGAGATGATGAACCCCAAGAGCATGCCTCGGGGGACTCCGAAGACACATTTCTCGGGGTTGAGTTTCACGCCCTTCGCTCTCAGACACTTGAATGTCGTTACAAGGTCAGAGAGGAGGTCGGAGGCTTTCCTCGTCTTGACTACGATGTCATCGACGTAAGCCTCGACCGTTCGGCCGATGTGCTCTCCGAACACGTGGTTCATGCACCTTTGGTATGTCGCACCTGCATTCCTCAAACCAAATGGAATAGTGATATAGCAGTACATGCCAAAAGGTGTGATGAAAGAAGTCGCGAGCTGGTCGGACTCTTTCATCTTGACTTGGTGATACCCTGAGTAGGCGTCGAGGAATGACAGGGTTTCGCACCCAGCAGTGGAATCCACGATTTGATCGATGCGAGGCAGAGGGTAGGGAACCTTCGGACATGCTTTATTTAGACCAGTGTAGTCTACACACATCCTCCATTTCCCACCTTTCTTTTTCACAAGCACAGGGTTGGCTAACCATTCAGGATGGAATACCTCTTTGATAAACCCTGCAGCCATCAGCTTGTGGATCTCCTCGCCTATGGCTCTGCGCTTTTCTTCGTCGAAATGGCGCAGAGGCTGCTTCACGGGTCGAGCTCCAGCTCGGATATCCAGCGAGTGCTCGGCGACATCCCTCGGTATGCCAAGCATGTCCGAGGGACTCCACGCAAAAACATTGGCGTTCGCGCGGAGAAAGTCGACGAGCACTGCTTCCTATTTGGGGTCGAGCTCGGAGCTGATCCGGACTTGCTTGCAGGCGTTGTTTCTGGGGTCGAGAGGGACGGACTTAATTGCCTCTGCTGGCTCAAAGTTGCCGACGTGGCGCTTCGCATCTGGCACCTCCTTGGAGAGGCATTCCAGGTCGACAATGAGAGCATCGGACTCGGCGAGGGCCTCAGCGTACTCCACGCACTCCACGTCGCATTCGTACGTGTGTCGGTACGTGGATCCGACGGTGATGACCCCGTTGGGGTCGGGCATCTTGAGCTTGAGGTAGGTGTAGTTTGGGATGGCCATGAACTTGGCATAGCACGGTCTCCCCAGCACTGCGTGGTAGGTTCCTCGGAACCCAACCACCTCGAACATGAGGGTTTCCTTTTGGAAGTTGGAGGGAGTCCCGAAGCAGATGGGCAGATCGAGTTGTCCAAGGGGCTGGACGCGCTTCCCGGGGATGATCCCATGAAAGGGCGCTGCACCGGCCCGGATCATGGACAGATCGATTTCCAAGAGCCCGAGGGTCTCGGCGTAGATGATGTTGAGGCTGCTGCCTCCGTCCATAAAGACCTTAGTGAGCCTGACATTGCCGATGACGGGGTCGACAACGAGCGGGTACTTTCTTGGGCTCGTCACGCAGTCGGGGTGGTCGCCTTGGTCGAAGGAGATGGGCTTGTCGGACCAGTCTAGGTAGACTGGCACCGCCACCTTTACCGAGCAGACCTCCCGGCGCTCCTGCTTGCGGTGCCGAGCCGAGGCGTTCGCCACTTGCCCACCGTAGATCATGAAACAGCCGTGGACCTCGGGGAACTCCTCTGCCTTGTCGCCCTCCTTCTTGTCGTTGTCATGGCCTTTGCCACCTTCCACCGGGGGCCCGACCTTATGGAAGTAGCACCGAAGCATGACGCATTCCTCAAGGGTGTGCTTGACGGGACCCTGATGATAGGGGCACGACTCCTTGAGCATCTTGTCGAACAGGTTGGCCCCTCCGGGAGGCTTCCGAGGGTTCTTGTGCTCGGCGGCAGCGACAAGATCTACGTCGGCGGCGTCGTGCTTCGCTTGCGACTTCTTCTTGGCCTTCTTCTTCGTGCCGCGCTGGGCGGACGCCTCGGGGACGTCTTCCTGCTGGTGTCCCTGAGGTTGCTTGTCCTTCCGGAAGATGGCCTCGACCGCCTCCTGACCAGAGGCGAACTTGGTGGCAATGTCCATCAACTCGCTCGCCTTGGTGGGAGTCTTGCGACCCAGTTTGCTCACCAGGTCGCGGCAAGTGGTGCCGGCGAGGAACGCCCCTATGACGTCCGAGTCGGTGATGTTGGGCAGCTCAGTGCGCTGCTTCGAAAATCGCCGGATGTACTCCCGCAGGGATTCCCCTGGCTGCTGGCGGCAGCTTCGGAGATCCTAGGAGTTCCCAAGGCGCACGTACGTGCCCTGGAAGTTTCCAGCGAAGGCTTTGACCAGATCGTCCCAGTTGGAGATCTGCGCAGGAGGCAGATGCTCCAGCCAGGCTCGGGCGGCGTCGGAGAGGAACAGGGGGAGGTTGCGGATGATGAGGTTGTCATCGTCCGTTCCACCTAGCTGGTAGGCCAGCCGGTAGTCCGCAAGCCACAGTTCCGGCCTCGTTTCCCCTGAGTACTTATTGATGGTAGTCGGGGCTCGGAACCGGGTCGGGAACGGCGCCCGTCGTATGGCCTGGCTGAAGGCTTGCGGACCAGGTGGTTCGGGCGAGGGGCTCCGATCCTCCCCACTGTCGTAGCGTCCCCCACGCCTAGGGTGGTAGCCTCGGCGCACCTTCTCGTCGAGACAGGCTCGGCGGTCGCAGCGATGGTGCTCATTGCCGAGGCGACCTGGGGCTGCAGGCGTCGCGTCCCGCATGCGCCCGGTGTGGACCGAGGCTTCCCGCATGAATCGGGAAGTCGCGGCGCGATGCTCCGAGGGGTACCCTTGCCTTCGGGAGGCAGAGCTCTCTGCCCGCCGGACCGCGAAATCCTCCAGGAGATTCTTGAGTTCCCCCTGGATACGCCGCCCCTCGGTGGTGGATGGCTCCGGCATCGCTCGGAGCAGCATTGCCGCTGCAGCCAGATTCTGGCCGACCCCACTGGAAGCCGGGGGCAGCCTTGCCCTGGCATCGTCAGTGATACGGCGCTGGACGTCCTGGGCCCGATGACGCGCTTCTCCGGCTAGTGCTCGGCCTACCCACTCCTGCTCGATGTTTTGTCGGAGCTGCACAAGTTGTCATGCTTCCTCGTCAAGCTTGGCCTGCATCTCGCGGATTTGCTCGAGCTGTGTGTCCTGACCCCCCGCAGGGACTGGGACCACAGCTAGCTCCCGCAGGATGTCAACGCGAGGTGCATGCCCAGGGGGATCATCGTCCTCCGGCATACCGAGGTGATTGCCTTCGTCGTGCCCCCTAGATCGACGTGGAAACATTCGCGACTTGGGCCACAACCTTCGTCGTTAAGGCTGTGGCCATCATCGGAGCAATCGGAGAGGCAGTAGTCACATGCGGTCATGAAGTATCGCATGGCACGGGGATTACCGAGCTCGGAGAAATCCCAACCAGAGTCGGGCTCGTCGTCTTCCTCGGAACCCGGGGGCTCGTAGGTCGAGACGGTCGTCAGTCGGTCCCAGGTTGACCACATATGGTACCCCGGAAGGTTAGGATATGCCTTTATGAAAGCGCTCACCGAAGCGGGATCGCTTGGTGGATCAAAGCTGAATCTAAAAGGCACAGGGTGGAAAACGGACGGTACCTCTCGATCGATGGATGGTGACGAGGTCGCGTCGGGGACGGACTGCACCGTTATCTCAGGCATGAGGCTAACGCCCAACAAGTCTTCCACGAGCGTGCTAGCGTCATCTGTCCGCTTGGGGTTGGCGTGTTGCGGGGAAACGACGCTCGTCGTCGTCTCAGGCGCGAGGTCAACGCCCGACATGTCCCCCGCTGGGGTGCCGGCGTCGTCGACTCGCTCGATAGCCGACAAGGTGCCGCCTCCTGCTTGGCCACGGTTGCCCCGCCTCCTCCTCCTGCGGCGAGGAAGGCGACGGGACAAACCCGGATGCTGCTCTTCCGCCACGGGGAGAAGACATCGCCGAGTCCGCCGCCGTCGGGCGGGCCGACGGCCGTCGTTATCGCTGCCGCGCTGCGGGGGAAGGAATACCATGTCGTAGCCGCCGTCGAGGGACATGAACTCGAGACTCCCGAAACGGAGCAGCGTCTCGGGCTGAAGAGGTTGCTGGAGACTACCCATCTGGAACTCAACGGGAAGTTGTTCGTCAACATGCAGCAGGCCCCTACCTGGCGCGCCAACTGTCGGCGTTTCGACCCGGGGGGTCCCTGGACCGACGAGTAAAATTGTCGCTGCGTGCCCCAGCCCAGATGGGTTGGCGCGAGATGGAACACAAAAAGGGGGAAAACCGTGGCTCGTGTTATCCTGCGCCAGAGTGGGTGCGCTTGCAGTAGGGGTTACAAGCGTTCGCGAGGGAGAGAGAGGGAGAGTGTGAGACGGTTCGTCAGCCCGTCCTCCCGCGCGACCACCCTCCCGTATGAGGGCCCTGGCCCTTCCTTTTATAGGTGCAAGGAGAGGGTTCAAGTGTACAATTGGGGTGTAGCAATATGCTAACGTGTCCGGCAGATAGGAGCCAGAACCCTGTGTACATGCCAACGTGGCTATCGGAGAGGCGCTAGAGCCCTGTGTACGCGGTGTCGTGGCCGTCGGAGGAGCGTTTGAGCCCTGTAGAAGCACAGCTGTCGGGGCTGCTGGGACCTTGCTGACGTCTCCTTTCTTTCGTAGGGGGCTAAGAACCGCCGTCGTCATGGACGCACGCGGGGAGCCATCATGACTTGTCACCGGGGTGAGCCTGGATGGGACGCCGGTCTTGTTCCCCCGTAGCCTGAGCTAGCTAGGGATAGGGTAATGATGTACTCCCTGTGGCGTGGTCGGTCCGAGCCCAAGGTCGGGCGAGGCTGAAAGTCGCCTAGAGGGGGGTGAATAGGGCGAAACTGAAATTTACAAAGTTAATCACAACTACAAGCCGGGTTAGCGTTAGAAATATAATCGAGTCCGCGAGAGAGGGTGCAAAACAAATTGCAAGTGAATAAAGAGTGTGACATGCAGATTTGTTTTACCAAGGTTCGGTTCTCGCAAACCTACTCCCCGTTGAGGAGGCCACAAAGGCCGGGTCTTTTTCAACCCCTTCCCTCTCTCAAACGGTCCCTCGGACCGAGTGAGCTTTCTCTTCTCAAATCAACCGGGAACAAAACTTCCACGCAAGGACCATCACACAATTGGTGTCTCTTGCCTTGGTTACAAATGAGTATTGATCTCAAGAAAGAATGAGAAAGAAGAAAGCAATCCAAGCGCAAGAGCTCAAAAGAACACAACAAATCACTCTCACTAGTCACTAAAGATTTTGTGGGATTGGGAGAGGATTTGATCACTTGGGTGTGTCTAGAATTGAATACTAGAGCTCTTGTAAGTAGTTGGAAGGTGAGAAACTTGGATGACTTGAATGTGGGGTGGTTGGGGGTATTTATAACCCCAACCACCAAACTAGCCGTTTGGTGGAGGCTGTCTGTCGCATGGTGCACCGGACAGTCCGGTGCACACCGGACAGTGTCTGGTGCGCCAGCCACGTCACTAGGCCATTGGGTTCCGACCATTGGAGCTCTGACTGCTGGGGCCGCCTGGATGTCCCGTGGCTCACCGGACATGTACTGTAGAGTGTCCGGTGCGCCACTTCGCGTGTGCCTGACTTCTGCGCGCTCTCGCGCGCATTAAATGACTCTGCAGGTGATCGTTGGCGCGAAGTAGCCGTTGCTCCGCTGGCTCACCGGACAGTCCGGTGTGCACCGGACATGTCCAGTGAATTATAGCGGAGCGAATTCTCGAAGCTGGTGAGTTCCAGAGTCGCTCTCCTCTGGGGCACCGGACACTGTCTGGTGTACACCGGACAGTCCGGTGAATTATAGCGGAGCGCCTCTGGATTTTCCTGAAGGTGAGGAGTTCAGCGTGAAGTCCCCTGGTGCACCGGACACTGTCCGGTGGTGCACTGGACACTGTCCGGTGGCACACCGGACAGTCCGGTGCGCCAGACCAGGGCTGCCTTCGGTTATCCCTTGCTCTCTTTGTTGAACCCAATTCTTGGTCTTTCTATTGGCTAAGTGTGAACCTTCGGCACCTGTATAACTTATACACTAGAGCAAAACTAGTTAGTCCAATTATTTGTGTTGGGCAATTCAACCACCAAAAACAATTAGGAAAATAGGTGTAAGCCTAATCCCCTTTCAATCTCCCCCTTTTTGGTGATTGATGCCAACACAAACCAAAGCAAATATAGAAGTGCATAATTGAACTAGTTTGCATAATGTAAGTGCAAAGGTTACTTGGAATTGAGCCAATATAAATACTTATAAGATATGCATGGATTGTTTCTTTATATTTTTGACATTTTGGACCACGCTTGCACCACATGTTTTTTTTGCAAATTCTTTTGTAAATCCTTTTCAAAGTTCTTTTGCAAATAGTCAAAGGTAAATGAATAAGATTTTGCGAAGCATTTTCAAGATTTGAAATTTTCTCCCCCTGTTTCAAATGCTTTTCCTTTGACTAAACAAAACTCCCCCTAAATGAAATCCTCCTCTTAGTGTTCAAGAGGGTTTTAGATATTAGTTTTGAAAATACTACTACTTCCCTTTTTTGAACATAATAAGGAACCAATTTGAAATTTACCAATTGAAAATCCTTAGTTTTAAAATTAGGTGGTGGTGCGGTCCTTTTGCTTTGGGCTAATATTTTCTCCCCCTTTGGCATGAATCGCCAAAAACGGAGTCATTAGAGCCCTTTGAATTACTTTCGCCCCCTTTGGTCATAAATAAATGAGTGAAGATTATACCAAAGACGGAGGGGTGCTCGGAGCGACGGTGAAGGATGAGTTACGGAGTAGAAGCCTTTGTCTTCGCCGAAGACTCCAATTCCCTTTCAATACACCTGTGACTTGGTTTGAAATTTACTTGAAAACACATTAGTCATGGCATATAAAAGAGACATGATCAAAGGTATATGAATGAGCTATGTGTGCAATTCAACAAAAGAAGTTCCTAGAATCAAGAATATTTAGCTCATGCCTAAGTTTGTTAAAGGTTTGTTCATCAAGAGGCTTGGTAAAGATATCGGCTAATTGATCTTTAGTGTTAATATATGAAATTTCGATATCTCCCTTTTGTTGGTGATCCCTTAAAAAGTGATACCGAATGGCTATGTGTTTAGTGCGGCTATGCTCAACGAGATTATCCGCCATGCGGATTGCACTCTCATTATCACATAGAAGAGGAACTTTGGTTAATTTGTAACTGTAGTCCCTAAGGGTTTGCCTCATCCAAAGTAGTTGCGCGCAACAATGGCCTGCGGCAATGTACTCGGCTTCGGCAGTAGAAAGAGCTACGGAATTTTGCTTCTTTGAAGCCCAAGACACCAAGGATCTTCCCAAGAACTGGCAAGTCCCCGATGTGCTCTTTCTATTAATTTTGCACCCTGCCCAATCGGCATCCGAATAACCAATCAAATCAAATGTGGATCCCCTAGGATACCAAAGCCCAAACTTAGGAGTATAAACTAAATATCTCAAGATTCGTTTTACGGCCGTAAGGTGAGCTTCCTTAGGGTCGGCTTGGAATCTTGCACACATGCATACGGAAAGCATTATATCCAGTCGTGAAGCACATAAATAGAGTAAAGACCCAATCATCGACCGGTATACCTTTTGATCCACGGACTTACCTTCCGTGTCGAGGTCGAGATGCCCATTGGTTCCCATGGGTGTCTTGATGGGTTTGGCATCCTTCATTCCAAACTTGCTTAGAATATCTTGAGTATACTTCGTTTGGCTAAGGAAGGTGCCCTCTTGGAGTTGCTTCACTTGAAATCCTAAGAAGTACTTCAACTCCCCCATCATAGACATCTCGAATTTTTGTGTCATGATTCTACTAAACTCTTCACATGTAGATTCGTTAGTAGACCCAAATATAATATCATCAACGTAAATTTGGCATACAAACAAATCATTTTCAAGTGTTTTGGTGAAGAGTGTAGGATCGGCTTTTCCGACTTTGAATCCATTAGTGATAAGGAAATCTCTAAGGCATTCATACCATGCTCTTGGGGCTTGCTTGAGCCCATAAAGCGCCTTAGAGAGTTTATAAACATGGTTAGGGTACTCACTATCTTCAAAGCCGGGAGGTTGCTCAACGTAGACCTCTTTCTTGATTGGTCCATTAAGGAAGGCACTTTTCACGTCCATTTGATAAAGCTTAAAGCCATGGTAAGTAGCATAGGCAAGTAATGTGCGAATTGACTCAAGCCTAGCTACGGGTGCATAGGTTTCACCGAAATCCAAACCTTCGACTTGGGAGTATCCCTTGGCCACAAGTCGAGCTTTGTTCCTTGTCACCACACCATGCTCGTCTTGCTTGTTGCGGAAAACCCACTTGGTTCCTACAACATTTTGATTAGGACGTGAAACTAAATGTCATACCTCATTCCTAGTGAAGTTGTTGAGCTCCTCTTGCATCACCACCACCCAATCCGAATCTTGTAGTGCTTCCTCTACCCTGTGTGGCTCAATAGAGGAAACAAAAGAGTAATGCTCACAAAAATGTGCAACACGAGATCTAGTGGTTACCCCCTTGTGAATGTCGCCGAGGATGGTGTCGATGGGGTGATCTCGTTGGATTGCTTGGTGGACTCTTGGGTGTGGCGGTCTTGGTTCTTCATCCTCCTTGTCTTGATCATTTGCATCTCCCCCTTGATCATTGCCGTCATCTTGAGGTGGCTCATTTGTTTGATCTTCTCCTTCATCAACTTGAGCCTCATCCTCATTTTGATTTGGTGGAGATGCTTGCGTGGAGGAGGATGGTTGATCTTGTGCATTTGGAGGCTCTTCGTATTCCTTAGGACACACATCCCCAATGGACATGTTCCTTAGCGCGATGCACGGAGCCTCTTCATCACCTATCTCATCAAGATCAACTTGCTCTACTTGAGAGCCGTTAGTCTCATCAAACACAACGTCACAAGAAACTTCAACTTGTCCAGAGGACTTGTTAAAGACTCTATATGCCCTTGTGTTTGAATCATATCCTAGTAAAAAGCCTTCTACAGTCTTAGGAGCAAATTTAGATTTTCTACCTCTTTTAACAAGA
This sequence comes from Zea luxurians, assembly GCA_029449295.1. Classification (NCBI taxonomy): domain Eukaryota; kingdom Viridiplantae; phylum Streptophyta; class Magnoliopsida; order Poales; family Poaceae; genus Zea; species Zea luxurians. Next base: position 110,331 of record JAOPSE010000239.1, on the reverse strand, counting down.
ATAAAGCATTTGCTACCAAAGACTCTAAAATATGAAATGTTGGGCTTTTTACCGGTTAGGAGTTCGTATGATGTCTTCTTGAGGATTCGGTGTAGATACAACCGGTTGATGGCATAGCAGGCGGTGTTGACCGCCTCGGCCCAAAACCGATCCGAAGTCTTGTACTCATCAAGCATGGTTCTTGCCATGTCCAATAGAGTTCTATTCTTCCTCTCCACTACACCATTTTGTTGTGGCGTGTAGGGAGAGGAGAACTCATGCTTGATGCCCTCCTCCTCAAGGAAGCCTTCTATTTGTGAGTTCTTGAACTCCGTCCCGTTGTCGCTTCTAATTTTCTTGATCCTCAAGCCGAACTCATTTTGAGCCCGTCTCAAGAATCCCTTTAGGGTCTCTTGGGTATGAGATTTTTCCTGCAAAAAGAACACCCAAGTGAAGCGAGAATAATCATCCACAATAACTAGACAGTACTTACTCCTGCCGATGCTTATGTAAGCTATCGGGCCGAATAGATCCATGTGTAGGAGCTCCAGTGGCCTGTCGGTCGTCATGATGTTTTTGTGTGGATGGTGAGCACCAACTTGCTTTCCTGCTTGACATGCGCTACAAATTCTGTCTTTCTCAAAATGGACATTTGTTAATCCTAAAATGTGCTCTCCCTTTAGAAGCTTATGAAGATTCTTCATCCCAACATGTGCTAGTCGGTGGTGCCAGAGCCAGCCCATGTTAGTCTTAGCAATTAAGCAAGTGTCGAGTTCAGCTCTATCAAAATCTACCAAGTATAGCTGACCCTCTAACACTCCCTTAAATGCTATTGAATCATCACTTCTTCTAAAGACAGTGACACCTACATCAGTGAATAGATAGTTGTAGCCCATTTGACATAATTGAGATACAGAAAGCAAATTGTAGTCTAAGGAATCTACAAGAAAAACATTGGAAATGGAATGGTCAGGTGATATAGCAATTTTACCCAATCCTTTGACCAAACCTTGGTTCCCATCCCCGAATGTGATAGCTCGTTGGGGATCTTGGTTTTTCTCATAGGAGGAGAACATTTTCTTCTCCCCTGTCATGTGGTTTGTGCACCCGCTGTCGATGATCCAACTTGAGCCCCCGGATGCATAAACCTACAAAACATGTTTAGTTCTTGACTTTAGGTACCCAAATAGTTTTGGGTCCTTTGGCATTAGATACAAGAACTTTGGGTACCCAAACACAAGTTTTTGACCCCTTGTGCTTGCCCCCAACATACTTGGCAACTACCTTGCCGGATTTGTTAGTTAACACATAAGATGCATCAAAAGTTTTAAATGAAATGCTATGTTCATTTGATGCACTAGGAGTCTTCTTCTTAGGCAACTTAGCACGGGTTGGTTGCCTAGAACTAGATGTCTCACCCTTATACATGAATGCATGGTTAGGGCCAGAGTGAGACTTCCTAGAATGAATTCTCCTAATTTTGCTCTCAGGATAGCTGGCAGGGTACAAAATGTAACCCTCGTTATCCTGAGGCATGGGAGCCTTGCCCTTAACAAAATTAGACAATTTCTTAGGAGGGGCATTAAGTTTGACATTGCCTCCCTGTTGGAAGCCAATGCCATCCTTAATGCCAGGGTGTCTCCCACTGTAAAGCATACTACGAGCAAATTTAAATTTTTCATTTTCAATTTCATGCTCGGCAATTTTAGCATCTAATTTTGCTATATGATCATTTTGTTGTTTAATTAAAGCCATGTGATCATGTATAGCATTAATATCAACATCTCTACATCTAGTGCAAATAGAAGTATGTTCAACGGTAGATGTAGAGGGTTTGCAAGATTTTAATTCTACAACCTTAGCATGTAATATATCATTTTTACTTCTAAGGTCGGAAATGGAAGCATTGCAAACATCTAAATCTTTAGCCTTAGCAAGCAATTTTTCATTTTCATTCCTAAGGCTAGCAAGAGATATGTTCAATTCTTCAATCTTAGCAAGCAAATCATCATTATCATTTCTAAGATTGGGAATTGAAACATTACAAGCAATAGAATCAACCTTAGCTAACAAATTAGCATTCTCATTTCTAAGGTTGTCTATAATCTCATGGCAAGTGCTTAGCTCACTAGATAATTTTTCACATTTTTCAACTTCTAGAGCATAAGCATTTTTAACTTTAACATGTTTTTTGTTTTCCTTGATTAGGAAGTCCTCTTGGGAGTCCAAGAGATCATCCTTCTCATGGATGGCACTAATTAATTCATTTAATTTCTCCTTTTGTTGCATGTTTAAGTTGGCAAAAAGAGTATGCAAATTATCTTCCTCATCACTAGCATTATCATCGCTAGAGGATTCATATCTAGTGGAGGATTCAGATTTAACCTTTTTCTTTTTGTCGTCTTTTGCCATGAGGCACTTGTGGCCGACGTTGGAGAAAAGAAGTCCTTTGGTGACGGCGATGTTGGCGGTGTCCTCGTCGTCGGAGGAGTCGCTAGAGCTTTCGTCGGAGTCCCACTCGCGACAAACATGGGCATCGCCGCCCTTCTTCTTCTCCTTTATTCTCCCCTTCTTGTCGTCGCCCCTGTCACTGTCACTAGAAATAGGACATTTTGCTATAAAGTGACCGGGCTTACCACACTTGTAGCAAACCTTCTTGGAGCGGGGCTTGTAATCTTTCCCCCTCCTTTGCTTGAGGATTTGGCGGAAGCTTTTGATGACAAGCGCCATTTCCTCGTTGTCGAGCTTTGAGGCGTCGATTGGTTGTCTACTCGGTGTAGACTCCTCCTTCTTCTCCTCTGTTGCCTTAAACGCGACCGGTTGTGCTTCGGACGTGGAGGGACCGTCAAGCTCGTTGATCTTCCGTGAGCCCTTGATCATAAACTCAAAGCTCACAAAATTCCCGATTACTTCCTCGGGAGTCATTAGTGTATATCTAGGATTACCACAAATTAATTGTACTTGTGTAGGGTTAAGGAAAACAAGTGATCTTAGAATAACCTTAACCACTTCGTGGTCATCCCATTTCTTGCTCCCGAGGTTGCGCACTTGATTCACCAAGGTTTTGAGTCGGTTGTACATGTCTTGAGGCTCCTCCCCTTGGCGAAGACGGAAGCGACCGAGCTCCCCCTCGATCGTTTCCTGCTTGGTGATCTTGGTTAGTTCATCACCCTCGTGTGCGGTCTTGAGCACGTCCCAAACTTCCTTGGCGCTTTTTAATCCTTGCACCTTGTTGTACTCCTCCCTACTTAAAGAGGCGAGGAGTATGGTTGTAGCTTGGGAGTTAAAGTGCTCGATTTGGGCCACTTCGTCCTCATCATAATCCTCATCCCCTATGGAAGGTACCTGTGTTCCAAACTCAACAACATTCCATATACTTTTGTGGAGTGAGGTTAGGTGATATTTCATTAAATCACTCCACCTAGCATAATCTTCACCGTCAAAGGTTGGCGGTTTGCCTAATGGAACGGAAAGTAATGGAGTATGTCTAAAAGTACGAGGATAGTGTAAGGGGATCTTACTAAACTTCTTGCGCTCATGGCGCTTAGAAGTTACGGAGGGCACGTCGGAGCCGGAGGTAGATGGCGATGAGGTGTCGGTCTCGTAGTAGACCACCTTCCTCATCTTCTTTTTCTTGTCCCCACTCCGATGCGACTTGTGGGAAGAGGGTTTCTTCTCCTTCCCCTTCCCTTTGTTGCGGGACTCTCCCGATGAAGCGGGCTTGTCGCCGGTCTCCATCTCCTTCTTGGCGTGATCTCCCGACACCACTTCGAGCGGTTAGGCTCTAATGAAGCACCGGGTTCTGATACCAATTGAAAGTCGCCTAGAGGGGGGGTGAATAGGGTGAAACTGAAATTTACAAAGTTAATCACAACTACAAAGTCGGGTTAGCGTTAGAAATATAATCGAGTCCGCGAGAGAGGGTGCAAAACAAATCGCAAGCGAATAAAGAGTGTGACATGCGGATTTGTTTTACCGAGGTTCGGTTCTCGCAAACCTACTCCCCGTTGAGGAGGCCACAAAGGCCGGGTCTTTTTCAACCCCTTCCCTCTCTCAAACGGTCCCTCGGACCGAGTGAGCTTTCTCTTCTCAAATCAACCGGGAACAAAACTTCCCCGCAAGGACCACCACACAATTGGTGTCTCTTGCCTTGGTTACAAGTGAGTATTGATCTCAAGAAAGAATGAGAAAGAAGAAAGCAATCCAAGTGCAAGAGCTCAAAAGAACACAACAAATCACTCTCACTAGTCACTAAAGCTTTTGTGGAATTGGGAGAGGATTTGATCACTTGGGTGTGTCTAGAATTGAATACTAGAGCTCTTGTAAGTAGTTGGAAGGTGAGAAACTTGGATGACTTGAATGTGGGGTGGTTGGGGGTATTTATAACCCCAACCACCAAACTAGCCGTTTGGTGGAGGTTGTCTGTCGCATGGTGCACCGGACAGTCCGGTGCACACCGGACAGTGTCCGGTGCGCCAGCCACGTCACCAGGTCGTTGGGTTCCGACCGTTGGAGCTCTGACTGCTGGGCCCGCCTGGATGTCCGGTGGCTCACCGGACATGTACTGTAGAGTGTCCGGTGCGCCACTTCGCGTGTGCCTGACTTCTGCGCGCTCTGGCGCGCATTAAATGACTCTGCAGGTGACCGTTGGCGCGAAGTAGCCGTTGCTCCGCTGGCTCACCGGACAGTCCGGTGTGCACCGGACATGTCCGGTGAATTATAGCGGAGCGAATTCCCGAAGCTGGCGAGTTCCAGAGTCGCTCTCCTCTGGGGCACCGGACACTGTCCGGTGTACACCGGACAGTCCGGTGAATTATAGCGGAGCGCCTCTGGATTTTCCCGAAGGTGAGGAGTTCAATGTGAAGTCCCCTGGTGCACCGGACACTGTCCGGTGGCACACCGGACAGTCCGGTGCGCCAGACCAGGGCTGCCTTCGGTTATCCCTTGCTCTCTTTGTTGAACCCAATTCTTGGTCTTTCTATTGGCTAAGTGTGAACCTTCGGCACCTGTATAACTTATACACTAGAGCAAAACTAGTTAGTCCAATTATTTGTGTTGGGCAATTCAACCACCAAAAACAATTAGGAAAATAGGTGTAAGCCTAATCCCCTTTCAGAGGCGGAGACTCCTCCTGAGGCCGAGGCCGGGGTCGGGCGAGGACGCGATTCCTCCCGAGGTCGAGGTTGAGGCTGAGCCCTGGGGTCGGGCGAGGCAGAAACCACCTTCTGAGGCCGAGGCGGGGGCCGAGCCCTGGGGTCGGGCGAGGCGGAGACCTCCTCCTGAGGCTGAGGCCCTAGCTCGGGCGAGGTGGAGCTCCTTGTTGCGCCTGAGGCTGGACTCAGCTGCTGTCAGCCTCACCCTGGCGAGTGGCACAGCAGTCGGAGAGGGGCGAGCGGCGCTGTTTTCCTGTCAGGTTAGTCAGTGGGAGGGCGAAGTGACTGCGGTCACTTCGACCTTGCCGACTGAGGCGCGTGTGTCAGGATAAGGTGTCAGGCGATCCTCGCATTGAATGCGCCTGCGATGTGGTCAGTTGGTAGAGATGTCAATGGGGACCCGATACCCGCCAACCCGTGGGGAATTCCCCTATTAGGGTACGGGTATGGGACGAAAATTGTCCCCATGGGTATGGATATGGGACAAAATCTCCACCCATTGGGTAAACGGGTACGGGTTTGGGAAGCAATAATCCGAACCCGATTACCCATGGGTATTTCATACATGTACACCTGTCGTGTTTATATGAATGAGTTGAGACCGAGCCGGCCACCAAGCCCAGCACGACAGCGCACCAGACCCCAGGTCCTAGCCAAACAAGACAACTAGCAGACTAGTAAAAAACAAAACCCTAAAATAACCAGCCATATGTTATGTCCTGTCTAGACGACGGTGACGACCATGGATTCTCAGGCGCCAACGAACTCAGATGGTGACCAAGGAAGGTGAGAAAACTCCATTTCTCCATTTCTTCTATCGGTCCTGAAGTACTTATGTCTTTTCTGATGGATGAATGAATGGATCATGGTTCATGGATGAGTGCTTGTCGATGTAGTGATGTTTGAAATCTAGATTGTTTGTGCTACATGTTAATACCTAGTTATCTTTTAATTGGGGATGGGGACCCATTGGGGACCCGAAACCCGAATGGGGATGGGTATGGGATGAGTTTTGTACGCATGATGGGTATGAGGATGGTTATGGGGATGGATCAAACATGATGGGGATGGGTATGGGATGCTATAACTCGGTGGGGAATTCCCCATTGACATCTCTATCAGTTGGTGAGGCGATTTTGCCAAGGTTGCTTCACAACGAAGCCTGCCCGAGCTGGGCTTCGGGCGAGTCGAGGGTGCGCCCGTTTCTTGAGGAGGTCCTCGGGCGAGGCGTGAATTCGCCTGGGACTACTGCTCCCGCCCGAGGCCGGGCTCAGGCGAGGTGAGATCGCGTCCCTTGAGTAGACGAAGCCTTAACCTGAATTGCGCCCATCAGCCCCTGCAGCTTGTGCTGATGGTGATTACCAGCCGAGTTTAGGAGTGTTGGGGGTACCCCTAATTATGGTACCCGACACCGGGTTTTGAGATGTGAGAGAGGGGCTCGCTGTTGAAGACCGGCCCACGAGTGCATGAACGCTCAAACGCATGTCGAGTGTGGGCCTTTAGGCGGACTGGCCCAGGTACGCTGACATGCCCGAGCGATTGCCTAGCATACTACCTCGCCACCCCCTTCCCCTTCTATGTCCAGCAGAAGAACTAGGTAACCAACTCAGCATTGGCACTTCTACTTGAAAAATGTCTCAGATAAAGGCCATGGCCTTTTAATGTCTAGGGGTCATATTGGGTGAGCATGCAGGGGCAGACCTAGGTACAGGGGAGTGAGGGCACATGCCCTCGCTCATTTATTTGGTGCAAGTAGTAGAGACTAGATTTTCATTATAAGGTCCCCTGCTTAGTTCAACTTAGATGCCCCTGATCTGGTGTTTTAATGTTTGTCTTCATAAGTGTGCCATCACTCTCATTTTCGCTCTGGGTCCGCCCCTGTGAGCATGGACTTGTGATGTACATGTTGCGCATATTATATCCTGACCATCCGTTTAGATCTAAAAGTTGCTTTTGAATCCAGTTACTCATCCTTCAACTGATGTTCTCTCAAAAGGAAGGAGTAAAAGAATTAAGAGAGCTAAAGAACTACCTAAGCCACGCAAGTCAAAGAATGCTAAGACTGTGATGGAGACACCTCTGCACTAGATCAATTCCTATTGATTAGATTTGGTATCTTGCTTATCTTGTCTAGACAACTAAGCACTTTATGTAATTTCTATTTATAATCTTGCTTCAGACCAATTGGTTCACTTTGCTGATCTATAGCATTTGGGTGAGATTAATTTCCTTGTGTCCTGTTTCATGTCGAAAGTATGTGAAATGCAGTGCTTAATCAGGGTGATGATGCTCAACCTTATTTAAAATTGCATGCCATTGATTGAAAACAAACAAAAGGCTTCTGCATGTCTGCATGCCTGTTTACTCATCCATAACTGTTATGGTTGTGCCTAGGATGGCCATTTGGATTAATGACAACTAGCGCAGTTGCTCTCAAAATAGGATGACTAAATTGGCCTGCAAGAAGACAAGGGATAGCATGGTTTCTTTGATTGAACTAAGGACATGATGAGCCCTCTTTCTATGCTACATGCCTACATCCATTATATTTATATATATATAAAACTTATTTTCGGGTTCATTTGGTCACGGGAGGGAGTTTGTGGATTATGCTTCTCCCCTTGTACTACTTCAAAATTTTGTAGATGATCTTTAATTACTTCTATTTGTGAATTTTGGCTCTATCAGTTGGGTTTATTTCTTACTAACTCTTTTTTGTTTGTATGCTGGTTATCCCATCTATGTAGGGGTGCGGGATCTATTTCGTTTGGAAAACATCATGCTGTAATTGTAATCCACAGAGAGATGCACATAAGTTTATGCTTGGAAGCTTACTCGATTACAAACTGACACAGACGCTTCTCATGAACTTCTATAATATTTCATTTTCATTTCTGTTTCACTTCTTGCTTACTTGGTCTTTAATACCTTTAATCATACGTTGTATCATCGAGAGAGAAGGTGTTTGTGCTGCCTCTTTGCCAACTACAGAGGTGTTTCTGTAAGGACTTGAATGTCTGATTCTGCAGTTCTGAACTTCACATCTGAACGAGAAGGACGGTTCCTTGAATGAGGTTTATATCTGTTTAGCTCCTTGTCGTAAACATATATACATTTCCGTTGAAATGAAAGGAGAATGAGAAGGAATGGTAGTTAAAGTAAAAATGATATTATATGTTTGTGGTGGGGTTTAGAATGATGACATTACCGTTGCACGTAGTCCCAATGTAAGAGCAGCCTACTGTTTTTCATGGACCCTCTCTTCCTCATTCGTTTTCAGTCGGGTGCTCCATTTCTGCTTTGAATTAACAAGTTACTCTTCAGCATGGGACGCAACAAACATTTTCTTTCAGTTCACCTGCTGGTCTCTGTCGTCGGCGCCGGCGCAGATCACTCTTTGAATGCCAAAGCTACCGTCTTTTAGTAATACTCGAACTGAGCTTTCCTTGGCCATAATTCCACATGGTTGCTTTGCTTGTCAGATGAGATTGGCCATGCGATCGCTCATGGACCAACCAATGCTCCGCCAGTACAGTCCCATCAGTGTTGGAACCCCATCAGCTGCTTAACGCAACGACCGATCTGTCAGGATGGGATCAAATTTATGAGGCCGTGTGCAGGTCCCACCAGCAGACCACCTCCGTTGCAATGCATGCAGACGCGACACTTTGTGTGTGCGCGCGCCCGCGTGTGTGATAGCGATTGCATCTGTGTGGATGCAGCGGCGTTGATGGAACGCCGTGACAGAAGCTAAGAGACAACGTGATCGAAATTGATTAAGCGAGGCTTCGCTTCGTTTCTAATCCATCGCCCTTTTGATTTGCATCACACTAGATAGAGTGCCTGATACTAGCCCTCATTTATTGGGAGGCTGGAGTGCTGGGCATGTGTGATGTAGTAGGTAATGAGGTGGCAAGATTGCAGACAGTCCCTGATATAAACTGGGTACAGTATTATTATGCAGTGAAGGTGTCATGATCTCATTAGTTAATACTACACGGTTTCTCACTCACTGTCTGGTCTAGTATCTGACATGGATTCGACCCCGTGTTCTCACTACTTCATACTCGTATTAGAGCTTAGCTGCACTTCGAACCCATGTTCTCACTAGTTCATACTCACTGTCTGTGTGCTTAGCACGGTTGTGATCAACAGGATTATCCGTCATACGGATTGCACTATTATTGTCACGTAGCAGGGGGACTCTACTTAAATTGTAGTCATGGTCCCTCAGAGTTTGCCTCATCCAGAGTAAATGTACACAACAATGTCCTGCAGTAATATACTCGGTCTCGGCGGTGGATAGAACAACAAAGTTTTGTTTCTTTGAAACCCAAGATACCAGGGATCTTCCCTGAAACTGACAAATCTCTGATGTACTCTTCCTATCTGCCTTATATCCGACATAATCGGCATTTGAACACTGAGAGCACCTAGAGGGGGTGAATAGGTGACCATGCAAAAATTAACTCTAAACAAAACTAACTTGGTTTATAACAAGTGTTAGTAGAAACCAAAACCAAGTTGAGATGAATAGAGGTAGAGAGAAGAAGAGAACTCTTCACTTGATTATTCCTTTAAGATATGTATCAAACTTAGGAACAATAACACAAGTGAAAATGTGAGAACTCTTGGGAAGACAACAATCACAATAAAGAAATGCACAAGTGACACGGTGATTTTATCCTGTGGTTTGGCCAATGCCTACTCCACGTTGTGGTTACCTCCTTCGGTCAAGGGTTGCACTCAACCCCTCTCAAGTGATCCAAAGATCAAACTTGAGTACCACGACTTTCTTCCTTATACCAAGTTTTCTCTTTGTGAGGAATCTCCATAAGTTGGAGTTTTTCACGCCTTACACAATTGATCTCAATCAAACACAAGAGTAAGGGAGAGTAGAAACACACACAAGAGATCAAAACGCAACAACACATGCACACTGAAAGGGAATTAGGCTTTCACCTAGTTCCTAAATAATTTTGGTGGTTGAATTGCCCAACACAAACATTGGACTAACTAGTTTACTCTAGTGCATAAGTTATACAGGTGCAAAAGGTTCACAATCAGCCAATAAAAAGACCAAGTGTTGGATTCAACAATGGAGCAGCAAGGCAAACGAGGGCTCCTCTGGCTGGAGGCACCGGACTGTCCGGTGTGCACCGGACTGTCCGGTGCGGCCAGAGGATTTCGACTCCAAACTCTTCGCCCTCGGGAATTCTCGGAAGCCGGCGCGCTAAAATTCACCGGACTGTCCGGTGTGCACCGGACATGTCCGGTGCTCCAAGGAAACGCGGCCTCCGGAACTCGCCAGCCTCGGGTTCGCTCGGAAGCCACTCCGCTAAAATTCACCGGACTGTCCGGTGTGCACCGGACTGTCCGGTGTACCAGCGGAGCAACGGCTCTCTGCGGCGCCAACGGCTCCCTGCGGTGCATTAAATGCGCGCGCAGCGCGCGCAGTCGTCAGGCACGCCCATGCCGGTGCACCGGACATCAAACAGTACATGTCCGGTGTGCACCGGACACCCAGGAGGGCCCACAAGTCAGAAGCTCCAACGGTCAGAATCCAACGGCACTGGTGACGTGGCAGGGGCACCGGACTGTCCGGTGTGCACCGGACTGTCCGGTGCGCCATCGAACAGAGGAGTTCCAGCAACGGTCACTTTTGGTGGTTGGGGCTATAAATACCCCAACCACCCCACATTCATGGCTATCCAAGTTTTCCAACTCTCAACCACTTACAAGAGCTAGGCATTCAATTCTAGACACATACAAAGAGATCAAATCCTCTCCAATTCCACTCAAACCCTTAGTGACTAGCGAGAGAGATTTGTCGTGTTCTTTTGAGCTCTTGCGCTTGGATTGCTTTCTTTCTTTCTCATTTGTTCTTGAGATCATCACTCAATTGTAACCAAGGCAAGAGGCACCAATTGTGTGGTGGCCCTTGCGGGGAAGTTTTGTTCCCGGTTGATTGAGAAGAAGAGAAAGCTCACTCGATCCGTGGGATCGTTTGAGAGAGGGAAGGGTTGAAAGAGACCCGGCCTTTGTGGCCTCCTCAACGGGGAGTAGGTTTGCGAGAACCGAACCTCGGTAAAACAAATCCTTGTGTCACACTCTTATTTGCTTGCGATTTGTTTTGCGCCCTCTCTCGCGGACTCGTTTCTTTATTACTAACGCTAACCCGGCTTGTAGTTGTGATTATTTTTGTAAATTTCAGTTTCGCCCTATTCACCCCCCCTCTAGGCGACTATCAATTGGTATCAGAGCCCGGTACTTCATTAGAGCCTAACCGCTCGAAGTGATGTCGGGAGATCCCGCCAAGAAGGAGATGGAGACCGGCGATGACAAGCCCACTACAAGCCAAGGGAGCACCTCATCTTCATCGGAAGAGTCCCGCACCAAGAGAAGGGAGAAGAAGAAGAGATCCTCCAAGCGAAAGGAGAAAAGATCTTCCTCTTCTCACCACAAGGAGAAGAAGGAAAAATCTTCTTCTCACAAGCCGCATCGGAGTGGGGACAAGCACAAAAGGATGAGGAAGGTGGTCTTCTACGAGACCGACACTTCATCGACCTCCACCTCCGGCTCCGACGCGGCGTCCGTCACTTCTAAACGCCAAGAGCGTAAGAAGTATAGTAAGATTCCCCTACGCTACCCTCGCATTCCTAAACATACACCTTTACTTTCCGTCCCATTAGGCAAACCACCAACTTTTAATGGTGAAGATTATGCTATGTGGAGTAATTTGATGCGATTTCATCTAACCTCTCTCCACAAAAGATTATGGGATGTTGTTGAGTTTGGTGTACAGGTACCATCCGTAGGGGATGAAGACTACGACACGGACGAAGTGGCCCAAATCGAGCACTTCAACTCCCAGGCCACAACCATTCTCCTTGCCTCACTAAGCAAGGAGGAATACAACAAAGTACAAGGGTTGAAGAACGCCAAGGAGATTTGGGACCTACTCAAGACGGCGCACGAGGGTGATGAACTGACCAAGATCACCAAGCGGGAAACGATCGAAGGGGAGCTCGGTCGCTTCCGTCTTCGCCAAGGGGAGGAGCCACAAGACATGTACAACCGGCTCAAGACCTTGGTGAACCAAGTGCGCAACCTCGGGAGCGCAAAATGGGATGACCACGAAGTGGTTAAGGTTATTCTAAGAGCCCTTATTTTCCTTAACCCTACTCAAGTACAATTAATTCGTGGCAATCCTAGATATACACAAATGACCCCCGAGGAAGTCATCGGGAATTTTGTTAGTTTTGAGTGCATGATTAAGGGTTCCAAGAAGATCAATGAGCTTGATGAGCCTTCCACATCCGAGGCGCAACCCGTGGCCTTCAAGGCAACGGAGGAGAAGAAGGAGGAGTCTACACCAAGTAGACAACCAATTGACGCCTCCAAGCTCGACAACGAGGAGATGGCCCTAATCATCAAAAGCTTCCGGCAAATCCTCAAGCAACGGAAGGGGAAGGATTACAAATCCCGTTCCAAGAAGGTTTGCTACAAGTGTGGTAAGCCCGGTCATTTCATTGCAAAATGTCCTATGTCTAGTGATAGTGACAGGGGCGACGACAAGAAGGGCAAGAGGAAGGAGAAGAAGAGATACTACAAGAAGAAGGGCGGCGATGCCCATGTTTGTCGGGAGTGGGACTCCGACGAAAGCTCAAGCGACTCCTCCGACGACGAGGACGCCGCCAACATCGCCGTCACCAAGGGCCTCCTCTTCCCCAACGTCGGCCACAAATGCCTCATGGCCAAGGACGGCAAAAAGAAGGTAAAATCAAAGTCCTCCACTAAATATGAAACATCTAGTGATGAGGATGATGATAAAAATGAAGAGGATAATTTGCGTATTCTTTTTGCCAACCTTAACATGGAACAAAAAGAAAAATTAAATGAATTGATTAGTGCTATACATGAGAAGGATGATCTCTTGGATTCTCAAGAGGACTTCCTTATTAAAGAAAATAAAAAGCATGTTAAGGTTAAAAATGCTTATGCTCTAGAAAGAGAAAAATGTGAGAAACTGTCTAGTGAGCTAAGCACTTGTCATGAGACTTTAGACAACCTTAGAAATGAAAATGCAAATCTGTTAGCTAAGGTTGATTCTCATATTTGCATTGATCCTAGAAATGATAATGTTGATTTGCTTGCTAGGATTGATGAGTTGAATGTTTCCATTGCTAGCCTTAGAAATGAAAATGAGAAATTAATTGCTAAGGCTAAGGATTTTGATGTTTGCAATGCTACTATTTCCGACCTTAGAACTAAAAATGATATGTTGCATGCTAAGGTTGTTGAACTTAAATCTTGCAAACCCTCTACATCTAATGTTGAGCATGTTTCCATTTGTACTAGATGTAGAGATATTAATGTTGATGCTATCCATGATCACCTAGCCTTAATTAAGAAACAAAATGATCATATAGCACAACTTAATGCCAAGATTAGAGAGCATGACTTAGAAAATGAAAAATTTAAACTTGCTAGAAGGATGCTCTATAATGGGAGACGCCCGGGCATTAAGGACGGCATTGGCTTCCAAAGGGGAGACAATGTCAAAATTAATGCCCCTCCTAAGAACTTGTCTAACTTTGTTAAGGGCAAGGCTCCCATGCCTCAGGATAACGAGGGTTACATTTTGTACCCTGCCGGGTATCCTGAGAGTAAAATTAAGAAAATTCATTCTAGGAAGTCTCACTCTGGCCCTAATTATGCTTTTATGTATAAGGGTGAGACATCTAGATCTAGGCAACCAACCCATGCCAAGTTGCCTAGAAAGAAAATTCCAAATGCATCAAATGATCATGCTATTTCATTTAAGACTTTTGATGCATCTTATGTTTTGACTAGCAAATCCGGCAAGGTAGTTGCCAAAATTGTTGGGGGCAAACACAAGGGCTCCAAGACTTGTGTTTGGGTACCCAAAGTTCTTGTATCTAATGCCAAAGGACCCAAAACCGTTTGGGTACCTAAAACAAAGAACTAAACTTGTTTTGTAGGTTTATGCATCCGGGGGCACAAGTTGGATACTCGACAGCGGGTGCACAAACCACATGACAGGGGAGAAAAGGATGTTCTCCTCATATGAGAAAAACCAAGATCCCCAACGAGCTATCACATTCGGGGATGGAAATCAAGGTTTGGTCAAAGGTTTGGGTAAAATTGCTATATCTACTGACCATTCTATTTCCAATGTTTTTCTTGTAGATTCATTAGATTACAATTTGCTTTCCGTATCCCAATTATGTCAAATGGGCTACAACTGTCTTTTTACTGATACAGGTGTTACTGTCTTTAGAAGGAATGATGATTCAATAGCATTTAAGGGTGTGTTAGAGGGTCAGCTATACTTAGTAGATTTTGAAAGAGCTGAACTCGACACATGCTTAATTGCTAAGACTAACTTGGGTTGGCTATGGCACCGTCGACTAGCCCATGTTGGAATGAAGAATCTTCACAAACTTCTAAAGGGAGAACACATTTTGGGACTAACCGATGTTCATTTTGAGAAAGACAGGATTTGTAGCGCTTGCCAAGCCGGGAAGCAAGTTGGTGTCCATCATCCACACAAAAACATCATGACTACCGACAGGCCACTGGAGCTCCTTCACATGGATTTGTTCGGCCCGATCGCTTACATAAGCATCGGCGGTAGTAAGTATTGCCTTGTAATTGTGGATGACTATTCTCGCTTCACTTGGGTATTCTTTTTGCAGGAAAAATCACAAACCCAAGAGACCTTAAAGGGATTCTTGAGACGGGCTCAAAATGAGTTCGGCTTAAGGATCAAGAAAATTAGAAGCGACAATGGAACGGAGTTCAAGAACTCTCAAATAGAAGGCTTTCTTGAGGATGAGGGCATCAAGCATGAGTTCTCTTCTCCCTACACTCCTCAACAAAATGGTGTAGTGGAGAGGAAGAATCGAACTCTATTGGACATGGCAAGAACCATGCTTGATGAGTACAAGACACCGGACCGGTTTTGGGCCGAGGCGGTCAACACCGCCTGCTACGCCATCAACCGGTTATATCTTCATCGAATCCTCAAGAAGACATCTTATGAACTCCTAACCGGTAAAAAGCCCAATATTTCATATTTTAGAGTTTTTGGTAGCAAATGTTTTATACTTGTTAAAAGAGGTAGAAAATCTAAATTTGCTCCTAAAACTGTAGAAGGCTTTTTACTAGGATATGACTCAAACACAAGGGCATATAGAGTCTTTAACAAGTCCTCAGGACTTGTTGAAGTTTCTTGTGACGTTGTGTTTGATGAGACTAACGGCTCTCAAGTAGAGCAAGTTGATCTTGATGATATAGGTGAAGAACAGGCTCCATGCATAGCGATAAGGAACATGTCCATTGGGGATGTGTGTCCTAAGGAATCCGAAGAGTCTTCAAGTGCACAAGATCAACCATCATCCTCCACGCAAGTATCTCCACCAACTCAAGTTGAGGATGAAGCTCAAGATGTTGAACAAGAAGATGAGCCACCTCAAAATGACGGCAGCGATTAAGGGGGAGATTCAAATGATGAAGACAAGGAGGATGAACAAACAAGGCCGCCACACCCAAGAGTCCACCAAGCAATACAACGAGATCACCCCGTCGACACTATCCTTGGCGATATTCATAAGGGGGTAACTACTCGATCTCGTGTTGCGCATTTTTGTGAACATTACTCGTTTGTTTCCTCTATTGAGCCACACAGGGTAGAGGAAGCTCTTCAAGATTCGGATTGGGTGATGGCGATGCAAGAGGAGCTCAACAATTTCACAAGGAACGAGGTATGGCACTTAGTTCCACGTCCTAACCAAAATGTTGTAGGAACCAAGTGGGTCTTCCGCAACAAGCAAGACGAGCATGGTGTGGTGACTAGGAACAAAGCTCGACTCGTGGCCAAAGGATATTCACAAGTCGAAGGTTTGGATTTTGGTGAAACCTATGCACCCGTAGCTAGGCTTGAGTCAATTCGTATATTATTAGCCTATGCTACTTACCAAGGCTTCAAGCTTTATCAAATGGACGTGAAGAGTGCCTTCCTCAATGGACCAATCAAGGAGGAGGTCTATGTTGAGCAACCTCCCGGCTTTGAAGATAGTGAGTACCCTAACCATGTTTATAGGCTCTCTAAGGCGCTTTATGGGCTCAAGCAAGCCCCAAGAGCATGGTATGAATGCCTTAGAGATTTCCTTATTGCAAATGGCTTCAAAGTCGGCAAGGCCGATCCTACTTTATTTACTAAGACTCTTGATAATGATTTGTTTGTATGTCAAATTTATGTTGATGATATCATATTTGGGTCTACTAACAAATCTACATGTGAAGAATTTAGTAGGATCATGACACAAAAATTCGAGATGTCGATGATGGGGGAGTTGAAGTATTTCCTAGGATTCCAAGTCAAGCAACTCCAAGAAGGCACCTTCATTAGCCAAACGAAGTATACTCAAGATATCCTAAGCAAGTTTGGAATGAAGGATGCCAAGCCCATCAAGACACCCATGGGAACTAATGGGCATCTCGACCTCGACACGGGAGGTAAGTCCGTGGATCAAAAGGTATACCGGTCGATGATTGGATCATTGCTTTATTTATGTGCATCTCGACCGGACATTATGCTTTCCGTTTGCATGTGTGCAAGATTCCAAGCCGACCCTAAGGAATCACACCTTACGGCCGTAAAACGAATCTTGAGATATTTGGCTTTTACTCCTAAGTTTGGGCTTTGGTACCCTCGGGGATCCACTTTTGATTTGATTGGATATTCGGATGCCGATTGGGCGGGGTGTAGGATTAATAGAAAGAGCACATCGGGGACTTGCCAGTTCTTGGGAAGATCCTTGGTGTCTTGGGCTTCAAAGAAGCAAAATTCGGTCGCTCTTTCCACCGCCGAAGCCGAGTATATTGCCGCAGGCCATTGTTGCGCGCAATTGCTTTGGATGAGGCAAACCCTGCGGGACTACGGTTACAAATTAACCAAAGTCCCTTTGCTATGTGACAATGAGAGTGCAATCAAAATGGCCGACAATCCCGTCGAGCACAGCCGCACTAAGCACATAGCCATTCGGTATCATTTTCTTCGGGATCACCAACAAAAGGGGGATATCGAGATTTCTTATATTAATACTAAAGATCAATTAGCCGATATCTTTACCAAACCACTTGATGAACAATCTTTTACCCGACTTAGGCATGAGCTCAATATTCTTGATTCTAGGAATTTCTTTTGCTAAGTCTTGCACGCATAAAACATGAATATACCTTTGATCTTGTCTCTTTTATATATGCTATGACTAATGTGTTTTCAAGAGTATTTCAACCAAGTCATAGGTGTATTGAAAGGGAATGTGAGTCTTCGGCGAAGACAAAGGCTTCCACTCCGTTCTACTACTCATCCTTCGCCGTCGCTCCGCATCATCTCTCCAACGTTGGTATAACCTTCACTCATTTATTTCATGACCAAAGGGGGAGAATGTACTTCATTGGGCTCTAATGATTCCGTTTTTGGCGATTCATGCCAAAGGGGGAGAAAAATATGAGCCCAAAGCAAAAGGACCGCACCACCACCTAATTTCATATTTTTGATAATTTTATTGGTAAATTTCAAAATTGGTATCTCTTTGTGTTCTAAGAGGGGAGTAACGAGTATTTTCAAAATTAATGTCTTAAAACCCTCTTGAACACTAAGAGGAGACCTTATTTGAGGGGGAGTTTTGCTTAGTCAAAGGAAAAGCATTGGAAATAGGGGGAGAAAATTCCATATCTTGAAAATGCTTTACAAAATCTTTTTCATTTACCTTTGACTATCTTGCAAAAGTACTTTGAAAAGAATTTTCAAAAGAATTTGCAAAAACAAAACTCATGGTGCAAATATGGTCCAATATGTCAAAAACAAAGAAACCATCCATGCGCATCATATAAGTTTATATTGGCTCAATTCCAAGCAACCTTTGCACTTACTTTATGTAAACTAGTTCAATTATGCACTTCTATATTTGCTTTGGTTTGTGTTGGCATCAATCACCAAAAAGGGGGAGATTGAAAGGGAATTAGGCTTTCACCTAGTTCCTAAATAATTTTGGTGGTTGAATTGCCCAACACAAACATTGGACTAACTAGTTTACTCTAGTGCATAAGTTATACAGGTGCAAAAGGTTCACAATCAGCCAATAAAAAGACCAAGTGTTGGATTCAACAATGGAGCAGCAAGGCAAACGAGGGCTCCTCTGGCTGGAGGCACCGGACTGTCCGGTGTGCACCGGACTGTCCGGTGCGGCCAGAGGATTTCGACTCCAAACTCTTCGCCCTCGGGAATTCTCGGAAGCCGGCGCGCTAAAATTCACCGGACTGTCCGGTGTGCACCGGACATGTCCGGTGCTCCAAGGAAACGCGGCCTCCGGAACTCGCCAGCCTCGGGTTCGCTCGGAAGCCACTCCGCTAAAATTCACCGGACTGTCCGGTGTGCACCGGACTGTCCGGTGTACCAGCGGAGCAACGGCTCTCTGCGGCGCCAACGGCTCCCTGCGGTGCATTAAATGCGCGCGCAGCGCGCGCAGTCGTCAGGCACGCCCATGCCGGTGCACCGGACATCAAACAGTACATGTCCGGTGTGCACCGGACACCCAGGAGGGCCCACAAGTCAGAAGCTCCAACGGTCAGAATCCAACGGCACTGGTGACGTGGCAGGGGCACCGGACTGTCCGGTGTGCACCGGACTGTCCGGTGCGCCATCGAACAGAGGAGTTCCAGCAACGGTCACTTTTGGTGGTTGGGGCTATAAATACCCCAACCACCCCACATTCATGGCTATCCAAGTTTTCCAACTCTCAACCACTTACAAGAGCTAGGCATTCAATTCTAGACACATACAAAGAGATCAAATCCTCTCCAATTCCACTCAAACCCTTAGTGACTAGCGAGAGAGATTTGCCGTGTTCTTTTGAGCTCTTGCGCTTGGATTGCTTTCTTTCTTTCTCATTTGTTCTTGAGATCATCACTCAATTGTAACCAAGGCAAGAGGCACCAATTGTGTGGTGGCCCTTGCGGGGAAGTTTTGTTCCCGGTTGATTGAGAAGAAGAGAAAGCTCACTCGATCCGTGGGATCGTTTGAGAGAGGGAAGGGTTGAAAGAGACCCGGCCTTTGTGGCCTCCTCAACGGGGAGTAGGTTTGCGAGAACCGAACCTCGGTAAAACAAATCCTTGTGTCACACTCTTATTTGCTTGCGATTTGTTTTGCGCCCTCTCTCGCGGACTCGTTTCTTTATTACTAACGCTAACCCGGCTTGTAGTTGTGATTATTTTTGTAAATTTCAGTTTCGCCCTATTCACCCCCCCTCTAGGCGACTATCACACACAAGTTAAGAGAAAAGCACAAGTGACAACGCAGTAGAGTTACAGCTCAAAACATATTCTCTAATCTCTATCTAGCAAAGCAATAGTGTGGTTGTAATGTCTCGCTATTGTGGGATGTTCAAATTATGCTTGGTGTACTGCTCCATGCGCCTAGGGGGTTCTTTTATAGCCCCAAGGGACCTAGGAGCCATTGGAGCTCCATTTGGAAGGCCCTGGTTGCCTTCTGTCACGGGTGCACCAGACTGTCCGGTGCACACCGGACACTACACAGTGTAACGGCTACAGATTCTCTGATTGGGTGGTTTCCTGTTCTAGGGGCACCAGACCGTCCGGTGGGTGGCACCAGACTGTCCGGTGTTCCATGTGATCGTTGGTACTTGCAGACGTGGCCACTAGCCGTTGGCTAGCTGGCACACCGGACTGTCCGGTGATTAATAGCCGACGCTAGCTGGTTTTTTTCGAGAGCAATCCCTTGGTCGAACCGTGCACCGGACTGTCTGGTGCACACCAGACTGTCCGGTGATACGCAAGGCAATCCAACTTTCTCTTTTCCTTTTAAAATCTCTTTTGATCCTTTTGGCTTGACTTTATAAAGTCCCTAACACTTGGACAAATATGATTAGTACCAAAAAATAATTTACAAAGTGCCCGGAGCTTACCTTTTCACTTGGTACCATATAGATTTGTGTTATGCCCTCTTTCAAGCTCAATTTGCTCTATGCACCTATGTTCATTGCTCATGTAAGATGATGTTAGTTTAAACATAATGTGTTGAGCATTTAATCACCAAAACAAAATAGAAACGGACCAAGGGCACATTTTGCTTTCAATCCCCCTTTTTTATGATTCATGCCAACACATCAAAAGCAACTAAAAATGCACTAACATATCCAAATGTGAGCCAAAATATGCAAATTGATCTCAAACTAAAAACCAATTGAATTATCACTGAATTTGGCATATTTGGATCAATTTGAAGAATTATGTGGAGGCTACAATAGCGCAAAACAAAAAAATTTGACCCCAAAACAACAGGAACTACTGCGGTTATAGATCATGGAATTACCACTAGACACGTAGGGTAGCGGAAGACGTCTCGATGTAGATGTGTTGTGCAGTCACCAGTGACCTTCACGTCCTCACGTGATTCGTCCTAGTGCTCCAGATGCAGCACCTCCGAGGTATCCACACGTACAGGGAGGAAGCACCGCGTTTCGAACTGCTAGGTTCGTGACGGCGGTTAAGAGCGAGGGTGGGTGACTGCTTGTTTACTGGTGGCGAATTAGGGTTCTCTTAACCGCGCCCCTGCCCCTCATTATATAGGCATTCTGGTGGGCTTCTAACTCCGAGGCCCATCAGTAACCCTAAAGCCCTGTCTAATTTTGGACTAATCCTAGTTAGGCTTCCTCCCCCTTAAGTGTGTGACTCTATTAGATTTAGTGCACCTAAAATATCGTTTTATCCATAAGTTCTTCGTTTTAACTCCGAATTTAGTGGTTCTTGAACCTAAGATCTCATAGCGACGCGTAGGATATTATGGTGTGGATTGTTTCTATCTTTGGTTTAATATTATTTTTTATCTATTTCTTGGCTATCTGTATATATTGCTACGCATAGAATCGAGGTGACGAGGAATCTGAAGCCCAATTATTGGGGAAGCACCTAAGTACCTGGAATCACAAGTATAAGGCAAGTTGTGTCCTTGATCACTTTCTTTGACCTAATATTGTTCTATTAATCATCGTGGCACTGTTAGGTTAAGCTGATGGGACCTAATAGGTTACCTAGTATTGTTTACCCTATACCTTGCAGACTAATGATACTTATATTTCATAATCATGTTCCATTATGATTTATTATTGTTGGTTGTCTATTATTGTTCATGATCAGATCATTGTGTTAATTGAAACATGGAGCCACCACCCGAGAAAACGGTGCTACCACAAGGGTGGTATGGGACGTCCTTAGCTAACTAATTAAGAAAACTAGTGGAGGCTACCTTACCCAAAATGGGGAAGGGCAGTATGAGGAGTTGTTGTTATAGGGAGGTTCTTGGGTCAATCATGCTACGATGACTTTTCGGATGAGGGATTCTTATATCTCCCCCTTCTCAACGAAACCGTAACGAGTTTTTTGAAGCTAGTTGAACTTTATGAAGGCCTTGTAGTGGATCCATAGTCATTCACCTCGTGAGTGTAAGCGCCTTGCAAACCCTGACTAGATGGGATACACGACATGTGGGTAAAGATGTACAACCTCTATAGAGTGTAAAACTGGTATATTAACTGTGCTCACAGTCATGAGCGACTCAGATCCTCACATGAGTAATTTATGAAATTAAACTTAAACATGTCATTTGTATTGCATTGTGGGAGTTATTCTTTATTGCGATCAATTATTTAGTTGGGTTGGTATACGTTTACATTTAGTAATTGCTAATAAAATTTTAACCAACTATTTAAAAGCAATGCTCAGTCTTAACTATTTTCTTTGGTAAGCTTTACACTACTCTTGAGCCCCCACCATAAGTGAGCTTATGCATATTATTCCCCACACATGTTGAGAAATTAACGTATGTGAGCTCACTCTTGCTATAATCACATCAGGTCAAGAATAGGTACTGCAAGATGAGGAGAATGAATGATGCTATGATGAGTTCGGAGAGGTCTAGGTTGTCGTCTGCTAGTCAACTATGGTTATGGGTGATCGTTGTCGTCATATAGTTTATTTATTTAGTTATTTGTATGGAAATTCTATTATATAATAAAGATATGATATTGATTTATGTACCATAAGACATCACATATATGAGACTTGATTCTAGTATACATTTTACATGCAACCGGGTTTACCCTTAAATTAGAGTGTGAGAACTTTATCATTCGAAAAGTCTATGAGATAGAGCTTCCTATTTAACACTCAGTTAAAGATAACTGAGCCATCATCATTTTTCTATAATAGTTTGATACATATTTAGGACTAGTGCCCGTAGGTTTGGAAGCCTAGGATGACTGCACACAGACACAGCTCAGGGCCGGCCCTGCTTTGTCCAGCAGGGTTGTTGTTCGGTTCTCGTGATGCATAGGTGTCAGAGTGATGTCAAACAATATATTGAACCGGAGGTGGGGCGTGTTTGTTGAACGGGTATAAATTCTGACTTTGATTCGAGTGCTAGAGACCGTAGGAACGGCTACAGATTTATCAGTCGGCGGTACGAAACGTTAACAAATGGAATCAATTTTTTCTAATTTAAAAAGAATTGTTTTAAGTTTTTTTCTGATTAAAAATGGATTCGTAATTTTTTTATAGCAATAGTACAGTTTGGGCTCTGCAAATCCCATGCGGCGCGCCATGAATGGAATGAACCCCCGCGCGCCCTGATCCGACGGCCAGCACGTCGTCCGCTAGCCTTGAAACCGAAGCATCCTCCTCCTCGCCCGCCGCCCCGCTCCGGCAGTTACCAGTCGGCTCTCTCGTGCTCTCTGCCTGCAGGCTGCAGCGGCGCCCGTCCGGTCGCCTTGCCACGTCGCCGCCCCGCGCCCACCACCTGAGGCCGGTCGACCATCCATAACGCCCACTCCCGCAGTCCAGTCCCCACCTCTTCTCTCACATCACAGAGTCGCACGCACGCCTCCTCCCCTCCCTCCCCCCCTCACTTCCCACGCCTCCTCACCGCGCGCAGATCGGAGGAATGGTGAGCGCGTCGAGCCTGCTCCTCCCGACCTCCGTGCGGGACCTGGCCTCCTGC
Organism: Zea luxurians; assembly: GCA_029449295.1. NCBI lineage: Eukaryota > Viridiplantae > Streptophyta > Magnoliopsida > Poales > Poaceae > Zea > Zea luxurians. Next base: position 87,093 of record JAOPSE010000239.1, on the reverse strand, counting down.
GTCTCCGACGGCGCCGTCCGCGTCGCCTGCACCAGCCCGGCGTCCACGCTCACGGTCTCCTCCTCCACCACCTCCTCGCCGCCGCCGTCCACGCTCTCCGTCGCCATCTCCTACCGCACCACCCCGCAGGCCCCGTCGTCGCAGCCGCTCTTGCTGCGCCTCACCTGGTCGCACTCCCGGCACGGGCCCCCGACGCTCTCCTTCGCCGGACCCACCGCATCGTCCCCCGCCGTCCTCCTCCGCCGCCGCAGGGGCACCTACTGCCTCCCCTCGTCCACATCCACCCACACCCCGCCGCTCGCTCTCTTCTGGGACCTAACCGCCGCCAGGTACGGTCCGGCCTCGTCCCCGGAGCCAGCCTCCGGGTTCTACGTCGTCGCCGTCGCCAGCGCCGAGGTGGTGCTGGCCGTGGGCGACCTGGCGGCGGAGTTCATCAAGGCGAAGTTCGAGGGCCAGATCCCCTGGGCGCGGTCCATCCTCCCCGTGTCCCGCACCGACCGGGTCGTGGCGGCGGCGCCGCGGCCGGGCGCGGCGGTGCACACGGCGCGCGTCCGGTTCGGCGAGGGCGCGCCGGAGCACGAGGTGGCCGTGGGCTGCTGCGGCGCCGGCGCCGGCAGGCCCGGGGAGGAGGAGCTCTGGGTGAGCGTGGACGGCAAGCGCGCCGTGCACGCGCGGCGCCTGCGCTGGAACTTCCGGGGCAACCAGACGGTGTTCGTGGACGGGGCGCCCGTCGACGTCCTGTGGGACCTCCACGGCTGGTGGTTCCAGGACCCGCCCGGCTGCGCCGTCGTGATGCTCCGCGCCAGGAGCGCGCTCGAGAGCCGGCTCTGGCTGGAGGAGGAGGCCAGGGCGCCCGGGTTCGCGCTCCTCGTGCAGGCCCTGAGGACGCCGCCCTGATCTTGGTGGTCCTTTGAATCCTGATGAAGAGGTCAAATGCTCACTGCCTGCTGGTTGATCATGTTTCCTTTGACTCGGGAATTTGGTGGGTGGTATTTAGCAAACCAAACCAAATCCAGCCGGGGGGGGGATGGTGGCTGCGTTGGCAATCTAGACGTTTCATGGATTTTCATGTGGTTTTGGTATACCAAGAGGAGATATATTGATCTGTGACTGTGCTGTTTGGGTCATCTTCTTTCTTTCTGTCTGTATGTCTTTTCTTCTAAAAGCTTGCTGGCTTCTTATTTCCCGATAATTTGCAGCTCTCTGTGGTCGTACAGTTTAGCAAAGGATTATACAGTATCATCATAGGGTGTGCCTTGATTATACAACAATTGCTCTTCACTGTTTATACGGAGTGCTGCAGTAACAGTGATACAGGTGATTCCAGCACCATTCCTAGTACAGCGGCACTCCCCTCCGCCAGACATATCGTACTGATTCCAACTATTCCAAAGATCCGCTACATTGTTTTCCAGTGCTGTTTACCTGTGTTTGCAGTCTACCTCATCATTCCCATGCCACCACCCGTTTGGTTCTAGCATGTTGTTACTTGATCATGTTTAGTTTCTGCAGTCGCGCGCGCGCACACACACACAGCGATGTGTCCCTGTCATGATTTATAGCCACATGAGGGCATGTTCGTTTACCCCAATCCAAAAGGGGATTGGAGGGGTTTAAATCCCCTTCTAGTCAAAAATGACTAGGTGAGGATTTAATTTTCTCCAATCCCCTTCTGGATTGGTGTAACCGAACAAGCCCTGACTGGGCCCCCAAATACAGAGAGGGAGAGAGAGCATGGGAGAGGGGGTTGTCAATGGAAGGAACACGCACTTGGCGTTGGTTGGTCCCAACTTGACCCAGCATACAAAACAAGCTGAGGGGTTGATGGCATATATATCGGATTATTGCTTTGCTTCTCAGAGCTTGCTTGCCTTCCCAGATCCTGTTGCGTGTCTTTTTGTGCTCTGCCTTTGTTTTATCTGATGCACTTGGCGTAGAGCAGCAGGCGAAAGAGACTGATGGCGCTGCCACCTATCGTGCGTGCGTGCGAGCATATCACCGAATCTGCTCCCTCCGTTTTTTTAAAATACACATTGCGGTTTTTAAATAAATAAAAAATTGTGTAAACGTTATTTATTTTTGTTATGACTTATTTTATCATTAGAGATATTTTAATAACAACTAGTCGGTTGCCTGTGCGTTGCGACGGTTTACAACAATACCCATGTAAACTATTCATCAAAAAAATTTCAAGATTTTTTATTGATTGTCTCCGCTCTCTGTATATTATATTTTTTATTTGGCTAATTGATGTTATTGTTTATTCTATGCAAATATGTCTTGATACAACATGGCCATTGAAGTGAGCGATTAGAAGAGAATTCACAACGATTAACTGAATGAACAAAGATTATAAAATGACATAATTCCATCATGCAGAGACCAAATAAGAGAAAATTTGTGAGATCAAGTTAATAAAATAAGTCCCATGAAGTCAAACTTATAAAAAAGATAGATCAAAATATGGAATGATTGCTAACGTCGGGCATCAATAAAAACTGGATGCGCTCCATATAAATTACGCTACTTCGTAGCAATTACTAACGTTTAAAACCAACAAATAACCTTTTATTTTGCTGTTAGTGTGACAAATCATTGCTGCTCCATCCAATTCAGCAACCTCAAACACCATGTAGTCTATTGCGCCAATGTGGTCTCAGAAACGACCTAATGCTTGCAAGAGCAAAGAACGTCGTGTCGTGTTTGGGCTGTAGCCTCGGCCCGTACTGCTGGCCCGGCCTGACACGATTGTTTTTTTATTTTACAAAAAAAATGTATATGCATATATATAATTTATATTCAATATTAAAACATCTTAGCGTGATGTTCTACTGGTTAGACAGTTTCACTCAGTGTCTCCCGCTCTTCTTCCATGGGTTCGAACCCCACCTGCTGCATTGTTACGGGCTAACGGGCTGGCCCGACACAGTTAGCAGGCCGGCATGACGTGCCTATGCTATAGTTGTGGCCCGCATGCATCTAGCCCTTGTCGAGCGTTGTTACGCTGATTTAATTAAATGGATCGACGGGCTAACGGACTGGCCCAACACAGTTAGCAAGCCGGTATGACGTGTCTTTGCCATAGTTGTGGCCCGCGTGCATCTAGCCCGTGTCGGACGTCGTTTGGCATTTATAGACGTGTAGCGGATTAATTTGAAATAGCTATGAGGGGTTATTTGTAAAAAAATGACGCACGACGACCATTGAAACTGGTGCTTTAAGTACAGTATAGACTTAATTATTTCATTATTTGCGAGAGAGAGAGAGAAAAAAATACTCCGGATGGCAGCTTCACCAAACAGGCCACATATACACATACATACGTAAGGTAAACATGCATCTGATTACACATCAGTGTTCTTTCTCTGGATTTTAGCTAGCTAAAGGCCTTACCCAAGAACAGGCTCAGGGGGGGCAGGCACCGTTCCGGAATCCAGGACGACGACGACGGTTCCCGGCACGGCACGGGACGCCGGGCGCCGGCAGCCATGGATGGATGGATGGATATCTGTGATCGAGCTGTATGGCCTAGGTTTTTTTTTGGAGTTGGGGATGGCCGACAAATGCAGCGCTGCTTTCACGGTCCATGACACGTTGCTTCCAGGCTAAATTACGCAGCGTGTAAGACGTATAGTAATGCTGCTTTGCTTGGTTGCTGTCCAGCACTTCACGCTGTTTCAGGTATGTATGGCTGCGTTTAGGTTAATCTCCTCTTCAGCACGGATCTGGAGAACTCGTATCATTATCGTTTCGTCTCCCATGATGATATGCATAGATTGTACGCGATCGACCCCGCTGTCCGCGTCTCGCTGAGGTGTGATTTCGCGGGTGGCGATTGCGCATCTGAGCCACGCCACCTCGCAGGTACGGTACGATGGCCATTGTCTGATTAGGAAAAAATCAGGCATGTATGGTTGTGGTTGTGGCACACCTAGATTTTACTACACTACAAAATTTAAGGCTTGAGACAAGAAAGCAGGAACCACGCGTACGATGGCCGTCATAGCAAGGGCATGTTTGTTTCAGCTTCTGACAGCTTCTGGTCATCAAAAGCTACTGTAGACCTGGTCATCAAAAGCTATTGTGGACTGCCAAACGTTCAGCTTTTCAGCCAGCTTCTATAAAATTCGTTAGGGCAAAAACTATCCAAAATCAACATAAACACATAATCGGTTGAGTCGTTGTAATAGTAGGAATCCATCACTTCATAGATTCTAAGCCATATGAACAACTTTATCTTCCTCCACACGTAATCGTAATGATATCCAGATTCTCCCCACAGCCAGATTCTCCTCACAGCTAGATTTTCAGAAAAGCTGGTCAGAAAAAAGCTGAACCAAACAGGCCCAAAACACAGAGTCACACACACACAACAGAAAAAGAAAGACGACTTGGTGATCCTCGAATTTCGATATTTCCACCACTTTGGCAAAAACAAAAATAAAAGCTGTTGCTGCCATTTTGGCCTTTTTACTCGCTTCTGTAACCTCGAAGAGACAAATACCGCGGTTGATTTCCCAAGAACGGCTACGGTGGGAAGAGAGGGAAGTAGGGTTTTAGAGGCATTTGCTGTATTATATCCCAAACATATATAATTCATAGAATAGGTAATGTAGGCACGATATCAATACTAACTAAATAAAGTATTCTCAAATATTTATCGTACGCTAGTTTATCACGACAAGAAAAATGAAAGGAATACAACATAGCAACTTGATGCAAGTGGTCGTACGAAACATTTAGAAAAAATAACTATTCGTCCTTTTCTGGATTTGGAGGACCTTTTCTACCGGAGGATGGTCGATATGGAATAGACTATGGTGGTAGCACAATAGAGAGAAATAGAGAGAATCTAATTGAATATTGTTAAGAATCTAATTGATCGTTCGACAAGGGGAATGTGACCTCATATCTCTTCGACCCACCACACCGACTTACAATCTCTTAGACATTATATAGAAGAACAACAAGATCAATTAAAATAATACATAGAGGGCATGCACGGATAATTCAGGAAAATGACACGCGTATTTGAAAAGTCTATCGTTACTAATTTCCCATTACATGAGATTGATGCTAGAGCCACAACACATCAGATGGGCATTCACGAACCCAACCATCATATGACATGCCGATGAATTCGTACGCCAAGCAACCACAACCTCATCCACTGTTTTGGGATAAACCCACAGTCCTAAGCAAGGCAAGACCATCTGGACCTGATCGCGGACCGTTCGACCCCTCTTGTTGGACTGTCTAGCTATACATACATGACCGGACAGTCTATATACCACACAGGGTCATCCGACCAAGTTGTGCACCATCCAACACCTTAGATCAGACCGTATGGATATGCATAGGTAAGAAAGAGTATTGTGCGTCAAGCACAATTTTAATATTCCACCCCACCTACAGCATTGTAGTCACAGCATGCCACCACCCCACGCAGAAGGCCGAATATTTTTCAGCCCCTATGGAGCCAGAGAGGTTCACCTCGTGTGGGATGCGATATTGGTATGCTTCAGGGGCTTATACCGGAAGGCAGCTTTGATCATCCTGGTGAAAAAGGCAGGTATAAGGATACCAGACCACCTAAACCCCATGTCCTGAACACTGGTAGGTTACCATCGGTCACTTTGGATGAAGTTCGGGAGGAAATATCCAAACTATTTCATGATAAATTAGGTTTCAGTGTATCTAGCCCAAGACAGTCCTATCAGAGGTCATACAACCCCTCAATGGGACGCAGTTCCATACCCTCTAGGGACTAATGTGTTGGTGAAAGGGAATTAGGCTTACACCTAGTCCCTAATTAATTTTGGTGGTTGAATTGCCCAACACAAATATTTGGACTAACTAGTTTGCTCTAGTGTATAAGTTATACAGGTGCCAAAGGTTCACACTTAGCTAATAAAAAGACCAAGTATTGGGTTCAAACAAAGGAGCAAGGAACAACCGAAGGCACCTCTGGTCTGGCGCACCGGACTGTCCGGTGTGCCACCGGACATGTCCGGTGCACCAGAGGACTCCGAACTCAAACTCGTCACCTTCGGGAAAGTCCAGAGGCAGCTCCGCTATAATTCACCGGACTGTCCGGTGTTCATCGGACATGTCCGGTGCTCCAAGGAAGAGCGGCCTCAGGAACTCGCCAGCCTCGGGAATTCATTTCGGCTGCTTCGCTATAATTCACCGGACATGCCCGGTGTGCACCGGACTGTCCGGTGTAACGGCGGACCAACGGCTACTTCGGCGCTAACGGTCACCTGCCAGCGCATTTAAAGCGCGCCAGAGCACGCAGAAGTCAGGCACGCGTGGCATGGCGCACCGGACACTCTACAGTACATGTCCGGTGCGCCACCGGACATCCAGGCGGGCCCAGCAGTCCGAGCTCCAACGGTCGAAACCCCAACAGCCGGGTGACGTGGCTGTCACACCGGACATGTCCGGTGTGCACCGGACTGTCCGGTGCACCATCGAACAGACAGCCTTCACCAACGGCTAGATTTTGGTTGGTGGCTATAAATACCACCCCAACCGGCCACTTCAAGGTGTGGGAGCCCAAACAACATTCCAAGCCATATAGTTGACATACTCAAGCCCTCCCAACCACATATATTCATTGATCCATCCTATACACAAGATTTAGACCACTACAACCAACACAAGTGCCACAAAAGAGAGAGCAAGCAAAAGAGAGCTACTCATTTGAGTTTAGCACTAGTGCCTTGTGAGATTCATTGAGAGATACTGTGTGCTTCATCTTTGTGTTCATTTGCGCGTGGAGTTTTGACTCTCATTGAACTTCCTCCAAAGTTTTGGAGGCTTGTAAAAGCTAGCAAGAGACACCAAAGTGTGTGGTGGTCCTTGCGGGATCGAGAGTGATCCTTGAGAAGAAGAAGAGCTCGTCGATCCTTGTGTGATCGAGGGAGAGAGGGAAAGGGTTGAAAAAGACCCGTCCTTAAGTGGACTCCTCAACGGGGACTAGGCCTTCGAGGGCCGAACCTCGGTAAAACAAATCACCCGTGTCCATTGTGTTTATTGCTTGTGATTTGTTTGTTTTCTCGTATTCTAAGTTTTTCTTGCACCATTATTTGCTAATATCATTTGGTGTTGCTTCAAGTTAAATTTCCATTTAGTGAAGCAACACGTTGCAAGAAAGAACATGTCCTAGTGCTCTTCTCATCTAAGGCTTCTTGCTTTGTTATTCTATAACTTAATAGTTGTATTGATTTATCACTTCCGCATTATTTAGCAATACTCCTTTCAAGCAAGAACTTAGTTTGTATACTCCTATATTTGTATATCTTGTTCTAACCACTAATCAAGGGATCTAGTTGGGGGATAAAGTTTTAATTTTCAGGTTTCGCCTATTCACCCCCCCTCTAGGCGACTTTCAATTGGTATCGGAACTAGGCACTTCATCTTGAGTCTAACAACTCGAAGTGATGGCTCGTATAAGATCCCAAAAGAACAAGAAGACCTAGGAGAACAAGGAGGTAACTCTTGAGATATTACTTTCCGATTGTTCTAATTATGATTCTTGGTCTACTAGAGTGATAAATGCTTTTAGAGCGGTAGACCCACAATTAGAACAAATTTTAGACAAGAGTATTATTCCTCCTAACTATGCTAGGGAAAATGCCTCCAAAAAAGATTTAAGATGTATACGCTTAAACTATCTAGCTTATGACATCTTAAGTAAATCCCTTAGCAAACAAGATTATCATGCCTTCATAATAAAATATGACAAACCCATTTGTGATATGCATGATATTTGGACTAGAATTAAAAGCAAATTTAATAAGTCCAAACATGATAGTTCATTTTGTGCTTCTACTTCCTTTGGTATTTGTGATACTAACCCTTGCAAGGAAGAAGAAGAAAATGAACGGTGGAGACCAAACGATGAATCCACCTCTCCAAAAGGTTTGTCTTCCCATTTCGATTCCCACATGTGTTGTGTGGCTAAAGCAAATGATAGCGGAAGCACAAATGAGGATGAGGAGGAAGAAAGAAGCTTTGGGCAACTCTACGCTCGTCTAAGCCAAGAAGATAAGGCGGTCATGCTCAAACTTGTAGAAAGAGCGAGAGAGCAAGGCGAAGCTCGTCAAAGGCTAGAAAGTATTCTCTCCATGAAGATGCAACACTTTGACAAGTTGACTAAAGAACATGAGGAGCTAAAATGCTCTCATGTTGATTTGGTCCAAAGGTATGAAACTATTTCAATTGAGCAAGATAACGCTTTACATTGTATCACTCAATTAGTAAATAGGAATACCTTGCTTAAGGACCAAGTAGAAAAGCTAAAAATTGAAAATCTAGCTTTTCAAGAAAAATATGATATGCTCCTATGCTCTCATGAAAATCTTAGAGATGATCATATCATATTAAACATCGCTCATGAGGTTGTGATAGAAAACTTAAAATCTCAACAACCTCATTCGTGCACATGTATTCAAATTGATACTATATTACCATGTGCTAATGCTTGTTGTTTGTCAACAAGCAAATCTTCCTTTGAGCTAGAATTTGCAGGAACAAATGATGATTCATATCAAAAGCTCAAAGAAGAAAATGAGAGGCTAAAGAAGAGCTTGACACAACTAAAAGGGAAATGCATTGCCCAACCTTCTCAAGATAACCGTGATCACATGGTGAAGAAGCTTGAGACGGGAACAACCGTGGCATGCACTACATCCCTTGAAGAAAATGTCAAGGATTTGAGGATTGCCAAGAGGAAGAAACAAAAGATGAAATTCAACACCTCCTCCAAAAGCCTCAACCACATCTCCACAAAAGGTAACATCCAAGGTAATGATCAAGCCACACTTCACATTAAGAGGTATAGTGAATGCTTTGAAGAGGGGCACTTGATTAGGTCATGTCCCCACATTAAAAATGGCTTGCTTATTAACAAGGATGATAGACTTTGTTTTAAATGCTCCAAGAAGGGACACTTGCTTAGATCTTGTCCTCATTTAAAACAAAAAGGCATAGGGTTAGAAAAGAAAGTTTTTACTAACCATGTAGCAAGCAACAAACAAGGTAAGAAGAAAGTTTCAAAACTTAAAAATCGCCTATGCTACACATGCCGGAAGAAGGGACATCAATGCAAGGATTGTCCCATTGGTGATTATCCCACTCCTAACTTGTCAATTAATTCTCATGTAACTAGGCAACCCAAAATTGCAACTTGTGCTAGAAAGGTAATAAGTTTACCTAGTGCTAACACAAAGGACTTTTGGGTTCCTAGATCTTTGTTGACTAACCTTGATGGACCCATCAAGCGATGGGTACTAAAATATGCTTGACAAGCTTTGTAGGAGAAGGAGATGATATGAAGTCTTTGGGGTGCTTGAGAGAGTTCATTCATTTCTTATCAACTCAAGCTATCAATCTTCAATGATCTATATACATGATTGACCCAAGGTTATTTTTCAAATTGCTATGTCTTAAACTCATATCATCTCAAGGAAGATATTATATGTTGTAGGAAGTGAACAGATATCATATGCGAAAAATCAAGGCCTACAGCATGGAGGAAAGCCAAAGGATGGTAACACTTATCTTTTAAGTGCAAGTATTTAAAATATCATTTCTTATGTGTCTTGTGTAGTCACATAAAAAAATTGAAGCACTTCAAATGTCTTTAAATTGATATTACCATTCTTTAAAGAATTTTCTCTCATATGGTAGTTTGCACATTCATCATTTCCATTCTATGGCAATCTACATGCTTTAATTTATTGCTAGTATGTCATGGCATATTCTTCCTCTAATTATCTTGTTATTGCCATGATTCTAGATATAGAGAGATATTTCATGTTCTTAAAAGAATAAGGTGTCATGTAAGGAATTCAAATCCTTAGAACACTTGTAAAAGGAAAACTCTCTCTATAACTAGAATAGTGAGACTAATGATTTTTATCTAAGTAACCCAAGTAGTCTCACTTGTAGAAAATAAGTTTCTCTTTGGAAGCATGTAATCTAACATAAAAAGAAAAATCAATCCAAATGTTTTATGATGTATTTTTACTTGCTCAAATTGGATATGATTCTTTTACATTTATCGCTTTCCAAATCATGAATTAGATTTATTCCTATAATCTCAAAGGATTATTTATGCTTGTTTTATGAGTTAAAATTGAGCATAACATCATCTATGGATAATCTAGTTCATGCTATGGAGTTTCCCTGTTTTGGTAATCTAGCTTCCCATTCCTTATCAAAATGATTACAAAAATGGAAACTAGTGCTTGTGTTGCTACTAACATTTCTCTTGAGTTCAATTATGAAAATCTACAAAAAAGAAAGTGCACAAGCCTCATGGGTTGATCTTCACCCAAAGGAAGAAAGGTAAAAGCAAAGGTATGGGAACTCATCTTCTTAAGTTTGGTTCCCATCTCAATGGGTATTTAATCTAAATTATCATATTCTCCCTTGTGAGGAATAGATTCTTTATTGGACCGAAATTAACTAAGTGTGCATTCAATATCTTTTTCACAAATGCGCTTGTCCATTAGAATCTAATTCATGCCTTTGCTATATCCATTCTCATATTGATGCGCTTCTAAGTCATGATAATAAATTCAATATGAAAAAGTAAAATTCCTTTGATTGATCAAAAATGATTAAAAAGGTGCTCATTCCTTCTTTCTGTTAATGTGCACTAACGTTAAGGAATTTACTTCATGTCTATGTGACTCATGGATGATGAATTATGCTTATTTTCTATCTAAAAGAAATCATCCATCACTATATATTCCCTTGTATTACTAACATTCTTCTTGAAGTATTTTCAATAAGTTTGAAAGGAAAAAGAAGCCACTGCAAAGGGAGGACTCTCAAATGAAAGAGGAGAACATCAAGAACAACACCACCTACTTCTACGAAACAATCAATGGTGTGGTTGTGAGTATTCTAAACCCTTTCATATTGAGAATACCAGGCTCAAGTTGTTTATTACAAATTTAATGAGCCTTGATCAAGATGTATAATGCTTCTCTCTATTTGTCTTTAAAGTAAATGCATCCATTCAATTCATTCAAATACTTGATGCAGATCTTTAGGGGGAGCCTTTTTATCTTGATTATGTTGAGACTATTGCTTTATCTTAGTAATTTCATATAGTCTCTTGCATGAGAATAAGTTCCTCATGAAGTATGCTACTATTTTAAATTCTTGTCTTTCACTCTAAAGTAGCATAATTGATGGATTCTCCTACTCTAAGCTTAATTGATAATCTAATGCGTATGTTGTTCTTTTGATCACATCTGTTATTTGTTTGATCATTGAATGACTTCAATCAACAATCATGCTTCTTAGTGACGTATATACTTTCAATCGATATCTCTCTTGATATGCACTAAGTTAAAAGGAGAATTCATGATACATTTATGCAACTTGTGATCCATTTGATATTTGCTAACAATAACTTGAAAAGATCACTAGTTGTAGAACTCTCTCTTGTGCAAAATATTTCCATATATTGTCATTAATAGGTCTTAAGCATCTAAGACTAAGGACAAAGCACAATGAAGAGAGTGTCTCTATGTAAGGGTACAAAAAGGTAAAACTATCTCCTTTCATTTAAACTTGTACCTAAATCTTCCTTTTTTATACACTCTTTGCATATCTTGTATGAAAGGAAGAGAAAGCATGTCCATGTATTATCCCTGCTTCATACCTAGTTTAATTTCCCAAAATTCATTTCTGCTTAGTGCATCTCTGGTAAAACTAGATGAAGTACTTTTATTGTCAAAGAGCTTAAAGCTTAACCTTGTAACGAGGATAAGCTGCCTTTGTTTCAAAGGTGGATGGTCCTTAAGTCTCTTTGAAATCCTTAAGGGAAAATGTTTAAATGGTTTACAACATGCTTTCGTAAGTGCATAAATTGTCATGAGCATCACACTTATACTATGACACAATGCACTTCACATTCTGTATGATATAGACATGTTCTCATTTACCTAATTATGTGCAATTGGCATTTGAGGCCAAAAATATGTCTTCCTCTCGCACATATTTAGGGGGAGCAATCTATGTTATATAGAACTATGATCATGCTTAATTTAATATATCCTCTTGATCATATCTCTTTTATATGTTATGACTAATGTGTTTTCAAGTGAATTTCAAACCAAGTCATAGGTACATTGAAAGGGAATTGGAGTCTTCGGCGAAGACAAAGCTTCCACTCTACTCTATCGATATTATCTACCCTTCGCCATCACTCCACAATGTCTCTCCATCTTTGGTATAATCTTCACTCATATGTTTTATTTGCCAAAGGGGAGAAAATAGTTAGGAAAAGGGCCTATATTTCATTCCAAGTATCCGTTTTTGGCGATTCATGCCAAAGGGGGAGAAAGTATTGGCCCAAAGCAAAAGGACCGCACCACCACACTAATTATAAAATTAATGGTTTTCAATTGGAAAATTTCAAATTGGTATCTCTTTGTGTTCTAAAGGGGGAGCAAGTAGTATTTTCAAAACTTGATATCTTAAAACCCTCTTGAACACTAAGAGGAGAATTTATTTGAGGGGGAGTTTTGTTTAGTCAAAGGAAAAGCATTTGGAACAAAGGAAGAAAATTTCAAAACTTGAAAATGCTTTCCAAAATCTTATTCATTTACCTTTGACTATTTTGCAAAAATACTTTGAAATGGTTTTACAAAAAGAATTTGCAAAAACAAAACTTGTGGTGCAAGCGTGGTCCAAAATGTTAATTATAAAGAAACAATCCATGCATATCTTATAAGTATTTATGTTGGCTCAATTCCAAGCAACCTTTGCACTTACATTATGCAAACTAGTTCATTTATGCACTTTTATATTTGCTTTGGTTTGTGTTGGCATCAATCACCAAAAAGGGGGAGATTGAAAGGGAATTAGGCTTACACCTAGTCCCTAATTAATTTTGGTGGTTGAATTGCCCAACACAAATATTTGGACTAACTAGTTTGCTCTAGTGCATAAGTTATACAGGTGCCAAAGGTTCACACTTAGCCAATAAAAAGACCAAGTATTGGGTTCAAACAAAGGAGCAAGGAACAACCGAAGGCACCTCTGGTCTGGCGCACCGGACTGTCCGGTGTGCCACCGGACATGTCCGGTGCACCAGAGGACTCCGAACTCAAACTCGTCACCTTCGGGAAAGTCCAGAGGCAGCTCCGCTATAATTCACCGGACTGTCCGGTGTTCATCGGACATGTCCGGTGCTCCAAGGAAGAGCGGCCTCAGGAACTCGCCAGCCTCGGGAATTCATTTCGGCTGCTTCGCTATAATTCACCGGACATGTCCGGTGTGCACCGGACTGTCCGGTGTAACGGCGGACCAACGGCTACTTCGGCGCCAACGGTCACCTGCCAGCGCATTTAAAGCGCGCCAGAGCACGCAGAAGTCAGGCACGCGTGGCATGGCGCACCGGACACTCTACAGTACATGTCCGGTGCGCCACCGGACATCCAGGCGGGCCCAGCAGTCCGAGCTCCAACGGTCGAAACCCCAACGGCCGGGTGACGTGGCTGTCACACCGGACATGTCCGGTGTGCACCGGACTGTCCGGTGCACCATCGAACAGACAGCCTTCACCAACGGCTAGATTTTGGTTGGTGGCTATAAATACCACCCCAACCGGCCACTTCAAGGTGTGGGAGCCCAAACAACATTCCAAGTCATATAGTTGACATACTCAAGCCCTCTCAACCACATATATTCATTGATCCATCCTATACACAAGATTTAGACCACTACAACCAATACAAGTGCCACAAAAGAGAGAGCAAGCAAAAGAGAGCTACTCATTTGAGTTTAGCACTAGTGCCTTGTGAGATTCATTGAGAGATACTGTGTGCTTCATCTTTGTGTTCATTTGCGCGTGGAGTTTTGACTCCCATTGAACTTCCTCCAAAGTTTTGGAGGCTTGTAAAAGCTAGCAAGAGACACCAAAGTGTGTGGTGGTCCTTGCGGGATCGAGAGTGATCCTTGAGAAGAAGAAGAGCTCGCCGATCCTTGTGTGATCGAGGGAGAGAGGGAAAGGGTTGAAAAAGACCCGTCCTTAAGTGGACTCCTCAACGGGGACTAGGCCTTCGAGGGCCGAACCTCGGTAAAACAAATCACCCGTGTCCATTGTGTTTATTGCTTTTGATTTGTTTGTTTTCTCGTATTCTAAGTTTTTCTTGCACCATTATTTGCTAATATCATTTGGTGTTGCTTCAAGTTAAATTTCAATTTAGTGAAGCAACACGTTGCAAGAAAGAACATGTCCTAGTGCTCTTCTCATCTAAGGCTTCTTGCTTTGTTATTCTATAACTTAATAGTTGTATTGATTTATCACTTCCGCATTATTTAGCAATACTCCTTTCAAGCAAGAACTTAGTTTGTATACTCCTATATTTGTATATCTTGTTCTAACCACTAATCAAGGGATCTAGTTGGGGGATAAAGTTTTAATTTTCAGGTTTCGCCTATTCACCCCCCCTCTAGGCGACTTTCAGTTGGATTTCTCTAAATTCTCAGGCGAGGGCAGTAAAGCCACTCAAGAACACGTAAGCCAATTTCTAGTATAATTAGGGGAATTGGTCGACATATAAGCTTTTCGTGTTAGCCTATTCTCATTATCCCTTACCGGCACTGTGTTTGCTTGGTATACTGGATTACCTTCTAACTCGATTAATTCCTAGGATGATTTAGGGCATAAGTTTCTTCTCTAGAGATTACAAGTTAGATTTAGGGCATGTTTGTTTCATCTTATAGATTATATAATTTAGATTATAATTTAAATTATATAATCCATATTATAATCTACATGTAGCTGTTTGGTGGTCTAGATTATACAAATGTAAATTATTCACAAAGACAACAATACCATTGTTTGTTTATTTGAGGCGAGGAAAGAATATGGCATATATTGTAATTTCTATTTACATAACCATGGGTAGCGGGTCTTTTGCAAAAAATAATCTCAAATAAGCTACTCTTGAGGAGATTACGAGATTATCATAATCTGGATTTTAGATTATATAATCTGAACCCATAATCTAGGTGTTTGTTTACCTGCTGGATTATTTGCACCGGATTATATAATCTGGAGAGATTATAATCCGAAACAAACAGGGCCTTAGTTGATTTGGTATCGGTCCAACAAGAGGACGATGAATCTGTTAATAATTATATCCGAAGATTCTAGAATACTAGAAATCAGTGTTTTCAAATCGAGGTTGCATATAAACAACTAGGGATGGCCAAACGGGCCGCCCAGCCCGGCCCGGGCCCAGTGAAGCCCGGTCCGCCGGTCACGGTTAGAAAACCGGGCCGGGCCTTCTAAGCACGCGGGCTCAATTTCTTGTCCGAGCCCGGCCCGCAGTGGGCCTAAACGGGCCTAGCACGAAAAAAACGAGGCCGAAAAGCGGGCTATGCGGGCCGGTAAGCACATTTTAGTGTAAAAAAGCGGGCTTAGAGGTAAACGGGCCGTGCCTAGTTTCGTGTCCGAGCCCAGCCTGTTTGTTCGTGCCGGCCCGGCCCGGGCCCACATAGAACCGGACCGTGCCGGGCTCGCGGGCCTCGTGCTTATTAGCCATCTATATAAACAACTAGCGAGATTAGCTTTCAATGAGTTACGTTCATGCTTGAAAGAAAAATTATTACAGTCGGCCATTAAGAAAACACTCTAAAAAGTAACCATCTAAATTATCCACTCCCTATAAAAAATGCTCATTTTGATTTCTGTTGCAGAAAATCCTGTTAGTTTCGAAATGGAACCAGTCAAGATCATCCTATCTGCTGATGCCAACAGTTAATGACATGAATAGTTACTAGCCTTTTGGCGAATTCACCGATGCTTGAATCTCTCTGTGGTATCCGCGTACCACGGGTTGCTGTTCTCAGCATCAATACTGAACAGATGAAGTGTGTTTGGTTTCCAACAACAAATCTGAATGATTTCTCATATTTACACCATACCCTCATCAACTCCCAACCTACAGCAGCCAGACAGCCATCTGCCACTGTACAGGTGTTTGCTCGCCCTGCAGCAGACCGCTGCAGAACAGCGATCTCGCCTCGCCGACTCCAGGCAGCTGCTATTTGCAGGGCCCTGGCTGCTGCTTCCTCACTGTCTGGCTGTTGCTCTCAGGTGGAGTGGGGTTAACTTCGGACAGCGGCATGCCGTTACTGTTAGCACCCCCGTCCACCGATGGCCCAGACGCCACCTGATTCTCCTGGTCGGGCTCGTGCCTAGGAGGAGCCTCTGATGACGCCCTCGACGAGTGACCGGCGCCGGCGAACAGGCAGCGGCACGGGTCGGAGCCTGGCGGCTCAGGAGAGCCTGGAGAGCTCATTGCTACACCGGGTAGCGGCGGCGGCGGCGGAGGGGCATTGTGCTCGCTGTCGGGGTTATCGAGCAACGAGATTCTACAGACGGGGCAGGTCGAGTTCTGCTCCAGCCATACATGTATACAGGCCATGTGGAAGTCATGGCCGCAGTGAGGGAGAACGCGTAGCACGTCCCTCTCTTCGTATTCTTCGAGACAAATGACGCACCTGCCAAAAGATGGCGTCAACAGTTTTTCAGTGACTAGTGCAAGCAAAGACGGTTGCTAAAAGATAGGAGTAGTATTGACAGGAAACAGAAGTGGAAACCAGCAAATGCCACAGGAATGGAATGCCACGCATTTGTTACTCTTGCTCTCTTTTTTTTTAAGAATGGGACGCTCTATGCCTCAGGTTGAAACCGTTTCCCCCTCCACGTTTTACGATCAGAGATGGTCATGTAAACTCAGTGAAGCTATAGAAAACTGAAGGCACGTAAAACATGGTACAGTACAGACCAACTTGTGCAGAGTGAAACATGCAGTCGGCTGAGAATACTTGTAATCCGATCCCTGTTTCCCTTCATCAGGCACCACAAGTGAGGTTAACCTACTCAATAACAATGCCTAATGACCCATCTTCTTCAAGACTCAAGAGCAGTTAAACACCCATGCTCCCACTTCAATGTGATTGATCAAGTGGCCTTGGCTGTTCAGTAACAATGCCAGCCGAGGGACACCATGATCCGATCGCCAATTACCAGCGAGGCACAGCAATCAGTACACTTGTACTAAAGAAAAAAGAACGCACCGCCACTGTATTTAGGCACCAACATCCGCAAGGACAGCTTCTTTGGTACTGAAAACACAATCAACGTCCCCCAATGACAGCAGCCCTTTCGGTGCCAACAGGCTGTCTCCTGTCGTGGCACCTCTCTCATGATTCCCAGCAGCAGTAAAGCAAGCACAGACGCGCAGTGCACAGGCTTGGCAAAATGTTGGGGAAACACCTAATAATACGGCAAAAAAAACACTGGATGTAAGTTTATTCATGGTTTTCCCATAAATCTGTTCCGGTTGTTTACATCAGTGAAAACATCGTTTCCCCATACCGGTGTGGATGCAGTAGAACTTGTGTTCACTTGTATAGTATTACTATAGTCTAAAGGGGTGTTCAGTTCGAAACTTACATGGTGACTAAAATAGGTCTTTGAAATAGGATTTCTAGGGAGAAGAGTGACTAAAGCAACCAAACACCCAGAATAGCATTCACAGTGAGCAAGTCGCATTCTGTTTGGTAGGGCTTCTACCCGCCAAACCCCTCTCAGTAATGTCAACAGTGTGTATGTATGGCCGACAAACACAACAGCCTGATCTTGTTTCTGACAGTGACATTGATATCCATCGGAACATCTAAAGGATTCCAAATCGGAACATCTAAACATAACAGCGATCCCGTTCCCCGCCCGCCCGCCCGATGGCGCCCTCGCAACTACAAGCCTCTTCTTCCTACTAGTTGCAGTGCGCACCCCTGAATATGATTTGGTACGGTAGCGACCAGCGAACGCGCCGCCCCCCACCATGCGCCGTCCCGCGCGTAACCGACTGGAGCGAGCCCGACACGAACCGATCGCGCGCGAGATTGCAACGCTACGGTACGGGTAACAGGAGCGTGGAGGAGAAGGACCGGTACTTACTGGGAGTCGGCGTCGGAGGCGGCGGAGCCGCGGGGGCGGGCGGCGAAGGCGCGGGTGGGGAGGGCTGCGACGGCGGCGGGGCCGAGCCCGAGCCCGCCGCCTCCGCCGTGCGCGGGGTGGTGGGCGGCGAAGGAGTAGTCGGTGTAGTAGCGCGGGAGGGCGAGGAGGCGCGAGCGGGCCCGGCGGCGGTGGCGGCGGAGGAGCGCGCAGGCGAGGCGGGAGCAGACGAAGGCGATGAAGAGGAGGCTGAAGCAGAAGCCCGCCAGCGCCAGCGCCATGCTCGGCGACACGCCGGACGCCATGCCGCGGCTCCCACTCCCACCCCGCGCGCTGCGCTGCGCTGTTCTCCCCCTCCGGCCTCTCGGGTCTCGGCCGGTTCGGTTCTAGTGCGGCTGTGGGGACTTGTGGTGGACTAGACTGGACTGGACTGCTCGGCTGGTGGGCCGTGTCGATGCGCACTCGGTGCGATGGATAGAATGATAGATAGGTCTCCTGCCTGCTACTTCCTCCTCGGATGCTGTTGCCTTTGCTTTGCGTCCGCGCCGCCCGTTTCTGTGGCCTGCGTGCGCGCCTCGCTGCCGTGCCCCCCCCCCCCCCCCAGTTGCCGAGCTCCCTCGTTTCAGGGCGGGGCGAGCGGTCGGCAACGCAACGAGCGCACTAGCGAAAAGATAGAGAATAGAGAACGGCCGGCGTCGAGGCGGCGGCGGCGGCTACCACACGACCTGCATTTTTGTCAACTTGGTCTTTTTTTTTTGACGTTCGCGTGCACAACATTCGGATGGAACATCAGCAGTGGACAGCGGTGGCAGTGGAGTGAAAGGAAGGATAGCGCGCTGACCATTGGCCACTGTACAGTAAGGATAGGATTAGGCCAGGCATAAAAGGAACGGTGGAGAAAAAAAATTCCAGATGGAGATGCGGGGTATCGATCCCCGTGCCTCTCGCATGCTAAGCGAGCGCTCTACCATTTGAGCTACACCCCCTTATGACGTTTGAAAAAGTATAGATATTTCCTACTTACCGTATGGACCAGATTGGTCAGCATGTTTAATGATGCTACGGTTTGGACCATGATCCACCCGAGCTTATCATTGGGCTGGGTCTCCCTTCGTCTAAAAACAAGCAACGGCCTAGACCTGACCATGTCCAAATCAACGAAATCCAAGAGTCTTCATACATACGTTACATCATGGAACCAAACAACTTCACCGCATTAGCCCAATCAAACCGTCTTTTTCTGGTTCAAGTCAGCTAGGAGAAGCCCTGATTCAACAGTACCTTTAGATTCAGTCGCACCACCTCAGATAGACCAGTCCTCGAGCCATCTATAAAAGCTACTCGAGACCACCACGAATTAGAGTTTCGGCGGTGGTTGCACGACGACAAGGCATCGTTCGACACGGCGGCGATGCCCCAATGATGACCTCATCGTCTTCATGTGCCGACCACCTCCATCTGGGCGCCGCCACCACCTCCTCGTCGCATGAGTTTGGAGCGTGCGCATCAGAGGTGTGGTCTGGTGTTTCTGGCTCCACAAGCCACACGAACAGCGCTTGCTCAACCATCCACGCATCCTCGATGCCATCGCGTGCCACACCGCCATCAATCAGAGCATCGTCGTCCTCGAGATCTGGCCCATCACAGGCAACATCACCGCGTCCCTCTCGGCACGCGTAGGGATGGAAACAGGCACATTTTACCCGCGCGTTGTCACACCCGAATTTAAGGGCAAACCCGGGCGCAAATCAAATGTATGCTAGGATCAAGTCTCACGCATATGATGACTCATAGTATAGAAACGAATGTCACATCTTTATTTCATAATAGGGTTCTATACAAAATAACTAAATAATTACATCATATGACGACAACGATCCTCCACAACCATAGTTGACTGGGAGACAACAGCCTAAACCTCTCACGAACTCATCACGACATTCTTCATGCCCTTCATTTTGACGGTACCTGTCCTTGCCCTGGGGGTGAGTACATTAAGAGTGAGCTCACATACGTTCATCACTCAACAAGTTGTGGGGAATAATATGCATGAGCTCACTTATGGTGGGGGTTCATATGAAGTGTAAGGCTTACCAAAGAGAATGGTTAGGGCTGAGTGTTGCTTTTAACAAATTGGTCAAAATTTTGTTAGCAGTTATTAAGTATAAGTGGATACCATCCCAATGCAATGCATATGACATATTAAGTTTAATTACATAAGTTATTCATGTGAGTGTTCGAGCCACTCATGACCGTGAGCATGGTTGATATATCAGTTTTACACTCTGCAGAGGTTGCACATCTTTACCCACAAGACGGGTTTCCCATTTAGCCAGGGTTTGTAAGACCCCTAGACACTTTCAAGGTGAATGGCTAGGGGGTCCACTGCGAGGCCTTTACAAAGTTCCACTAGATAAGAGAACCCGCTACGGATTCCGGGCCGAAGGCGATATAGGAATCCCTCGTCCGAAAAACTTTACAGACAGTCCGACCCAATGACCTCTTTATACCTGCACTCCGTCACCCCACTTTCCCCTTTCAGGAAAGGATTAAGTCACACTAGCTTTCCTAATTAATCAGCCAAGGGCGTCCCATTCCACTCTTGTGATAGCACTCTTTTCCCGAGTGGTTCTCCATGTTCGAGTTAACACAATAATCTTATCATGAACAATAATTAAACCATAATAATAATGGAACATGATCATAATTCAGATATAATATTAATCCCAAAACAAGGTAGATCATAGCCAAACTACCCAATAATTCATTTGTTTGCAAGGTGTAGGATGAATAAAACTAGGGTGGCCTATTAGGTGCTATCAAATTAACTGATCATGTCATAGTGATTAACAGAAACATTATTAGGTAAAGAAGAGTGATCAATGGCACAACTTGCCTGTGACTTGCGATAACCTTGTAGTTTAGATGTTGACCCAAAAGTTAGGCTTAAAGTTCCTCATCCCTCGCTTCTATGCGCAACAATACATATAGACAGGCATATAGTAGGTAAAATAACATTACACCAAAGCACAAGAACAAACTGCGCAATAATATTCTACACGTCGCTACGAGATCGTAGGTTCGGGAACGACTATGGAGTTATGGTTATAAAGATATAATTTTATGAAGTCCTTAGGTGATTACACAATACAACTATATTCTATGTTGATCATGTGAGAAGAATATAAGTAACTCAACTTTAATCTAGGTTATAACTTGGTTAGAGATCATCTGCTAGTCAACTTATAATTATAGTCAGATTACTTGGATAAGAAGATTAATCTACTATATATAGGTTAAACAATATATATTTATAAAAGTTATGGGACATGACAAAATAATATTGTTACTGCGTAGGTAATTTTATTACGAAGCTAACGCGACTGGAATGGGTTAAATCGAAGTTAAAAATGAATTAGTTATGAGTTTTCTAAGTTTATTGAATTACTTTAGACTTTAAAAACAATTTTTTGATTCTATTTTATCATTTCCTAACGAATTTGGACAGCAGATACAAATCCTAGGAGCTTGGGGTCTTTTCTGCAAAATTAGGACTTAAATTCAATTCTCTTAATACTACACCTAGACTGCGGGTTTGTAACGCCCCGAATTTTGCAGTTGAATTTTTTTTCTTTTCTTCACTCGCCAAATTCGGGCGTTACCTTTTCTTTTTCTTTTTCCCTCGCTAGACCTTGACCTTTTCCAAAGTTAGCGGGATTCGGTTTGGAATTTCCGTGTAAAGAAAAACCCTAAATTGCTTTATGTTGTTTGATGCATCATGCCGAACTATGCATTCTTTGACTGCTTGAAAGTGTAAATGCATTCATCTAGGAAGATCGGATTTCGAAAATGAGAAGAAACCTTTTCTTTTTTTTTTCTTTTCTCTTTCTTTTTCCTTTTTCTTTCTCTCTCCCCTCCTTTTTCTCTCTCCCGCGCCGTGGGCTGCTCCTGGCCGGCCCAGCCGCCCCCAGCCGGCCCAGCCGCCCCCAGCCGGCCCAGCCGCCCCCCCCCCCGCGCGCCTCCTTTGGGCCCAAGTGGCCCAGCCGCCCCTCCCATTTCCCCCCCCCCAACTCCCTCTCTCTCCCTCCCATTCTCCCTCTCCCCACCCTAGCCGCCGCCGCCCCCTACCCCTAGCTCGGCCGCCCCTGCCGCCGGCCCAACCGCCGCCCCTCGCCGTCGCTCGCCCGTCCCCGGTGAGCCCCCCTCCCCCCTCCTCCCTCCCTCTCCCCTCTCCCTTCCTCTCCCCTTGGCCGGCCCAGCCGCCCTGGCCGCGCCGCCCCCTGGCCGCGCTGCCCCCTGGCCGCGCCGCCCCCAGCCGCCTGGCCGCCCCTGGCCACCCTGGCCGCCGGCCCAGCCGCCCCCAGCCGCGCCCCAGCCGCGCCCAAGCCGCGCCCTGGCCGCGCCCCCGCCCCTGCGCGCCCCGCCGGCCCAGCCGCCGGTTCAACCGCCCCCCCTTTTTTATTTTTTTTATTTTTATTATTATTTTATTTATTTTATTTTACTTTCTGTTATCATAGCTATTTTATTTTAGGTAGGCTAATCATTGTTCATGTTATTGAAATAGGAAGCTTAATTTAGAATTTTGTTGCGCTAGTTATTTCATATATAGTTAGTTGTTTATCTCGTTCAATGTTGAGCAACTAAAAATGACTAGGTTTCCATTAGTGCATGTAACTAAATCCTTTTGTTAGAACCAATTGGAACTAGATCGCATAATTTAATTAATCATTAGTGCATAAGCTTTAACCCCCCCCCCCCTGCGAGACCTTTTCCCGTTTCTTTCTGACCATAACAAATGCGATATCGAATGTCATACTTGATGCATATTCACTTTGTTTGTTCCCTTGTATGGTGTACTGTTTGTTTCCTAATTTGAATGGATGGATGTATGTATGTTTGCAATCGCATAGAGAACGATCCGGTCGAAGAGCCCGAGGAATTCGCAGGAGAAGCCCCTGAGCAGCAGTCGGTTGGTGGAGGCAAGTGTCCTTTGACCTATCTCTGTCCTATTCATTCTTTAATTCACCTCCCGCATTACACATTTATACCTAAGGATTGACTAGCTTTTGTTATCCATGTCCTTGATTACCTATTTGGGTCGGATTATTACTGCTTAGTCTGATGCTATTGCTCAACTCAAATCAATGAACATGATGTGATTATCTATGATACGCTGTTTTCCCCTTCTTATTTATGATTATATTTGTGACCTTCAAGGGGACTCGAGCGGTTTCTCGAGTGCCTCTCCGTAAGGACCTGTTCAATGGATGACCGCCCGGGAAAACAGTGCAACCATGAGGGTGGAATGGGACGCCCTTAGCTGAATAATTGGAGGAACCGGGGTGTAGATCGCTTAGCCGTCGTGCCGTCAATGGGGCTCGGTGTATGCGGCTCGCTCTGCCAAGGTTGATTTGTCCCTTGGGGAGGAGTGCGGTACATTTAGGAAACCTAACGGGTGGCTACAGCCCCGGGGAATCTTTGTAAAGGCTACGTAGTGAGACCCTGCCTATTCACCTTGGTAGTGTTTAAGGGTTTGATCGGCCCGAGGCAAGAGGGAATCACGGCTTGTGGGTAAAGTGCACAACCTCTGCAGAGTGTTATGAAACTGATATATCAGCCGTGCTCACGGTTATGAGCGGCCAAGGGAGCTCCAGAGATTAGTGATACTTGATCAGAGACATTTTGGTACAGGTGGCAATGAGATTGATGATTCTGATTATGATTATGGTGCTGGTAAGTGGTATTCTTTCCGTTTGGAAAGGATACATTGGGCTAATAACTTGGGTTAATGTTAAAACCTGGCTTTCTACTAGTAAATAATAAACTGACCAACTAAAAGCAACTGCTTGACTTATCCCCACATAAAGCTAGTCCACTACAGCCAAACAGGATACTTGCTGAGTATGTTGATGTGTACTCACCCTTGCTCTACACACCAATCCCCCCCAGGTTGTCAGCATTGCAACCACTGCTCAGGAGAAGATGAAGCTGTGGAAGGAGACTTCCAGGAGTTCCAAGACTACGACGAGTTCTAGGCGTGGGTTAGCGGCAACCCCCAGTCGGCTGCATGTGAAGGCCGCGTTATCTACGTTTCTTTTCCGCACTTTGATTTATTGTAAGGACTATATGGACGTCTCAGACGTATGATGTAATCGACTATTATTTCCCCTTTTAATACTATTTGAGCACTGTGTGATGATGTCCATGTTATGTAACTGCTGTGTACGTGAATAACTGATCCTGGCACGTACATGGTTCGCATTCGGTTTACCTTCTAAAAACCGGGTGTGACATAAGTGGTATCAAAGCCGTGCTGACTGTAGGACCGCTAACCTAGAGTAGAATGGTCGTTCTAAGGATTATAGACCTCTGTCCCTGCCTTGACTTTGATATCCCTTCAAAAGTTGGTCATACCGATCAAACCTATGTTCTACTATATATTATACCTTGCTGAAAATTATGTTTTATTCTGACCCTTCATTTATTTATGATTCATTACTTGCTGGTCATATTAATTCTGTTCTCACCCTTTTGCTTGCGATGTCTTTTGTAGATGGCTCGACTTAGACACACTGCACGAAAGTCCGTCATCCCCTTCTTACCCTCCCGCCTTGCTGAGCGTCCGCTTCGCCGTCCCGTGGCCGGACAGTCCAGCCACTTGGAGAGACTGCACCACCGCCTGCATGAGGAGCAGGAACGTCGACGACAGGAGCAGCATGGCTCTTCTTTCTCGCTCCAGCAGGAGATAGAGTCTGTGAGGAGCTGCTCTCCTGTGCTTCCCCTGGAGGCGCCCCCTGCACCACCACTGGGCGCCCCAGCTTCTGGAGTAGCTGCTGGAGGAGACCCAGACGACGGAGGTGGCGACGACAGCTTGAGCCACGACATCGACTTCTCTGCTGACCATGAGCCGGAAGGATGGGTTGCTCGACCCATCACTCGCGACGCTGCTCGCGGGTGTCACTTCCACGATGCGCTCGACACCCTGCTACGTCGGGCACTTGACCGGCGTACTTGGTCCATTGAGTATCGCTGTGTGGTCTACCAGCATAGTCGCGGGGTCTACCCGGACCGCTGGGAGGCGACCTGTTTGGTGCGCCGTCCGGAGAACAGTCTCCAGGGCGCGGAGGCTTGCTCAGAGCACTATTCTATCTCTGAGCGGGACTCAGCTGAGGCAGCCATGCAGGATGCCGCACGGCGTGCGCTTTCGCACTACTGCTCGGTTCTCGGTGGGGTAGCTGATGGTCTCGACCTGAAGTATTACCCCCACCGTCCATCTGGCAGCACAGGAGGCATGATTGTTTCACCTGCTGGTGAGGACAATCCTAGGTTGAGCAGCACAGTCAACCTAGCCGCCGTGCTAAACACGGAGCTGGACCATGCATTAGACGAGCTGAGTAGGGCTCGTGCTGAGATCGCCCTGCTGCGGGCTGAGCGCGCGGAACGTCGTCACTTGGATGATGGTTCCCCCGCTCCCGTTGGGACTCAGCACCCGTACCGCTCACCTCGGCGTGGACTCCAGTCTTATGGCAATCCCGACTGCAAGACCAAGATAAATCTAGAACCATAGCTCGTTAGAGTTGGATCTTGTAATTAATACGAAATATATATATACATAGAAGCTTCAGTCTTACCGTTAGTCCCGCTTTTAGTTAGTCTTAGTTAGACAGGGTAGTTTGCTATATCCTGTGCATTTATGTTTGTCATGATGAACTATGTTTGGTTTGGATCTTTGTAATGATTGTCACCAGAGTGTGGGTATCCCCTGCATTTTGGTTTACCTATTATATGTTAAAGGAATTAGTTATTTAGTTGGGAAACCTTCTATTCTACTTTCCTTTTTATCTGAGAAGCTGTGTGGTCTGTGTTGGAGATCAGTGAAGATGCTCATCTGTTCAGTGCTGTTGAAGAATTCTACACTCTTTTCTTATGCTGCAAGATTTGCCAGATCAGTTCTGATGTGTGGTTGCGTTCTGCAGATGTCAGAGAACAGGCGCAGAGGAGGAAGGCGTGCTCAGCAGGAGCGAGCCGCTCCGCAGGATGAGGTGCCCCAGCAGCAGCACCTGCCACCCCCGCCCCCGATGTCGATCGAGCAGATGTTTCTGATGCAGACTCAGGCAGTTCAGGCCATCGGTCAGACTCTGGTCGCCATTCAGCAGCAGTAGCAGCAGCAACAGCAGCACAGCCTCAGATGCCTCAGATGCCCAGAGACAAGCGTGCTGAATTCATGAGAGGTCATCCCCCAACGTTCGCTCACTCTTCTGACCCCATGGATGCTGAAGATTGGCTGCGCACTGTGGAGCGGGAGTTGCATACCGCTCAGTGTGACGACAGGGAGAAAGTCTTGTATGGTCCCCGTCTGTTGAGAGGAGCAGCCCAATCATGGTGGGAGTCTTACCTCGCCACCCATGCCAACCCCGATGCCATCACCTGGGAAGAGTTCAGAGGTAGCTTTCGTCAGTACCATGTGCCTGCAGGTCTGATGACAGTGAAGAAGGAGGAGTTCCTGGCCCTTAAGCAAGGGTCAACATCTGTCAGTGAGTACCGGGACAGGTTTCTGCAGCTGTCTCGCTATGCTCCTGAAGATGTCAACACCGACGCCAAGCGACAGTACCGTTTTCTGAGAGGCCTGGTCGACCCTCTGCAGTATCAGTTGATGAATCACACCTTCCCGACATTCCAGCACCTGATTGACAGAGCAATCATGACAGAAAGGAAGCGTAAGGAGATGGAGGATCGTAAGCGCAAGATCAGTGGACCCCAGCCTGGAAGCAGCAGCCGTCCTCGTTTCTCAGGCAATCAACCTCAGCAGTTTAGGCAGAATCAGCGTCCACCTCAGCAGCATCAGCAGCGTCAGCAGTATCAGCAGTTCCAAAGGCAGTATCCTCAGCATCAGTACCAGAACCGTCAGAGCAATCAGTCAGGAGGCCAGTTTCAGAGGCAGAATCAGCAGACACCTCGTCTTCCTGCCCCAGCAAGCCAGCAGAACAGTCAGGCAGCACCAGCTCAGGTTGGAAACAGAGCATGTTTCCACTGTGGAGAGCAAGGCCATTGGGTGATGCAATGTCCGAAGAAGGCAGCCCAGCAGCAGTCAGGCCCCAATGCCCCAGCGAAGCAGAATGTGTCTCAGCCTGGGGCAGGCAACCGCTCTCAGCCACGCTATAATCATGGGAGACTGAACCACTTGGAGGCTGAAGCAGTTCAGGAGACTCCCGGCATAATAGTAGGTATGTTCCCAGTCGACTCCCATATTGCAGAAGTGTTATTTGATACTGGAGCAACGCATTCTTTCATTACTGCATCATGGGTAGAAGCACATAATCTTCCAATTACTACCATGTCGACCCCCATTCAAATTGACTCAGCCGGTGGTAGAATTCGAGCTGATAGCATATGTTTAAATGTAAGTGTGGAAATAAGGGGGATAGCGTTTCCCGCTAACCTTATAGTAATGGGTACTCAGGGAATAGATGTCATCCTAGGGATGAATTGGCTAGATAAGTATCAGGCAGTTATCAGTTGTGATAAAAGGACAATCAAGTTGGTGTCCCCACTAGGAGAGGAAGTGGTGACCGAGTTAGTCCCGCCTGAGCCGAAGAAAGGAAGTTGTTATCAGATGGCTGTCGATAGTAGTGAAGTAGACCCGATTGAGAGTATCAAGGTTGTGTCTGAATTCCCAGATGTGTTTCCAAAGGATTTACCGGGTATGCCACCAGAGCGGAAAGTTGAGTTTGCCATAGAGCTTCTTCCTGGAACCGCCCCTATCTTTAAGAGAGCTTACAGAATATCCGGACCAGAGTTGGTTGAGCTTAAGAAGCAGATTGATGAGCTGTTAGAGAAAGGTTACATCCGGCCAAGCACCTCGCCTTGGGCCGCCCCTGTCCTGTTTGTGGAGAAGAAAGATGGCACCAAAAGGATGTGTATCGATTATCGAGCTTTGAATGAAGTCACGATCAAGAACAAGTATCCCTTGCCCAGAATAGAAGATCTGTTTGACCAGTTGAGAGGAGCCAGTGTGTTCTCCAAGATTGATCTGAGGTCAGGTTATCATCAGCTCAGGATCCGACCTTCGGACATTCCGAAGACGGCATTCATTACCAAGTATGGTTTGTATGAGTTCACAGTGATGTCTTTTGGTTTGACCAATGCACCAGCGTTTTTTATGAACTTGATGAACAGTGTATTCATGGATTATCTCGATAAGTTTGTGGTGGTATTCATTGATGACATTCTGGTTTATTCTCGAAGCGAAGAAGAACATGCAGATCATTTGAGGATGGTATTGCAGAGATTGCGAGAGCACCAGTTGTATGCAAAGTTGAGCAAGTGTGAGTTCTGGATCAGTGAAGTCCTGTTCTTGGGTCACATAATCAACAAAGAAGGATTGGCTGTGGATCCGAAGAAAGTGGCAGACATTCTAAACTGGAAAGCGCCAACGGATGCTCGAGGAATCAAGAGCTTCATTGGAATGGCCGGATATTATCGGCGATTCATTGAAGGGTTTTCGAAGATTGCGAAACCAATGATAGCGTTGCTAGGCAACAAGGTTGAGTTCAAGTGGACCCAGAAATGCCAAGAAGCCTTTGAAGCGCTGAAAGAGAAGTTGACTACAGCGTCTGTCCTAGTCTTGCCTGATGTGCACAAGCCCTTCTCTATGTACTGTGATGCTTGTTACACAGGTTTGGGATGCGTGTTGATGCAAGAGGGAAGAGTTGTGGCTTACTCGTCCCGACAGCTGAAGGTTCATGAGAAGAATTACCCAATCCATGACCTAGAGTTGGCAGCAGTGGTTCACGCACTGAAGACATGGAGGCACTATTTGTATGGACAGAAATGCGATGTTTACACAGACCACAAGAGTCTGAAGTACATATTCACTCAGTCAGAATTGAATATGAGGCAACGAAGATGGTTAGAGTTGATCAAAGACTATGAGTTGGAGATCCATTACCATCCAGGCAAAGCAAACGTAGTGGCAGATGCTTTGAGCAGAAAGAGTCAAGTCAATCTGATGGTCGCTCGTCCGATGCCTTATGAGTTGGCCAAGGAGTTTGACAGGTTGAGTCTCGAATTTCTGAACAATTCGCGAGGAGTCACAGTTGAATTGGAACCTACCTTGGAGCGAGAAATCAAAGAAGCGCAGAAGAATGATGAAAAGATCAGTGAGATTCGGCGACTGATTCTAGATGGCAGAGGCAAAGATTTTCGAGAAGATGCTGAAGGCGTGATATGGTTCAAAGACCGCTTGTGTGTTCCCAAAGTCCAGTCCATTCGGGAGTTGATTCTCAAGGAAGCTCATGAGACAGCCTATTCGATTCACCCTAGCAGTGAGAAGATGTATCAGGATCTGAAGAAGAAATTCTGGTGGTACGGAATGAAGAGGGAAATCACAGAGCATGTGGCTAGGTGCGATAGTTGTCGAAGAATTAAGGCAGAGCACCAGAGACCAGCTGGATTGTTGCAACCGTTGCAGATCCCTCAGTGGAAATGGGATGAGATCAGTATGGATTTCATAGTCGGATTGCCTCGCACTCGAGCCGGCTATGATTCTATTTGGGTAGTAGTGGACCGTTTGACCAAGTCAGCCCACTTCATACCAGTCAAGACCAACTACAGCAGTGCAGTATTGGCAGAGTTGTATATGTCTCGGATCGTTTGTCTTCATGGTGTGCCAATGAAGATAGTGTCAGACAGAGGAACGCAGTTCACCTCTCATTTCTGGCAGCAGTTGCATGGAGCCTTGGGCACACATCTGAATTTCAGTTCAGCTTATCATCCGCAGACAGATGTGAAAGGGAAATGTGCCCTTGGGCCATTTCTAAGTATTTTGGTGTTTGAGTGCCAACACAAAGTGCTTAAATGTGAATTTATGTCCATGGATGAACAAAGTGCAAATCATGAAGTAAAGGTATGTTTCTAAGCCTTAGTACATTGGTTTTGTATACTAATATACTTGTCTAAGTGTTAGAAACAGAAAGAAGAAGAAAAGAAGAAAGGTGCAAGAGACTTGGCTGTGTACAGCCAAGACTCAGCTCGGTCTGGCACACCGGACTGTCCGGTGTGCACCGGACAGTGTCCGGTGCGCCAGACTGACTCGGCGCGAACTGGCTGCTCTCGGGAATTCGCCGACGGCGTACGGCTAAAATTCACCGGACTGTCCGGTGTGCACCGGACTGTCCGGTGAGCCAACGGTCGGCCGGGCCAACGGTCGGCCGCGCAATCTGCGCGGGACACGTGGCCGAGCCAACGGCTAAAAGACGGCACCGGACTGTCCGGTGTGCACCGGACATGTCCGGTGCGCCAACGGCTCTCAGATCTGCAACAGTCTGCAACGGTCGGCAGCGCCATTTTTGGAAAGAAATCGGGCACCGGACAGTGTCCGGTGTACACCGGACTGTCCGGTGCACCCGACGGCAGAAGGCAAGGATAGCCTTCCAGATTTGCTCTCAACGGCTCCTAGCTGCCTTGGGGCTATAAAAGGGACCCCTAGGCGCATGGAGGAGACATCCAAGCAACCTTAGAGCATTCTTGATCATCCACACTCATTCTTTGCGCATTCGTTTGTGATTCTAAGTGATTCGAGCTCCGTTCTAGTGAGAACTTTGAGATAGTCATTCGAGCTCGATTCTTGGCCGTGTGTGTGCGCATTTTGCTGTGGATTTGTGTGTGTTGCTTCCCTCCCTTACTCTGTGCTTCTTTGTGATCATATACTTATAAGGGCAAGAGACTCCAATTTGTGGAGATTCCTTGCAAACGGGATATTGAAAGGCAAAGCAAAACACCGTGGTATTCAAGTTGGTCTTTGGACCGCTTGAGAGGGGTTGATTGCAACCCTCGTCCGTTGGGACGCCACAACGTGGAGTAGGCAAGCGTTGGTCTTGGCCGAACCACGGGATAAACCACTGTGCCATCTCTGTGATTGATCTTCTGTGGTTATTGTGTTTTGTGGAGACTCCTATCTAGCCACTTGGCATTATCTGCGCTAACACTTAACAAGTTTTTGTGGCTACAAGTTCAAGTTTTCACAGGATCACCTATTCACCCCCCTCTAGGTGCTCTCAATTGGTATCGGAGCCGTTCTCTTCACAAAAGGGACTAACCGCCCGAAGAGATGGATCCTAAGGGGAAGGGAATTGTGATCAACGACAAAGAGAAGGAATCCTTCGTCAACGAGCCGAAGGACGACAAGCCTACCGACTCCGGCTCGGGCCATAGATGGAAGGAAGGGAAGAAGAAGAAGACGAGGCGCATCAAGGAGATCATCTACTACGACGATAGTGATGAATCTACTTCTTCCCAAAAGGACGACGACAACGACTACAAAAAGACGGTCAATTCGAACTTTTCATTTGATTATTCTCGTATTCAACATAGTTCGAATTCGCATTTGCTTTCCATTCCTCTTGGCAAACCTCCACACTTCGATGGGGAGGACTACGGATTTTGGAGTCACAAAATGCGTAGTCACCTATTCTCTCTCCATCCAAGCATATGGGAGATTGTAGAGAATGGAATGAAATTTGATAGCTCGGATAGCCCTTTGCTTATAAATGAACAGATCCATAGAAATGCACAAGCTACTACTGTTCTCTTAGCATCCTTGTGCAGGGAAGAATACAACAAGGTGAGCGGCTTGGACAATGCCAAGCAAATATGGGACACCCTCAAGATCTCTCACGAGGGGAACGACATCACCATGCTTACCAAGATGGAGTTGGTGGAGGGCGAGCTTGGACGATTCGCCATGATAAGGGGAGAGGAGCCAACTCAAACGTACAACCGGCTCAAGACTCTTATCAACAAAATAAGGAGCTACGGAAGCACGCGATGGACGGACCACGACGTCGTCCGCCTAATGCTAAGGTCCTTTACCGTTCTTGATCCTCATCTTGTGAACAATATTCGTGAGAATCCCAGGTACACGATGATGACGCCCGAGGAAGTACTTGGAAAATTTGTAAGCGGGCGGATGATGATCAAGGAGGCAAGATACGTCGACGAAGCGTTGAACGGTCCAATCCACGAGCCTCAACCCATTGCCCTCAAGGCAACAAGGAGTAAGGAGTCGCTACCTAGCAAGGTGGCGCAAGTTGAGGCGGCCGGGCTCAATGATGAAGAGATGGCTCTCATCATCAAGAGATTCAAGACGGCGCTAAATGGTCGCAAGGGGCAGACAAGCAAGACCAAGACCAAGGGGAAGCGCTCATGCTTCAAATGTGGTAAGGTTGGTCATTTTATTGCTAACTGTCCCGAAAATGATAGTGACCAGGAGCAAGGGAAAAACGGGAAGAGAGAGAACAAGAAAGTTTACAAGAAGGCCAAAGGTGAAGCACACCTTGGAAAGGAGTGGGACTCGAATTGCTCTTCGTCCGACTCCGACGACGAAGGTCTCGCCGCCACTGCCTTCAACAAATCGGCTCTCTTCCCCCACGAGCATCACACTTGCCTCATGGCAAGGGAGAAGAAGGTAATCACTAGTAATACTTATGATTCTTCTAGTGATGATGAGTCTAGTGAGGATGAAATAGATTATTCTAGTTTATTCAAGGGATTGGATAGAACTAAGATAGCTAAGATTAATGAATTGATTGATGCCTTGAATGAAAAGGATAGAATCTTAGAAAAACAAGAAGATCTTTTATATGAAGAGCATGATAAATTTGTTAGTGCACAAAATTCACTTGCTCTAGAAGTTAAAAGAAATGGAATTCTTTCTTGTGAACTTTCTACTTGTAATGAAACCATTTCTTCTTTAAAAGGTGAAATTAATGTTTTAACCGCTAAACTAGAAGTAACAAGTAACTCTTGTGTTGAAAATGTTACAATTTGCACTAGGTGTAAGGATTTTGATGTTAATGCTTGTAGTGAACACCTAGTTTCAATTTCAAAACTTAATGATGAATTGGCTAGTCTTAATGCTCAACTTAAGACTAGCAAGAGTGAAGTTGATAAAATAAAATTTGCAAGGGATGCCTACACGGTTGGTAGACACCCCTCAATTAAGGATGGTCTTGGCTTCAAGAGAGAGGCCAAGAACTTAACAAGCCATAAGGCTCCCATCTTCGTCAAGGAGAAAGGGAAGGCCCCTATGGCTAGTAGTGCTAAAAAGAACCATGCTTTCTTATACCATGATAGGAGATATGCTAGAAATGCGTATAATGATTTTGATTCACATGTTTATGATTCTCATGCCATGTTTGCTTCTAGTTCTTCCTATAAGCATGATAGAGATATGTGTAGGAGAAATGTTGTGCATATGCCTAGGAGAAATTTTGCTCATGTTCCTAGAAAAGTTATGAACAAACCTTCTACCATTTATTATGCTTGCAATGCTCCCTTTGCTATTTGTAGAAAGGGTAAGAAGGTAATTGCTAGGAAGTTAGAGACAAGATGCAAGGGAGATAAAACTTGCATTTGGGTCCCTAAGGATATATGTGCTAACCTTGTAGGACCCAACATGAGTTGGGTACCTAAGACCCAAGCCTAAATTTGCCTTGCAGGTTTATGCATCCGGGGGTTCAAGCTGGATTATCGACAGCGGATGCACAAACCATATGACGGGGGAGAAGAAGATGTTCACCTCCTACGTCAAAAATAAGGATTCCCAAGATTCAATTATATTCGGTGATGGGAATCAAGGCAAGGTAAAAGGGTTAGGTAAAATTGCAATTTCTAATGAGCACTCAATATCAAATGTATTTTTAGTTGAGTCTCTTGGTTACAATTTGCTATCTGTTAGTCAACTATGCAATATGGGATATAATTGTCTTTTTACTAATGTAGATGTGTCTGTCTTTAGAAGATGTGATGGTTCACTAGCTTTTAAGGGTGTACTAGACGACAAGCTTTACTTAGTTGATTTTGCAAAAGAAGAGGCCGGTCTAGATGCATGCTTAATGGCTAAGACTTGCATGGGCTGGCTGTGGCATCGCCGCTTAGCACATGTGGGGATGAAGAACCTCCACAAGCTTCTAAAGGGAGAACACGTGATAGGTCTAACAAATGTTTATTTCGAAAAAGATAGACCTTGTGCAGCTTGTCAAGCAGGTAAACAAGTGGGAGGAGCACATCACAGCAAGAATGTGATGACTACGTCAAGACCTCTGGAGCTGCTGCATATGGACCTTTTTGGACCCGTCGCCTATCTGAGCATAGGAGGAAGTAAGTATGGTCTAGTTATTGTTGATGACTTTTCCCGCTTCACTTGGGTGTTCTTTTTGCAGGATAAGTCTGAAACCCAAGGGACCCTCAAGCGCTTCCTCAGGAGAGCTCAAAATGAGTTTGAGCTCAAGGTGAAGAAGATAAGGAGTGACAACGGGTCCGAGTTCAAGAACCTTCAAGTGGAGGAGTTCCTTGAGGAGGAAGGGATCAAGCACGAGTTCTTCGCTCCCTACACACCACAGCAAAATGGTGTGGTAGAGAGGAAGAACAGGACGCTGATCGATATGGCAAGGACGATGCTTGGAGAGTTCAAGACCCCCGAGTGCTTTTGGTCGGAAGCTGTGAACACGGCTTGCCACGCCATCAACAGGGTCTACCTTCATCGCCTCCTCAAGAAGACTTCGTACGAGCTTCTAACCGGTAACAAACCCAATGTATCTTACTTTCGTGTATTTGGGAGCAAATGCTACATTCTAGTGAAGAAGGGTAGAAATTCTAAGTTTGCTCCCAAAGCTGTAGAAGGGTTTTTATTAGGTTATGATTCAAATACAAAGGCGTATAGGGTCTTCAACAAATCATCGGGTTTGGTTGAAGTCTCTAGCGACGTTGTATTTGATGAGACTAATGGCTCTCCAAGAGAGCAAGTTGTTGATTGTGATGATGTAGATGAAGAAGATGTTCCGACGGCCGCTATACGAACTATGGCGATTGGAGAAGTACGGCCACAGGAACAAGATGAACGAGATCAATCTTCTTCCTCAACAACGGTGCATCCCCCAACTCAAGACGATGAACAGATTCATCAACAGGAGGCGTGTGATCAAGGGGGAGCACAAGATGATCATGTGATGGAGGAAGAAGCGCAACCGGCACCTCCAACCCAAGTTCGAGCGATGATTCAAAGGGATCATCCCGTCGACCAAATTTTGGGTGACATTAGCAAGGGAGTAACTACTCGATCTCGATTAGTTAATTTTTGTGAGCATTACTCCTTTGTCTCTTCTATTGAGCCTTTCAGGGTAGAGGAGGCCTTGCTAGATCCGGATTGGGTATTGGCCATGCAGGAGGAACTCAACAACTTCAAGTGCAATGAAGTTTGGACACTAGTGCCTCGTCCCAAGCAAAATGTTGTGGGAACCAAGTGGGTGTTCCACAACAAACATGACGAGCACGGGGTGGTGACGAGGAACAAGGCTCGACTTGTGGCAAAAGGTTATGCCCAAGTCGCAGGTTTGGACTTTGAGGAGACGTTTGCTCCTGTGGCTAGGCTAGAATCAATTCGTATCTTGCTAGCATATGCCGCTCACCATTCTTTCAGGTTGTACCAAATGGATGTGAAGAGCGCTTTCCTAAATGGGCCAATCAAGGAGGAGGTGTACGTGGAGCAACCCCCTGGCTTCGAGGATGAACGGTACCCCGACCACGTGTGTAAGCTCTCTAAGGCGCTCTATGGACTTAAGCAAGCCCCAAGAGCATGGTATGAATGCCTTAGAGATTTTTTAATTGCTAATGCGTTCAAGGTTGGGAAAGCCGATCCAACTCTTTTTACTAAGACTTGCGATGGTGATCTTTTTGTGTGCCAAATTTATGTCGACGACATAATATTTGGTTCTACTAACCAAAAGTCTTGTGAAGAGTTTAGCAGGGTGATGACGCAGAAATTCGAGATGTCGATGATGGGCGAGTTGACCTACTTCCTTGGATTTCAAGTGAAGCAACTCAAGGACGGCACCTTCATCTCCCAAACGAAGTACACGCAAGATTTGCTAAAGAGGTTTGGGATGAAGGACGCAAAGCCCGCAAAGACGCCGATGGGAACCGACGGACACACCGACCTCAACAAAGGAGGTAAGTCCGTTGATCAAAAAGCATACCGGTCAATGATAGGGTCTTTACTTTATTTATGTGCTAGTAGACCGGATATTATGCTTAGCGTATGCATGTGTGCCAGATTTCAATCCGATCCTAAGGAGTGTCACTTAGTGGCGGTGAAGCGAATTCTTAGATATTTGGTTGCTACGCCTTGCTTCGGGATCTGGTATCCAAAGGGGTCTAACTTTGACTTGATTGGGTACTCAGATTCCGACTATGCTGGATGTAAGGTCGATAGGAAGAGTACATCGGGGACGTGCCAATTCTTAGGAAGGTCCCTGGTGTCATGGAACTCTAAGAAACAAACCTCCGTTGCCCTATCCACCGCTGAGGCCGAGTACGTTGCCGCAGGACAGTGTTGTGCGCAACTACTTTGGATGAGGCAAACCCTCAGGGACTTTGGCTACAATCTGAGCAAAGTCCCACTCCTATGTGATAATGAGAGTGCTATCCGAATAGCGGAAAATCCTGTTGAGCACAGCCGCACAAAGCACATTGACATCCGGCATCACTTTTTGAGAGACCACCAGCAAAAGGGGGATATCGAAGTGTTTCATGCTAGCACCGAGAACCAGCTAGCCGATATCTTTACCAAGCCTCTAGATGAGAAGACCTTTTACAGGCTGCGTAGTGAGCTAAATATCTTAGATTCGCGGAACTTGGATTGAAATGTAGCATACATGTATTTATGCGTTTGATCATGTTTCTTTTTGCATTTTGTTGTTAAGTATGGTGCTCAAGTTGTACAAACACTCCCTGGACCTCACAAGTCCGTTGCAAAGTGATGCACAGTTTTAGGGGGAGATGTATTACAACTTGACCCTTTGAGACTAACCATATGCTTGAGTTTGCTTGTTTTAGTCTCAAAGGAGAATTGCAAGGGAAAGGTGGACTTGGACCATGACAGACTTCCACTGCACTCCGATGAGAGGGTAACCTATTCCAAGTTCATCTAATGAACTCTTATTGCCATTTGCTCTTAATTGAAGATTTTGGTGAGGCAATGGGGTTATAGGGCCAAGATTGATCCCGTTTTGGTGCTTGATGCCAAAGGGGGAGAAAATAAAGGCCAAAGCAATAAATGGATCAGCTACCACTTGAGAAATTTGAAAAATAGTAGAGTAGAGCTTTTGGTTGTCAAAACTCTTTTATTGTCTCTTTTGGCTTCTTGTGGGGAGAAGTAGTAATTATGGGAAAAAGGGGGAGTTTTTGACATCTTTGATCAATCTCTCTTGGAATGACTCTCTTTTTGCTTCAACATGTGTGTTTGACTTAGAGATAGAGATTTGAGTGTGATTTGCAAAAACAAACCAAGTGGTGGCAAAGGATGATCCATATATGCCAAAATTGAATCAAAATAAAACTCAAATTTATTTTATTTGAAGTGAGTTTGCACTTGTTCTAGTTGCTTTATGTTGTGTTGGCATAAATCACCAAAAAGGGGGAGATTGAAAGGGAAATGTGCCCTTGGGCCATTTCTAAGTATTTTGGTGTTTGAGTGCCAACACAAAGTGCTTAAATGTGAATTTATGTCCATGGATGAACAAAGTGCAAATCATGAAGTAAAGGTATGTTTCTAAGCCTTAGTACATTGGTTTTGTATACTAATATACTTGTCTAAGTGTTAGAAACAGAAAGAAGAAGAAAAGAAGAAAGGTGCAAGAGACTTGGCTGTGTACAGCCAAGACTCAGCTCGGTCTAGCACACCGGACTGTCCGGTGTGCACCGGACAGTGTCCGGTGCGCCAGACTGACTCGGCGCGAACTGGCTGC
This sequence comes from Zea luxurians, assembly GCA_029449295.1. Classification (NCBI taxonomy): domain Eukaryota; kingdom Viridiplantae; phylum Streptophyta; class Magnoliopsida; order Poales; family Poaceae; genus Zea; species Zea luxurians. Next base: position 49,287 of record JAOPSE010000239.1, on the reverse strand, counting down.
TCTCGGGAATTCGCCGACGGCGTACGGCTAAAATTCACCGGACTGTCCGGTGTGCACCGGACTGTCCGGTGAGCCAACGGTCGGCCGGGCCAACGGTCGGCCGCGCAATCTGCGCGGGACACGTGGCCGAGCCAACGGCTAAAAGACGGCACCGGACTGTCCGGTGTGCACCGGACATGTCCGGTGCGCCAACGGCTCTCAGATCTACAACGGTCTGCAACGGTCGGCAGCGCCATTTTTGGAAAGAAATCGGGCACCGGACAGTGTCCGGTGTACACCGAACTGTCCGGTGCACCCGACGGCAGAAGGCAAGGATAGCCTTCCAGATTTGCTCTCAACGGCTCCTAGCTGCCTTGGGGCTATAAAAGGGACCCCTAGGCGCATGGAGGAGACATCCAAGCAACCTTAGAGCATTCTTGATCATCCACACTCATTCTTTGCGCATTCATTTGTGATTCTAAGTGATTCAAGCTCCGTTCTAGTGAGAACTTTGAGATAGTCATTCGAGCTCGATTCTTGGCCGTGTGTGTGCGCATTTTGCTGTGGATTTGTGTGTGTTGCTTCCCTCCCTTACTCTGTGCTTCTTTGTGATCATATACTTGTAAGGGCAAGAGACTCCAATTTGTGGAGATTCCTTGCAAACGGGATATTGAAAGGCAAAGCAAAACACCGTGGTATTCAAGTTGGTCTTTGGACCGCTTGAGAGGGGTTGATTGCAACCCTCGTCCGTTGGGACGCCACAACGTGGAGTAGGCAAGCGTTGGTCTTGGCCGAACCACGGGATAAACCACTGTGCCATCTCTGTGATTGATCTTCTGTGGTTATTGTGTTTTGTGGAGACTCCTATCTAGCCACTTGGCATTATCTGCGCTAACACTTAACAAGTTTTTGTGGCTACAAGTTCAAGTTTTCACAGGATCACCTATTCACCCCCCCTCTAGGTGCTCTCAAGATGGCCAGACCGAAAGAACCAATCAAATTCTTGAAGACATGTTGAGAGCCTGTGCGCTGCAAGATCAGTCCGGATGGGACAAGCGATTGCCTTATGCAGAGTTTTCCTATAACAACAGTTACCAAGCCAGTTTGAAGATGTCACCATTTCAAGCGCTCTACGAAAGGAGTTGTAGAACTCCGTTGCAATGGGATCAGCCTGGAGAGAAGCAAGTGTTTGGGCCAGACATTCTACTTGAAGCCGAAGAGAACATCAAGATGGTCCGAGAGAATCTGAAGATAGCGCAATCGAGGCAGCGAAGCTATGCAGACACAAGAAGAAGAGAGCTGAGTTTTGAAGTCGGAGACTTTGTCTATTTGAAAGTGTCACCGATCAGAGGAGTCAGAAGGTTTGGAGTGAAAGGCAAGCTAGCACCCCGCTACATTGGTCCGTACCAAATCCTCTCAAAGCGTGGAGAAGTGGCCTATCAGCTCAGTTTGCCAGAGAATTTGTCTGCTGTGCATGATGTTTTTCATGTGTCTCAGTTGAGGAAGTGCTTGCGTGTGCCAGAAGAGCAGTTGCCAGTGGAAGGTCTCGAAGTCCAGGAGGACTTGACCTATGAGAAGCCAGCTCAGATCCTTGAGATTGCAGATAGAGTCACCCGAAGGAAGACCATCAGAATGTGCAAAGTCAGATGGAGTCACCACTCTGCGGAAGAAGCAACCTGGGAGCGTGAAGATGATCTGATGGCCAAGTACCCAAGCTCTTTGCTAGCCAGCCCTGAATCTCGAGGGCGAGATTCTTTTAAGGGGGATAGGTTTGTAACGCCCCGAATTTTGCAGTTGAATTTTTTTTCTTTTCTTCACTCGCCAAATTCGGGCGTTACCTTTTCTTTTTCTTTTTCCCTCGCTAGACCTTGACCTTTTCCAAAGTTAGCGGGATTCGGTTTGGAATTTCCGTGTAAAGAAAAACCCTAAATTGCTTTATGTTGTTTGATGCATCATGCCGAACTATGCATTCTTTGACTGCTTGAAAGTGTAAATGCATTCATCTAGGAAGATCGGATTTCGAAAATGAGAAGAAACCTTTTCTTTTTTTTTCTTTTCTCTTTCTTTTTCCTTTTTCTTTCTCTCTCCCCTCCTTTTTCTCTCTCCCGCGCCGTGGGCTGCTCCTGGCCGGCCCAGCCGCCCCCCCCCCGCGCGCCTCCTTTGGGCCCAAGTGGCCCAGCCGCCCCTCCCATTTTTCCCCCCAACTCCCTCTCTCTCCCTCCCATTCTCCCTCTCCCCACCCTAGCCGCCGCCGCCCCCTACCCCTAGCTCGGCCGCCCCTGCCGCCGGCCCAACCGCCGCCCCTCGTCGTCGCTCGCCCGTCCCCGGTGAGCCCCCCTCCCCCCTCCTCCCTCCCTCTCCCCTCTCCCCTCCTCTCCCCTTGGCCGGCCCAGCCGCCCTGGCCGCGCCGCCCCCTGGCCGCGCCGCCCCCAGCCGCCTGGCCACCCCTGGCCACCCTGGCCGCCCCCAGCCGCCTGGCCACCCCTGGCCACCCTGGCCGCCGGCCCAGCCACCCTCGGCCACCCCCAGCCGTGCCCCAGCCGCGCCCTGGCCGCGCCCTGGCCGCCCGCCTGGCCGCGCCCCCGCCCCTGCGCGCCCCGCCGGCCCAGCCGCCGGTTCAACCGCCCCCCCTTTTTATTTTTTTTATTTTTATTATTATTTTATTTATTTTATTTTACTTTCTGTTATCATAGCTATTTTATTTTAGGTAGGCTAATCATTGTTCATGTTATTGAAATAGGAAGCTTAATTTAGAATTTCGTTGCGCTAGTTATTTCATATATAGTTAGTTGTTTATCTCGTTCAATGTTGAGCAACTAAAAATGACTAGGTTTCCATTAGTGCATGTAACTAAATCCTTTTGTTAGAACCAATTGGAACTAGATCGCATAATTTAATTAATCATTAGTGCATAAGCTTTAACCCCCCCTGCGAGACCTTTTCCCGTTTCTTTCTGACCATAACAAATGCGATATCGAATGTCATACTTGATGCATATTCACTTTGTTTGTTCCCTTGTATGGTGTACTGTTTGTTTCCTAATTTGAATGGATGGATGTATGTATGTTTGCAATCGCATAGAGAACGATCCGGTCGAAGAGCCCGAGGAATTCGCAGGAGAAGCCCCTGAGCAGCAGTCGGTTGGTGGAGGCAAGTGTCCTTTGACCTATCTCTGTCCTATTCATTCTTTAATTCACCTCCCGCATTACACATTTATACCTAAGGATTGACTAGCTTTTGTTATCCATGTCCTTGATTACCTATTTGGGTCGGATTATTACTGCTTAGTCTGATGCTATTGCTCAACTCAAATCAATGAACATGATGTGATTATCTATGATACGCTGTTTTCCCCTTCTTATTTATGATTATATTTGTGACCTTCAAGGGGACTCGAGCGGTTTCTCGAGTGCCTCTCCGTAAGGACCTGTTCAATGGATGACCGCCCGGGAAAACAGTGCAACCATGAGGGTGGAATGGGACGCCCTTAGCTGAATAATTGGAGGAACCGGGGTGTAGATCGCTTAGCCGTCGTGCCGTCAATGGGGCTCGGTGTATGCGGCTCGCTCTGCCAAGGTTGATTTGTCCCTTGGGGAGGAGTGCGGTACATTTAGGAAACCTAACGGGTGGCTACAGCCTCGGGGAATCTTTGTAAAGGCTACGTAGTGAGACCCTGCCTATTCACCTTGGTAGTGTTTAAGGGTTTGATCGGCCCGAGGCAAGAGGGAATCACGGCTTGTGGGTAAAGTGCACAACCTCTGCAGAGTGTTATGAAACTGATATATCAGCCGTGCTCACGGTTATGAGCGGCCAAGGGAGCTCCAGAGATTAGTGATACTTGATCAGAGACATTTTGGTACAGGTGGCAATGAGATTGATGATTCTGATTATGATTATGGTGCTGGTAAGTGGTATTCTTTCCGTTTGGAAAGGATACATTGGGCTAATAACTTGGGTTAATGTTAAAACCTGGCTTTCTACTAGTAAATAATAAACTGACCAACTAAAAGCAACTGCTTGACTTATCCCCACATAAAGCTAGTCCACTACAGCCAAACAGGATACTTGCTGAGTATGTTGATGTGTACTCACCCTTGCTCTACACACCAATCCCCCCCAGGTTGTCAGCATTGCAACCACTGCTCAGGAGAAGATGAAGCTGTGGAAGGAGACTTCCAGGAGTTCCAAGACTACGACGAGTTCTAGGCGTGGGTTAGCGGCAACCCCCAGTCGGCTGCCTGTGAAGGCCGCGTTATCTACGTTTCTTTTCCGCACTTTGATTTATTGTAAGGACTATATGGACGTCTCAGACGTATGATGTAATCGACTATTATTTCCCCTTTTAATACTATTTGAGCACTGTGTGATGATGTCCATGTTATGTAACTGCTGTGTACGTGAATAACTGATCCTAGCACGTACATGGTTCGCATTCGGTTTACCTTCTAAAAACCGGGTGTGACAGGGTTGGTTTGCTAAAAAATAAGGGGCTCTTTAGCAAAACAGACGACTGAAGGGGTACGGGCCAAGTTGAGCGCCCAATTCAATTTCAGCGGCCATGATTAGATCAATATTAAGACTTTACCGGTATCCATATGCGGCTGTTAGATCTAGGATCCATGGCGGATTAGCACAGAGCACGTCGGACCGTTGATCGGCTGATCTACGGCTACTACTTTCCTCGGTCGAACCATTACGATCAATTCACTCACCGTTGTGCACTGATGATCCTATGGTCCCCCGTGCTTCCTCCCTCTCTGACTGTCCGGTGTGCCCATAGCCAGCAGACTTTGCCAACGGCTAGGAAGTGGTTGGGGCTATAAATACCCCCAACCACCTCATTCAAAGCAATCCAAGTGTTCTGAATTCAACATTCAATACAAGAGCAAAAGACTTCACCCCAAGACACATTCAATAGATCAAAATCCTCTCCAAGTCCAAAAAATCAACTCCACCACTTTAGTGACTTGAGAGAGAGAGTTTTTGTGTTTATTTGCGCTCTTGTTGCTTGGATTGCCTTCTTCCTTTCTCATTCCAATTCTTGAGTGCTTTGTAAAGCCAAGCAAGAGACACCAAGTGTGTGGTGGTCCTTGCGGGGTCTTAGTGACTCATGTGATTAAGAGAAGGCTCACTCGGTCTAAGTGATCGTTTGAAAGAGAGGGAAAGGGTTGAAATAGACCCGGCCTTTGTGGCCTCCTCAACGGGGACTAGGTTCTTTAGAACTGAACCTCGGTAAAACAAATTATTGTGTCCACTTGTGTTGATTTCCATTTGATTTGTTTGTCCTCTTTCCTCTCTCTAAAGTTTCCTTGCCAATATTGATTTGAGTTTGCTCCCAAACATTGTCCGCATCATTTGAGCAACTCGTGGCAAGAGAAACAATCTTTCACCTCGAATTTAATTCTAACGCTAACCCCTGACCTTAGTGTGTGTTTAAGTTTATAAATTTCAGGTTTCGCCTATTCATCCCCCTCTAGGCGACTTTCATCTTATATCTAGTGGACGTGAGTGGATACCGATTCGATAAAGTATCGATCTAATCGGAGTCGTCGGTTTGAGTTCCAATAGTCAGATTAAGCCTGTACCCCTTCGCTCGAGCACTTTTGCATAAGGGTCCTCAAATTTTGTAGGAATCAACCCACAGTCCATATAGTTCAAAGATCTACATGGATAAGTCCTAAAATTTAAGGTTTAGACCCTGAGCTTTTAAGATATAAGACCTGTAGTCTATGAACGTTGAATTTATATAAAATAATTCCAAAAACTAAATTTTAGTATAAAAGTAAATCTAAAAACTTAGAAAGTCCATAACTTTTATATTTTAACTCCGAATTTAGTAGTTCTTGAACCCACGGATTTGTCTCCACTCATAGAATATTATTATGCAGTTTGTTTTCATGTTTGGTGTACTGCAGTTTTTAATTGTTATTTGCATGTACGTTTGTACTGCTACGATTAGACGGGCGAGTGTACATGGATCTGCAGTTCAAGACTTTTGAAGATATCTGAGCAATAGAGTACCACAAGTAAAAGGCAAGTTGTGCCCTTGATCACATTCTTTGACCTAATAATATTTATGATTATGTTCTCACCATGCATGCACTTGGGATAGGCGCCTGCATAGTAGTTGTGCGGCCCCAGTGTTACTTGCAGTTGCGTGGAGAGGGGGCTGCATTCATCCAGAAAATTAAAACCTTGAAAAGGGCCCAGTAACTGGACTGTCCTGAAGGATTGATCAATGTCTTGGTGATATGCTATCTTGGATGAATGTTGTCGAGGGGTCCTTATGCTGCAAGTCTATGATTTCTTGTTGTAGTGCCTTTGACCTTTCCTGCTCTTCTTGGATCAGTTGTTTGATTTTGGACTAGACTTTTGATCCTCTATCTCTTGGTTGCGAGGGCTTCCTTTTGTTTCTGCATGCGAAGGATTTTTAACAGCAGGTGATCCTCAATGTTGATTCCAAGGTCCTCGACCTCGAGGAGGTCTTCTTCAGTGTCGAGGGGGCGCTTGTTCTCTGGAGCTGACAGGAGATGGGGTGGTTTGGAGCAAGAGGGTAAATTCTTGGAGAGGTCAACCAAGTGCTGGCTTGGTATGAGTGGCTTTTGGGGTTCAAGGGTGAGTGGTCGAGGGTCTCCAAGATGTAGGTGCGGAGACTACCCTTAGGAGTTGGTGGATCTTGCTGGGGGAGTGAGTTCTTGGTGTCGGTGAGTCCAGTGAAGGTGATCTTGCCCTTCCTGCTGGCGTCAGAGAAGGCGGCCTTCTCGACCTCGTTAGCATGGGAGGGGTTGGTCCTGGTGTTCTTATTGGGAGCTATCGCGGGTTTGTCTTCAAAGCGAGCGCGGTGGGCGTTAAATGTTGGGACTGAAAACAATGGTCACAAACACTCGAAAACGGGGATGATAAGTGGCATGACAAACTAGATGGTTGAGGGCTCAAATGTCTTGTCAAGCATGTCTCGTCTAGCTACGGGATAGAGATATTTATAGGGCAACCAGAGTGTCCTAAAATACGTCCATACTGAAAGGGAAATAGGGTCAAACCTTTTCCTATATGAATTTTGGTGGTTGAATTGCCCAACACAAATAATTGGACTAACTAGTTTGCTCTAGAATATATGTTCTACAGGTACCAAAGGTTCACAACAAACCAATACAAAGATAAAAGAAAGGGTTCAAAATAAAGGAGCAAAGTTAAACCGAAGGCAGCCCTGGTCTGGCGCACCGGACTGTCCGGTGCACCACCGGACAGTGTCCGGTGCACTAGGGAGGAACAACTCAAACTTGCCAGCTTCGGGAATTTAGGGAAGCCGCTCCGCTATAATTCACCGGACTGTCCGGTGTAACACCGGACTGTCCGGTGTGCCAGCGGAGCAACGACTACTTCGCGCCAATGGTCGTCTGTAGATAAATAGTGAAAGTGAACAGTGCGCGCCTGCGCGCGCAGAAGTCAGAGCAGGCGCCAGAAGGCGCACCAGATAGTGAACGGTGACTGTCCGGTGCACCACCGGACTGTCCGGTGGCCCCACTTGTCAGAGCTCCAACGGTCGAACCCTAACGGTTGGGTGACGTGGCTGGCGCAACTGTCCGGTGCGCCATACGACAGACAGCCTCCCCAACGGCCACTTTGGTGGTTGAGGCTATAAATACCCCCAACCACCAACACTTCAAGGCATCCAAGTTTTTAGTCATTGCATTCAATACAAGAGCTCTAGACTTCATTCCAAGACACAAACAAGAGATCAAATCCTCTCCCAAGTCCAAAGTTCATTCCAATCAAATAGTGACTAGAGAGAGTGACATTTGTGTTCTTTTGAGTTCTTGCGCTTGGATCGCTTTTCTTCTTCTTTCTTTCTTATTCCCAACTCAATTGTAATCAAGGCAAGAGACACCAATTGTGTGGTGGTCCTTGTAGGGACTTAGTGTCCTGATTGATTGAGAAGAGAAGCTCACTCGGTCTAGGTGACCGTTTGAGAGAGTGAAAGGGTTGAAAGAGACCCGGTCTTTGTGACCACCTCAACGGGGAGTAGGTTTGCAAGAACCGAATCTCGGTAAAACAAATCACCGTGTCATCCGCTCTATTTCCTTGGTTGATTTGTTTTCGCCCTCTCTTTTGGACTCATTTATATTTCTAACGCTAACCCCGGCTTGTAGTTGTGCTTAAAGTTTATAAATTTTAGATTTCGCCTATTCACCCCCCTCTAGGCGACTTTCAATTAGTATCAAAGCCCGGTGCTTCATTAGAGCCTAACCGCTCGAAGTGATGTCGGGAGAACACGCCAAGAAGGAGATGGTGACCGGTGAGAAGCCCGCCACAAGCCATGGGAAGGCTCCATCGGGAGAGTCCCGCAACAAGAAGAAGGAGGACTCACCTCCTCACAAGTTGCATCGGAGTGGCGACAAGAAAAAGAAGATGAAGAAGGTGGTCTACTACGAGACCGATTCTTCGTTGCCATCCACCTCCGGCTCCGACGCGCCGTCCGTAACTTCTAAGCGCCATGAGCGCAAGAAGTTTAGTAAGATCCCCCTAAGCTACCCTCACATTTCTAAACGTACTCCATTACTTTCCGCTCCATTAGGCAAACCACCGGTTTTTGACGGTGAAGATTATAACATGTGGAGTGATAAAATGAGGCATCACCTAACCTCACTCCACACTAGTATTTGGGATGTTGTTGAGTTTGGAGTGCAGGTACCATCCGTAGGGGATGAAGACTATGACTTAGACGAAGTTGCCCAAATCCAGCACTTCAACTCTCAAGCCACCACTATACTCCTCACCTCTCTAAGTCGAGAGGAGTATAACAAGGTGCAAGGGTTGAAGAGCACCAAGGAAATTTGGGACGTGCTCAAGACCGCGCATGAAGGAGACGAGGTGACCAAGATCACCAAGAGGGAAACGATCGAGGGGGAGCTCAGTCGCTTCATGCTCAACCAAGGAGAAGATCCACAAGCCATGTACAACCGGATTAAAACCTTGGTGAACCAAGTGCGCAACCTCGGGAGCACCAAGTGGGATGACCATGAGATGGTCAAGGTTATTCTTAGATCACTCGTATTTCTTAACCCTACTCAAGTTCAATTAATTCGTGGTGATCCAAGATATAAACTAATGTCTCTCGAGGAAGTAATAGGAAAATTTGTGAGCTTTGAATTGATGATCAAAGGCTCCAAGAAGATCATCGAGCAAGGCACCTCCTCCTCCATACCCGAAGCACAACCCGTTGCATTCAAGGCAACGGAGGAGAAGAAAGAAGACTCTACACCGAGTAGGGTCCCCATCGATGCCTCCAAGCTCGACAACGAGGAAATGGCGCTCATCATCAAGAGCTTTCGCCAAATCCTCAAGCAAAGGAAGGGGAAAGATTACAAGCCCCGTTCCAAGAAGGTTTGCTACAAATGTGGTAAGCCCGATCATTTTATCACTAAATGTCCATTGTCTAGTGATAGTGACAGGGAAAACGACAAGAGGGGAAAGAGGAAGGAAAAGAAGAAGTATTACAAGAAGAAGGGTGGCGATGCCCGTGTTTGCTGGGAGTGGGACTTCGACGAGAGCTCCACCGACTCCTCCGACGACGAGGACGCCGCCAACATCGCCATCAACAAAGGCCTTCTCTTCCCCAACATCGGCCACAAGTGCCTCATGGCAAAGGACGACAAGAAGAAGAAGGTAAAATCAAGATCCTCCACTAAGTATGCAACTTCTAGTGATGAGGATAATTCTAGTGATGATGAGGATGACTTGCTTACTCTTTTTGCCAATCTTAACATGCAACAAAAAGAGAAATTAAATGAATTGATTAGTGCTATTCATGAGAAGGATGAACTCTTGGATAGCCAAGAGGACTTCCTTATTAAGGAAAACAAAAAGCATGTTAAGGTTAGAAATGCTTATGCTCTAGAGGTAGAAAATTGTGAAAAATTAACTAGTGAGCTAAGCACTTGCCCTGACACTATTTCTAACCTTAGAATTGAGAATGCTAATTTGATTGCTAAGGTTGAGAAGTCAAATATTTATGATAATTCAATTACCAATCTTAGAAATGACAATGTTAGTTTGACTGCTAAGATTGATAAATTGAATGCCTCTCTTGCTAGCCTTAAGAGTGAGAATGAAAGATTAATTGCTAAGGCTAAGGAATTAGATGTTTGCAATGTTTCTATTTCCAATCTTAGAGATGATAATGCCATTTTACATGCTAAGATTGTTGAATTAAATGATTGCAAACCCTCTACATCTACTGTTGAGCATGTTTCTATTTGCACTAGATGTAGAGATGTTAATGTAGATGCTATTCATGATCACCTTGCTATGATTAAACAACAAAATGATCATATAGCTAAACTAGATGCTAAAATTGCCGAGCATGAACTAGAGAATGAAAAATTTAAATTTGCTCGTAGTATGCTTTATAGTGGGAGACGCCCTGGCATTAAGGATGGCATTGGCTTCCAACAGGGAGACAATGTCAAGCTTAATGCCCCTCCTAAAAGGTTGTCTAATTTTGTTAAGGGCAAAGCTCCCATGCCTCAGGATAACGAGGGTTATATTTTGTATCCTGCTGGTTATCCTGAGGACAAGATTAAGAGAATTCATGCAAAGAAAACTCATTCTGTTACTCACCATGCTTCTATTTATAAGAATGAGGCTTCTAGCTCTAGGCGTTCTACACACGTTAAAATGCCTAAGAAGAAATCTCCTATTGCATCAAATGATCATAACATTTCATTCAAGACTTTTGATGCATCTTATGTGCTTACTAACAAATCAGGCAAAGTAGTTGCCAAATATGTTGGGGGCAAACACAAGAGCTCCAAGACTTGTGTTTGGGTACCCGAGGTGCTTGTTTCTAATGTAAAAGGACCCAAGACCGTTTGGGTACCTAAGAACAAGGCCTAAATTGGTTTTGTAGGTTTATGCATCCGGGGGCTCAAGTTGGATCATCGACAGCGGGTGCACAAACCACATGACTGGGGAGAAAAAGATGTTCTCCTCTTATGAGAAAAACCAAGATCCCCAACGAGCTATCACATTCGGGGATGGAAATCAAGGTTTGGTCAAAGGATTGGGTAAAATTGCTATATCACCTGACCATTCTATTTCCAATGTTTTTCTTGTAGATTCATTAGATTACAATTTGCTTTCTGTCTCTCAATTATGCAAAATGGGCTACAATTGTCTTTTTACGGATGTAGGTGTTACTGTCTTTAGAAGAAGTGATGATTCAGTAGCCTTTAAGGGAGTGTTAGAGGGACAACCATACTTAGTTGATTTCAATAGAGCTGAACTCGACACTTTCTTAATTGCTAAGACTAACATGGGTTGGCTCTAGCATCGCCGACTAGACCATGTTGGAATGAATAATCTTCACAAGCTTCTAAAGGGAGAGCATATTTTGGGACTAACCAATGTTCATTTTGAGAAAGACAGGATTTGTAGCGCATGCAAGCAGGGAAGCAAATTGGTGTTCATCATCCACACAAGAACATCATGACGACTGACAGGCCACCGGAGCTACTCCACATGGATTTATTCGGCCTGATAGCTTACATAAGCATCGTCGAGAGTAAGTATTGTCTAGTTATTGATTATTCTCGTTTCACTTGGGTATTCTTTTTGCAGGAAAAATCTCAAACCCAAGAGACTTTGAAAGGATTCTTGAGACGGGCTCAAAATGAGTTCGGCTTGAGGATCAAGAAAATAAGAAGCGACAATGGAACAGAGTTCAAGAACTCTTAAATTGAAGGCTTCCTTGAGGAGGAGGGCATCAAGCATGAGTTCTCTTCTCCCTACACGCCACAACAAAATGGTGTAGTGGAGAGGAAGAATAGAACTCTATTGGACATGACAAAGACCATGCTTGATGAGTACAAGACTTCGGATCGGTTTTGGGCCGAGGCGGTCAACACCGCTTGCTAGGCCATCAACCGGTTATATCTTCACCGAATCCTCGAGAAGACATCATATGAACTCCTCACCGGTAAAAAGCCTAATATTTTATATTTTAGAGTCTTTGGTAGCAAATGCTTTATTCTTGTTAAAAGAGGTACAAAATCTAAATTTGCTCCTAAGGCTGTAGAAGGCTTTTTACTTGGTTATGACTCAAACACAAGGGCATATAGAGTCTTTAACAAGTCCACTGGACTAGTTGAAGTCTCTTGTGACATTGTGTTTGATGAGACTAACGGCTCTCAAGTAGAGCAAGTTGATCTTGATGAGCTAGATGATGAAGAGGCTCCGTGCGTCGCGCTAAGAAACATGTCCATTGGGGATGTGTGTCCTAATGAATTTGAAGAGCCTCCACAAGCACAAGATCAACCATCTTCCTCCATGCAAGCATCTCCACCAACTCAAGATGAGGATGAGGCTCAAGATGATGAAGGAGAAGATCAAGAAGATGAGCCACCTCAAGAGGAGGACAATGATCAAGGGGGAGATGCCAATGATCAAGACAAGGAAGATGAACAAGATCAAAGACCACCACACCCAAGAGTCCACCAAGCAATCCAACGAGATCACCCCGTGAACACCATCCTCGGCGATATTCATAAGGGGGTAACCACTCGATCTCGTGTTGCTCATTTTTGTGAACATTACTCTTTTGTTTCCTCTATTGAGTCACACAGGGTAGAGGAAGCACTTCAAGATTCGGATTGGGTGCTGACGATGCAAGAGGAGCTCAATAATTTCACGAGAAATAAGGTATGACATTTGGTTCCACGTCCTAACCAAAATGTTGTAGGAACCAAGTGGGTCTTCTGCAACAAGCAAGATGAGCATGGTATGGTGACAGGGAACAAAGCACGACTTGTGGCCAAGGGATATTCACAAGTCAAAGGTTTGGATTTTGGTGAAACCTATGCACCCGTAGCTAGGCTTGAGTCAATTCGTATATTACTTGCCTATGCTACTTACCATGGCTTTAAGCTATATCAAATGGACGTGAAGAGTGCCTTCCTTAATGGACCAATCTAGGAAGAGGTCTATGTTGAGCAACCTCCCGGCTTTGAAGATAGTGAGTACCTTAACCATGTATATAAACTCTCTAAGGCGCTTTATGGGCTCAAGCAAGCCCCAAGAGCATGGTATGAATGCCTAAGAGATTTTCTTATCACTAATAGATTCAAAGTCGGTAAAGCCGATCCTACTCTATTCACTAAAACCATTGAAAATGATTTGTTTGTATGCCAAATTTATGTTGATGATATCATATTTGGGTCTACTAACAAATCTATTTGTGAAGAGTTTAGTAGGATCATGATACAAAAATTCGAGATGTCTATGATGGGAGAGTTGAAGTATTACCTTGGATTTCAAATCAAGCAACTTCAAGAAGGCACCTTCATCTGCCAAACTAAGTACATTCAAGACATACTTAGGAAGTTTGGAATGAAGAATGCTAAACCTATCAAGACACCCATGGGAACCAATGGGCATCTCGACCTCGACACGGGAGGTAAATCCGTAGATCAAAAGGTATACCGGTCGATGATAAGATCTCTACTTTATTTATGTGCATCTCGACCGGATATTATGCTTTTTGTATGCATGTGTGCAAGGTTCCAAGCCGATCCTAAGGAAGTTCACCTTAGGGCCGTGAAGAGAATCTTGAGATATCTAGTTCATACACCTAAGTTTGGTCTTTGGTACCCCAAGGGATCCTCGTTTGATTTATTAGGATATTCCGATGCTGATTGGGCAGGGTGTAAAATTGATAGGAAGAGCACATTAGGGACTTGTCAGTTTCTGGGGAAATCCCTGGTGTCTTGGGCTTCAAACAAACAAAACTTAGTAGCTCTTTCTACTGCCGAAGCCGAGTATATTGCCGCAGGCCATTGTTGCGCGCAATTGCTTTGGATGAGGCAAACCCTTAGGGACTATGGCTACAAATTTAGCAAAGTCCCTCTCCTATGTGATAATGAGAGTGCAATCCGCATGGTGGATAATCCCGTTGAGCACAGCCGCACTAAGCACATAGCCATTCGGTATCACTTTTTGAGAGATCACCAACAAAAGGGGGATATCGAGATAGCCTATATAAACACCAAAGATCAATTGGCCGATATCTTTACAAACTTTAGATGAGAAAACCTTTACCAAACTTAAGAATGAGCTAAATATTCTTGATTCTATGAATTTTGATTGATTCCTTGCACAAATAGCTCATTTATATACCTTTGATCATCTCTCTTTTATGTCTATGACTAATGTGTTTTCAAGTATATTTTCATGCTTAGTCATAGAATTGAAAGGGAAATGGAGTATTCGGTAAAAGACGACGCTTCCACTCAACTCCATTGGTATTTGCCGGTATTCCGCATTGCTCTCCACTTTGGTATAATCTTCACTCATATTTATTTGTTTACCATTGGGGAGAAAGAAAAAGGGCTTGTATTTCACTCACAAGTATCCGTTTTTGGCGATTCATGCCAAAGGGGGAGAAAGTATGAGCCCAAAGCAAAAGGAAGGACCGCACCACCACCGAATTTTAAAAATGAAGTTTTTTAAATTGGTATCTTATTGTGTTCAAAAAGGGGGAGAAAGTAGTATCTTCAAAACTTGTAAAACCCTCTTGAACGCTAAGAGGAGAATTTCATTGAGGGAGAGTTTTGTTTAAGTCAAAGGAAAAGCATTTGAAACAGGGGGAGAAAATTTCAAAATCTTGAAAATACTTCTTTCAATCTTATTCATGTACCTTTGACTATTTGCAAAATGTTTTGAAAAGAATTTTACAAAGGATTTGCAAAAACAAAACCCGGTGTGCAAATGAGGTCCAAAATTTTAAATAAGAAGAAAACCATCCATACGTACCTAATAGAAATAATTATATTGGTTTCAATTCCAAGCAACCTTTGCACTTACCTTATGCAAACTAGTTCAATTCTGCACCTCTATATTTGCTTTGTTTTGTGTTGGCATCAATCACCAAAAAGGGGGAGATTGAAAGGAAAATAGGGTCAAACCTTTTCCTATATGAATTTTGGTGGTTGAATTGCCCAACACAAATAATTGGACTAACTAGTTTGCTCTAGAATATATGTTTTACAGGTGCCAAAGGTTCACAACAAACCAATACAAAGATAAAAGAAAGGGTTTAAAATAAAGGAGCAAAGTTAAACCGAAGGCAGCCCTGGTCTGGTGCACCAGACTATCCGGTGTGCCACCGGACAGTGTCCGGTGCACCAGGGAGGAACAACTCAAACTTGCCAGCTTCGGGAATTTGGGGAAGCCGCTCCGCTATAATTCATCGGACTGTCCGGTATAACACCGGACTGTCCGGTGTGCCAGCGGAGCAACGACTACTTCGCGCCAACGGTCGTCTGCAAATGAACAGTGAAAGTGAACAGTGCACGCCTGCGCGCGCAGAAGTCAGAGCAGGCGCCAGAAGGCGCACCGGACAGTGACTGTCCGGTGCACCACCGGACTGTCCGGTGGCCCCACTTATCAGAGCTCCAACGGTCGAACCCTAACGGTTGGGTGACGTGGCTGGCGTACCGGACAGTGTCCGGTGGCGCACCGGACTGTCCGGTGCGCCATACGACAGACAGCCTCCCCAACGGCCACTTTGATGGTTGAGGCTATAAATACCCCCAACCACCAACACTTCAAGGCATCCAAGTTTTCAGTCATTGCATTCAATACAAGAGCTCTAGACTTCATTCCAAGATACAAACAAGAGATCAAATCCTCTCCCAAGTCCAAAGTTCATTCCAATCAAATAGTGACTAGAGAAAGTGACATTTGTGTTCTTTTGAGTTCTTGCGCTTGGATCGCTTTTCTTCTTCTTTCTTTCTTGTTCCCAACTCAATTGTAATCAAGGCAAGAGACACCAATTTTGTGGTGGTCCTTGTAGGGACTTAGTGTCCCAATTGATTGAGAAGAGAAGCTCACTCGGTCTAGGTGACCGTTTGAGAGAGGGAAAGGGTTGAAAGAGACCCGGTCTTTGTGACCACCTCAACGGGGAGTAGGTTTGCAAGAACCGAACCTCGGTAAAACAAATCACCGTGTCATCCGCTCTATTTCCTTGGTTGATTTGTTTTCGCCATCTCTTTCGGACTCGTTTATATTTCTAACGCTAACCCCGGCTTGTAGTTGTGCTTAAAGTTTATAAATTTCAGATTCCGCCTATTCACCCTCCTCTAGGCGACTTTCACATACCCCGGTTACCTACTGTACATTGGAGTAATTATAGAACAGTAAGTTTGTTATTGTAACTTCACCAGGTTTTCTACCCTCAAGAGAGGTTGACAGGTGGCCCAGTTCAGAGTGGGCCCTCCTTAGCCAGGCCGTGGACGTCGTCTCCATAGACACGGTCTCATTGTCGAGACAGCGAAGTCGTTTGACTCTTTGTAGGGAGTCAGTGTGAGGCCTTCGCTTGCTAGCATGAACTTGCTCGTGGACATCTTTGCCATGTGCCTTCGCTGATAGGCCTGGTTCGAAGGGGCTAGGCCATCCCTTTAGGGCTTATTCGGTTCTACCCCAATCCATATGGATTGAGGGGGTTTCAATTCCTAGTAAGTCAAAATCTCTCGCAATCCGTATCAATCCTATTCAATCCATATGGATTGAAAATAACCGAACAAGCCCTCATGAGGTGTGGTGACTACGCAGAGAGGATTGAAAATAACCGAACAAGTCCTCATGGGGTGTGGTGACTACGCAGAGGGGGACTTTGCCCTTCAAAGGTGACTACGCAGAGGGGATTGAAAATAACCGAACAAGCCCTCATGGGGTGTGGTGACTACGCAGAGGGGGACTTTGCCCTTCAAAGGTTAAACCCCGTGTTCGTCTTTGTTTGCCCTAAATCTTATCGATTGGTAAGTGCGAGGGATGATCGAGGGCTGGTTTGGTCTTCGCTCCAACAAGGACTTCAGAATTTGTATCATGTTGGAATCGTCACTTGTATCATGTTCGTCATAAGTACTTGCTAGCACGGGCAAGATAGGTGTACAAGTCATTGGGCCAAGATGTTCGTCGTGAAACTACGGAATGGTGAGCGATGGAGACATTGGGCAAGCTAATGATACGAGGTGCTGGGCTGCCGGGGCGATCAATGATCAATGCAAAACAGGCAAAATACAGCATGTTCATAATTTATCTATATGCTAGGGCTGCCATACTCTTGGTGTGGCATGCTGGTGTATCTGACGGCCAGCGGACTACTGCTTAGCTCTGAGTACTGTCACATGTAAATGCTGCGTCCATTATTCCATTTACAAAGGATAGAATGAAAAGCAGGTTCCTTAAACCACGGTAACAAAAACATACCATCACCATCTGCTTCAAAGCTACCATGTCTGAAATGTGACAGAATCAGCTTGCCCATAGCCTATTTCAGCTGGAGAGCATTGCATTGTGCTACTCTCTGTGGAACCACAGGACAGGGGACAAGAAGCAAGGACAACAGACCAGGTATGTGATCTTTGCAGTGCTGAAAGATGGTATTGCAGAATAGCAGTAACCAGACAGCCGCATGGTTGTGTGCTCTTTGCGTGGCATAAGCTACTCGGAATTCACTTGGCTGAGGCAGGGAGGCCTAGATCAGGGCGAGCAGTGATGTCGGCAAGGCGACTTCAGTGGGGGACAAGCACGGAGGCAGTCGCCTCGACACCGACGGAGTTGATGGCCTTGGCGAAAGATCCACCATATCCAGAGCCTGCATCCTGAGCTCCATTGGGTAGTCCTTGACACACCCAATCCTCGGACCAGCCCCCGTGCTCCATTTAGGGTGCGTTTGGTTGAATGTACAAAGAGGGATGGAATGAGGCGGCCACGTTTTCTATAGTGTTTGGTTGAGAGTCAAGTGGGGGCGAAGTGAACACCGGAGTGATTTTTGGGGGCGGCATGATCCCAAAAAATCGAGGGGACGGTGTCGCCCCCGACTCATTCTACTTTAACCTCAAACCAAACACACCGTTAAGGGACAGCCTGTGCCCGAGCTGGTAGGACTTGGACCCGCTCTTGGACTTCATCCTCTCAAGAATCGCCTTCTGGGGGACTTCGGTGGCTCTGGGGCTCTGCAGACCGCCCGACAAGGTCCTTTGGTAGGTTGGCCTGGCTTGATCATCAGGAGCATTGTCGCCTTCATTGCCTTGCGTGGTGTTTAGAGGGGGGACCAGCTGTGGAAGATTTGTTGGTTCCATGGTAGCTGAAGCGAACTTCTGCGAGTCATTAGGCACTGGATCTTCGTTGTAGTCTTCTCTGGTCGATGAGCGTACCTGAGCGCAGAAACAAGCTCAGCAAATAAAACCATCTAGCATCTGTTGCCACGAGGGTAGTTTCGACTGTGGATGGTTATGGCGGTGTACCTCGACTTCTTTGAGATCGACTCCATTCCCTTCAAGGAAGTTCATGAAGTTGCGGAGGTTCTCTGCACTAGGTTTGTAGTGGCCGCTGTATGCCCAGATGGACTTCATCCAGAACAGATGAAAGAATTAGCCAAATGCGCCAATGGAAAAGTAAACTAACATGATGCAATCAAAGTAACGACATGGGATTATTATATGCTGGCATGCTGCGTAGCTAAAATGTAGAAGGATGCAACATAGTCATCTAGAGTCCGCGTCAACTTTGCACAGTGGTTGAATCAAGATAAGTAGATATTTGTTGCGCACTAGACAGAAGTAGATTCAGAAATTGTAGTTTCCAATACACTGCTAAAGAAGTTTTTGCAAAAAAAAAAAAATGTTCTGTGCATGGATATCAATGTTCTAGTTTATATTCCATATTTGTCCTTTAGAAATTGTCAGAAACTAGTTATTCATGGTAGCCCATGGGACAGAAAACAATGGTTTGGAGGATCACGCACAGTGGACGACACAACACACAAACAAAACATTTTGTCCAAAAGATGAGAATAGCACAAGCAGGAATACCAAGAAAATAAAATACCACGATATAAAACAAACATTCCAATAGGCAGTGGTTGCTAGATAGAATACCTTGATAACTCCATTTTCTGCAGTGAATCTCCCAGCAGCTATAGTTGCGCCTCCTGCCAAAAAGCTGGAGTGCTGGAATACGCCTCTCTGTTTCTGATGGTATATAGAAACAGTTTTAGCAGAAGTAAAGTAGCGAAATGCAAAAAAAGATATAGTATTGTTTCAGCAGAGTAGCGAAGTCATTGTAAGCCAGTAAAAGTAGACAAATTACCTGTCCAGCATAAATCTTTTTTGCTGTACTCATAACAAATATCCATTTAGTCCCCTTAGGACCACTTGTATCAAGCGGTTCTCCAGACTGTTTATGGATAACTTTTTCCCTCGTTTATGATGTATTCATAGCGCTCACGCTCCTGCTGCAAAACAATGGAGAAAAGTAGTTATATTAGCATCCAAAGAGTGTTAAAACTTAAAGCAAACCCCTTTTCATGTTGTTAACTATGTTTAACGTTGCGAAAAACAATTGGAGTTCTATTAGTCATCCAGATTCATGAACAAATGAAATATAATGGGAGTAATAGCAGGTCAGGGTGTGACTGGGTTCCATTCATATTTCAGATGTTAACAAAAATTCAGACTTCCATGGGCCAGGGTGTGATTGGATCCCATTCATATTTCTGATGTAACAAAAATTCAGACTTTGAGGCTACATGAAATGCAGTCATATATAAAACAATTTTATGTTGTAACTGGAAGATGAAACATACATGTTTTACTTGATAAAATAATTGAAGACAAACTTGGGGAAAGTTTTTTTTAAAAGAAAAGTGATAAAATCAAGAAAAGGTGCGTTCAAAAAAGTAAAATCAACAAAAGAAAGTTTTACGACACCGACATGAGATTTTGTCGATGAAGTGAGTCAAGCCATCTTAGTGCTCATCGCAGAAATTTTCTGCAAGGATATATGTCAGACTCTAGATAAAGACAGGCAGCCTTTGGTGAAACATGTCTTACCGGACCGAGATACCTAATGCACTGCTTCTTCAGCAAAGTTCTTGCACATTCAGGAAGGTCTAGGTCCTTTCCCTCTCCAACATCAAGCCTACATATGCACAAAAAAACTAAGTTAAATTGTGCTGCTATCAAACTGATAGCTGAAATTCAGGTATGAACAGACATTCCTATGGTAACTGAAATCGCTGGTACGAGTAGGCATTTGAATATGTATATCTCCTTTCCATCTGTTTTGCCGGTTGTGCTATTTTGTTCGAACAACAGAGCTTGCCAATGTGATTGCTGCTCCTGGAATTTGCGGTGAGGTTCTTACCAATAGAAGAATGGCTGGCTTGCTTGGCTTTGGCACCACTCGTCGTAGTAGAAGTGCAGGTTGTGCCCATATCTATGCCGCGGGTCGATCTACACAGAACAATTGATGTTCAGACAAGGCTAAAGTAGTACTGTTACTGTCCAGGTCAAATGATAATGTAACAAAGCAGCCTCTTTTCGCACACATCAGAACAGAACAGCACCAAATCAAAAGCAATACTGCTAAGCTAAAAGTTGGTGCTATTAGTGGACTATTTTAGGGCCCCTTTGGCAGGGCTCTGGCTTCTCCAAAAACGGCTTTGGCTCTGGCTCACGAGGTGAAGCCACTTCTTTAGATGAGCCAAAGCCATTCTGAAAAATCATTTGGCAAAACGGCTTATAGATTGTTTTTCAGAAAGACCCTTGTATAGTTTACTTTTTACATGGTCGATCTCTCCTGTACGTGGCTAGGGATTGAGGGCAGGACCAAAAAAAATAATTTGGACTGGTGGGAGGGCTATTGTGCAAAAATGACGTGAGCTGAAGCTGGGTGAGCCACTTTTTTTGGCTCATGCCCTCTAGTTCATTTTGGAAAAGCACTTCACTGGTGAAGCCATTTGAAAAAGAGGTGTTTGGCACAACTTTTGCATGAGCCAGAGCCGAAGCTGAAAAATAAGCCCTACCAAAGGGGCCCTTAGTACGGTGTGTACTCACCGCTTCGATCCAGTGCTGGAAAGCCAGCTTGAGGGCCTTGCCGTCTCTGGATAAACCCTGGCCCACCTGTTACAAGGCAGCCAGCGACATGAGCAGCTGAGGACTGAAGTAGTCTGAAACAGATTGGTTTCTGGCCAGTGAACACGACACACGAGGGCTTTTCTCTGGTAGAAGTTACAAGTGGTAGTAGTTGGGATGGCGACCTTGGACGCGTTGAGGCTGACGCGGTTCCAACGCGAGGCGGCTGTCTCCGGCTTGGGCTCGTCGAAGAAGGAGACGGTGCTGTGCTCGAGGCGCACGTAGTCCAGCGCCTGCCACCTTCATTCATCCCAACCACAAACCCTATCAGTCTCGATCAAATTTCTGCCTCGGGCGAAAAAGAGATACCAGATCAAATTTCTGCCGCCGCTCTTGCTCAGTACCAAATCGAACCGAACGGACCGGAAGAAGCCACACCATAGCCATGATGGCCCATGGGACCAGGAGAGGAAGAGGGAAAGGATCAGAAGGAGATACCAGAGCTCCTCGACGACGACGGCGGAGTCGGCCAGCTTCCGCCGGGTCCGGTAGCTGCGGTACACCTTCTGCAGCTTGGTGGCCGCGCCATTCTCGCCAGTCCCCTTCGCCGGCGAGGGAGGCTCCGGCCTATCCGGCCCCGCCGCCTCCATCTGCACCTCCATTCCTCTGGGGTTGGGGAGCGAGGGTCTGACGCGCTAGACTTGGACCGAGCCGGCAGTTCGTCCGCGGAGGCGGGCGAGAATGGCTCTTCGCCCGGCGCTCGTGCGGTGTGTCAAGGTTTTGGAGAGCAGGTGGGAGTTTAATCCGTGGATTAGCACGCGAGCCGAGGGAATAATTGAAGGAACGGGGAGCAGGGTTGGGTATCGCATTCGCGGGAGGAACTGCGGACTGCGGTACGAACGACGACGACGACGACGAAAGAAGTCGTTGGCGCCGCCTATTGGCTCGTGTTCCGCGGCGGGTGGTGGCGCCATAACTGCGCGTGGCTGGCCCACTTATCAGTCATAAAGTAACTACCGCATGATTACTGGTGGCCAGGGCGAGTCCTCGCCGGAGCATGTTGGACCGGCGCCCGGCGGGCTTCGTGGTGCGGTGGGGCGGGGTCAAGTCCGTTTGGTCGCCCCCTCTCCACCACCCCCAGGCCCCACCCCACGTCCCTCTCCGCGCCGGATCGGGACACGACACTACGACGAGACTCTGGTCGCCGTCGCAGTCGTGGATTCGTACGTGTCCGCGCCCGGCACACGACAACGACATAGTAGCTCATAGCTATACTAGCTCATAGCTAAAAGGCTGCCTCCACCAATACTCGCAGAAGGGTTCGGTACGCTTGATATACTAGCTCATAGCGGACCACGACGGGCGGAACAGAAGTACAGAACGCGTCTAACGGCATATACAATTGCACAGTACTTTAGGTATAAGACACAACTAAAACATAATATAATACAGTTGACATGTCTAAAACATGTGTCTTATCATATTCATTGTATCAATCAGAACATTCAATAAATTAAAGTGACCAATCAGCTAGTCTCCTGTCTCGAACATAGAGCTAAGACATTATATCTTCGTAAATATACATGTGTTGAGTTTTTTTATATTTATTCTCCTGTACACACTTAAAGACACAACTCAAAATACTCATTGTACATGTTCTAACAATATCCACTAAACAAGCCTCTAAATTTTAAAACGCTACGTTCAACTGTACGTCCGGTGGTCCGCTATACACCGGCCTACAATCAATGTCGTAGGGACTAGAGCCTACATGCACCTCGCCACCTCGTGACTCCTGATTAAGACTGGCTCTAGCAAGTTACTCTAAAAGCTTCTCTACCCTAAATATAAAGGATTAAACGGTCATCTATGCTCTCCAGCAGCGTCCTCTAAATGGTCCTTTAAATTTAGAGGACGCTGCTGGATTCTTTATATATAGAGTTTCTCTAAACGATCATCTATCCATTTGAATACTTTAAATAACCGGTTTAGCAAAACTAAAATATGTACAATACATTTGAGAGTATGACAAATATGTATGTACAAAAATAAAAAATAAAAAATGTCTTTAATATAGGTATTTGCGAGAGGACGTGATTTAGAGGACGTTGTTGGAGAGGAAGGAGATATAGAGGATGAAATCTTTTAGAGAAGACTGTAAAGAACGGATATGGAGGATAAATATAGAAGACGTTGTTGGATACAACCTAAGGAGCTTCACGCATGGATTGGGCCTACACTTGTGTTGCGTTGTCTGTTCTCCAGTTCTATTTCATTCGAAAAAATTGGTTAAAACTAATTCTAAGATTTAGATGATAAAATTTAGAGAACACGACGGCAGGTGATGAAGATATAAATAATATAATTTTTTAGAGTGCGCTGTAAAGGACAAGGAATATTTTTAAAAGTGATATTTAGAGGACGTTACTAGAGAGTCTAACATCGACGTTCTAAATTGGTTGGTTCTCGGTTACTGCTGTTGCTGTTGCAGAATCCATGATCATGCGGTCAGTCAGCACCGGCATAAGGCACCTCAATTATATTTGATAGTGTAATGTAATGTATATACGATATGTTGGAGCTCAGTGACAAACTAGTGTGATCGATATTTCCCAAAAAAAAAAAATTTAAATTAAAGTAGACTATTCTAAAAAAATACAATTAAAGTGGACATATGGTCAACACATATCAGATATTAAACTACAGATAATGCACTTTATCTTTTTATCTTAGACAAAAGACCTAGAAAAGTATGAGTTGAAAAGAATACTTATCCCTTTTTATAGCTTGATCAGCCATTCGTCCTTCTTCAGCTAGCGAGATGGTACTATCTGGAGGTGTTACGTTATGTGTGGCTTCATGTCGTATTAGATTTAGGTGTTTTCTCACTATGCATCTAAACGATAACGGCTCAAATCACTTAATGTTCTTATCCCATGCTGGTTGATAAGCGAGATAGGGGAGAGATGAACGGACCTACATGTGACACTAGCTTAAATGTCTACAACTAGGTTTAATATAAAAATATCTTCAACTAGTTTAAAATTTACACACTCATATAACACATGATTTAACTAGTATGTTAGACGCTCTCCAGCAGAATTCTGTAAATGGTCTGGTACGCTATATGTAGCGGTTTTTGTCGATCGGTAGCCCTCCAACAATATCCTATAAGACATCTGCTAAAATAGAGTCTGGCTTCTGGAGCCGCTAAAACCGGAAGAGACATGTATGTCTGATGTACCTCTTTGTGGACCTCGTGTAGTCTCCCTCGGTGTCCTACTGCGAAGTGGAGCAGGGGCAGAAGGTGACGACGAAGAGGTGAAGATGGCCATGCGTGTGCTGCATCGATCTCCTCGGAGCTAGGCAGCAAGACCACAACGATGACCAGGTGGACTAGCTGGCGAATACGGTGATGTGGACGACCCCGACGTAGACCATGCGCATGGAGTCGACGCTCTCAACGACGACCTTGGATGTGGCGTCGTGTCGCGGGCATGAGCAGCCACCTCACCGGCGGTGAGCTAGGCCACGCGCTTCACTCTTTGAGGACGACACAGGACATGTTTGATGAAATGTCGAGCTAACGCCCAGTAAAACGATCGTTCTTGTTTTATTTGTTAATTTTTTAGGAATTGCTAATTGAGGTTTGTTACTTGATAATGACGTGTTGAAGCCAAACCTTTGTTTAATTAGTTGTAGTTGTTTAGTAAAATAATTTATTCTGTTAATTAAGTTGGTATATTAAAGAGGATGAATTTTAGAGGACGCTGCTGGAGACAGTGAAGATATAGAGGATGATTTTTTTTTTAAAATGTGTTGTAAAGGACAAAGAATATTTCTTTATAAGATGAAATTTAGGAGTTATTGCTGGAGACAGCTTTAGAGCTTTACATACTAGTACATGAGATACGTTATCTAGTAGATACGTTAAGAGGTGAGAAGTAAAGACCTCCAAAGAAGATCAGAAAGTATTCTAGAAAGACAATACATATCTTTGTGCGAGAGCAGTTCTTGACGCTGGTTGCTGTTGCTGACCATATAGTAGACACGCAACTGCACATAACAAAATAAAAAGATAATGTGATATTAACTAAATAATAGTCCCTCCGAATATTTATTGCCGCACGAGTTTATTTTTAAACTAAAACGCGACAAATAGAAAAACGGAGAAAGTGCTACCTACGATGCATCAGTCGGAGGCAGTAAACTGTACACCATATTGAGATCTTCCATGGCTATAAAATGGTTGGTAATCGATCTCGAGCAAGCTCATAAGATCCAGTTCATTGCAAAGAAACTTGATATTCCATATCTAAATCCGAATGTTCAATGTGACATTTCTAATATGTATGTGAGATAGGTTTATATATACCCCTTGACTGTACTTGTTCTTTTTTAATATGAAACTCACATATACCCTGGATGGACTATACCTCTTGTTACCCCACCACACAGCCCGAAAGTTCGATCAAAACAGGGCCAAGGTCATCTGCAAAGATGCCGCCGCGCCGGACAAGAGGAGAGATGATGCTTGCGGCAAGTGAGTAGATGAAGCTGCAGTGTGGCAATTTGGTTGGCAAGGGCAAAAGCACACGTAAACTGATCATGTGGCTGTTTATAGCTGTGAACGTAACTGGGCAAAAACGAAAAGATGATGTGTGGCAAATGATATGGAACAGCGCCCCGGCAGCTGATGATTAACAGGCCCATCAGAGAGCTAGCTGGACATGCACCGCCTTAAAATACTCCTTAGCATATATTGTCGTTCTTGTACTACACTAAACCCAATTGGGGCGTGCGTGGTCTGTCTATCTATCTATCTATCTATCTATCTATCTATCTATCTATCTATCTATCTATCTATCTATCTATATGGAACAAAAGAACAGGGCAAATAAAGCCAACTGAGCAGTTCTACGCAGCCGTCAGTCCATGGTCGCCTTGTGCATCACCGCTGGCTCTGCTTCAGTTCACTGCATCCATCAGTCGCGTACGTAGTAGTGTGCGCGCTCCTACAGCACGTGCTTCTTCTCCTCGCGTTGCAGTTTTTTTTAGTTCGCAGACGATGTACGTCGCAGCAGCACGAAAAAATGGCATACGGGTAGAACATATGGTACGGTGACGGTGGTGACAAGCACGCGCAGCGGCATCGACAATGGGCATATTTGTTATATTACGTTTTGGTTAAAATGATAGAACGGAATATGATGGAATGATCTCTCAAATAAAATTGTTTGATTCAGAGATCAGATTGCTGGTATTGATCCAGACTTGGATGCTCAAGTGGAATTTGGAACATTCCAAAAAGTTAGAGATCCAACTACAAGGAGACAGGCAGCCTGATACCATATTGCTATGGTATCTTTCACCTTCATTTTTTGTTTGATTTGACATGAGGAACATCTTCTGTCCTTTCTTTGACTCTTTTTCTTTTTTTTTATATGGGAAATGATCCCAAATGATAAGTGAATAGGTGTGGAAGTTATAATTGTAAATAAACCAGGATCGAATCTATGGAAGCATTGGTTTATACGTTCCTTTAGGGTAGGTGTCCCTGAAAATTGTGAGGATGAGAAGTGACGCCAGGGGGACATGGCTGCTCTGGCTGTCACCAGCTATATATCCTGCCACCAAATGCACCCTAGCTACTTATTGTTCAATCCATCTTCGTTGACAACGGAAAGCGTGAATCGCACTTAGGGCATGTACAATGGGTGTCTTAAGTTCATGTACAATGGGTGTCTTAAGTTGTGTCTTAGAATATGTCTAAGTAAAAAAACTGAAGACACGTATCTTGACGAAGACACAGTGTCTTAGCTCTATGTTCGAGACAGAAGACTACCTGATTCATCACTTTAATTTATTGAATGCTCTGATTGGTACAATGAATATCGTAAGACACATGTTTTACACATGACCACTGTATTATGTTGTGTTTTAGTTGTATCTTGCACTTGGAGTACCGTGCAGCAGTATCTAGGTTGTACATGCCCTTATGCGCTTCTCTAAATGGCTCTAGAGGAGATCAGTGGAAGGTTTAGATGCATTAATTGATGAAGGGATCAGGGCTTGGCTAATGGCTGCTGAATTGAGAATCTTTAGAAAATGATGCGTGGAGGCATTAATATACGGACGAAATGTCCTCGGGAATTCGGATGCACTGTAGGTGACTTGCACATTGATGACGAATATCTGAGATAGAAAAAATGAAATAGAAAAAAAACTAAGGCTAGAGAAAAGGAAATGGAGAAAGAAATGAGGTGGTCCGGAAGCTGGCCGTTGGGCAGGAGATGAAGGCCCAAGAAACAAAGCACGGCGGTGGAGAATAAAAATCAGCACATTATGCTTAAAACTGAGTAGCCCAACCGCCTGAGCACTGATCTATTGTACATCTAGCGGCCCATAGTTCATTGTTTGGTTACAAATTTGATTTATTTGAGATTGGCTTCTGGACTAATGTCGCATCTCCCTCGTACGAATATGTAATTTTGGGATTGTTAATATACTAACCAAAAAGAGTAATAATTACTAATAAGAATTCCCTTTCTTTTCAAAACTACTCTTTAAAAATGATCAAACTTAAGTCTGATTTTCTTACAGAAAAGGGGGGAGATAAGAAATATGAGGATATCCTTATATAAGTTAAGGAATAATATATATTCTCTGGAGTGTAAAGGTTAGAGTATCCTTTAATAAATACTACATCTTATGAATTAAAGAAAATATTTTTGTGTGTATGTTTAAAAGCATTCGCATAAAGGATTAAAATAATAATAATAATTGATAGATAAATAAAAAATATATAAATTCCATGCAGGAGCTTCTTGTTTGTGCATTAAACTTGAACTAAAATTTAAAACAGATTTGAATTCAAATTTGAATTGAAGAAAGAAAAAAAAGAGAAGTCACAAACCTACACTTTGGGCCGAATCCCACTTTGCCGGCCCAAAGCAGTCACCCTGCGCGTGCCCCCGTGTGTGGGGGACAGATATCCCCGGGTCCACTAAGAGAGTAAAAGACCTCGCGAAATGCTCAAGGGCCCAATAAATCGTGAGGCCATTCTTTCGTGGGCCTGGGGAAGAATAATCAGCAGAGCAGGTTGACACGAGGCCGGATCGGTGTAAACCTAGACGGTCCACAATGTCGAGCGAGCGATCGCAACAGAGATCCGACTTTCCCGCGCTGGAGCCCTCATGCAACGGAGCCACGCGGGGATAGGTCGGCAGAATCATAGGGAGATAGACTCGAGCAGTTCACTATTTTTTAGGCGCACGTTGTTTTCATATCCACATGTATTGCTCCACGGTCGAATATATAAGGCCTAGGGGGCACCCCTTCAGATCGATCGACCCTACTACTTAGCCACCGACTTCAACTCTCGGCATTCTCAATTCAGAGAGCTCTCTTGTAACCTCATTCACCCAGCATACTCACCAGGACATAGGGTGTTACGCATCTCTAAGCGGCCCGAACCTGTAAACATTGCCCACTGTCCCACGTGCAATTGGCACGAACCATTTTGCTACAGTCGTCGACACCATCCTACTCCTAAAAACACCTTGAGGGGCAACCCCGGGTGTGCGGTCGGATCCAAAACACCGACAGCTGGCGCGCCAGGTAGGGGGTGTGTCGACGATCCAAGCTAGCTCAATGGCCGTCACCTTCTACAGCAAGATCACCCTGCGTCCCGGATCCGTATTCTGCTTCGGAACAATCTCATCCATAGCGGATGAAGAGGGAACTCTACACCGCATTGCAGATCCGCTGGAAAAGAAGTCTCCTCCAACAAACTCCGAAAATGCCGGAGAAGCGCAACCTCCAGCTCTCCTGAAAAAGATCGTCTCTGGAAAATCGAGAACCGAGGGCTCGCTGACCCGGAGAACTCCACTGTCTACTTCCCCGACAAAAGAATGGACACAGATCGCGAGGAAGAAGGAGACCAAGGGAAAGCAAGTCGTTCTTTCCGTTCCTCCGCCCTCAAAGGAGAACGGAAAGAAAGTCGCCGCGACGACAGAACCGTTCTACCCCGACATCCTCTTCATCGGGAGAGTGGAGTCGCCTACCATCTCCGACGACGAGCCGACCGCACCCGGAGAAGAACCGCCTCAACGAGAATCCCGCCGGCGGAGGAACTGGCGCAGGAATATTCGACGACATCACGCGGCCGAAGAACGGGATCCAGAGCAGCCTGTCTCGCGAGACGAGGTCTCGGAGATAGGAGAGACTCCGGAAGAACGCGTCTTCAGGGAACGAAGGAACTCCCGACGACGTGACCGTCGACGAGCTCAGGAACAAGCCGAGCAAAACGCAAGGCAACGCCGAGAAAATCCACTACTCAGCCGCAACCTGAACCCCGACTTCGCCCGAGCCATGAATACGCTGAGTGAAGTCGGAGGAGTACTAGCTCGGATAGCTGACGGACTCCCTCGGACTCCAGACGCCGAGGGCTATCGACGCCTGCTCACCGAGGCGGCCAACCATCTTCTACCTCTTGCTCACCCGCCGAATGATTTGCGTCACGCCATCAACAGTCGCCGGGACGCGCAGAGTTCTATCAACGCTTCGCGCGAACGACGGCATGAGAATGAGATACGCCGCCGGGAGGAATACGACAGGGATCATGGCA
The DNA here is from genome assembly GCA_029449295.1 of Zea luxurians. Lineage (NCBI taxonomy): Eukaryota > Viridiplantae > Streptophyta > Magnoliopsida > Poales > Poaceae > Zea > Zea luxurians. The sequence continues at coordinate 19,764 of JAOPSE010000239.1, read as the reverse complement.
TCCCCACTCGGAGCCAAGCCACCGGAACCAAATCAACGACGGCCTCGACTGGTGGAACTGCCCGGGGACGGCCGAGGAACCACGACAACTACTCTCCTCCCCGGGACAGACATCATCACCGACGACAGGAGGACACATGCGGAGTGTCAGCCCTCACTCCACGCCTCAGGGCCATTCAATGGCCCCCAAACTTCAAGGTATCCAATGTCGATAAATATGAACCTAAGCAAGATCCAGGGGGTTGGCTAGCCGTCTACACCACCGCTGCTCGAGCTACCGGGGCGTCCGAAGACGTGATGACCGCGTACTTACCCATTGTCCTTGGGCAAGACGCGCTGCAATGGCTGCGACATCTACCCCGACACTGCATCGACGACTGGGGCGACTTCAGTCGACGCTTCACCGCCAACTTCCAGTCCCTCTCCGACAAGCCGGCGCAACCGTGGGACCTCAAATCCATCAAGCGTTGGGGGGACGAGACTCTCCGGTCATATCTCAAAAGGTTTCAGACCATGAGAAATCGTATCCCCGAGGTCACGAAGGCGGCCGTGGTCGAGGATTTCTACAGAGGATCCAATGACTCGGCTTTCGTCCGAGCCATACTACAGAAGGCGCCGACTACCTCCGAGGAGCTGTTCCGGGAAGCCGACCTCTACATCACCGCCAACGAGCGGGCCCAGGACCTCATCGGAGGAGCAAAGCCCGCACCGGCAGCACCACGACGCGACGCGAACCAGCAACCCGACAAACGATGGGAGAAGAGGCCTCGCGAAGAAGTACACGCCGCCGGACCACCTGCCTCTCGCACCCGAGGAGGACCTCGTGGAGGCGAACGCACGATGGACGACATCCTCGACGCCCAGTGCCCGTACCACAAGGACATGCGCCACACTCTTCGTAATTGCCGGGACTTCAAGCATTCCGTCGGACACGGCCGACCCTTCCAACCTCTACCTCCTCCTCCGCCGAGGGGAGGACCAGATGAACCACGACAACTCCATCAGCAGGAGGAGGGAGGAGGAGGAGGAGCTTTCCCACGCGTTGACAGGGAGGTCAACGTCATCTTCGGCGGACACGGATCGCAGGAGAACAAAAGACAGCAAAAGCTCAACGATCGCCAGATACTGGTGGCGACCACCGGCCCTCCCGCCCCATACCGGTGGTCGGAGCACCCGATCACTTTCACTCGGGCGGATCAATGGCTCAACTTCGACCATCCGGGCAAATACCCGCTTCTCGTCGATCCGGTGATCCGAGAGAGCCGGGTGAAGAAGGTGTTAGTGGACGGGGGGAGCAGCATCAACGTCACCTTCCCCCGGACACTCCAAGGCTTGGGAGTTCACCTCAAAGAGCTCCACGAGTCGGACACTCCCTTCTTCGGCATCGTGCCGACTGAAGGGGAATACCCGCTGGGCCACATCTACATGCCTGTCACCTTCGGAACTCCGGAAAATTACAGAACCGAGTTCCTGAGGTTCGAAGTGGCGAACTTCGACTGCGGGTACAACGCCATCATCGGGAGGCCGGGATTGGCCAAATTCATGGCCATCCCTCATTACATGTACATGATACTGAAGATGCCAGGGCCGCAAGGAATCATAACTGTGCGCGCCGACTTCCAAGGCGCCGCAGAGTGTTTCTGAGTGGCCATCCAAGCAGCCCTCACCACCAAGCCGTCGGCGATTTCTTCGACACTGGCGAACTCTAAGCCTGAAGAGGACCTCGCAGTACCGGCGAACGAAGCTCAGGCCGTGACTTCTATGCGGCCGACTGAAGAAACCAAGAGGATCAACCTGGGGTTCGCTGATGAACGCAAGACTGCCATCATCAGCTCCAGCTTGGACGACAAATAGGAAAGCGCGCTCGTCCAGTTTCTGCAAGATAACCGAGACGTATTCGCATGGCAACCTGCGGATATGCCGGGAGTCCCAAGAGAACTGGCCGAGCACAAATTGAAGGTCTACCCCTAGGCAAGGCCGATTCGGCAAAAGCTACGACGTTTCACGCCCGACAAGAGAGAGGCCATTCGTGCTGAGCTGGCCCGCTTGGTCGCGGCCGGGTTCATTAGAGAAGTGTTACATCCCGAGTGGTTAGCCAACCCTGTTCTTGTACTCAAAAAGAATAAAGTGGATTGGCGCATGTGTGTTGATTATACTGATCTCAACAAACACTGTCCGAAGGATCCCTTCGGGCTCCCAAGGATAGATCAGGTGGTGGACTCCACCGCTGGGTGTTCCGTGCTATCTTTCCTGGATTGCTATTCCGGATACCACCAGATTAGTTTGGCAAAGGAAGATGAAGAAAAAACAGCATTCATTACTCCATTTGGTGCTTTCTGTTATACCTCCATGCCGTTTGGTCTCAAAAACGCTGGAGCAACCTACCAGAGAGCCATTCAAACATGCTTAGCCGATCACTGGGGCAAGCGTGTGGAGGCCTACGTGGATGATGTGGTTATCAAAACAGAGAACTCAGAAAACTTCATTGAAGACTTACAACTGGTTTTCAACAGTCTGAGGCGGTATAGATGGAAGCTTAATCCCGAGAAATGTGTTTTTGGGGTACCGGCAGGAAAGTTACTCGGGTTTATTGTCAGCAACCGGGGAATTGAAGCTAATCCAGATAAGATTGAAGCCATCATGAAGATGGAAGCACCTCGATCACAAAAGAAGGTTCAGCGACTTACTGGATGTATGGCAGCTCTGAGCAGATTTATATCTAGGCTGGGGGAGAAAGGTCTACCATTTTACAAGCTACTCAAAAAGGTGGATAAGTTTCAGTGGACTTCAGAGGCACATGAAGCTCTAGATGCACTGAAGAAATTCTTGACAACACCACCAGTACTGAAACCACCACAACGAGCCACGTCAACCCAACCGGCTGAAGATCTGTTGCTATATATCTCTTGCACGACTCACGTGGTAAGCACCGCGTTGGTAGTCGAGCGAGCAGAAGAAGGACATGCCTACCCCGTGCAACATCCTGTTTATTTCATCAGCGAAGTTCTGGGTCCATCGAAGAAAAAATATCCTCAAGTGCAGAAGCTATTATATGCAGTACTTCTGACTGCCCGCAAGCTGCGTCACTACTTTGATGATCACAAAGTCATAGTAGTCACCGGCTTTCTGATAGGGGATATTCTTCACAACAAGGAAGCAATTGGCCGAATAGCTAAGTGGGCCTGTGAACTGGATCTCATGACATCGAATTTCGACCTCATACTGCCATAAAATCTCAAGCATTGGTTGACTTCGTTTCAGAATGGACTGAACAACAAATACCAGAGAACCCAGAAACGGCAGAAGTATGGAAGATGTATTTTGATGGCTCACTGAAGCTGCAGGGAGCAGGAGCAGGAATTCTCTTCACCACACCTGGAGGCGAGCACCTCAAATATGCCCTCCAGTTGCTGTTTCCAGCCTCTAACAATGCAGCCGAGTATGAAGCTTTGATCCATGGATTGAACATCGCCATATCATTGGGCATCAAGAGATTGATGGTATACGGAGACTCTCTGGTAGTCATTAGCCAGATAAACAAAGAGTGGGATTGTTCAAACGATTCAATGGGAAAATACTGTACTGCCGTCCGAAAGTTGGAAGACAAATTTGAGGGTCTGGAATTTCATCATGTAGAAAGAGATCGGAACACAGCAGCCGATGTACTATCCAAGTTAGGATCCAGTCGAACTCAGGTCCCACCCGGAGTCTTTGTGCAAGAAATACTACAGCCGAGTATCTCAATGGATCAAACAGAAGAATGCAACATTATAGATCAACCCGAATCAGACTCTGATCACTGGAGAAAGTCGATCATTAAGTATATAAAGAATGAGGAAGAACCAGACGACAAGAACTCGGCAGAGCGCATTGCCAGACAGTCAGCTCACTATACACTCATTGGGGAGACCTTGTTGTAAGACCCAAAATTTGTAAATTTTTTTTAAAACAAATATAGTTATTAATATAGTACATTGGGGAATGAGAAAGTTAATTTGTAATTGAGTCAACTATTGTTAGAACCAAATATGAGAAGGAGAATAGCATAGTAATATTTAAAATGATGTGGTTTATATTCACATTTGGATTTCAATTGATACATTTGGAAAATCTGAAAATTAAGATAAGAGTATAAATTTGAGTTTGAATAATTGAATTTGGAAATAAGCTAGAAGTAAGAAAGGAGTAGACACTAAAAAAGAGAATAAAATAAAATATATTATAAACAAATAAATAATAGGTGTTATCTTTATATTGGGATTTTTAGTGAAGTATGGAATCTAAAATTCAAAACAGGGAATTGAATTTGGTTTAAGTATTTCAAATTAAAAATAAAAAAAAAAGAGAATAGAAAAGACCTACCAGCGCGATTGGGCTGACTCCCCTCCTGCGGCCCAGCCAACCGATTCTACGCGGCCCAATTTCCCCTCCTCCGCGCCTGCGTACACACTGCGCCGTGGACCCGTGATTTAGTCGCTGTCTCGTGGGCACTGCCCGGTGGGGTCCACTGGTCGGACTCACAAAACGTGCGCTCGACTCTGATGACTGTATAGTGGCCCCAGTTGCTCGGACTCATCTTCTCCGCTCTTCCGAAGACGCCGCCGCCGCTGCCGGGGTGTCCGTGTGTGGATCGCTGGCGACCAACGGGATCCGCGGAATCCGTTCGCTACCGCCTGGGATTTCTCTCCGTCCTACGCGTGACCCGTTTCTCTCCGTGCCCATAAATAGCGCCTCCCGGATGCCGTGGTTCATGGCGAGCTCCCTCCTCAGCCACCACCCTCGTGACGAGCACCCTCTGATGGCTGGGTTCCTCCATCGTGCCCCTGCCACTCTGCTCTTCCCTCCGCTTCTCCAGCTGCGCCTCAACGCCGGCAATGGCGCCCTGGTGGCCACAGCGTGCCCCTAATCCACCCGTCGCAAACACCATCTCGCACAGTGGGGAGTGAAGCTTCTGCCGCTGCCATCCAACTCTACCAGTGGGTCGCCCCAGCCCTGGAAAATCGTATAGATCAAGCACGCGCTCGCATGGGTCCCGAATCCATGTGGTTGCGGGAGCAGCCCGCCTCTGGGGCCCTGGAAATTTCTTGTCGCCGCAGAACTCCGCCCAAATCTGTGCTCCGTCGTGGACCGCGGTCCCTATGTAGCGATCGACGGTAAGACAAGTCCTATCGTTTTTGCCTTGCTGTCCTCTGCGTATAACACCGGTTTTTCACGGGGATTTTTGCGCTAGTGTGGGTGATGACCATCCTCCGGCGGGGCACCACCGCTGGTCGTGTTCGCGTCGCCGCTCTGGAAGTCGTGGGGTAGAAGAAGGCGTCTCCACCGTGGATCTCGAAGCTAAGGGCCGAGATTAACTCACGTAGAAACGAACTCCGGCCTTCGGATCGGTGATGAATGGCTCAGATTAGAAATAGAATGTCCCTTTGTCGATTGCAATCTGAGTCGTCGATCGCATGATGTGCGATCGAGATAGTATTTGGTCGTGGAGGCCTCGGGGCCATCAGATCTCGATCCGATGGTCTGTATCACGTGCGGGTTCGACTTAATGTCGATCTAATCCTAGCCTTCGATATTTGATCGGACGGCCGAGAGTTAACCGTACCCCTTCGCGGCTGCAGCTTTTCAAAAGAGTCCCTGCGCTTTTATAAAATAAACCCGCCATCCAGTGCGGGGGGAGAATGAGTCCTAAGAAATTTATGAATTAGACCCGGATTCTCTGTTTTTGTGTGCGCAGCCCAGAACTCAGGAAAATAGGAGAAATTAATTTAGAAATTGATTTTTAATGAGAAAGTAAATCCAGAAACTTGAATAAATCATATTAAATCCATTTTAGCTTCAATTTGAGTCATTCCAGTTGCAATAATTTTATATTAATATTTTCTACCAACTAGTAACACTGTTTAGCCATGAAACTTAAATTAAAATTATTCATTTGGATTAATCTATTCTAAGCACTAAATAATTTCGGAAATTCATAACTTAATAATCGTAGCTCCGAATTTAGTGATTCTTGTTCCTACTATCTCGTAACATCGCGTAGATTATTAATACGCAATTTATTCTTATGTTTGGTGTAATGTTAATTTTGTATATACCATGTTTGTCTTTATTGCTACGTTTAGCAGTGAGGACACGTGTCATCTGAAGATCATCCTAGTACCTAGAATCTCAAGTCCCAGGCAAGTTGTGCCCTTGATCACTTCTTTTTACCCACTCATGTTCTAATTAATCATAATGATCTGCATAGGTTAATTTTGATGGGACCCAATAGGTTACCCTAGTTTGTCTATCTTTATACCTTGTTTACCACTGAACTTTTTGGGTAGTACTTGCTAGTGCTTTATGTGGTTTTGGGTATGAAGATACATTATTCATGATTACACTATTATTATCTGTTTATTATTACTGTTCATGATAAGATCATTATGTTAATTGGAACATGGAGCGACCACCCGGGAAAACAGTGCTACCACAAGGGAGGAATGGGACCCCTTGGCTGATTAATTAGGAAAGCTAGTGGAAGACTACCTTACCCGAAAGGGGCAAGGGCAGTAGGGGAGTGGTCAGTGTAGGGAGGCCCTCGGGAGGATTTTGCTGCGATGGCGGTCCTGCAAGGGATTCCTGCATTGGAGCTTCCTATAAACTGTAGCGGGTTTTCTGAAGCTAGTGGAACTTTGTAAAGGCCTCGTAGTGTTTACCCTGCCTCGCCTCCTCGGTAGAGGTGTATGGGAAGTCGCGATCCCTTGGCAGATGGGTAACATGACTTGTGGGTAAAGATGCGCAACCTCTGCAGAGTGTAAAACTGGTATACTAGCCGTGCTCACGGTCATGAGCAGCTCGGACCCTCACATGATTAAATTATGGAACTTAAATTCAATTTGTCATATGCATTGCATCGCAGGTGATGTTGTTACTTCTGTTCTACTATTTAATTGGGTTGGTATTCACTTATACTTAGTAACTGCTAATAAAATTTTGACCAACTTTAAAAGCAATGCTCAGCTCTAACCATCTTCTTTGGTAAGCCTTACACTTCACGTGAGCTCCCACCTTTGGCGAGTTCATGCACATTATTTCCCCACAACTTGTTGAGCGATGAACGTATGTGAGCTCACTCTTGCTGTCTCACACCCCCCCACAGGTCAAGAGCAGGTACCGCAGGATGAGGCGCATGGAGGATGCTGCGATGTTTTCGTGAGAGGTTTAGGCCGTCGTCTCCCAGTCAACTTTGGGTTGCTGGACCGTTGTCTCCTTATAATGTAATTATTTATTTTGTATAGAACTCCTGTTATGTAGTAAAGATGTGACATTCGATCCTATGCCATGATTCATCATATGTGTGAGACTTGGTCCCAGCACACCTGGTGATTATGTTCGCGCCCGGGTTTTGGACCCCTAAAATCCGGGTGTGACAGAAGTGGTATCAGAGGATTGTTGACTGTAGGACGAAACCTAGATAGAACTGGACAACCCTTACCAACTTAGCTTACTCTGATTCTTCTATACTTTTCTTGATCCTGTCACACCTTCTACTGTTCTACTCTGATTAACCTTACCTTTGTTACTCTAATTCTTTTCTAAACTTATCTTAATCTTTTCTCATCTATTTCCGCTTTACTCTGATTATTCTTACCTTTTCTTTTCTAAAGACAAATGTGGATTTCACACTTTGAAATCTTGTGCCTAAAGTGACTTTTAGGAATAGGAGACCTAATCTTTGGAACAAAAACAAAACTATTTTTATCTATGCACTTGAATGTTTGTTCTTATGATACTTGTTTGATTTGGATCTTTGATTAAGTGTGATGGGTTGTGGAGTAATGCCCACACTTACATCTGTATATACATATAGAAAAAAATGCTTATAAAAATAACTAGACGAACTAGATTATCCCTCATTAAAGTATCTAGCCTAACAATATCCATCTCATCTTGAAAGATTCTATCCTACACTCAGATTCATCTTATCTTAAAAGATTCTCTTTTATCTCAATAGATTCATCTCATTTTGACAGATTCGTCTTATCTTAACAACTTTGCTTATCTCATCCTAAAGTAACAACCAGACCTAATCCAAATTAATGAGATCTTATCTACTCATAACAATCTAACCTAGATCTGATCTAATGTGATAAGTTAATCTAACCTAACGAAGTCCTAACCTTAAGTTGAGCTAATCTAAGGTAAGTCACTTAACAGGAATAGTTAATACTAGTGAAATAGATTAGACCCTCTGGCCATGTTTTAACTTAAATTAGTACATCAGACCAAACCACCCATGAACAAATAACCTACCAGCATATTCATGGTGACCATCCATCCCATCCTAGATGTTGCCATAATACACTTATCTTAAGCCACCAACCTATTAACCATCTGTCCTTACCTACAAGTTATCCTAATACATGTCTCTAATTTGGATAAAGACTTCAAGAACAAAGATCGAAGATGATCGACCTCATCAAATCAAGGAAGGAGAGAAGTCAAACTCAATCTACAGATGCATTACCACTTAACACGGAATTCTTTCCCAATCATAAACTTGCTTACCCTAGGCTATTCTTGCCCTAACCTATCCATCTCTTATATCCTACATAATAGGTGGCTAGAAACCCATGCTTTCCTAAATACCTATTTATTAGTAAAACAAAACTTTTCAATATTGAACTAAAAGACAATTACAAGCAAAACTTTCTATACCTCTTTCTTACTAATCTCGAGGACGAGATTATTTTTAAGGGGGGTAGGATTTGTAAGACCCAAAAATTTGTAAAATTTTTTTTAAAACAAATATAGTTATTAATATAGTACATTGGGGAATGAGAAAGTTAATTTGTAATTGAGTCAACTATTGTTAGAACCAAATATGAGAAGGAGAATAGCATAGTAATATTTAAAATGATGTGGTTTATATTCACATTTGGATTTCAATTGATACATTTTGGAAAATCTGAAAATTAAGATAAGAGTATAAATTTGAGTTTTGAATAATTGAATTTGGAAATAAGCTAGAAGTAAGAAAGGAGTAGACACTAAAAAAAGAGAATAAAATAAAATATATTATAAACAAATAAATAATAGGTGTTATCTTTATATTGGGATTTTTAGTGAAGTATGGAATCTAAAATTCAAAACAGGGAATTGAATTTGGTTTAAGTTATTTCAAATTAAAAATAAAAAAAGAGAATAGAAAAGACCTACCAGCGCGATTGGGCTGACTCCCCTCCCGCGGCCCAGCCAACCGATTCTACGCGGCCCAATTTCCCCTCCTCCGCGCCTGCGTACACACTGCGCCGTTGACCCGTGATTTAGTCGCTGTCTCGTGGGCACTGCCCGGTGGGGTCCACTGGTCGGACTCACAAAACGTGCGCTCGACTCTGATGACTGTATAGTGGCCCCCAGTTTGCTCGGACTCATCTTCTCCGCTCTTCCGAAGACGCCGACGCCGCTGCCGGGGTGTCCGCGTGTGGATCGCTGGCGACCAACGGGATCCGCGGAATCCGTTCGCTACCGCCTGGGATTTCTCTCCGTCCTACGCGTGACCCGTTTCTCTCCGCGCCCATAAATAGCGCCTCCCGGATGCCGTGGTTCATGGCGAGCTCCCTCCTCAGCCACCACCCTCGTGACGAGCACCCTCCGATGGCTGGGTTCCTCCATCGTGCCCCTGCCACTCTGCTCTTCCCTCCGCTTCTCCAGCTGCGCCTCAACGCCCGGCAATGGCGCCCTGGTGGCCACAGCGTGCCCCTAATCCACCCGTCGCAAACACCATCTCGCACAGTGGGGAGTGAAGCTTCCGCCGCTGCCATCCAACTCTACCAGTGGGTCGCCCCAGCCCTGGAAAATCGTATAGATCAAGCACGCGCTCGCATGGGTCCCGAATCCATGTGGTTGCGGGAGCAGCCCGCCTCTGGGGCCCTGGAAATTTCTTGTCGCCGCAGAACTCCGCCCAAATCCGTGCTCCGTCGTGGACCGCGGTCCCTATGTAGCGATCGACGGTAAGACAAGTCCTATCGTTTTTGCCTTGCTGTCCTCTGCGTATAATACCGGTTTTTCACGGGGATTTTTGCGCTAGTGTGGGTGATGACCATCCTCCGGCGGGGCACCACCGCTGGTCGTGTTCGCGTCGCCGCTCTGGAAGTCGTGGGGTAGAAGAAGGCGTCTCCACCGTGGATCTCGAAGCTAAGGGCCGAGATTAACTCACGTAGAAACGAACTCCGGCCTTCGGATCGGTGATGAATGGCTCAGATTAGAAATAGAATGTCCCTTTGTCGATTGCATCTGAGTCGTCGATCGCATGATGTGCGATCGAGATAGTATTTGGTCGTGGAGGCCTCGGGGCCATCAGATCTCGATCCGATGGTCTGTATCACGTGCGGGTTCGACTTAATGTCGATCTAATCCTAGCCTTCGATATTTGATCGGACGGCCGAGAGTTAACCGTACCCCTTCGCGGCTGCAGCTTTTCAAAAGAGTCCCTGCGCTTTTATAAAATAAACCCGCCATCCAGTGCGGGGGGAGAATGAGTCCTAAGAAATTTTATGAATTAGACCCCGGATTCTCTGTTTTTGTGTGCGCAGCCCAGAACTCAGGAAAATAGGAGAAATTAATTTAGAAAATGATTTTTAATGAGAAAGTAAATCCAGAAACTTGAATAAATCATATTAAATCCATTTTAGCTTCAATTTGAGTCATTCCAGTTGCAATAATTTTATATTAATATTTTCTACCAACTAGTAACACTGTTTAGCCATGAAACTTAAATTAAAATTATTCATTTGGATTAATCTATTCTAAGCACTAAATAATTTCGGAAATTCATAACTTAATAATCGTAGCTCCGAATTTAGTGATTCTTGTTCCTACTATCTCGTAACATCGCGTAGATTATTAATACGCAATTTATTCTTATATTTGGTGTAATGTTAATTTTGTATATACCATGTTTGTCTTTATTGCTACGTTTAGCAGTGAGGACACGTGTCATCTGAAGATCATCCTAGTACCTAGAATCTCAAGTCCCAGGCAAGTTGTGCCCTTGATCACTTCTTTTTACCCACTCATGTTCTAATTAATCATAATGATCTGCATAGGTTAATTTTGATGGGACCCAATAGGTTACCCTAGTTTGTCTATCTTTATACCTTGTTTACCACTGAACTTTTTGGGTAGTACTTGCTAGTGCTTTATGTGGTTTTGGGTATGAAGATACATTATTCATGATTACACTATTATTATCTGTTTATTATTACTGTTCATGATAAGATCATTATGTTAATTGGAACATGGAGCGACCACCCGGGAAAACAGTGCTACCACAAGGGAGGAATGGGACCCCTTGGCTGATTAATTAGGAAAGCTAGTGGAAGACTACCTTACCCGAAAGGGGCAAGGGCAGTAGGGGAGTGGTCAGTGTAGGGAGGCCCTCGGGAGGATTTTGCTGCGATGGCGGTCCTGCAAGGGATTCCTGCATTGGAGCTTCCTATAAACTGTAGCGGGTTTTCTGAAGCTAGTGGAACTTTGTAAAGGCCTCGTAGTGTTACCCTGCCTCACCTCCTCGGTAGAGGTGTATGGGAAGTCGCGATCCCTTGGCAGATGGGTAACATGACTTGTGGGTAAAGATGCGCAACCTCTGCAGAGTGTAAAACTGGTATACTAGCCGTGCTCACGGTCATGAGCAGCTCGGACCCTCACATGATTAAATTATGGAACTTAAATTCAATTTGTCATATGCATTGCATCGCAGGTGATGTTGTTACTTCTGTTCTACTATTTAATTGGGTTGGTATTCACTTATACTTAGTAACTGCTAATAAATTTTGACCAACTTTAAAAGCAATGCTCAGCTCTAACCATCTTCTTTGGTAAGCCTTACACTTCACGTGAGCTCCCACCTTTGGCGAGTTCATGCACATTATTTCCCCACAACTTGTTGAGCGATGAACGTATGTGAGCTCACTCTTGCTGTCTCACACCCCCCACAGGTCAAGAGCAGGTACCGCAGGATGAGGCGCATGGAGGATGCTGCGATGTTTTCGTGAGAGGTCTAGGCCGTCGTCTCCCAGTCAACTTTGGGTTGCTGGACCGTTGTCTCCTTATAATGTAATTATTTATTTTGTATAGAACTCCTGTTATGTAGTAAAGATGTGACATTCGATCCTGTGCCATGATTCATCATATGTGTGAGACTTGGTCCCAGCACACCTGGTGATTATGTTCGCGCCCGGGTTTTGGACCCCTAAAATCCGGGTGTGACACTTGTACAGAAGGGGTGCATCGGCGTCCTCATGAAGTGCATTCTCTCGGCCACTGGGAAGCAACTTCTAGAGGAGGTCCATGCTGGGCAATGTGGAATACATGCAGCCTCCAGAACACTAGTCGGGAAGGTCTTCAGGTCAGGATTCTATTGGCCAACAGCAAAGAATGATGCAGCCGAGTTAGTTCAGAGGTGCGAAGCTTGCCAATACTTGTCAAAACAACAACATCTGCCAGCACAGCAACTGCAGACCATACCAGTAACTTGGCCTTTCGCATGTTGGGGACTGGATATGATTGTACCTTTCAAGAAGCTCAAGGGGGATACACTCATGTATTGGTAGCAATCGACAAATTCACTAAATGGATAGAATTCAAGCCCATCGCATCTTTAACTTCTGCTAAGGCCGTGGAATTCATACAAGACATAATATTCAGATTCGGGATACCAAACAGCATCATAACTGACTTAGGATCCAACTTCACAAGTTTAGAGTTCTTCGACTTCTGCGAGCAAAAGAGCATTCAGATCAAGTATGCGTCTGTAGCACATCCAAGGGCAAACGGGCAAGTTGAGCGAGCCAACGGGATGATACTGGAGGCACTCAGGAAAAAGGTCTTTGACAAGAATGAAAAAGTTCGCAGGAAAGTGGATAAGGGAGTTGCCCTATGTCGTTTGGAGCCTAAGAACCCAACCTAGCCGAGCCTTGCATGGAAACACTCCTTTCTTCATGGTCTATGGGTCGGAGGCAGTGCTACCCGCTGATCTCAAGTTTGGGGCGCCAAGGTTGGTCTTCGAAAGCATAGCAGAAGCTGAGGCCACCAGGCTGGAGGACATTGATGTACTTGAGGAAGAACGGCTAAATGCGGTAATCCAATCAGCACGGTACCAATAGACTCTAAGGCGCTATCACGACAAGGCTGTGCGACAACGATTCTTCTCAGTAGGAGATCTCGTCCTCCGCCGAATTCTAACGGGGGAGGGACGACACAAGTTATCACCCTTATGGGAAGGACCCTTCATGGTAGCAGAAGTCACTCGGCCCGGATCGTATCGCCTCACTCAGATGGATGGCACAGAAGTTGGGAACTCTTGGAACATAGAACACCTCAGGAAGTTTTATCCCTAGCTGCATTTCGAAAGCCATCGGACGACGATATACTCTGTAAAATGGAAATGTGTCATCAATAAAGAAAGGCTTCAAATATACTCAGTTTGTTCACGGTTGACATGCTCACGCTTACTTAACTCGGGGTGACCACTATGCCCTGCCAACGGAGCAATCGACTTAAGTTGGCAATGACTTAAGGCGGTGCAACATGCTCACGCTTACTTAACTCGGGGTGACCACTATGCCCTGCCAACGGAGCAATCAGCTTAAGTCGGCAACGACTTAAGGCGGTGCAACATGCTCACGCTTACTTAACTCGGGGTGACCACTACGCCCTGCCAACGGAGCAATCGGCTTAAGTCGGCAACGACTTAAGGCGGTGCAACATGCTCATGCTTACTTAACTCGGGGCGACCACTATGCCCTGCTAACGGAGCAATCGGCTTAAGTCGGCAATGACTTAAGGCGGTGCAACATGCTCACGCTTACTTAACTCGGGGTGACCACTATGCCCTGCCAACGGAGCAATCGGCTTAAGTCGGCAATGACTTAAGGCGGTGCAACATGCTCACGCTTACTTAACTCGGGGTGACCACTATGCCCTACCAACGGAGCAATCGGCTTAAGTCGGCAGTGACTTAAGGCGGTGCAACATGCTCACGCTTACTTAACTCGGGGTGACCACTATGCCCTGCCAACGGAGCAATCGGCTTAAGTCGGCAACGACTTAAGGCGGTGCAACATGCTCACACTTACTTAACTCGGGGTGACCACTATGCCCTGCCAACGGAGCAATCGGCTTAAGTCGGCAATGACTTAAGGCGGTGCAACATGCTCACGCTTACTTAACTCGGGGTGACCACTATGCCCTGCCAACGGAGCAATCGGCTTAAGTCGGCAACGACTTAAGGCGGTGCAACATGCTCACGCTTACTTAACTCGGGGTGACCACTATGCCCTACTAATGGAGCAATCGGCTAAAGTCAGTGGCGACTTAAGCCGGTGCAACATGCTCATGCCTATGCAATCCAGGGTGACCACTACGCCCTATTGACAAAAATAAACGACTTAAGCCAGCAGCGACTTAAGGCGATCTGACGTAATTATGATTACTCATACAGGGATGACTTCTATATCCCGCAAACAAATTTCATAATCACCACGCGTCATTTCACCACTGCAAATCTACAAACTGATAAATTCTGAGACAATAAGAGAGTAATTATATCATTCGAATGCTGAACTGACATCCTCTAACAAATACCCAATCATGCTAACCGCGCGCTCAAAGCACGCAAAATGTTCCTCTATTTCGCAATGTCTTTTTCAGGAGCGACCGACGAAGAAGGGCGACTCGAGGAATCAGGGGCAGCATTCACATCAGCCCTTATGTCTTCAGGAACAACCACGCCGGGTCTCCTCATCAAGATCCGTCCCGCCCGAATAGCCTTGTCCATGGCTCTGTCGCGCTGAGCTTTGAGAGTAACAGAAGTTTCTTCGGCAACTTTAGTAGCCAGTCGAGCAGTTTCTAACTCCTGGACAATGGATTTTTTGGAAGCTCGGAGTTCTTTGATAGTAGCATCCTTTGCTGATATCAACTGCTTGAGCCGGTTACCTCATCCATGGATTCCTGCAGCTTACAACGTTGGAGGTCTAATTCTTCCATGGTGAAGCGATGACTTCTTTCCAAGATAGTCAGCGAGTTGCTAGAGTCACGATACAACCTTTCAAGATTGTCTCTAGAAGCAGCAAGGATGCGTTTTTCTTCCTGTAAACAAAAGTCAACCCCGTCAAACACCAAGCAAGTAATGGCAGCACAACAAGGCAAAGCGCAGTTTCATAAATCACCTTTTCAGAGTCGAGCTGAGCATGAAGAGAAGAACTCAGTGCATTGGCGTCATCTAAAGCAGCGGAGACCTGACCCAACTCAACCTGACTCTGAGAGTACTTTTCCTCAAAGTCAGAGCATCGCTGGGCCAATTCAGCCTGATCTCGGGAATGTTTTTTCTTCAAGAGTGGAAATCTGCTGAGTCATGCCTAGCAGGAGATAATCAACAAAATAATGGTCAAAATATAGAGCAGTCTACAGTGAAGGCAAAGAAAAGCAAAAGGGCACTAACCAGTGTTGGTTGCCTCCAATTCAGAGATACGACGTTGAAGCGACACTAGATTCCAACATGTAAGTGACGAAGCTACTTCTGGGATAGAAGCACCCTGTAGCCTCAGCTGGCCAGCCATCCCATCCACCAAAGCCTGATGAGGAAAATAGATGAGTGTAATGACAGCAGTTCACACAATGTGAAAACCAAGCTAAAATACATCACAGTACCAAGCTAAAATACATCACAGTACCGGTGCGCCACCTCATCACTCGGCCATCGTCCTCAAATTGGCTCGCGCGGCCTGCTATCACTCGGCGTTGCCTCCAAAACGCCGATTTCGTGTTCAGTCGCCCGCATTACCTCTAAAAATGCCAACGTCGCTTTCTAGTCGATCGGCGTTGCCTCCAAAACGTCGACTTCGCGTTCAGTCGCTCGGCATTACCTCTAAAATGCTGACGTCGCTTTCCAATCACTCGGCGTTGCCTCTAAAATGCTGGTATAGTGTTCAGTCGCTCGGCGTTGCCTCCAAAACGCCGACTTCGCGTTCAGTCGCTCGGCATTACCTCTAAAATGCTGACGTCGCTTTCCAATCACTCGGCGTTGCCTCTAAAACGCTGGTATAGTGTTCAGTCGCTCGCGTTGCCTCTAAAACGCCGACATCGCCTTTCAGTCGCTCGGTATTACCTCTAAAATGCTGACGTCGCTTTCCAATCACTCGACGTTGCCTCTAAAACGATGGTATAGTGTTCAGTCGCTCGGCGCTGCCTCTAAAACGCCGACATCGCCTTTCAGTCGCTCGGTATTACCTCTAAAACGCTGACGTCGCCCTCTGGCATCATCTCAAGTCGCTCGGCATTACTTCTAAAATGCCGACGTCGCTTTCCAATCACTCGGTGTTGCTTCTAAAAAGCTGATACAGTCTTCAGTTGCTCGGTGTTACCTCTAAAACGCCGACACATCTACAAGTTACTCAGCAGCTACTTCTGGAAGCGTCAGTGTGATCCCCAAGTTATTCATCTACTATCTCAAAGGAATCAGTTTTACAAACATGCAAGACGAGTTATCAAGGAGAAGCCAACATCATTCTTTCATTAGAAGGGAAGATAACAACTTACAAATCAACTCTTTACGAGTTGATACCCTACTATTACTACATTACATTACTACTACTACTACACTACGCTATACTACTCTACATTACTACTACATTATTCTAACTATACTATACTAATATCTAAAAGACCAGTGGCATCTAGCCACTGGCCCTGTTGCTGCCGCCGCCGCCGCCCCTGGTGCTGCCCCTGCTGCTGCCGCCCCGGTTGCTGCTCCTGCTACCGTCGCCGTCACCATCCTTGCTGCCGCCGCCGCTGCCCCTGCCGCTGCCGCTGCCGTCACCGTCACCGCCGCCATCGTCGTCGTCGTCGCTGTCGTCATCGTCGTCGTCCTCGTCCTCGCCGCCGCCGTCCGAGTCCTCCTCATCCGAGGAGTACTCCGACCCATCCGAGCCCTCGAGCCCGGAGCGCTCGACGACCCGGATGTACGACCAGACCTCCGCCGCGAGCCCCTGGGAGTCATCTGAGTCGTCAGACGACTCACGCAGGGGGACGGGAGCCGGAGACCCCTCAGAGCCAGAGGAGAACTCCTCTGAGTACTCCGAGTCACCAAACTCTTCCAATGGAGGAGTTGGCTCACGCTTGCGCTTGTTGTTCTTGCCCATGGCGGAAGCAGAAGGGAGAGAAGAGAGGGAAGCAGCAGAAGAACAGCAAAGAGATGTGAAAAAGCCAGAGAGACAACGGCGTTATTTATAGAAGGAGAAGGCAACCGCTCACCTCCAACAGCGGTCACTGAATAGTCGCAAAGCATTCAATAAGCACTTCAACTCGTCTGAAGACACGTTAGGCGGCTGACGCCGTTTCACGCAACACAACACCCATTGGGACTGCAGTCAACAGCGCGGAGGATATGATTACACCCGCCGTCACATCACATTACTACTCAGAAGCAGCCGGCTAAAACACTCAGCGTACCAAACCGTCCCTTGCCCACACCCATTGGGGGGACGCCCAGGAATTATCAGTATATTTTTCAAAATGGTCACATCTGTGCAGGGCACGCAGTGAATACCTCAAGACAAAAATGAGATATCAGTGAGGATTAGAGGAAAGCCAAATATAGCCAGTAAAGTACAAAATATGGTCGACAGAAGCGACTTAAAGACTAGACAGAGAACGTCCATCAAATGTCCAATCAGTCACATAGCAAATAAATTACACTACCTAGCAAGATATGGATGGATTGCGAACTCGGCTGCAAAAGACAAAATACATGCTGACCTCTGAAGCATAATATTGATGACATAGTGCGGATGACATCATGCTGATTTTTTACAAGCAAAAGGATAATCTTCAGCAAAAAGACACAAAAGGAAGACCTTCGAGTGGATTATCCTCAAAAATCCACTTGAAGCTCGGGGGCTACACCCATTGGGTGCACCTCCGGTGCACCCCATGAATCATCATTCCAAGCCAAGATAGTGCCGACTCCTAACGCATGGGACAAGACTAAAGACAAATCTAGCACTCAACCGAAATGCAGGAGTAAAAATGGGAATAATTTTTGGTGAAGACCTTCGAGTAGATTATTCTCTAAAAATCTACTCGAAGCTCGGGGGCTACACCCATTGGGTGCACCTCCGGTGCACCCAATGAAGTTTAGGGTCCTGCAAAGCGAAATGCCGACCTCTAAGGCACGG
Source organism: Zea luxurians (assembly GCA_029449295.1). NCBI lineage: Eukaryota > Viridiplantae > Streptophyta > Magnoliopsida > Poales > Poaceae > Zea > Zea luxurians. Next base: position 1,547 of record JAOPSE010000239.1, on the reverse strand, counting down.
GTACGAAATAAAGCTTTGGTTTGAGAAGGATCAAAAGCAGGGAAACAGCAAGAAGTCGTTCTCTTCAAATCACCTGCAAGCTGGACCTGGGATCTTTGGGCTGATTACTTCTAAATTAACCCAAAGATCGGGGGCTTGTGGGGGACAGATATCCCCCGGGTCCACTAAGAGAGTAAAAGACCTCGCGAAAGGCTCAAGGGCCCAATAAATCGTGAGGCCATTCTTTCGTGGGCCTGGGGAAGAATAATCAGCAGAGCAGGTTGACACGAGGCCGGATCGGTGTAAACCTGGACGGTCCACAATGTCGAGCGAGCGATCGCAACAGAGATCCGACTTTCCCGCGCTGGAGCCCTCATGCAACGGAGCCACGCGGGGATAGGTCGGCAGAACATAGGGAGATAGAGCAGTTCACTATTTTTTAGGCGCACGTTGTTATCATATCCACATGTATTGCTCCACGGTCGAATATATAAGGCCTAGGGGGCACCCCTTCAGATCGATCGACCCTACTACTTAGCCACCGACTTCAACTCTCGGCATTCTCAATTCAGAGAGCTCTCTTGTAACCTCATTCACCCAGCATACTCACCAGGACGTAGGGTGTTACGCATCTCTAAGCGGCCCGAACCTATAAACATTGCCCACTGTCCCACGTGCAATTGGCACGAACCATTTTGCTACAGTCGTCGACACCATCCTACTCCTAAAAACACCTTGAGGGGCAACCCCGGGTGTGCGGTCGGATCCAAAACACCGACACCGTGTAAGGAAAATGGACCTCGGCCATTTGGCTAATCGAGTTTTGGTGTTTGATGAACAACACAATTCGTGAACTAATAAGTTTTCTAGTGTTTGTGTTTGTAGTTCACATGATGCAATATTTACTTGGACTAAGGAATTGAGGAAAGCAACACCTCAAAAGAAGACATAAAATGATGCACAGAAGTCCAAGACTCAAGAACAAAAAAAAAGAAGCCCGAAGAATCAACGAAGAAACCATGAAGAGGGCTGTCAGCCAGCGCTTGGTGGCGCACCGGATAGTGAACAGTACCTGTCCGGTGCGCACAACCGGACAGTCTGCACAGAGAGGCCACAGACAGGCGCTCTCTGGCTATAGCACCGCTCTGTCCGGTGGAGCACCGGACAGTCGGCACCAGACTGTCCGGTGTGCACCGGACAGATGGCAACGGTCAGATCCAACGGTCGACTGCTACAGGCGCCAACGGTCGGCTGACGTGGCGTGCACCAGACACTGCACAGTGGCTGTCCGGTGCACCCGACGACAGAAAGCTGCTGCTTTCTGTCCAACAGCTAGTTTGGGGATTGGAGGCTATAAATACCACCCCAACCGGCCATTTGAAGGTGTGGGAGCCCAAGCAACATACCAAGGCATATAGTGCACATTTCCAAGAGCTCAAACACCCAAGTGCTTAATAGAATCACTCGGTGATTAGCGTAGGTGCTTTGCAAAGTGCTTAGGTTAGTTAGACCGCTTTAACGCTTGCTCTAGGTAAACCCTAGTTAGTTGAGTGAGTTTTGTAAACCAC